>OY987335.1:67565596-68183899 GCA_963920685.1 Polydrusus tereticollis
TTTCTCTTACCGGTAGAAAAATTAAATTTCTTGGCTCGATATTTATACTGAAGCCAGGATCGACTGTTGGAGAGAATTCGTATAAGGTATGTGAAGGATTATTTGTATAATACGAGCCGGAAATAATATTGCACTCTATGCGTATAGTAACAACTTGTATTATTTCTACAGGTAGATCTGATTCATGCACAACACCTGCTGTTAGTTTACGTTGAGAAAAACCTAATAATCTTGCTATACTATCTTCTGGCTGAAAATTTAGGTCGTATTGGCTTCTCAACTCGCACCTTAGCGTATTATTATTAGGTTTCAACGAAAAGACGTGATTGCGCTCGTCTAAAGTAGCGTGTGAATCAAGAATGCGATTCTGAACAAACGTTTCGATATCCTGCAGTTCGTACGACCCCGTAGGTATCTCCAATATCTTTTCCACGTTATTTTCAGTATAGTAAATCTTGTTTTTTCCTGATTCAATGTTTGGAATAGTATTCCAAGTATTCAGCGATATAAGTGCAAGAGAGTATTCGTAGTTTGGGTCAAGTTCTATTGGAGGAACAAAGTGTGCTTCAAGCTGGTGAGAACGACCTTTTAGCGTAAACGTCTGAGACATGACTGTTGTAAGGGACTTTGAATGATATGTTTTATAGAGATTTATTGTAGAGAAAAGCCAATGCTAGATGTCCACAATTGGATGATCCAAAGTCCTGATACTGATCGTAATTAAAGCAAATTTTACAATTTTTCATATATTTTATAAATTCCTTGGGTGGTTTCAAATTGCCAAAACTATCGAAATAAACAACTTTATCACCGCGTTTCTTATAAGCTACCCAATGTGTTCCGAATCCGACGTTTCGATCTAAATTGACAACACCACACTCAGTATGGTTAGGTGATTTTGGAAGAGTATCTCGCATAAAGACCCCCCTAAAGTTGGGTATCTTTAATTGAGATGTATAGTTTTTGATGTCTTCATCGGTTAACGGGCGTTTGGGCAGCTTCAGTGGTAGTTTTTTGGCATTTTTCTTAGATATAATCCATACCCTGATTTATACTTCTTTAAATATAGACCGCTACCCTTTTTCCCTAAAGCAATGGCTTCCATCGTTTCATTGTGGCGTTTAGCCTCTTGTAGCTTGTCTCTCCCACTTTGAACATCATTGACGGTTTTTGCAATACCGGCCACCCCGCCGCTGAGAGCACCCAAAGCACTAAGCCCGGCAAATATTGGTATCAAAGAAAGGATCCCGCCAGTCTTAGGGAGTGGTATAACCCTCGGTATACTAATTTTTCTACGTCCACCGGCTTTCTTTATCGACATGCGTGCTGCTTTTAGTAAGTTACTCAAGGTCTTTTTCTTGGTTATATCACCAGCGCCGTGTTTACTAAGCTTATTCACAATCGAAGTCAAGCTTTTGCACCCCGCCCCCAACTTACGTTTAACCTTCATAGCGTTAGTGACTAGCCAAGCTGATGTTTTTTCGCCAAAACTGGAGTCGTTGGCTTTCACGCGCTCCCACGCTCTATTTTCAAGTATTTTATCTGCCTGATGTCTTTGTTTCAAGTCTTGAGACTGAGAGTATGCAATGTCGTGATCTCGACAAAAACTGTCCAATTTATTTTTTGGGGAATCACCTCGAGCTAAACGTTCTTTTAATCGAGTGCCGGGACCACAATATGAATAACCAGGTAAATGAAGTTCAAACGGGAGTCGATTTATGGTACTATTTAAGACACCTGCACCCTGCAACGTTGTCATTACAAATAAAGTTCTTGAAGAGAAAAGAGTGTATTTATAGTAATGCGGAAGCAGAAACAAAAACACCACCTAAATATTCAAAATTTCGATATGCCCAAACAGAAACAAACAAACAAACACGGGCAGCTTTTTCCAAACACCATTAGGGCGTTAATATGTGGACCGAGTAATTGTGGAAAAACCAATGTAATGATGAGTCTATTAACTGACGCCAATGGTTTAAAATTTAAAAATGTGTACGTTTATTCGAAATCTTTACAACAGGAAAAATATGATTTCCTCTGATTTCCTCCGAGAAACATTGAAACATTGTCGTTTGGGGTATTTCACATATGGTGAGAATGATGATGTAATAGACCCGTCAACTGCTCAACCCGACTCTGTATTCATCTTTAACGATGTGGCTTGCGAGAAACAGGATAAAATTAGAAATAATTTCTGTATGGGCCGTCATAATGATATCGACTCATTCTATCTCTCGCAAACATATTCAAAAGTACCCAAACAGTTGATTCGCGATAATGCCAACGTGTTAGTTTTGTTTAAACAAGACGAGCTAAACTTGAAACATATTTATAGCGATCATGTAAACACGGACATGTCTTTCGATTCGTTTAAACGCATTTGCTCTGAATGTTGGAATGATAAATATGGGTTTTTAGTCATGGTTAAAGACAACGACATTAATAAAGGCAGATATCGTAGTAAATTCGATACCTATATAATACTATAACGTCATCATATGTAGTTAGTATCACCGTCATCATTGTAAAGTATAGACCATTTAGTTGCAATGTCTCGACAATTTAACAGCTATGATAAGAATGTTAAACGTCGCATAATTGATGCCTCTAATACAATAAGAAGGAAATACTTGGCTTTAAAGCTGGAAAGAAACGAAGAAGATGCTGCGCTTAACAAGTTTTTAACACCAGTTACTACCCCGCTAAATATGCTTGTACCGCTTATGGAAAAGAGAGCCAAGAAGCCAAAGATTAAAACTGAACCGACAGAGGCGATTGTAAAAACAAAACCAGAAGAAGTTCAATTTTTGCCCAGAGAAGCGGAAGTTAGGTATGGAGATTTGGTTGATAATGAGGAAATCGAGGATGATGTGTTTGAAGAGAATACCCCACAAGATTTAAAGGAGGTATTTGAAACTACTATGAGAACGAATCCGGCAATTTTCGAGGAATTTACCAGTCAATATCCTCCAATTTCTCACGAATATTTAAAAATGTATTGGACAAGTTCCCCTGATTTGGACGACTCACAAGGTCTAACATACAATTTTGAAAATGGTAAATGGACAATGGGTTCTCTGTCTGTGGACTTTTTGCAAAATGGAGACATTAAAGTAGGCGATGTCGCTTATCCAGGAAGTCAGGGTCTATATGAGTTATTGTTTTTAAAGAATCCCATCAATCGTAAGAAAGATGATGATGTGCATTATAAAGACATATTAGTGCGTACTAATGCATATAGGCGGTTAAGTAATGGTCAGCTAAAAGGTAGCAAATCGGAAAAATATAAAAATATTATTAGACCGCTACTAACATCTTCAACACGAGGATCAACGTCCTTGTTGCAATCATCAGCATCTTCTCATGCTAGAAATCTTAGAAGTTCTTCGAACAAAACACCGCCTATTAGTAGAATGCCTGTAACAAGATCTAAACTGAAATCTGGGAATGCATTAATGGAGTACAACGAAAGACCAAAGGAATTTGTATATTACGACGATGTAAATGAGCTAGTTGAGCGAATGAAGAAGCTTGAGGCCTCCGAACATGTTGGTAATAATAATAATTGGAACGAGATTCAGAATATTTTACAGGAATTGCAGAGACTTGGAATTATTGAATTCTATAAATAAACGTGTAATTCCTTAAAAGCATCATTAAAGTATTAATCATGAATAAGTTTGGACGTTCTTTACCTTCCCCCTACAGGGTTCCGAGAGTTTTACCAGCACCCACCATACTTTCCTTCACTAGGGATGGTGATTACAATTTTAGGGAACATAAGCTTTGTAACGTCAGTCCCCCAACAGATGATACAGATGGCGTTAATAAAAAATTTTTAGATGATGCAATTTCTGTTATTTACATGAAAATTATTGCTTCTTCAAACGAGTGTGTTAAGCTGGTTAACGATACTACCAATAGCATCGAAGGTCGCATGAAGGCTGTATCTGCAGAATTACGCGATTTAAATGATCGTTTGTTAAAGTCTTCTACCAGTATTTCAAGAATAACAAGAGATATTTCAACAATTAATGATCGTTTTAATGCAATTGATGTTAAATTGAAATTAGTTGACAATTACCAGCAAGAAGCCATAAAAATAGTGCAACCAGAGTTCGATAAACTCGAGGACCTCTTACATAGTTACATGCATGTAAAAATCGAAAATTCTTTTGCACCTTTAGCTGCAGACTTGAAGAAACTTGATGAAAAAGTAACTAAATTAGCAGATACAGTTGATAGGGGTATATAAATTGTCTAACATGTTTCAAATATTTCACTTTATTAACAAAATGCCCAAGGGTATCATCACTAAGGCGCGAGAACAGGTTGTTAAAGAGTTACACGCCCCAGCTCGTTCGAAATTTAAACGTCGTAGATTTATCCAATATGGTTTAGATGATACATTTGCATCCGATCTTGCGCAACTCGATCAATATGCGCGCGAAAATAGGGGGTATAAATACATACTTGTTGTTATCGATTCGTTTTCGAAATTTCTCTGGGCAAGACCCATAAAGGCGAAAACTGCTCAAGAAGTAACCAAAGCGATGGAAAATATTTTTAGACACTCCAAGCGAATCCCGAAAAAGTTAGTTACAGATAATGGAAAGGAATACTACAATACAAGTTTTCAAAATCTTATGAAGACGCATAAAATACATCATTATAGCACTTTCAGTATCTTGAAGGCTTCAATTGCGGAGCGAGTAATTCGAACAATTAAAGAAAAGCTTTTTAGATTGTTTACTTTAAATGGAAATCATCGATGGATTGATTTGTTGGAGGAAATCGTGAATACATACAATGCTACTAAACATCACACGATTGGCATGAAGCCGTCGGATGTTAATAAGAGTAACGCGGATAAGTTATTAAACTCTGTATATACACATCTAAAGGTTGTGGGGAAACAAAAATTTGGGGTTGGGGACATTGTTCGTATAAGTAAATCCAAGCATGTCTTTGAAAAGGGTTATGTACCTAATTGGACAACCGAGCTTTTCAAAATTTCCAAGGTTAATATAACAAATCCTACAACCTATATATTGGAGGATATGCAGGGACGACCAATCAGTGAAGGATTTTATGAAGCGGAATTACAGAAAACTAAACAGTCCGATGTATTTCTTATTGAAAGAATTATACGGAAAAAGGGGAAGAAAATGTTTGTCAAGTGGCTTGGCTTTGATAATTCACACAACAGCTGGGTGGACATGATAAAAGATGTTGTTTAGTTTGCTAGAATTGAGTGTTATGCAGACTCATTTGGATAAATACGTCATATTTCGTAATAATCAGCTAGTATTATAGTATAAGATGTACTGCAAACAGTGCCACTGTGAGGTGACTAAAGGTCATAATCGTACAACGAAACATAAGGAAAACTGTGGAGAGATTGTAGGCTCTGGTATTAAACTTATTCAAACAGCTTTTAAGAATAGAGTGAATACCTATCACATATCGACAAATAATAATTTGACTGACGTTAAGCTGTTCCTGGAAGACTTGAAACATAAGGTTCTAACGGTGTTAGCGGAGCAGTTGAGTCTTCATCGAGCTATATCAATGAATATGGAACTTTATGGTGTATATCTACAACCATCAACGCAGGAACAAGAAATTAAATCATTTAATTCGAGATACAGCGTGATTCATCCAAGTACTAATTTAGAACATGTGTTTGAACTATATAAAAATAACCTACTTAAAAAAGCTTTAGAATTTACCGAGATGGGTAGCGGGTGGGCCTTGTCGCAACTTTTATTCCTAGAACTTAATATTAATAAATATTCAGGAGTGGGGTAGTCAGAGTGTAGTCGATAATTTGCTTGGACGGTTTCAGTACTTATTTAGTCATGGGCGAATACGTTGTTGAAGAAGATTCAAGAAGTTTGTCTCCTTGGAGATATCTTGATAGCATGATATTAAGAAGTAGAGAAGACATTAAGAATGAGAAAAAGCTGTTGAACGAGGTGCATTATTCCGCTGGAAATTATAAGATAATCGTTGGCCTTAGTGTAGCTAGAGGAATAGTGCCGAGTGTGAAGTTAATAAATACTGTTTTAAATTTACCTGAGGAAAAAGTTGCAGCATCACTAGCCAATTTCGAGTGGCATGAGTTTCTCGAAACCGCGTCCAAAATGGTTGAAGATGATACATTATTAAGAATTGATTCTGAAACTGAAAATTTTACAGTGTCGTCCGTTACATTGTTGAGTGAAAAAATAATAAATCTTGTGTGTAATAATACAACGTTATGTTTCTGTTCTCATGACATAACCTCATTTGTTAGTATAAGTCACATTATTAATTATAGATTGAACCTGATAAAAAATTTAGATTTTATGGCATTTTATGATAACTTTTTAAATTATATGAACATTAATGAAGACATCCAAGGAAACTTTTTTGAGATTATTAAAAATATTTGTAGTTTAAACATGTCTGAACAAGCTATTTACATGTTGGAACTAATACACTTTAATCCCAAGAAGGTACTAGATGACTTTGATAGAATACAAATGTGTAATATTTGATGATAATAAATGTATATTAACCCGTTTTATTGGTTTTATTTCATAGTATTCTTACAACACTTTAGATAGCAACATCTCATAAAATGTGTGGAGATGATGGTTATAGTTTGCTTCGTAATTTTGAAGATAGGCTAATTACGTTTGCTAATTGGCCTAGCAAGCTCAATCCTGAAGAGTTGGCAAGTGCGGGGTTTTATTACACTGAGAGATTGGATATTGTCAGGTGTTCATTTTGTCATTGTGAGTTTGATGGTTGGTATGTGGGAGATGATCCTTTGAAAGATCATTATAAGAATGTCAAGCATTGTGAGCTAGCTAAAGTCTTATGGAGATGCCGCCAATTGAGAAAAAATAAACCGATAAAGTGTACAAAAGAGAAGAAAAACAAGAGTTTCTCATATACCGACGCCATTTGTATGCTAGTAATATTTATAATTTTTATGAGCGTCTGGTACCAATCTCGTGAAGTAATAAAGGTTTTAGGGAATGGAATTTAGATCATTCTGCCTACAGTCATGGCGGCGTTAAGTTCATCCTATATTCTCTTGACTGCCTTAGTACAAAATGTGTTTTACGTTTACGCTCCGTATAATGTATTGAATGCATCGGTAATGTTGGGAACTCCACCCTTTTCTGCAAACAACACATGGCTTCAAATGACATATGAACAAATTGATAATAGACATACGGCTGTTTTTAAATCAAACGCTCCAACAGTTGGTGATTTACGATATAAGGTTAGGTTTCAGTTTAGAGACCTGACTTTTGGCGAAACTGAGTGGAGGACGCTAATAAACCAAAATGCTTCTCACAATTCTCCAATAGTGGATGGATATGCTGGAACACATGGTGTGCTTAGTTTAATTGTATTTATATGTGTATCTTGTACCATATTACTAATTAATCTATTGCATACCTTTATTAAGTCAAGGTATAGATAAATAAATAATTTTCTATAATTTTGATATCTTTTCTTTTATTTAATATATAACCCATATCCGCGAAACAATTTTTTTGTCGGGCATGCGGGCTGTTAAATTTGGTTCTATTTACTCAATCAACCCCGTTCCTTTTCTAAACAACTTATGACGCCACCCTAAACGCGCGACATGTATTAGCTATACTAAGGTCACAATTTCATCGGGAATATATATTTTAGGGAATTTGGGAAGCCTGGGAGGCCTTTGTATACTTACTTTACATCTTCCCTGTATAGAATTTTGTACAAAATTACGCAAGTAATTTTTATCTGTTCAAAGAAATGCATTTTTGCATATAAATGACACAATATATTGTTGTAAATTACCAGTGGTCAATTAGCATAAATAAATCATTATCTAGAAGCCTCGTGTGTAACTAATTATTTGCATATTAATGATACATTCGCATCGCACTCGTCAAGGTTATTTTGTTTCGCAAAATTTTCCATCCTCTGGCCAGACAATCGATTATTAAAATTCAATTAAAAGCTTGAAGGATATAATAAAATTTGAAATACAGGGGGGATCCTCAAAATACTTTTGTGACTTGGCCCGATCAACCCCGTTTTTTTTTTTAAAGTACTTATTACATCACCCTAAGCACGCGACATGTATTTGCAATCTTTCACCCCCCTGCCGTTAGGGCATTAGCTATACTAACTTTGGCCCTATTGGCCCGATGAACCCCGTTCTTTTTTTAAACGACTCATGACGTCACCCTAAACACGCGACATATATTTGCAACCTTTCACCCCCTGCCGTTAGGGCATTAGCTATACCAACTTTGGCCCTATTGGCCCGATCAATTCCGTTCTTTTTTTAAACGACTCATAACGTCACCCTAAACACGTGACATACATCAGCTGTCGATTTTGACATTTGACAGGTGACATCTGACAGGTGACAGTTTTTAATTGACAGGTGACAGGTGTCATTTTCGAGTCATGCGCAAGAACCCATTTCATAGACCTCAGCTACGTATGCGCAATATCCTAGGCCCATTGGTTTTGGAGATATGAGTCATAAAAAATCCCTCCGAAATTAACATTGGAGGGCCCTATGGTGCAGAACTCTCCAATTATTACTACTTATGGTGTAAGAATAAGCAAGTTAAAACGGCTAGCCAGACACTGTTTATGTATATATTTGATGACATGAATTTGTCTTTTTAGTCCTAAGAAGGACGAATGCGACGTTTGTGTTGGTTACAAGACCAACAATATTTCAGAAGAAAAATATCAAGAGCATGTACAAAAGAAAACTGAAGCACGAAATGAAAAAGAAAAAGATAAAGAGTCGCAAGATTTAGTTTTTACTATGGACTTGCAATCTGTTTTGTTGTGTCCCCAATCTAACGTATCTGCCCTTTATTACAAGACCAAACTCATAGTTCACAACTGTACCATATTTGATTTACACTCAAAAGAAGGATATTGCTTTTTCTGGCATGAAGGTGAGGGTGAACTAAAATCCAACTGCTTTGTTTCTCTTATTTGCAAGTTTTTAACAACGAGAGTGATCCCAAACATCGATAAGGAAAACAAACCCAATAATATAATTCTTTATAGCCACGGCTGCTGTGCTCAAAATCGCAACATCACTTTGTCAAATGCCCTCTTAAATTTGGCAATGGAAAGCAACATCTCAATTATTCAAAAATACCTCGAAAAGGGTCATACTCAAATGGAGTGTGACTCTATGCACTCCACCATCGAGAGGAGAATTTCGGGACGAGTTATAAATGTGCCGGCAGATTACATTGTTCATGCCAGAAATGCTAGAATAAATCCAAAGCCTTATGAAGTACAATACCTGCATTACGATTTCTTCCAAAATTTTTCTTCCATAATTTTATGAACTCAATTCGCCCTGGGCATAAAACCGGTGACCCCACCGTTAAAGACCTAAGAGCCCTAAAATACCTACCTGATGGATCAATTCAATTCAAACTTCGTCATTCTGAGAATTTCCAACCAATGCCAGTACGAATCAATAAAAAACTACTATGATACCTATTCAGAATCTACCGAAGCAAACTAAAAATAAAGCGTGAGAAGTATGAACATTTACAATCATTGAAAAACACTATGGAAGAGGACTATCATGGTTTTTATGACGCTCTTGCCTATAAATAGTAATTAAAATTATTTTCTTTCAAAACTTATTTACTTAATAACAAAATTATTAACATATTATTATTTTATTTCATAACTTGTTCTTATTTTAATCAAAATAATTTAAAGCTGCTTTTTTGTTGTGTTAAACAGTTTTTAGGATTTTCATGATTTAAGTATTATTAAAATAAAAAAACATAAATTGGTATTTTCTTTTCAATTTGCAAAGTTTTTGTTTTATTTCATAAATTCTTCTTTTAATCAAAACATTTGCAAACGGTGTTTTTTTGTTTTTAGTAGTTTTTAGGATTTTTATTATTAACATAAACTATTAATAAAATAATTTTCAAATAAAAAAAAAACTTCTCGTTCCTTTAATCAAATAATTTGCAAGCTGTAAATCCAGTTACTCCACGTCTATATGGGCTACCGAAGATACATAAAAATGACATCCCTATCAGGCCAGTAGTATCATACTGTGATTCACCATGTTACAAATTAAGTATTTGGCTTAACAACACCATTTTATCTTTAACAAATTTTCATAGTGACTTCTCTGTTAAAAATTCAACTCAATTGGCTAGTGAACTGCAGAATCTTTTCATACCTGACTCATCCTTTTTGATCTCATTTGACATTACTAACCTTTTCCCAAGTATCCCTACTAATGAGTGTTCCCAGCTAGTACATTCACTTCTTTCAGAATCCACTGACCTCCAACTAACCCACATAGACAATATATGTCTACTAGTCAATTTGGTTCTTGAACAAAATTTTTTCCTATTTAATAACAAATTTTATAAACAAAATTCAGGTTTAGCTATGGGATCTGCCCTCTCACCTCTTCTAGCAGAACTTTTCATGTCAAGCCTAGAATCAAAAATCAAAAATAACCATCGCTTTACACACATTATTACTATGAAAAGATATGTTGATGACATTTTTGCAGTTTTCAATGGTAGTCAGGAAGAACTTAATGACTTTGTTTCCTTTCTCAATTCGTTGCACCAGTCTATTAAATTTACTCACGAACTTGAAGAAAATAGCTCTATTCCATTTTTGGATTTGAGACTCACTAGAGTCAACAACGCCATTGAATTTAGTGTCTATCGCAAACCCACTAACACAGACTCCGTTATCCCTTATATTTCTAATCACCCCCATACACAAAAATTCGCATCTTTTCATTCTCTTTTTTCACGTTTATTCTCAATACCCCTCAATCAAACCAATTTCAAAAATGAGCTAAACATTATCAAACAAATCGCAGCAAATAATGGATACCCCCAACGACACATCAATAAAATTTATTTTAAACATTTAAATAAACATCTAAACAAACAACTAATATATAAAGAACCTAATAACAATAGATATTGTTCCTTAACTTTCTGGGGCCCCTTATCATATAAACTCAAAAATATTCTTCAATCCCATGGCTTCAACGTAAGCTTTAAAACTAAACACACCTTGGGATCATTCGTTTCCAATGCAAAAGATGTCATCCCACTCATGGATAGATCTGGTGTATATGAGGTTACGTGTTCGACCGATGGCTGCTCTACAGCGTATATTGGGCAGACTGGTAGAAAGTTTAAAATTCGCATAAATGAACATTGCAAGGAGATCGAAAGAGCTTCACGACTTAATTTATCACCTTCTAATATTAAATCAAATTTTTCAAGACATGTATCAGCTAACAAACATACTTTTAATCCTGAAACAAACACTAAACTCTTGCATTTTTGTACGAAAGGGAATAAGCTGGACCTACTCGAGATTGTTGAAATTAATAAAAATTTTAACAACACTAATATAAATTGCGTCAACGATCAAATTATTCATAGCAGTACAAATTTCTTCAATGCTCTAAATTTAAGATAGCATCACGATTGTTTTTGTCTTTGGGAGCTGGCGTTGTCCTGTCACCTTCTCGCGGTGGGCAGTGGGGGTCGCTTTTGGACCTTTAAATCAGCAACTCATGCATCAGTGCATCGGCTAGTCACTAGTCTCACGGTTTCAGTTTTGAGGCTGCTGCTATGAGGTCGATTTGCGGATCCTGGTGTTTTGCTGTTGGTATTCTTGGCGGGACAGCGCCACCCCTCCCATTATTATTACAGCACTTGTGTTTGCTTCATCAATATATCATTACTCTTTCCAGCCTATTATACACTACTCAACCTTGACAATTAATTGTTAATTGTAGCATACCTACGTCAGTCTGCCCAATGTTCATTCTAGTTTTGTTAGATTCAATCTTGGTTATGTTATTGTTTTCCTTATAATGTTAATCATAATTTTTAGTTTAAATTCTTAAATGTCCACCTAGTGTAAAGTGCAGTGAACCTTAACTCTAAATATATGCTTCGGTGCAGTAGTATCTGCCCTCCCATGAACTTTTATAACTTCCTTTTTTGAAAATAATTTTTTTAAAATAATTTTGTAAAATTGTTGTAAACTACTAATTTATGAAAACTATTAATTCATACATTCAATCACAGATGTCTCATTCTTTTTCATATTCAGGTACTTTGTGTGTTTAACATTTATAATAACTTTCAAACATCAGGTACACTATATCTTGTAGACTTTGTAAACCTACTATCGAGTTGCTCTAGATTACACCAACATTTCAATTTTTAGGATTTCTACAGTCTGATATTTGTTTTGCCATATGTCAAATCTGTCATTCATTTTATACTTTAGCCACACCTTCCTTAAAAATTCTTTTTAATTTAAACGTGGTAGTGGTTTGCACGAAATTTCGTTTCTCTTTTAAATTTTGTAAAGAACTTAAAAAAATTATTTCTTAACATCACAATGCGGTTCTATTTAAACCCATAGGGGCTTAGCCCCCATTCTACTTTATTTATTTTTTCATAAGAGTATTCTAAGAACATGAAATATTATATTTTTATAAAATAACCAAAAAAAATTTTTTCTTTCTTTTCTTTTTGGTTTCTCCACATAAACCATGTTATAATTTAAATATATTAATTATTAAAATTTATTTTCACACCATGCTCATTAAATACAACTAAATTTTCTGACTTTTATCAACATAAAAATTTTTTTTTAAAATAACTAAAATGTGCTTACTTACATATCCACAACTCTGAGTTACCTCAAGTTAGTCTTCAACTACAGAAATTTCACTTGCTATAACATAAAACGTTGTACTCATTAATTTGAGACAACTATGGGATCCAATTTCACACTCGATATAGGTAAGTCTCTTATGATGCCTGTTATTGTCTTTATATTCTCACACATTCCTTTTAGTTCCCCTGAAGATGACTATATATATGGTCGAAACATGTAGGGACAATCGTTAAAAAAATTTTTTCAAAAATATATATTATTTGTGGAGGAAGACAGAAGTGTTGTTTTAATTTATTACCTACACTCCACTGCAAGTATGGACTACTTCTTCAAATTTATTTTTGATTATTAAATAATAAAAAAAAAATTAAAGATTACTATTTTTTTTTAAATATCCACATTTTTACATGATTATGAAAATTGCCCAAGTCCAAAATGTTGACATTATTAGGAATGATTTTTGCGTAACTCCATTAGTTTTTCTAAAATTACTTCTTTCCCTCTTGGATTTTCATCATAGAGTTTAACTTAATTAATACAAGAAAAAAAATCGCGGTGGAAACTGTATCCTTGTTTTCATACGTTTTTGCCGTCTCCTGTAAAATTTACTTTTTTGGACTTAAGCAATTTCCATTTGAGGACGACGTTATGCGCTTACGAAAGCGAAAATCAAGACAGACTTTATTAGGTTCAGCCTCTTATCGACCTTCTGCTTCAAAACTTTCAAAATTCATACAGTCCCGAAGAGCATTTAAGTTCGGATGAATCACTTTTACTGTTCCGAGGGAGACTTAGTTTTAGGCAATAGTAGCATAGAGGTAAACTGTCGTATCTCCACATTTAAGCAAATTTTAATTTTCTGCATTTTACCACACAAGAAACTTTTCGTTTTGTTATGGTAAAAGATTGTAAGTGTAACTGCCTTGGTTTACTATTTATTTGTATTAGAATTTGTAGCATCTGCTATATTGCATCGAGGTCAACAGTAGTATCTCCTTATGCGGTCTTGCGCATGAATTTTATGCCATATTTCCGTAGTGGTAAACAGTAGTGTCTCCTGATTTGGTACGTGTTATGTGCTCTCAAAAAGATTGGTTTAAAACCAATTATCTTTCATGATGAACAGATTCAGGAAAATTGTGCAAATGGCTTTGGAAAATGTACCAAACGGGGATACCAGCTACGGTGGGTACAAAACAGAATTTTAAAGTAAATTAAATTTTAAGGTTAGATTTTATCTAACCTAAACATTTTATTGTAGAAAACACATCAGATACCAGATACCTTTGTCCTGAGTCCCAGCCCTGTCTCGAAATATATTCCTGAAATTAATATTTTGACAAATGTGAGAATAGAATCAGATAATATAATATTGGGTAAGTAAGGTTTTCCAAGATAAATGCTAAGATTAAAACTTTTCTTTTTGTACTTATTTCACTAATCTGTTTAATTTTAGAAAACACAGAAGACGTTTCGGTGAATTTACAAACCACTCAATACGAATCTGATTCTGAAGACAATTTGCCACTTTTATACTGGATCAAAAGAGCGGGTTATTCCTCAAATAGTTCTACTGGCTCACACTGCACAGAAGTAGAAGCTAGTAAGTAACAGGATTAAAAATATATTTCTACTTTACAAATATCAACTAAAATAAAACATGGTAGAGGAAATTAAAGTCGTACTTGTTATATTTCACAATTTAATTCAGTTTCCTGACACGTGTTTCAACCCTTGCGGATCATTATCAGTAGTTAGGTATTAGGCGCCTCAGATATTCCACATACGCAGTAGCTACTACCTTGACCTTGGGCGTGTCAGATATTCCACATGCGCAGTAGCTACGACCTTGACTTCGACTTTGTCCTTGACCTTGACCTCGACTTTGACCTTGACCTTGGCCTTGACATTCGACTTTGACCTTGACCTTGGCCTTGACCTTGACCTTGACCTCGACTTTGACCTTGCCCTTGACCTTAACCTTAGGGGTGCCAGATATTCCACATGCGCAGTAGCTACTACCTTAACCTTCAACCAATCCACAGGGATACCAGATATTCCACAAGCGCAGTAAGCATCGAACCTAAACCACACCCACCACACCTACTTAGTCAAATCCCACCAATATTTTCACATCACCATTCCCACCACTTTTTATTTAACGCAGTAACGAATGACTTAGCATTGAGTTTAAGACGCTAATTGCAGAAGAATATTACACCTTTAAATTATTATTTTTGTCAGTAGTTCTAAACTTTTAGTTAAAATGCATTTATGCAGTGATTGTAAGAAAACATTTACGCAGAAATGTAATCTGTATAGACACAAAAGGGAATCATGTCCTTATAGACCATCATGCTCTAGCAACAAACGAATAGACAGTATACATAATCAGCAAGCTAATAATAATCAACAACCAAAGAGAATTAAACTAGAAGAACAACCTAAAATCCCTCATTTATTTCTTTCACGATGTGAACAGTGTAATACCTGGTATGTAAAAAATAGACTTGGTGCACATTTACGGTCTAATCTACATAAAAGTAAAATGGTTAAAAGTGATGAAAGTGTAAAAGTTTTAACTTCAGCCTTCAAAAACAGAATTGTGAGTTACATGTTGCTTCCATCTAAAAAGTATGTAGAGATTGAAGAATTTTTTGATGAGGTAAAACAAAATTTTTTAGGTTTAATTTCTGAACAAATGGTTAAGCATAGAACCCTTAAGATTAATGTGGAGCTATTTGGACAATATTTGCTACAAACCAAGGAAACAGTAGAAACTAAGTCATTTATTACGAAAAATAGGGTGATAACTAGTACTACTAATTTAAGTGATATTTATAGAGATTTCTTTAGTGAAATTAAAGAAAAGGTGTCGACTTTTACAGAAAACGGATCGGGGTGGGCGTTGGAAAAAATACTCCATTTAGAACTGAACGTCAACAAATATAATCCGATAAGAGCATCGTCTTATATTCCATTACCCAAGGAAATATCTAAAAAACGAGCCGTTATAAATGTTAAAAATAATGATGAATACTGTTTTGCATGGAGCATCATAAGTGCGTTGTTTCCTGCTAAAAGCAATGTTAGTATGGCAAGTTCATATCCGGATTTTTTTGAATATTTAAATTTTGAAGAAATTAATTTTCCAGTTAAATTAAAAGATATATCAAAATTTAAAACTCTGAATCAAATATCTGTGAACGTTTACGGGTTGGAGAATGTTTATGAAGATAATAAATCAAAATGGGAGGTTGTTGGTCCTCTACATTATACTTCTAAAAAACTTCCATTACATGTTAATTTGCTATTATTTAGTGTTGATACTAACATCCATTATTGTTGGATTAAAGATATGTCTCGCCTATTATATTCACAAGTGAATCAAAGTCATTTTAAAAAACATTTTTGTGATGGGTGTTTAATTTATTTTACTTCTAAGGAAAAATTGGATTTACATCAATCACACGACTGTAATCATTTGTTTACAAAGATTCCCACTAATGAAATAAGAATTAACAAGTATGGTCAACATATACCGGAAAATATTTTACAGTTTGAAAATTTTCAAAAACATCTGAAAGTTCCATTTGTAATTTATGCAGATTTTGAATGCTTTTTAAAACCTTTACAATATGATCAACCTGAAAATGATCAGGTTTTTTTATAGTCGAAGTACATTTAAACACGAACCCTATGCATTTTCTTATTTTATAAAATGTTCATATAATGATTCTTTATCAGTAATGGATCACTATTTTCTTTTGGATGCTGCTGAGGAATTTTGTAAACGAATTGAAAGTCATGTTCACAGAATCTATAATGATAATCTAAAACATGTAGTTCCAATGATTTCTTTATCAGACAAAGAGAAACTAACTTATAAAAATAGCACCGCTTGTCACATATGTAATGAAAAATTTAAACCTGGTGATGAAAAGGTTAGAGATCATTGTTATCTAACAGGGAAATTTCGAGCAGCAGCCCATAGTGTTTGCAATTTAAATTTTAAAACTTCATACTTTATACCAATTTTTTTCCACAATTTAACCGGATATGATAGTCACTTGTTTATTAAACAGCTTTGTTGTAAAGAAAATAACATTGATGTACTTGCACAAACTAAAGAAAAATATGTATCATTTACAAAATCAATTTTAGTTGACAAATACAAGGACAAAGATAATAAAGAGAGAAATATTTTCATGAAGATGAGATTTTTAGATTCATTTCGATTTGTTGCAACCTCATTAGAAAAACTAGGTGAAAGCTTAGAAACAACACAATGTGTAGAAATTAAAAGATATTTTCAAGATTTAAACCAGTTTGATGAAATAAGAAAAAAAGGGATTTATCCTTATTCTTACGTTGATTCCTTTGAAAAATTGTATGAAACCCAACTTCCAAGTATTGATCAGTTTTATGATAAACTTAAAGATGAACCTCTTGATGAGTTCGATTATAAGACAGCGATAAATGTTTGGAATTTGTTAAACTGTCAAAACCTAATGGAGTACAGAAAAATACTTATTTTCTGATGTTCTTATATTAACCGATTTTTTTGAAGCATTTCGAAATATATCATTAAATATCTTTACCTTGGAACCTGCTCATTATTATACATCACCAGGTTTAAGTTGGGATTCTATGTTGCGTATAACTAATGCGAAGTTAGAATTATTAACAGATATTGACATGTTGCATTTTTTTTAAAATAGTATAACAGGTGGTATCTGTCACTGCAGTGTTTGAAAAGCTGAAGCAAATAACCCTCATTTTCAAAATTATAATCCAACAAAACCAAACTCATGTATAATGTATTTAGATGCAACTAACTTATATGGACATAGTATGAGTCAATATCTTCCAATAAGTAATTTTTCTTGGATGACAAGAGATGAAATTAATGCTCTAGATGTTTTATCTATACCCGATAATGCTGAATGCGGATATGTTTTTGAGGTAGATATGAATTACCCCAAAAGCTTACATGTTAAACACAATAAACTACCTTTCTTGGCTGAAAATATGTGTCCTCCTAATAGTAAGCAAACAAAATTAATTTGTCATTTAAATAATAAAGAAAAATATGTAATTCACTATCGAAATCTTAAACAAGCTCTAAAGAATGGATTAAAATTAACTCAAATTCATCGAGCAATTAAATTTAAACAAGCAGCATTTTTAAAACCATACATTGATTTAAATACTGAAATGAGAAACAAATCCAAAAACAAGTTGGAAAAAGATTCCTATAAACTATTTAATAACGCTATTTATGGCAAATCCTTAGAAAATATTGATAAGAGGGTTGACATAAGATTAATAACTCATTGGAAGAATATTGGGAAAAAGCAAGGAGCAGAGACTTTCATTGCAAAACCAAATTTCAAAAATAGATTGGTGTTTAATGAAAATTTTGTTGCAATACAAATGGAAAGAGTAAAGGTAACCTACAATAAACCTAATAAATAGTAAGAGAATACTACTTGGCAAGTGGTAATCATAATATGACATATAAATATGTATACATGTGAGAACTTTGTTCTCAAGCCACTTGCTGAGACCTTATACAATAAGGATTAACCAAATTATGCTAAAACAGCTATTCTCTGGGCTACATGCCCCAACGAGCGCTGAATTAAATATCACAATTTGGCGTATTTTGACTAACACTCAGATTGCAGAAACTACCGGGAAAGAAAAGAATGAATCTTTATTTCCAATGATAGGTTGCTACGCTGCTGCTACCTGTAGACCGGTTTCGAACTCTTTGGTTCTCGTCAGTACAGGGCAAGCATGACAAGCGAGCACACCTACCATTGGAAAATTAAAACACCCTATAGCCACAATATTGTTCTGCCTAGGCAGTACAATACAGGTGGCGCCATCCTCCAGCAGTTTCTAGCAATCTGATGTGAAAGATACCGTATGGTACTATAACACAATAAATAGTTTTCTTTCCCGGTAGTTTCTGCAATCTGAGTCTGTATTTTAGTACTAACAGTGTTAGTCAAAATACGCCAAATTGTGATATTTAATTCAGCGCTCGTTGGGGCATGTAGCCCAGAGAATAGCTGTTTTAGCATAATTTGGTTAATCCTTATTGTATAAGGTCTCAGCAAGTGGCTTGAGAACAAAGTTCTCACATGTATACATATTTATATGTCATATTACAATAAACCTGTTTATGTTGGATTCTCAGTCTTGGAATTATCAAAATCAGTAATTTATGATTTTTATTATGAGTATATCAAAGCCAAATATGGAGACAACGCAATTTTATTATATACGGATACCGATAGTTTGATAATAAAAGTTGAAACTGAAAATTTTTATCAAGATATTCAAGAAAATTTAAATTATTTTGATACTTCTAACTATAGTGAAACTAATATACATAATATAACTAAAAATAAGTCAGTATTAGAGCGCATGAAAGATGAATTTGCAGGTAAACCAATCCTAAACTTTTATGGAACAGGTGCAAAAGCCTACTGTGTTAATTTGGAAGACAAATCTGAAAAAAAAGCGAAGGGTGTTAAGAAATATGTTATAAATAATTCAATTAATGCACAAGATTATAAAGATGTTGTTGAAAACTCTGAAACTAAATTTAGAAAAATGAATATCTTTTAATCCATATTGCATGATATGTTTACACAATTAAAAAATAAGGTAGCATTATCTCCAAAAGATGATAAGCGATACATTATCCCCGAATCTTATAGAACTTTGGCTTGGGGGCATGAGCATATAAATATTATACATGATAAATCCAAGGCTGATGATGAGGATATCAATATTTGTTTTAAGATTCTTCAAAATTTAGTTCATGATCAGTATAAAACCTAGAAATTAACAAAAGGAAAGTTTATTTTTAAAATGGTAGTGTTACCAGTAGGAGTGTTGTTTCTCTTTGCCTACATTAACAATACTTTGTACATACAAGTTGACCCAGGAGTTCGAGAAGTCTTTATTTGTTTATCAGTTGAAAATGTAAAGAATGACACTTGGCCATCAACATGGAGAAGAATGAATCTTAGCAGTGGGTTATTTTCTTACAAGGTTAATGATAATATTAAATCTTCTCTTGTAGAATATAAGTTAAGATTATTTTATTTTAATAAAACCACTGTTTTAACAGAAAAATGGAATCAGTTGTATAAAAAATCAGAAGAATGTCATTTATATATGTGTATTATATTATTAATTATCTTTTTTCTATTGTTTATATGTATGTTAGGATTTATATTGTTTAAAGCATATATGTATTATAAATAAATGGGTAAAGGAACATTTTATTAAAAAGCGCATTTTTATTGTTATAGTTTTATTCACAACAATTTTTATATTGGTATAATAATTTGCTAATGCACAATGCCATGGTTTTTTACTTTTATGAAAATAGCATTCTGGAACCTTTTTAAATTTACTTAGCTTGGGTTCACGAGCAACAGGAATATTGTTAATATATTCTTCATCTACAAACTTTTTTATAAAGTTTGCTTTTTCATTCCCCTTTACGTAAATCTTAGGTGATTGATACAATTTTAATACATGTGTAAAAATATCATCAATTTCATTTTGTTCTGTTTCCACAACCCCACTCCATTCCATGATATTCTTCAGCCCAATTGACAGTTTTTTGATCAATAGCAGATAACATGTTTTTCTTAAATGGAGGTTTAAATAAATAGTTTGAACAACGAATCCCATCATAAATTGCTAATTCCTTTGGAACATATCCAAAGGAGCAGTGATAACCTTGAATATCAATGAAAATATTTGTTTGATTCATGGTTGGTTAATGAAGTTTAAATTTAAATTCCTCTTATATCAATGCTTCCCTCCACCAAAAACCTACCCCCACCACAACTACTTCACATTTATTTCATATTTAAGCAATGATTTTAAGCGCTATCAGCATTAGTTTCAGAAACCTTAAAATGAATCAATAACTCACCAACAACCAAAGTTTAACAATAAACGAGCTGTTGCTCTTATAGGTGAATCCGCATACTACATAAACAAATCCAAATCCAAATGGGTCAGTGTTGGATTCTCTTTGGAGAGTAAATATTCTCCGGTTATTAAACTCTGTGGATCTAAGAATAATCAAAATGTGATATTTAATGAAGATCAGTGGATTTCCTTTCTAAACAATCAAGGAATAATGTTGAGCTTTATTTACTCCAACGGGTTTGGGTGGCAACCCATGCAGGGAAATGGATATGAAATTCATTACGTGTTTATTAATAATTCTAGAATAATCAAGATTACTCAAGATGGTGGAAACGAAATATTTCTAGCTGGTGACACCATAAATGAGTTGGTCAACTTGGTAAATTTAATCAAATACCGCTTTGATCTTCTTCAATCGCAAGAATTTGCAAAATATTACAATATACTTGTTAGTGGTATTTCAGCTACAAATGGTGACTTAATAAAAAATGTTTATGATGTTATTTCACCCAACAAAAGCAGTTTTAATGTTTGTTGTGTATTGGAATTATTAAATTTTTATCCGGATTGTATTGTAGAGGATGTTGAATCATTTGCTTGCAATGAGTTTGTAAAGAGATGTATCGAAAAATAAAATATGTATTTAAAATAAATATTTGTTTAATTCCTCCCAACCAACAATCAATAGTATTTAACAATCATCAAAGAAGCTGGTGACACCATAAATAAGTTGATCAACTTGGTAAATTTAATCAAATACCGCTTTGATCTTCTTCAATCGCAAGAATTTGCAACGTATTACAATATACTTGTTAGTAGTGTTTCAACTAAAAAAAATTGTGATGTAATAAAAAATGTTTTTGATATTGTTTCACCTATCAAAGTTAGCTTAAATGTGTGTTGTGTATTGGAATTATTAAATTTGTATCCTGATTGTATTGTAGAGGATGTTGAATCATTTGCTTGTAATAAGTTTGTAAACAGTTGTATTGGAAAATAAAATATATGTTTAGTTCCCCACATTCATCATTAGTAAATAACATATAGGGGTACAGTAGAAACATTAGTAGATGAGGTTCATGCCCGCATCAAACATCATGAAACAGGTTACTTTTAACGAGAAACTGAATGAAAAGCACACATTATGTACATGGAGTTTTGCCTATAGAAGAGCAAGAGAAAATAATTTCGAGCGATACGTATTAGACCGATATCGTTTTCAGAATCGAATCAAGTATACTGAAAGTATTTTAAAACCTATCTTGGAGGAAAATTATAGAAATAAAATTTACAAGGAACGTTTTATGTCTTTATTTTTAAAGAAATTATAATAATTTGGTTTTTAATATCCAAGAGTTGTGTGACGCATCCATTCCTAACCATTTGACATAGACTTTATTTCCTTTTCTTCTTAAAACCCTTTCAACTAAATAGACATCTGGATGCTTGACTTTCTGCATCTCTTTTTCATAAAAAGCGCCCTGAATATTTTCATTTCTTTCATCCTGCAGCAAGTATGTTCTCGGAAATGTTGTCTTAACTTCTGTAATTTTAAATATTTTATTTGACCAGTTTGGTGTATATCCTTTTTGAAAGGCTTCCCTATGTTTACTGATTCTAACATAGTCACCTACAGCAAATTTCGGAGTATTAAGATCAATTATTTTTATATTGGTGTAAGTTGATTTTAGGACTTGTTTTTCATTTTTCTCGTTTATATCAATGGGTTTTAAACCTGTTGTGCTATGTAAGGTCGAGTTATACTTGACAACTATATCTTTTAATATATTTAACCACTTATAATTTCCTTGCAATATAAAAATTGTTTCCACATTATATTTTTTAATGTCCTATTCACTCTTTCAACGATGCTAGCCTTTAGGTTGGAAAATGTACTATAGTGATTCACGTTGTAGTTGTCCGTTAATTTTTTAAACTCTTTATTATAAAATTCCTTTCCCATATCTGATTGAATATTTTTTGGTGGTGTCTTAACCTCTTCTAAAATATTCTTCATAGCCAAAGTTACATCATGTGCACTCTTTCTTTTAACGGGTTCCACCCAAACATATTTTGAGAAAGCATTTATAACAACCAAAATGTAACGATATCCTTTATTAAATTTTGCATACGATTGCATTTCCACTAAATCAATTTGCCATTAATCATTTAATCCTTTTATAAGAACTTTTCTCCTTTGATAATTCTTTCTAGCAGGTTTATGTAATTCGTCGACAACCGCTTCCTTAGTGAGAGACATTACGATTAATCAAATGATTTAACAAAATAATTATCCCAATAGCTTTTATACGTATCATCCCATTCTTTAAGCTTTTGAGGTAAAATTACTGTATCTTCTTTGAAATATTCCTTAATTTTATCAATATTTTTGCTTACATCATCAAGATTATCTTTAATTTTAGTGTTTAGGTATTTTAGTGATGTAGGATTAAGTATGGTATCTAGTTCACCCATTCCTTCGTCTATTTTATTTATTTCTTCATGTAATTTCTTAACAATGCTTTGTAATAAAGAATTAATACTAATTACAATCCGCCTTTCTGTTAAAGGTATCTCATAAATTTGTCGACCATTAAGGAAATGATCCACTACATCTGCTTTAGTTGTATTTAAATTTTCAACATCTCTTCTAAAGCCTTTAATTTTTTCTTTTGCATTGAAAAATACTACTTCCTTAATTTTTGTTCTCATTATTTCGTTAATTTTTTCAATATTCGTTTTTAAAAATATATTTTCATTTTTAACGAATTCTTCTAATGATTTAATATCTTTAATAATTTTATTAATATTCGCATTCATATTTAAATCTGTACCAGAGTTCTTTATTTCATCAACTTCTTTTTCAAGGTCTGAAATTTTTAATGAAACATCGTTATTATTTAGTAAAGCTGCTTTAAATTTTTCCATTTTTTCTTTATTTAAATATTCTATGGATTTTAATTCTGAAATTTGTTGTGACATAATGTTAAATTGCTCTTTTAATGCTATTAATTTTTCATCATCCTTTTTATGAACCATTAAGTGTAAATTCAAAATTCTTTCAATATTTTTTGTATCCTTATTCATTCCATCATGGACATCTTTGAAATGTTCCACCTCCGTTGAAATCCTATCGTAAACCACACTTAAAAATTTTTCGAACCTTGTTATAAGATCACTTCTTAACTTTTGTTGAATGTCATCAGTATTTAATACATCTTTTATATCGGTTTGTAATTTAAGTATCCTATTCTGAGTTTCTTGATGTAAACTATCAAGCGCACTTATCTGTTTCTCTACAAGACCTACTTTAACCTCAAAATTTTATATTTTCTTGTCAATATTTTCTATAGTTTCCTTGCTATAATTTTCTTCCTGTTTATATTTTTGCTCTAATCTTGTTACTTGATCTTCGCAAAATTTTATTTTTTTTTGTCATGTTTGTAATAGTTGCCACATTTTCAAGCGATCGTTTACTTTGCACCGTTAACTCTTTTTTAAAATTTGAAATTTCTAAGTGTTTTTGTTGCAAACCATGTTTAAAATGTTCAACTACTTTGTTTTCAATGTAGTTTAAATTTTTTGTAATATTATTGGATACTTTACTTTCAACTTTTTTGACAAGATCTTTAGTATCTATATCATTTATTTTGGATTGTTTTGAAATGTGACGACCAAATTTGTCGATAGTCATTTTGTAAATGTTTTGAAACACTTGGTTACATATTCTTATATGATAATGTTGGCTTCTTTAAGTTCTTCTACAATAGAGATAACTTCATTATTATGACCGGTATGACCAGCATTCATTGAGACCACTAATAAACGAAGTCTGTTAACAAGCTCGTTAACATCGTCCCAATATACATAATCAGTATTGTTTTTATTAACTTTTAGAGTTAAACCCGATCCTTGTGTAGTCGGACCGCTCCTTTGAACTCTATATGGAGCTTTACGTTTGGTGAATGCTGAACTGGCGAATGCTGAAATTAGATTTTCGGCTGCTGGGTTAAGAGCTCTTGTTTTTGTTATTCCTTTTTTTTGTAAGTATGGTCCAATTATTGTAACATATTTTCGTGAACCATTTCCTTGAACTTGCTCCTCAGGACTGTTATTCCTACGATATGCATTAGTTCGTGTTAGAATATCCATATAATTATCCAAGTCTTTAGCACTATAACCTTTTGGGTCTTTTTTAAATATTAATTCGTATAAACCAGGGGTGCCTTGATAGGTAATCTCTTTTACTTTAATATCTTTCCCAATAATTTCTAGAGGTTCTTGTGTTAGTCCCAAAAAAAAATTTTCAGTTTCCAAATCATGAACTATACCATAATGGTGATCAAACGTATGTTCTAAATCCTTGACACCTTCATCAATGTATTTACGAGGTAAGTCGTGAAAGTCGTTTAGCCATTGTTGATACCCAGGCATACCAACATAAGTCTGGATTGTTTGTCTTGTTTGTTCCAATAGATCTGAAAGATTCCCTATCGTTGAATCGGATGATGAAGATAATGGCTCTGTTTCAGCTATAACGCTCGTTTCTTGTATGGTTGGGATATGACTCACTGAAGCGACGCTAGTATCAAAAAAGGATGGTATTTCTGTTGGCAGAACTGGGGTTTTTCCAGTTTTTCTTACGTTTTTTGTTCTTTGGGGGGTTGATGTTTTATAAAACCTTGTAAATGACGGTTCCTCTTCTTTTATGTCAACAGGTATTTTTACCAATTGTTGAAATTAATTCTTGCAAAGGTTGTGTTATTGGTTTATAAGTTTCTTCCAGTCTCGAATGAGACTCAAATTCTGCATTTTTTAAAGCCTGATATTTTTTTTTAACTGCCTTTCTTGCTTTAACAAGTTGCAATGCTAATTGTTCATTCATGACTGAATATTTTGAAATAGCTGTTTTTGTCAGGTGATGTTGTTTTTATAAGTAAATGTATGAATCGAAGCCTTTTCGATATCTACCTGAATTTATACTGTTCTCTTTATCTATTACCAAAAATCCAAATTTCTCTTTCCAACACAATAAACACATTTCTTTAAACTGATTAAATGTCATATCAACGTTGACGTGATCATCATAAACATGTTTTAAATTTGTATTGTCTTGTTGAAAAATAACAATTAAATTTGCATTATCACGAATTAGCTGCTTCGGAATAGAAGAATATGTTTGACACAAATAAAAACAATCTGTGTTTCTATGTCTTCCAAAACAAAAGTAATCCTTTACAATTGTCTGATTACAACAAACTATGTCATCAAAAATTATTATTGCGTTTGGTAATACTTCTTGGGGTGAAATTATATTTTCTTCATCCTCGGATTCGTAATAACCAATTTCTTTTATTGGCTTAAAAAGTGTTCTTAAATATTCATACTTGGGTTGATATTAAGATTTTGAATAAATATATAAATTTTCAAATCGTAAACCGTTGGGATCTTCAATTAAGCCAATTAGAACATTAGTTTTACCACAGCCCGATGGACCAATAATCAAACCTCTTTTGCTATTTCCCTCGAACAATTTTCCATGTTTTCTAAATTTACTTGTTGTTGTATCATGATTCTTGATTATCATAGGGTATGGCTGTTTTTCAACTCTCATATTATATAAAGAGTACTTAAGTTCACTCTCAGAGTAAAACTAATCATTTTATGTTAAGACTTTAACTATATAATGTTTCAATCACACAACAAACGTATTACTTACCAACCAACCAACAAGAAAGGAGGATCTGGTTTACTGAACACTCTTATCAATAAATTACCCTTTGAAGTACACCTTCCTGGTTACAATTTTTGTGGACCTGGAACCAAATTAGACAAGAGATTATCAAGAGGTGACAAGGGAATAAATTTATTAGACGAGGCTTGTAAAGAGCATGACATTGCCTATTCACAATCAAACGATATAAAAAGTAGGCACGTTGCTGATAAATTACTATCTGAGAAGGCTATAGAACGAGTTAGATCAAAGGACGCTAGTTTTGGAGAAAAAGTGGCTGCGTTAGGCATCAGTGGTACTATGAAAGTTAAAAGAAAGTTAGTATGGGTCTAAAAAGAAAAAAGACAAAAGGGCGTGGAATAACATTATCTCAGGCCATTTCTCAAGCTAGAAAAGGAATTAAGGGGAAACAGTTTAAAAGTTTACATGAAGGCATTAAAACAGCGGTAAAGTCAATTAGGAAAAGTGTGAAAGTTAGAGTACCTAAGAGAAGAGTAATACCCATTCCAAAAAGTGGTGGATTTTTACCACTTATACCATTATTTGCGGGTTTGTCGGCTTTAGGTGCTCTTGGAGGAGGGGCTGCCGGTATTGCAAAGGCTGTGAATGATGCAAAATCTGTGAAAGAAAAATTAGAAGAAGATAAAAGACACAATAAAACGATGGAGTCTATAGCAGTAGGTCAAAAAGGAAGCGGTCTGTATCTAAAACCATATAAAACCGGATGTGGTTTGTATTTGTAATGTAATGTAAACCCTATTCAAAAAACTGCTAAAACATATACCTCTGAAAACTCTTACCAATTATGACTTAATTAAATATATAAAATTTTTACAAATTCCCAGTTTTAGAGGTATATTTATGCGAAACAAGCTACCTAAAAAAATAAAAGAAAATGAAAGTGCTATTATTAATCTAGATGACTATAATGGTAATGGGACTCATTGGACTGCCTACATAAAAAAAGGAAAACAAATAACATACTTTGATAGCTATGGTGATCTGCAACCTCCAGCTGAATTAATGAAATATTTTTTCAGCGATAAAAATAAAAACGTTATAAGTTACAATTACAACAAGTATCAAACCTTTAACACCACAAATTGTGGACAATTATGTCTAAAATTTCTATATAATAATACATGAAAGACAATAAAAATTTATTCGTTGTTGAAATATTAACACAACATGTCCTATAGTTTTGTTATTAGCGATAATTTTGCAATATTAACGACAGAATTTCACCCTCCCATATATCTAGAAGAGAATATCGACTATGTTATAGGACTTAAATTTTGAAACATTTAATGCAATTCCTAACATTGACGAAAGTAATAATCGTTTCTTTTACGGTGAAACTGGTAAATTTATAACTATTCCACCCGGAAGTTATGAAATTGATAATATCAACAAAGTACTACAAGAGAAATTGGAAGAAGAACAAATTTCGTTTTATCTTCATGCTAATAATAATACGTTGCGATCAGTAATTAAATGCACCGAAAATATTATTTTTAGAGAGGGATCTATAGGTACATTGTTGGGATTTGAAAATCGAATACTGGATTCGGGTCAATTTCATATTTCTGAACGACCTGCAGAAATAATTAAAGTAAACTCAATAAACATCGACTGTAGTATTGCTGAAGGTTCATTCTTAAATGGTAATCCAGTTCATATATTACATCAATTTTTTCCCAGTGTGGCTCCTGGTTTTAAAATCATTGAATCACCCCAAAACGTTATATATTTCCCAGTTACTGCCAAGGTAATTGATAAAATTACTATTAAAATATTAGACCAAGAAGGAAGAATTTTTAATTTTAGAGAAGAAACCATAACATTAAGACTACACCTTAAAAAATTAGATGAACGATGGTGATTATTTATAACAGACAACAACGATTTAGTGAAAAGCTTAATAAGAAAAAACACAACCATAGTTTCCACAGTAATAAATCAAACTCTCAGAGACTAACATCTTTAAATCGTCAGTTTCTTATAAGTTTAGGTTTTAAAATTAAATAACATGGATACCCTAAATGTAACACAAAATCTTTATATTGATAACTCAATCGTACAATCAGAATATCATGGTTATAAACCCTATCTACCTACAAAATTGGGAAATAACGATAAGATTATAATTCCTGTTCATGAAATAGAAAAATATACACTTCCTTCTGAAAGCTTTCTTTACATAGACGGTAAATTAACAAAAGGTGATGGAACTGTTTCAAATACATTGAAACTAATTAACAATGGGATAGCTTTTCTTTTTAAAGAGATTCGTTATCAACTAAATGGTGTTACTATAGACTCAGTCAGAGATGTTGGCTTAACATCAACAATAAAAGGATTTTTATCCTATAACAAAAACGAGTGTAACAAATTAAAAAACGCTGGTTGGTTTCCCATGGAAACGTCACAAGTGGTTGATGCAACGACAGGATTATTTAATGTTTGCATTCCACTTAAATTTTTAATGGGTTTTTTTGAAGACTATAAAAAAATAATTTTAAACTCTAAACAAGAACTTATCTTACTTCGGGACAATTCGGATAAAAATGCAACTGTTAATACTGTTGATAAAATCCCAAAGATTGAACTTACGAAATTAACTTGGCATATACCACACATTTCTGTAGCGATCCGTCAAGAACTGGAGCTAACGAAAATTATTAATAAAAATACTGATTTATTAATGGCATTTAGAAGTTGGGAACTAATAGAATATCCTGAATTACTGAAAACAAGTCGTCATAATTGGCCTGTGAAAACTTCAACCAAAGTGAACACCCCTCGACATGTAGCAATCTGTTTTCAAAAAGATTTAAGAGATAAATCCACAACTGACATGTCTAGATTTAGTGATATTAAAATGCGGAACATAAAAGTATTTTTAAATTCTGAGAGATATCCCTACAGCGATCTTTATTTAGACTTTGCTAAAAATAAATTTGCATCAGTATATCAAATGTTTTCACAATTCCAAATGTCATATTATGGATTAACACTGTAGCCGATTTTTTCACCATCGGAGTTTAAAACATATGCACCCATCACATACATTGATTGTTCCCACCAAAAGGAAACAATTGAAACTGGACCCATTGTTATCAGAGTAGAATTTGAATTACATGAAGATCTTACAGACAAGATTTCTGCTTATTGTTTAATTATGCATGACAAAATTTTTAGTTACAATCCTCTAACCAAAAATGTTAGACAAATTTAACGTTATATAAAATCAAATGTTTATATTTCTTGTCTATCAGTATGAACGAGGAATTAGAACAACGCTTATCAATCCTTTTAAGAAATCTTGCAAAACTAAAACAACAAATTGAGGAGTATTCCAACAAGAAATCGATGATTAAACAATTCTCTCTTATGAAATTATGATATGATGTTCAGGGATTTAATGTAGAAAACAATAAGTTTATTCCAAAGGAGTTAGCAGCCTATGATGGTAAAAGTATATGTCATTATATTTATAAATCACCCTTCCCTATAAAAATTTTATCACCCAATTTACATAAACAAGCTGTCTGGTTAATGAAAAATCACCATTGTATTTCATGGGATGAAGGGTATACTCCAGTTCACAAATTCTCCGAAACAATCAAAAACCTAACAGAAAAGGTTGATATGGTTTATGTGAAAGGAAGAGAAAAAGCTGAATACATTAGGAAGTACTCAATAAAACCAGTAAGAGAGTTTGATGAAGATCCACCCTTACAAAGAGAAGAAGCCTGCTGTTTTTACCACTCTCAAGCAGAATGTATATGTGCACTTATTAATGTATATAAATTATATAATAATTGGCTAATGATTGAATAAAACACAATAATAAAAATAAAATTGCTTTTAATTTAAAAAAATTAGGTACCAAATACTTCTTGAACAATTTCATTCGACACAAAATTTTTTACTTCGTTCAAAAACATCTCATATTCCATTTCCTTCATTGTGTACAGAAAAGTTGTTAAGTCTGATGTATGTAAGTATATCCTACATGCTTCAGAACCCTTTTCATATTTTTTTGCGATTTCCATGCATTCATCATAGGTATAAAACTGATCAAATCCATATTCAGCTTCATGTCCTGCATCAAATGCTAAATTTTAAAATTTTTGTGCTAGATTTTCCACAGCAGTTTTTAAGTCAGATGCCGCTCTTTCAGCTACATATGCCGACCACATAATGTATCAGAATACTACTATTTGGTTGAACTGAGATCGTTAAATACTAATAAAATGATGATGTTCATTTTTTTTAAGAGGGGGGTGTAGTCTTGAACGTCATATTTTCTCTACTTATGTTCATTTTTTTTTTGGAGTGGAGGGTGTGGTCCTGAACTTCATACTACACTACTCTACTAATGTTCATTTTTTTTTTTGATCTACCGTTCTTTACTATTTTAGAATAACAAACACAATGATTTTAAAAACATCATTTATTAATAAAAGATGGATCCACAAGCAACCCTTAAAACTCTAATGTATGTTGAAGTGCTCTTTGCTCAACTATCAAGAGGTAATCGTCTCTTATTAACTGTTCTCTTCTATCAAGAACAGTTAATATCACAATGATTTCAAAAACATCATTTATTAATAAAAGATGGATCCACAAACAACCCTTAAAACTCTAATGCATGTAGAAGTGCTCTTTGCTCAACTATCAAGAGGTAATCATCTCTTATTAACTGTTCTCTTCTATCAAGAACAGTTAATAAGGTATGGCAGTTGTTTAGCATTAACTGGTGATAGTTCAACTTTCTCTGCACTTCTACACGCCTTAATTCCACCTCGTTTATACGTATTACACGCTCAATGTCTGCATTATTATTATTATTATCATTAATATTATTATCATTATTATCATTATTATTATTATTATTATTATACATTTCTAAATTATTCATTATTAATACCTCGTCGGGGTTATTTTGTTCTTGTATATTTTCTTCATTTTCTTGAATTTCTTGATGTACATTTGCTTCTTCTGCCTGATTTTCTTCTATTTGTGCTTCTTCCATGTGGTCTTCTGGATTGTTAATAAATTCCATGAACTCGTCGTTGTTCATTTGATTATTATTTAGTAAATTTTCAATTGCTTCTTGTACTTCGTTGTTATCTTCAATTTCAATAATTGGTAGTGGAGCTGTTGTTCTATTTATTTTTGAAGGGACGAGCACCCGATTTTCTAGGATATTAGCACACCCCGATAGTTTGGCCATATCACTAATAATAGGTTTTAATGACATTTTAAAAAATAATAACTTTTTAAATTAGTTGATGTTGCTTCTTTAAAGAGTTGCTTGTGGATAAATATTCCCAGTATTGGAGATGTATTTATATAAAATACATGCTCATTAATAATGCAAAAAACTTGAATTTAATGTCTTATAACAACTTCTTTATTCGTTAATCGGTACTGCAAAATATTCGACTATACGAGATATTTAAAAGTAGATAATAATTTTTTTTAAGACCCTAATGGCTTAACAAATCGACTGCTCATTGGTAATAACAATTTTTAATTATTTTTACTTTATTTTAGTCGGAAGAATATATCGTCGCCGGGCGTGTAATACCTCCAATGTGACCATCATGCTTAAATCAAGATTTTGGCATAAATATATTCATTGGAGCTTTTCGCACTATCCTACAATACCTCCAATGTGTAATAATTCATACTTTTGATCAAAATCGATTTTTGTAACCTCCAATGCGACACGTCTTAATAAACTGGGACGGTAATAACTCTTATGTACTCCTACGTCACATCGATGATATCGACCGAGTGCAAAACATCTCTAATGTAGCACTGTGATGTGCATCAGTGCGGTACATTAAAGCTATTCGCTATTATCTTCGAGCACATTAGATTAATTGTGCATTCCATATTTTCATAACCTTAAAATCTTGTAGGTATGAATCTTTACTATTTTTTGCTGGGATACTCACTATATATTGATCACTAATCAATGAAATAATAATAAAATAGTACATAAATAGTAGTGATACAGTGAACTTTAGCCATTAAGGTATGTATTTCATTATTATAATATTATTACAAAGCACGGAAAGTGTGGTAGTGGCGAATATGTTTGGAAAATGCTAGCTTGTATCTCTTTATAGGCACAAAGCAGCTACTGAAATCATAATCTTATTTTTATGAATAAAACACCTTTAGAAATTCAGTGACTTATACAGGGTGCGTCAATAATGTTTTTGTATTCAATAGCATCCTTAGTGGGTATAAGGAATACATAAAAAAGTTATATTATACCAAAGTTGTAGGGTTTATCAAAGTGCATAGCAAAAATAAATTTTTTAATTAACAGAGTATACCAAAAAGACGTGGAAAACTAATGAGTATTTTTTTTTAAATGGTACACTCTATATTATTTTAAAATACTTTAGGATTTTATTTAAAATTATCTACATTTTTTAATAAGCGCATTATAATTTTACACATAATTATTTTTCAGATATAGGTGGCAAAAAAAGTAAAAATTATCAGAAAGAAAATAATATATTTTTTTATTATATTTTTACGGGTCGTCGGCGTATCTGAGGCCATCTTAAACCGGTCATCGACCACACTCCGTGCGGTCTACCGACTGGGGAGTGTGGAACGGAACCAACATCCTACAATTATCCGATCTCATCCGGCGTGAATAGGATGGTTTTGATGTCGATTAATTCTTCCCTAACAGCACGCGGTATTTCCCAAGCGGTCACCCACCTAAGTACTAACCGCGCCCTAACTACTAACTTCGGTGATCGACGAGAACCGGCTCTTTACTGTGCGGTAGGCCGTTTCCCTAATATGATATTACTTTGTTGTATTTCATTCTGAAGTGATAGCATTAGGATTCCAAACATAAATAAATCTTGTTATTTCAGTTAAAAACTACAACATAATCGTTTTTTACAGGTGAAATGAGCTCAAGGACCAAAAAAATTATGGCGTTGCTGCCGAATGCCCGGGAACTTATAATTAATGAAACTTTAGAGTCAAATTTATCAACTTTGGAAACTAGACAAGAAGTTAAAATAAATAAGTCGTTCCAGTCCAGTATACCAATTTATGAAGTTTCGAATGACGGAACCGTAAAGATGATAAATCAGCTGTTAAATGAAAGCAATGCAGACCTGTTGGAAATACCAGAAGAAAAAGAATTAATGTTAGAGACTATCGAGATTACTGAAATAGACGAATTTAATCAGTCGGTCAGCGACCAAGCTATTAGAGAAATGGAAGATGAAATTACAATATTTAGGGAAGATGACAATAATGTCACTTTGTTAGGACAATCAATGCAAACAGATATTAACGAAAGTACCAAAGTAGTGTTAGAAAATGTAAATGATCCAGAAAAACTCTCCAATTTTTATCTCGAACAAGAAAATGTTCATAATATGGATATTAACATTGACGAAGAGCCAGAAGAATTAAATAATGTTGAAAATGATCCTGACTTTACCTTGGAAAATTGTGCTTCAGAAGAAAAAAATAAATTATCTGGTCGAACAAGCAGAGAATTATCAAAAATTTGCAGACTTAAAGGTAAAACTTACGAAGGCTACAAAAGAAGCAAAGACAAGCAGTTAACACGGATTCCGCGGGAAGCAAAAAATATAAAAGATCGATGCAGCCATAAAGTATTAAAAAAAATTACCAATAAATCATTTATGTGTGCTTCACTTACCGATAAAGATAGAATGGAACTATTTAAGAGATTCTGGAAATTGGAAACTTGGAATGAAAAAAAGTTGTTCGTCCGTAATCTTGTCATTACTCGACCAATACGTCGACGTAGAAAAGAAACCAAAGATAGCACTAAAACTTTTAAAAAAAGTAAAGGACATGATTACTTCCTTACCACCTGCAATGGCCAAAAGCTTAAAGTTTGTCACAAGATGTTCATGGGTTCTTTAAATTTGGGAGAAGATTGTTTGAAGCGATGGATAAAAGAAGAAAAGTCTGTTTCAGAGTCATCAACAGAAAATGCTGTGTCTTCTCATAGTCCACTAAGGAAGCATAAAAAACAAACTCGCCAAATACTTTTAAAGAAGAATTTACATGATACAGTCGTTGAATGGCTTGATTTCATACCGAAGGTACCCTCTCATTACTGCAGATCATCTTCCGCTAGAAAATACGTCGATAATGCTTTTATATCTAAACAAAATATGTACAAAATATTTAAAATGTGGTGTTTAGAAAATGAAAAAACGGCAACGCACATTAAAGCTTTTAGAGAAATTTTAAGGGAAAAAAAAATTTCTATCCACAAACCTCGCAAAGATCAGTGCGATACCTGCGTCGGTTTTAAATGCGGAACCGTATCTGAAGAGGTATACAGCGCTCATCGTGAAAAGGAACAAGCTGGAAGAATTGCAAAGGCAAATATGAAAGCTACTGCCAGCGAGCAGAATAAGTTAGTTATCACAATGGATCTACAAAGTGTTTTAACATGTCCTAAGTTGTTGGCATCACAAAGTTACTACAAGCTTAAACTTCAAATGCATAATTTTACCATATACGCATTAAATAACAAAAAAGTTGCGCTATATGTGTGGCACGAAGCCAATGGCGGAGTTACGTCAAATGAATTTACGTCTTGTTTAATTCACTATTTATCTTCTACTTTGGATGACTTTCAATCGTTTGTTTTGATTTCTGATGGATGCAACTATCAAAACCGGAACAAGACGTTGGCAAGTGCTTTAAATGATTTTGCGTTCGAGAAGCAGGTCACAATTCAACAATTATTTTTGGAAAAGGGCCATACCATGATGGAGGCTGACTCTGTCCATTCTGCACTCGAACACTATTTTTATCCACCAATCAATTCACCATCGGATTACATAGCAAGAATGCGAATGGCTCGACCAAATCTACCGTATGCTATAAAAGTTTTAGACTACACGTTTTTTAAGAAATTTGAGCAACCTTCTAACTTTCAATCAATAAGACCAGGAAAACGAGCGAAAGATCCAACAGTTGTGGATATTAGGCAAATAAAATATTTGCCTGATGGTAAAGTTTTTTATACTCTAGACTATTCTGAGAATTGGCATGAATTACCCCACCATAGATCAATTCAAGCACTTATATCATACAATGTTCCCCTTTACAAGAATCCAATACCTATCTCCGACGAAAAATTCAAACATCTACAGGATCTAAAACAAGTCATTGAAAAGGACCATCATCCATTTTATGATGCACTGTCGCACACTAATAAAAAGAACAAAAAAAATTAATCTTGAATATTTAAATTATTTTTATTTCTAAATTTAAAATTTGTATTTTTATATCAATAAATTTTTAATTAACCTACGTGTTTAATTATATTATTTACACAGATACCAAAAAAAATACGTGTACGACATTGAATGTAGATGTGTATAATATCACCAATGTGTTTTTGGACAGCATGTAAAATACCTCTAATGTGACCTTTTATTACATATTTTCAACAAATCCATATATATTCTTGTAAAATATACCTTACTAAGTTTATTTGATATTAAGATCATCGTCAATACAGAAATAAAGCTAACACTAGTCAGTTTTTTAAAGTATTCAGTTTTTCTCGATTCCAGTAAAATTTTGATTTTGTCACATCATAGGTATTACACGCCCGGCGACGATATCCCAAATAGCCTTTGAACAAAATATTCCCAGGTGAAGTCTGAACTTATAGTAAAGGAAAACATTAATATTTCAAGATATTGTCAATTAATAGCATTTAAAAAAAAAGGGATATCTTCCTGAAAAGTCAAAAGTTTTGGAAGGTGAACAAGATTTAACTTTTATCAAAAATGCGCCGAATGATACCTTCCTGCTGCATAAAGTGATACTCGTAATGGAAGTTTGTGGCAGCCTAAGACGGGATAAGATGGTAAAAATGACAATTGATGATATTGAGGATAAGAGGTCTGTTATGGTTATCAAGGAGAGCAAACATACGCCTTAAAATTGGTTAGACAGTACCTTGTATTAAGGCCAAAAGGAATTAAGGAACTCAGATTTTTCCTTACATACCAAAATAGCTATGCCTGTGGGTAAAAATACACTAAGACGTGTTCCTTCAATCATAGCAAAATTTCTTAATTTAGAAAACGCCAAGGAATATACAGGACATTGCCTACGTCGGACCTCTCCACACTTCTTATAGAGGGTGGTGCTTCTCTTGTAACCCTTAAGCTACACGGAAAGTGGAAGAGTACTAGCGTAGCGAAGGGTTATATAGAGGAAAGCATCACGTCGAAAAACCGAATAGCAAAAATGATAGCTAGTTCTGTTACCGAAAAAAAAAAAATATGTTAATTAAATATTTCTCAAACACCTTGTATACATTAGTATACTTAAACCTGTAATGTCTAAAATCGGCACTTGAAGAAACTGGCTTTTTACTAAATGACCTAGGTCAGTTTACTTCCCGTCTGAGCGATACAAAACATTAATATTAAACACCTAAAGCTACCTTGAAAGTTCAATGGGACAATAAAATCTCAAGGTGGTTTCGTCTGGGTTAAAATATATTTATTTCCTGCTGGCTAAGATAATGACTTCCTTATACGTTAACTTGCTTATCATGGGCTGATGGTCCTTGCATTAAACCTGTATTACTTATTAATAATTGTGAGAACATTCGCATCTAAGATTAGTTTACCTGGTTTTTAAAAACTTATATCGTATATGATAATATAATTTCTTTGATAATAAAATGAAAGAATATAAATTAAATAATTATTTTATTGTGAGTTATATTATACATTCAAATGGAAACATTTTGTTACAAAAATAACACAGTTTTTGTGATGTGGGTGGTCCATCGAAATGGGTTCTTTGATTTGGATTGTTATAATGAACAAAGCATGGTAATTTTATTTGAAGAGAAAAGTTAGATTGATAATCCAGCGGTAATTTTCCCCACGCTTTTAACAGTTCAAATGGGTTGACATTTTTTATCAAGTACTCCAGAGGTAACATCTCTATTTCTTGTTTGGTAAAGTCCTGAAGTTCCTTTTCACCATTTATATGGGCCAGTATATTTTTTGTTGATGAACAATACATTTTTCAGGAATGTGGTGCAAATTTAAACTTCACTTTTAATTAGTAGTTGTTGAAATCGTTTTCTTTCTTCCTCTCGAAATTTCTTTTTGGCTTTTTTAGATAAGTTTGGTGGGATCTGTCTGATTATTAAATTGTTTTTAACGTATTCTGTAGGATTATAGCTTTCACATGGATCTAACTCCCAGGAAAGGTCGATTGGAACTGTTGAAGACATAATGATTTTTGTTATTAAAATAAACTATTTCTACAATTTGAAGAAGTAGTCCATTACAGTGGAGTTGATATAATCAAATAAAACAACGGCAGTCTACCTCCACAATATGTATTTCAATGTATATGTTTATATCCTACATGTTTCGGACATAGAAATGTCCATCATCAGGGATACAGTAGTCGATTACGACAGCTCTATCTTGCATAAGCGACGATCAAAAGTATGTTAAAATTGAAAATTGTAGGTTCTAATGAATGTTCAAGATTGAATGAGATGTAATATTTGAAATTTTGGTCAAGGTATCTTTGAATAAGGGGATTTCCAGTTTGCAGCCACTGAGACAGGTGATGAAGCAATTATGTTATTTGTAGCTATTTAGAGGAGATTAATTTAAGTGAGGTGCTAAAAGATGCTTCATCTAACCGTGTCTAGGGTGTGGTCAGCAAAATATTGGGTTAGACTTGAATAACACATTCTTAGGAGATAAACAAAAAATGAAATAAAATTATACTATTTTAAGGTTGGAATTTATTAATTTGAAGCCAATGAGCAGGTGGTGAAGCAATTATGTAGGTTGTAGCTAATTAGAGGAAAAAGATGTAGATAGGTGCTCAAAGATGCTTCATCCAACCATGCTTGAAGGATTGCCTAACAAATTTTTAGGTTAAAGGGGGTAGAAAATGAACATAATGTTATGATTGTAAAAAAGAGATATAAAAAATTAAAATTGGATTTTTACCATTTTGACTAGAAGTGAAGTATTTATGTTAAAATCACATTGTTCTAGCTGATTAGATGATATTACAGCTCAAAGATACTTCACTTTACCATGCTGGCGTGCAGGGAAATGTTGGTTTGCGATCTAATAAAGATGTAGGGCTGAAGAAAAACTCTTTTCTACTGTACCAAGCTTTCGGAAAATTGTATTCCTTTATCAGGGCTACAATATAAAGCAAAACGTTGTAAAGACAATACAATTTTGTGACCAAAATGTACTTACATGTAAAGTGAGTTAATATTGAAAACACGTCATTATAATCCTCGTGGACTCATTATTTAATATAATTGAAGACTCTGATGCAAGAAGGGGATATGTGCAAAATTTTCAATAATGAGATTATTCTGCCTATAGATAGTAAAATATGTCCTTTCACTGTGGTGCAAATATGGTACATGTGTGACGAATGGATACCGAGTCATAACAGAAAAACACGTATCCCCTATAATGAACTGGTGCAAGAATGGTATATGTGTCGTGTAACATATCCCGTTTTTGCATCACAAATAGTTGTATTTTTAGGATACGCCGGCAACATCCCCTCTCTTCAGCCGTAAAGCGGCCATGTTGTTTATGAAACGAGTCCGTGTGTTAACTAGTATTGTTTTTCAAGCAGAGTATCGAGCATTGTACGTACGTCGTGTTTGTTTTTTATGCGGTTTTACTATAAGCCAGCTATTATTAAATAATATTATTATGGAGGAACGTGGTAAAAGTGATAATAAGACAGATGAAAGTGTAAAAGAGGATGGTGAGTCATTTCAGAGATCGGGCAGCGAATACCAGCCATCGTCGCCAAGTTCATCTTCTGAGAATGAACTTGTAGAAACCATTGAAGGGCAAGAAACAACCAACGCATGTGCTAGAAAGAAAAAACGTGAAGTGAGTAATTGGAGAAGGAATGTGCAAAAAGTAAAAAGAGCCAGGGGAGAAAGCTATAAGTCCATGTTCTCGGACACAATAGTACCCGGACGCGAACAAGATAGTGACTGCAAATGTGAAAAAGAGTGTTTGAAAAAGCTCCTGATGAAAAAAATGAAATATTTACAGCATTTAATGGCCTTGCAGATCACGAAAAACAGGATTCATATCTATCAAGTTTAGTAACAGTTTCTAGAATTAAAAGACGTCGTAAAAATGTTTTGAACGCCAATAATAATAATAATTTCCAACGTAATTACAGCTACAAGTATAAGGTATTGTACTAGGGCTTATTTTTGTATTTTTTTTTTATTATTCGTATTTAATTTTTGTTTTAGCTAAGAAAGGGTGCATTCGAGTTACAAGTTTGTAAGCAGGCTCTATGTTTAATCCATGGAATCGGCAAAAAGCGCTTAGAACGTATTGCAAGTCACTTAACAGTAAGTGTAACCCCTGTCCAAGACAAAAGAGGTAAGCACGCTAATAGGCCAAACATGATTTCGGAAGCTTTGAAAATGCAAGTTCATGGGCATATTGAGAGCTTTTCTAAACAAATATCGCATTATTCTCGAACAAGAAGCAGTAGGCAATATTTGTCTCTCGATTTAAATCTTACAATCATGTACGATTTATACCTACAAAAATTCGAACCAGAAACCTTCAAACTGAAACAAGACAAACTACCGTTTAAAGCTAAAATTTGCTATGATTTTTATGGTCGATATTTTAGAGAAAATTTCAATATCAGCTTTGGCCGCGCAAGGAAAGACACCTGCAAGAAATGTGACATATTAGAAAACAAGATGCATGGAGCGGAATCAGAAGAAGAGAAGAAAAGTATCGAAACACAAAAAAAACTACACATTCTCAAGTCTGAGTGGTTCTACGAGGAACTGAAAGACAAATCGAAAGAGGCAGAAGATAATGATCATGTTAAAACTTTGTCTTTTGACTTTCAGCAGAACATGCCTCTTCCCAAGGTGCCATCTGGGGATGCTTTTTATTTACGTCAGCTATGGGTCCAAAATTTTTGTATATACTCGGCGAAAAAAAAAACGGGACATTTCTTCATGTATGACGAAACTATCTGTAAAAAAGGGGCCAACGATGTTTTAAGCTTTCTACAATATTATATTGAGAACTTACTTAGTCCAGATGTGAAGATTTTATACTTATTTAGTAATAACTGTTGCGCCCAAAATAAAAACCATACCCTGGTTCGATTTTTAGCAACTTTATGTTATACAGGTAGATTTGACACAATTGTACATCGTTTTCCCGAGCCAGGGCACAGTTTTTTGCCCTGCGATAGGTGTTTTGGCATAATAGAGAAGAAAAAACGTCGTATCGATCGAATTTTCTTACCGAAAGAGTATATGGAGATCGTCAAGTCATCTTCACGAAAATTTCATGTCATTCCTGTTACCCAATCTATGGTATTTAACTACACTGATAATTTGAAAAGTTTTTTTTATCTGTCCCCAAAATCTGAAACGAAAGAAAAGTATGCAATTTCTTCCTATCGTGTATTCAAATACACCAAAAATATAGGTGGCGTTGCCTGTAGCGCCTCGGCTTGCCCCGATGCTCCTCTCATGAATTTTGTATTGTTGAAAAACAATGCAAACCCTACATTGACTGACGTGGGACAGGCTTATTTAGATAAGTTGACTTTAAAAGACTTGAAATATAAAAACGTAATGGTATTGGCCAATGAATATGTGAGCAAAAGTGACATGCACTTTTACTTGTCTCTAAAATCTGATCAATGTTTAGAGCAGCAAGTTTCAGAGGTTAGTGACTCCGGTAGTTCTGATGTAGAATAAGGATTTTTATTAAATACAAAATGTTTTTTTTTTATTTAAATGTATTTTTGCATGTTTGCATACCTAATACTACAGAGGTTGTACTTCGTTGCATTTGATTTATCATATTACCATATTTTCAGTTTTTATTTCTTAGGAGTTTCGCTTATTTCTATAAACGGTTTATATTATTAGTATTTAAAATAATAAATATGAAGTAGCGCTGTGCGTTGTTCCTATGTGACAGATGGGCCCAGCTGTTCGTGCGAGAGATCATACACTTAATAACACAATTTAAAAAAATATACAATAGGTTGTGCTGTAAGCATGTTTCTTGCCAATTATCAATAGGAATACAAGAACACGTAGTGGTGTGGTCTTGTCGCATCACTTCTGTCTGCTGCTGTCCCTTTTCGTGTGGCAGACAATTTGGGAGCCGTTGCGTGGGTGTGATGTGACGAGATTACTAATCAGTTTTATCGTTAATTCTTACATAATGCACTGTCTGTGTGAGAGACAGTTTCTTTGTGCTCATGATCTGATTGATTCTCGTGGTTGACCAAATTTTGATTAAATTTCGATTAAATATATACACGATAGCATTGCCCGCACACACACATGAGTGACAGGCATGACGTTGTGCGGATAATGACAAAAATTATTTCTTAATACAGTACAAATTCTCAAAATAATTACAGCAGAGTGTGTCACTCCCGGCGAGCGTGTGTGACAGACAGGTTATTGTCGGGGGTTTGCACAATGTTGTAAAACAATATATTAAAATGTTTTTTCGTCTATGCATAACTAAACTTAATTCGGGAAAAAAAAACATTGTACTGACGCGACCGTGGGTGACAGACACGAGTTGTTAGAGTAACTTTCCTATAAAAAAAATTCGAAAAAAACATTGTATGCACGCGACCGTGGGTGACAGACACGAGTTGTTAGAATAATTTCCTAAAATTAAATTCTAAAAATGTTTTTCCACAAATTTCAACAAATTATCAAAATCAGAGTCAATAACTAAGAGCCGCTACTGACTTCCTAGTGCACATATCAACGACATACCTATTTCAACCGCCACGGATGCTTGCGCAATATCGATCGGTATTGATACAAACCAAGCACAGTGCCGTTTTTGAGTGTCTGTCTCCTTTCCTTACCTTGAAATAATCTAAAATTTTAAACAAAGAAACGAAAGAACGCCATTTTTTTTATGTTTAAAATCAAAAAAACCACAACGGCCAATGGCTTTTCAGGTGTTATCCTGTTTGTTAACAAAAATTACTAAAGAAATATAAATTAGTATGTAGTAATTGAATCGGTTATTTGGAAAAGGGCACAAACGACATGTTCGGCCATTTTCATTTTATGCAATTTTTCTATAATTTTATTAAAGACGACCAATTTGGTACGAAAAGGGCACAAAATATCATGCTAGAACAGCGTTAACTAGATATCGTTTTACTGCGTTTGGTTCGAAAAGGTCACATGCGACACAAATGTGACCTTAGGTTGGCTGAAACGCATATGTTTTGGCGCGCTATCACGCTTCTGGCTGTCAGATTTCAGTTCGCATTTGTTTGTCGTTGAATCAGCAGTGCATTTTTGTTGTGTGTAAATATTAACCTGTTTTTGTGTCTTACAAACAAAATGAGTGATTCAAGTGGAAGCCAATCTGATGATAACATCTTACAGAGAAAACGGAAGAAAGGAATTTTGAATACGGATAGCTATAAGTCAAATGTAGTAAAAAGAGCCAAAGTCAAAGGAAGTCAACATGTTAATCATGTCGGAAACAGTGTTAATGCCAGAATAACAGGTCCGGACTGCAGGTAAAAGTTTAAAAATTATAAAACATTATATTTTTTTATACGTTTCTTCTGGTTTTTGTAGGTGCAAAATGAAATGTTTCAGCAAGTTTAGTGAGGACCGAAAAAAGAAAATTATAGATAAGGTTAATAGTTTTGATTACAAGGACGCACAAGATACCTTTCTTCAAAGTCTGATCGGAGGTAGTCCCGTCAAAAGAAGAAGTAGAGTATCTGCCACTGACAAGCACAAACCCAAGGCTTTTACTTGCTCTTATAATATCTCTTTAAAAGGTCAACGCATCAATGTATGTAAATACGCGTTTGTTAATTTACTAGGAATTACAATGAAAAAAGCAAGACGTCTAAGTTTACTCTCAGCATCCGATACCACACCAAAAGATAGACGCGGAAAAGAAGTAGGATCAAGACATAATATTATTTCTGGCCAAATTTGTAACAAAATAAAAGAGTTTGTCCAGAAATTTGATGTTAAAGAAGTTCACTACTCCAATACTATCAACAAAAAATATTTACCTACTTCACTTAATGTGAAAATTATGCACACGATGTTTGTTGATGCAAATCCGGATTTAAAAGGGAAAGTAAAGTACGACTTTTTCTTGTTCTTGAAGTATTTTCATGAAAACTTTGATTTACGATTTGGTAGGCCGCAAGTGGATGTGTGTTCATACTGCGAGGAATACGGTCAAAAGTTGAAAGATCCCCATTTAAATGATAATGCCAAGCGTGTTGCTTCTGCTTCACTTATAGTTCACAAACGAAGAGCAAACAAGTTCTTTTCAAAAACAAAAGAGATAAAAAAGCTTTGCACTGAGAAAGATAATGTTATGGCTCTAGTATTTGATTACATGCAGAACTTACCGTTACCGAACATTCCAGTACAAGAAATTTTTTATCTGCGACAGCTGTGGGTTTACGAATTCTGTATTCATAACCTGAAGACTGACAAGGCCACGTTCTATTCATATCACGAGGGACAAGCATTAAAAGGTCCCAATGAAGTATGCACATTTTTAAATATGTACATTAATGAGTTTGTTCCTGACACTATAGACGAACTCTACATATTTTCTGACGGTTGCCCAGGACAGAATAAAAACCATACTATGGTAAGATTTTTGATGGCATTGGCGGCAAACAACAGGTTCAAAAAAATTGTACATTATTTCCCCCTGAGAGGGCATTTTTTAAACGATTGTGATAGAGACTTTGGAACCGTCAAAAGAAAAATAAGAAAAATGGATAGGATCTATACTCATCAAGAATATATGGAGCTCATCAAAAAGTCATCTGTAGCTGGCAAATTTGAAGTGAAGGAAGTACAAAATTCCCAGATAATCGACTTCAAAAAATGGTGGCCAACCCACTACAAAAAAAGTGTTCAGTCTGTTGAGACACAAAAGAGAAAGGTCCCCAGAGATCAAAAGGTAAACTTTCAGATTTCGCATTACAATGAATTTAAATACGATTCAACAAATCCTAGAATGCTTATTGTTTCTGAATATATAGATGGGCTCGTTACGTCATCTTTTTCACTAGCAAGGCCTGCCGGGTCCAGACCGAATCTTCCTGATGAAGAAGCATATAAAGCTTATACTGCCAAAGTTCCTATCAATATAAAAAAGTTAACAATTTAAAATCCCTAATCCAGTATATTCCCGAGGAAAATAAAGAATTTTACAATATGATATTTAATTGGCCAACAGCGGTCTCCGAAGAGATGCCTGAAGAAGACTTTTAATGTTGTTATGATCATTATTTGCTATTATAAACTTACTTAAGTTACTAAATAATATGTGAAACTATATTTGTCTAGTAAAAATAATGCAAAAGATTATTTTTATTACTTTATTCTAAATAAGTTTGGAAAAGGGCACAAATGCAATACAAATAAACATATTTTTATGATATAGATGTTTCAAATATCTATAAAAAATTACTGAAATAAGCTTCCTCACATACAAATGAACATATCTTGTATTTTATGCTTATTATTATAACTTTTTCGTCTTGTTTTGTAACATATTGTGTAGTCAACATAATAGAACCCGAATTTTTTACTGTTTAGTTATCAACCTTAAACATTAGGCTATGCAACCATGTATTTACTTCTTGGCTAAGATGGCGTACCTAATGAATAAAACAAATAACGGAAAAACATGTCCTGGTATCCAAAGAGTACGCGCGTACTCTTAGATACACTATGATAATTTTGGTTATGTTTTGTAATTTCAGATTAATGACTTACAATGGTGGGGAAATATCAACGGAAATCTGATAGGAAACTGAAATTTACTGAAAGTTTGTTGAACCAAGCAAGAATAAGAATTAATAATGGGGAAAGTAAGCGTTCTGTTGCAGATTCATTAGGCGTTAATGAGTGCACATTGCGAAAGCGATTAAAAGCGGTAAGTTAAAAATATTTTTGTCATCACATGTGACATTTTTTAATATATTTTCTAGGGTACAGTCCCTACTTAATAGTTTACCAAGGTATTCACTGAAGATATGGAGTTAGAATTAGCAAACCACATTAGAGACCTTGATAACCGATTCTATGGCTTAAGATTAAAAGACGTTATGTCCTTAGCATTTCAGTTCGTTGAATTAAATGGTATAAACCATCGATTCAATAGAGAAAAAAAAATGGCAGGCAGACATTGGACCAGAGATTTTGCTTTGCGAAATGGATTATCTGTTCGAAATCCAGAAAAATGCAGTGTAGCTCGAGCGATAGGGTTTAATCGGGTACAATGCCAAAGATTCTTTGACAATTTGAAGACATGTTATGAGAAGACACAAGTTGGACCGCATAGGATTTTTAACATGGACGAAACAGGGATGTCCACAGTGCCAAACAAACTGCCAAAGATTTTGTCTTCGAAAGGTAAAAAATGCGTAGCCAAGGTAGTGTCCGCCGAAAGAGGGCAACTTATCACGGCCGTTTGTTGTTAGCGCATCAGGAATTTGGGTTCCACCAGGCCTCATTTTTCCTCGAAAAAGAATGAAGGAGGAGCTGTTCTATGGTGCACCTCCTGGTACGTTAAAATTAATTTCAGAATCTGGATATATGAACTCAGAATTGTTCATAGAATGGCTGCGTCATTTTCAAAGCTATGTTAGGTCAACTACAGATGATCCAGTTATTCTAATTTTGGACAATCATATTTCCCACTGCTCCTTGCAAGCAGTGACATTTTGCCGGGAAAATTCAATCACGCTGTTGTCGTTACCACCTCACGCCAGTCACAAGATGCAGCCACTGGACAAAGGCTTCTTTGCTCCATTAAAATCTGCATTTTTTTTGGAATGCGATAAGTGGATGATATCAAATCCTGGGAGAGTTATCACACTTAGGCAGATGGCAGCTTTATTCCATTCGGCATATTCTAGAGTTTGCACCATACGAATAGCCGAAAAATCTTTCGAAGCAACTGGATTATTTCCATATAATCCTGAGGTTTTTGAAGATTCAGATTTTGCGCCCTCGGAGGTAACAAATCGTCAGAATCCAGAAGCTGATGAAGAAAGTGATGACGATGTGCCACTTTCACGTCTAGTCACGAAAAGATCAACATCAAATATTACTTATCCTTCAATAAGCAAGCACCTCAATCAATAAAACCAAATAGAACTACAAACACAAACATTCAGAAACAATCAATTGCAATGTGAAACAAACAAAATATTTGAAGAACAAACCTTAGAAACCAATTTGCCTTCTACAAGCCAAACCTTCTACAAAGAACAAGCAATGCCTAACAAAAAACAATACTCAGAGCACGAACGCTCCATCAATGAACAATCAAACATTCTACCAGAGCCATCAACAAGCAAAGTTTCAGATCTTCAAATCCAAATTCAGAGGGAAGAAAAACAACACCACCGCCAAAAAATGAACCGCAATTATCAGCTGACAACCATAATGATCGTCAAGTTACGGAACTTACAGCTAGCAAATTTTATGGAATTAAAAGAGTATCGGTTACGCCGAAAATGATAATACCCCTCCCGGAAGCCAAGCATGTTCAGACCCGCAAAACTAAATCAAAAAAATCCGAAATTTTATCGTCTACACCATACAAAGATTCTTTGCTACAAAATCGGGAACCAGATGCCTTAAAAGTTGTTAAAAGAAAAGTGTGCGAACAACCAAAGAAAGAAACAACCAAGAAGTTGAAAAAATCAACACCGAAAGATTTATCAACTTCAGAAGACGATGTCATTTGCCCTGGTTGCCAAGAAAACTACAGAACGTCTTCCTCGAAATCTGGAGATTGGTTAAAATGCGACGGATGCCAAACATGGTGGCATGAGTTGTGTTCAAAGTATTTAGGACAAGGACAATTTCTATGTGATGCCTGTTCTTAAATTAGTGTTTTTTTTTGTCGTGAGTGAATTTAGAAGCAAAGTCTATTTAGTTTATTAAAAAGTTTAATAGTTGATTACATCTACGAGTTAAATAAAAAGTTTATTAGTTTGTCACATTTATGCGTACTCTTGGATCCACTCGTGCGTACTCTTTGAAACATGTGTCTCTAAGAGTACGCGTTTAAGTTTATTTTTATGAAACACTTTAAATAGGTGTTTGTTTAATTAGATTTTTTTAGTTTTACTAGTTGTTAGAAAACGTATATATCTATCAATATTTGATACAAAATATAGATTTTTTCATAAAATGTATTTTTTATTGAGAAATAAATATTAAGTGCGTACTCTTAGGCGCACCTCCCCTACATGACTATATGTGCACGCATTTTGATTTTAAAATGTTTTTCCTTCCTACTGTAAAATTTACTTTTAAGTAGATGTGCCCTTTTCCAAATAACCGATTCAATTATAATGAGTCCACGAGGATTATACAAGACGTGTTTTCAATATTAACTCACTTTATATGTAACTACATTTTGGTCACAAAATTGTATTGTCTTTAAAACGTTTTGCTTTATATTGTAGCCCTGATGAAGAAATAAAATTTTCCGAAAGCTTGGTACAGTAGAAAAGAGTTTTTCTTCAGCCCTACATCTTCATTAGATCGCAAACCCAATAATTTTGGTTTTTTCTATATACAGGGTGTTATGGAAATGACTTATTATATTTTAAGGGGCCACTCCTGAGGTGGTCTAGAGTTACACTTGATAGTTTTTTTTTCTAAAATCGGAAGTATTTTGAATTTTGTAAAATACCTTAAAACCGGACTATGTGCGCCTTCCATGATAGTTCAATGCCCCTGAACACATGTGTTTTTGACAAGACAAACTGCTGGAATGGTAATTGTTTAGTTTAGTGCAATTAATGTTCAATTTTGTGCTAAAATTTCGTATATAGACTAATTGAGGGTAGCTGATCACAATTTTCCTTTTGCGTTTTTACGGCAAATGCACTGGTTTTGAGAAAAAAAAATGTTAAAGTTTTTCACTTACAGGTTAGGGTATTTTTGTTTATTTCGATATCTTTGGGTGTCGCGTTTCACTTTCCTTTCAATTTCCTAGATTTTATGGTTTTCCCTTCAAAATATGTGATAAAACTTTCACCAAACTATCTGTTCATAAAATAAGAACAACATTTTAGCAAAAAAACAATGGAAAAGGCACAAATTTAATTAAATTCGTTGTTAATACGCCGACAAAGTAGAAGCGTCTCTCTTCAGATTCATTGCACTCACGTTGCCAGATTGTTCTTCTTTTTCTTGTAATTATTAATGGCTTCCATCCAGGAGAATGATATGCTAGCTCGAGCCAATAGGATTCATTCAATTAATAAAAATGAATTGAAAAGTATAGGCAATTTATAATACACTAACAATCTGACAACATGGGTGCAGTTTGCTTCTGCTTTTTTGGCTAGCTGTCAGTGAGCTGTCTCCCGTCTTTTTCCAGATAACGTAGAGTTTTCTGTTCGCTTACAAGTTGTCCCGTTTTTCAGAGTTTCCTTGTGGCATATTTCGTTTATTTCAACTCGGAAGTGTATACTATGACTCCGACAAGTAATATTTTATTGGAAATAGCAACATTTTAGGATTACATGCAAAATAACATACCGGTGAGTTAGAAAAACTTTAACATTTTTTTTCTCAAAACCAGTGCATTTGCCGCCTAAACGCAAAAGGAAAATTGTGATCAGCTACCCTTAATTAGCCTATATACGAAATTTTAGCGAAAAATTCAACATTTGCACTAAAGTAAACAATTACCCAAATCAGCTGTTTGGGTCATTGGCGCGTAGGTGTTTTGGACCTAAATTTTTGAAGGCATTTTTCTCGAATTTCTAGCTTCGAGCGCCATTTATAGCAATTTTTCCCCAATTCGTCTCGACCTATATATTTACGGGTTAAAAAATAATAAGTCATTTCCATAACACCCTGTATATATATATAAATAACAGGAGGGTAGTCTTGACTGACTAGTTGAAAAACAAGTGTAGTTTCTTGGGGATTCAGTCACGTTTGGGCTTGAAAGAAAAACTCTTTTTCTACTACGCCGAGCTTTCGAAAATGTTTATTTTCTTTGTCAAGGCTACAAACAAAGTACTGGCTTTTATATGCTTATATAATAAAATATTATTTCTATTATTTACCTTCGGTGCAAAGTGAGTTTTATGTCACATAATTGGTAGGTTTGAGTGCAGAATACGCCATTATTTTAGTTAAATTTGCTGCAAAATTACATTTTAATTCTAATTGGTACTTTCTTAAAAGAACACGCTGCTTTTTGTACTCGAATTTTTTTTATAGTTCTTATCGGTACCACCAGTCGCACAACCGCGAACGCGTCTCTCACTCGCGTGCGCGATTCAGCGACGTGTAGCACCAACTCACCAGATGACGCTTTGCTCATGCTAGCATTGATCGATTTTATATCGATGAGTGGCCACAGTTCGTTGTCACCGAAACTGCGAAACACTGCTCGATATCTATATTTTAACATAGGTGGCGCCGACCAGACGAAGGGTTCCAACTTCTGTCACAAGTGCAGAGACCCATCGCCAGGCCGAACTCACTGCAGTTAGATGGCGCAGAGAGAGTCAAACCCGCCCATGCCACGTGTGGGTGGAGATTAACTCACCCTGTTGCTGTCAATTGTGCAACGATTTAAAAAAACAAAAAAAAACAATTGCTCTCCACAAGAAGCACACTACTGAAATATTTAATTATGATGGTGTTTGTTCAAGCTATTGTTAGAGGTAAAAGTTGAGGTAAAGGTTGAAAAAGGAAAATCATGTCCATAGCTCACAATTGCAATTATGGTTTCTGCATATTAATTATGTTGGTGTTGTCACGATTATTGTTGGATTGTAATATCCAAGAAAATTATAGGAAAAAAATAGGCAGGCAAATGATGTGTTCATATTGTTTTTTTTTTTTAAATAAAGAATTATTTTTTAAAATTCTATACTTTTAATGATGTCTTAGAGTGCTAAGTGATTCACTGTCACCGACGTCACGAAGCCAACTCCCGACACTTGAGTGTTACTCATGGGTGATGAGGGCGGAAAAGACCGGCCTACGACCCCTCTCACAAGTACGAAGATCTACCGTCCGCCAGGCAAACCCATGTGAGGTGTATAAGGGAAGCGAGCCCTCACCCCTGCCACTGTAAGGTGGTGATTCACTCTCCCCTTCACTCATGTATGTGCCCTTAGTGTTAAGAACCCATTGAACTGTGGCCACTTATCGATATAAAATCGATCAATGCTAGCAATTGAGCAAAGCGTCATCTGGTGAGTTGGTGCTACACGTCGCTGAATCGCGCACGCGAGTGAGAGACGCGTTCGCGGTTGTGCGACTGGTGGTACCGATAAGAACTATAACAAAAATTCGAGTACAAAAAGCAGCGTGTTCTTTTAAGAAAGTACCAATTAGAATTATATATATATATATATACATCACAGTCATCACATTGTATTTGGTAGACCCCGCTATGTGTTAATTTGTTTTTATTTTTAATTTTTGAATTAGCTATGTATTTACCTACGTTATTTTTATTGACTTGTATGGGGATAAGTTTGTGGTTTTTGAGTCTTTTGGAGATTGTTTGACTTGTGTGACCTGTATATCGGATTGTCTCAGACAAAAAACACAAAAACTACTCTACCGAGGACGTCCCCTTCCGTCAAACGCAAAATATAGTTCAATCAGATATACAGGTCACACAAGTCAAAAATCTCCAAAAAACTCAAAAACCATAAACTTATCCCCATACAAGTCAATAAAAATAACCTAGGTAAATACATAGCTAATTCAAAAATTGAAAATAAAGACAAATTAATACATAGCGGCTCTAACAAATACAATGTGATGACTGTGATGCAATCTATATAGGTCAAACAGGGAGAAACTTTAAAACTAGGCCTTAAGAACATAAAACATCCATTAAAAAAAAAAAAAAAAATAGGAATAGCGGACCACTGTTTAATAAATAACCACTCAATATCCAATAAAATAAAACCGATATATACTCAACACAAGCGTAGAAAACTTAACCTATTAGAAACATTAGCAATCAAAAAAGCCTTAAAAAATCAATGTAATGTTGTTAATAATCAAATTGAAATACCTTTAGGTGCCAATCTAATACTTAATAGCCTAATAACTTAAGATAAATATGCAATAAACACTGTCAATAATTACGAACGAAAAAACCCATAATTATATACACAATATCATTTTTTTTATTTTATTACTTAGATGTAAATACCTTTATAATCACACATGTAATTTAGTTGTACCTTTGGCCAATACCTGTAAATTAAGGACCAAAGTAACCAATCATCTGTCAATTTTTATTTTAATGACATGTAGAATTTAGTATTGTCTTATGCCTTTGATAATGATCCGCAAGGGTTGAAACACGTGTCAGGAAACTGAATTAAATTGTGAAATATAACAAATACGACTTTAATTTCCTCTACCATGGAATATACATTTCACCAAGCATGTAGCCCATCACAAATCAATTATATAATATAAAACAATTTGTTGCAGCAGTTAATGTTGATACCAATAAGATGAAGGATTTTCCTTTTGACGACAGCAATGCAGACCCTGACTACGTTCCTAGTGTGAGAGAATCGGATTCCGAAAAGGAACAAATAAAAAGTGTGAAAAATCGACAAGATATTACAGTTGGTGAAGTCGTACAGAAACCTAGAAAGAAGGCTAAAAAGAAAAAAAAAGAAAGCAAGTACAAAATATCGATGAATGGGAGGTAACCAAGGGAGCGCTAAAAACTTTATCTGGAAAAGGGCATATTTCTAAAAAAGGAAAGTTGATTGCAGATAAATTTATGAAACCAGCTTGCAGACCCTGTAGAAAAAAATGTTCAGAAAAGATAAATAAAGATGAACAAAAAGAAATATTTAGTAGTTACTGGGACGCGACAAAAAATTGGGATGTTAAGAGACAATTCATAATATCCCATGTCAAAAGTAAACCCTTAAATCGAAAAAGACCTAAAGATCACAGTAGGCATGGCCGAAGAAAGAAAATTATTTTGTATTATTTCGATGTGAACGGTGGTAGAATTGAAGTCTGTAAAGTATTTTTTTTTTTAAATACATTAGGGGCCTCAGAAACTGTAGTAAGGACGGCTCTAAGAAAAAAATAATAGGCGGTTTTGTTACTCTAGAGATGAGAGGTAGGCATATACCTCCAAGGAAACTCCAGGAAGATATTCTCGAAAGAGTAAGGACTCACATTGCTTCATTTCCGGTATATCAGAGTCTAGATTTACCAGTATATGATGCCACAGAAAAAAAATCATACTGCGTAATTTTGGACGAATCCAAAGCTGGGAGAGGCGGTAATGAAGTAGCATCGGCGCTGTTAAGATGGGCAAATAATGTTATTGCTGAAAACATAATAGGGCACAAATTTCTATTACGTGGACATACTCATATGGAAGCAGACCATATCCATGGTTTAATTGAAAGAACCGTTAAAAAAAAACAACAATGCAAATTGTGACTTTGTGGGATTGGGAGCAACTTATTCGAGCATCTGGTGCAACAGTTTTTAGTATGGAAGTAGAGGATTTTAAAAATTATTTAGCGTTATACAGCATTTCAGGGGCACCATTCAAAAAGCAAAGACAAAACACAGATAAGAAAAATTTTGTAATATCTAAAGGTGTTTGGCCTGAGGTACGTGCTCAGACACCTGCAATTATTTACTATTAAACCGACTTTGAGGTAGAAACTTTTAAAACTATAGACTTTTCCAGCTCTGCAAGAATACGTTAAAAATTACCTGCTAACTTACCTACAATTCGAGATACCCAAGAGGTATCAGTAAAAAAAAAAGGATTATTTGATTACCCTGCGTAAGTGGGTTCCGAAAACCTTTAATAATTTTTACCAAAATATTCCTATAGCATCAAAGGGTGAGACTGATGATGATAACGAATGATTTTTGTGACGTTTTCGATATTGTTGATTAGAGTTTCCTATTCTTTTATGTTCTATACATTGCAAATTTAAAATGTTTTCCTTATTTTCTCAATATTTAATAAATTGAAGATCCGACAGTTTACCTCTATGCTACTGATATATAAAAAACGAAAGAGCAAGATATGGGATTAAGTGTTTTGAGTTATGTGCGCCAAATGGGTGCCTCTTCCATATTGAAATATACAAGGGAAAAAGTGAAAAAGTTGAAGCTGAATCCAAAGTTGTAGTGACTACCGGCTCTAGAGGGTTCAATAGTTTAAGGTTGTCTGTCGGCAACAAGAGAAGGCGGTCAGGGAACTGGGGGGTTCGACCGGGTGGTCGAGGAGAGAAGACGTTTGGAGGCGCTCTAGAGACCCGTGTTATAGCGATCAAAAGTGTTCTAAGTAGTGTTATTGTTAGATTATGGTTATTTGGGCATTATATGTGTATTCTTCCGCCTATTAGTGTTTTATGATTCATCCCAACCGACGAAGAGCTAGTTTATTTACACTCAACTAGTGGCTAAAACGAAAAGTAGGAGACGAAGGATCACGTATAGAAAAGCAAACTGGATGATCAGCAACCTTTAAATGGTAAGATCTGTCCATATTATTATGTAATTTTCCGCGTAGACTAAAGTGCATCTACGAATTTACCGAAGGTGAAATATTTCATATTGAGCAGATCAACCAGCCGTTCTACACTATAAAGCGGCGCTGACGGAATCGCGGAACGCATACAGCTGGGCATTCTACTGGGTTGGACTATCGACTGTAATAGATTACAAATTGACTTTAACGTACGTAAGTGCTTTGTATTATTGCACGGACGTTTTAAGATCAGGCTCAATATAGATGCGCGAAAACTTTTAACACAAAAAGCTAATATTGACAACGGTTTCCTATACTTATATATTAAACTTTCAAAATATTAGTACTTTCGGTAGTTAGGGAAAATGCCACCCAAAAGGAATAAAAACAAAAGGAATTCAGATTTTGTACATGAACAGGATGATGCGGCAAGTGAGGGACATAGTGCTCACGGTTCGAGTACTTTGGATAGTGTTTGATAGTGAAGTGTACAATTTGAGTCTAAAAATAACAGTATGATATTGTTAGCGGCGGCAGTGACGAAATAAATGTAGGTAACATTACTAACACAGTTTGTAATCCCTCAGATCGATCTTATATTGTACCGGGTGTCCAAATAAGAAAGGACGCCGGCTATATCTCAGGAACTATTAGTCCCAGAGCTTTCAGGTAAAAAATTTTTGTACAAAATAAACCATAAAAAATTGCTGGAAATATTTTTTAAGTTTGATAGTCGTCCGCTAGGGGGCGCAACGAACACTCAAAAACATAATTCTGTGCTTATCTCCAAAAAGACATAGTAAAGGTTCCTAAAAACACAATATTTGAAATCTTGATGAGATAGTGAAAAAATTTAGTTTGGGACTTTTTGCCATTACTCTTCAGATAAGGGGTGGGAAAAGGTTCAAACATGCTATTAACAAATGTCATACAACTTTTTTGTTTTTTAACCGATTTTAATGGTTTTGGCATCATTTAAAAAAGCTTTTCCTGTTTAATAAAATTCGTAGTAAAAATAACAAAATTAAATGATTTTGTCGCCGCCAGGGGGCGCTATTTCAAGAATTCCACAATTTTCCCATTTTCCTAGGAAATTTCAAATGTAATGAGGTGTTTTTTTACATTTAGATGGAAAGAGGATACAAAAATAAGGAATTTAGTGAAAACCGCAAGTCGATATCTTAATCCTATCCCAAGATACAGAAGAATATTTTGGGAACAACATTTTGCCTTGCGTTTTGGGTAAGTAGGTCTGGAATTGCAAAAATTAAACAAAACATCTGTAGTTGTCACTAAGACTTATTTATCCGACGCCATTCTTTGTCGTTGTGGTATTGCAATTAAGCTTAAAACAATAAGAATTCCCAATGAAATAATATTTAATGTGCTAGCAGTTTATTTTGAATGCTACCAGAACTTAACAATAGCATCAAGAATATATGCGATGAGGTATCCGGGACGGCGACGATATAATAACAGAACCTTTACAAGATTGGCCAGACGGCTACGAGAAAATGACAGTACCAAATATAACATCAAAACAAAATTAAACAAACAAGATTAGAATAAATCAGCTAATGTCTTTCAAGATTTTCAAAATGTCCACCATCACATTAAATACAATCTCGCACTTTTCGTTCCGTTACATTAACAGCGGCTTCCACTTCGGCAATAGATATGGTTTTAATGGCATTTCTGATCCTTACGATCATATCTTCCCTTGTAGTGGGCCTTGTTTGATATACGATGTCCTTTAGCCTGCCCAATAAATAAAAATCCAAACAAGTTAAGTCGGGGGATCGTGGTGGCCAAGGAAACAAACTGCCCCGACCAATCCACCTATCCGGGAAGATCATATCCAAATAGTTTCGCACGTTTAGGGAAAAATGCGCAAGACAACCGTGCTGGAAAAACATCGTAGCACGAGAAAGGAGGGGAATGTTTTGGAGCAACATAGATAAGTTGTTTTAAAATGTAAATAAGCATTTCCATTAAGGGGCTCGTCAAATATAAATGGTCCAATAATTCTTCCCTCTATTATCCCGCATCAGACGTTAATAGACCACCGACGTTGGTATTGAACCTCTCGCATCCAGTGAGGATTTGTTGGTGCCTAATAATGTATGTTGTGTAGGTTAACATTACCAACACTGGTGAATGTTGCCTCGTCCGTCCACAAAATGTTTGAGGGAAATTGGGGATCTTCTTCCATCACGTTAATAAACCAGTGACAGTAGTTCAGACGGTTATCAAAGTGTGTGTCCTTTAATTCTTGATGGAAAACAATGTGATATGGATGCATCCTAAAATAATAAGAAAGACAAAAAAACTTGATCGAAACTCAGTGTAAAGTACCGTTTTTCATTCATGGGATTGCCTCAAGCGATAATAATTATAAGAAAGGGTTACTTTACGCACTGGTTGCATAAATCCCTAATAATATTTAGTGTTTATATTTATTTTTCACAACAAAATATTCAGTTTTTGCACAAACCTGTGGTCTCTTAAGATTGTGACAGTGGCAACCTTTTGTAATGGACAACAGGGTGTCACTATCTGCTGACGGTAGCTATTTATGTGGAGACACTAGGTCGTGGTCCATATACTTACACCTTCCCTTCGTCTTTAATTTGCCTTGGGCGCCACCTGGTTTGATCCAGTCCATCAAGTCCAAACCAGGAAACATATACCGTATATCAGTTCTATTGAAATATCTATGCAATAAATAAAACCAAAGATTTCCCACACATACAATAAAGTTTTTATTGGATAAAAGGTTACATAACCAAAAAAAGGGTTTATGCTAGGTTAATATGTCAAATTGTTAAAAATTTAGTTTAGGTTTGAATTATAAAAAAGAAATAAAAAGACAGCCTTTCTGGACGCAAGGATTTAAGATGAAATTTATGTATAACCTCGGGGAAGATTCTAGAATCTTTTAAATCTTTTGATGGTGTAGGTTATTTATTTATTTATTTATTTATTTATTTATTTAGTACACTACCCAGACAGTAACTTCCAATTACAGGGTAGCAACATACAAAAAACACAAATAACATTATTTAAATAATACAAAATGAAATTCTAACCAAACTAAACCTAACCTAATCTATACTAGCCTAACTAAGCAGTAGGTGATAACATACATTGACTTATAAGTAAAAAATATACAGTCCATTAACCAACAGTTAAATAAACTTTTTTCATTTGTTGTACAGTACAGAAAAATATGTCAATATGGTGCTTATATTTTTCATAATCATTGCACATGACATAGAGCGGTGAATACAATAATAAATTTGTTCGAGGAACAGGTAAATAAAAAAAGGAATGATTATTGCGAGCCTGCAGGGATGGCACTCGAAACTTAACTCTAGGCAATATTTCTGGACAGTCCAATTTACCGTTTAACATCTTATACAAGAACAAAACTGCAGCAAATTCTCTACGTTTCACTAAACTGGATATGTTAAATCTGCTTAGCATAACATCATTCGGAAAGCCAATCACAGGATAGGTACCATCCGCCTTAAACCAAAGGTATTTAACAAAACGTCTCTGGATTCTTTCAATCGCGTTAGAATGAACTTCATAAGCAGGGTACCAAATAAGTGACCCATATTCCAGCTTACATCGCACGAATGCATTAAACAATACAATCAGAGTATTCATGTTAACAAAATCCTTAGAGTTTCGCAAGATAAAGCCCAAATTTCTGTAAGAGCTTAAAATTAGCTCATTGATGTGATTGACAAAAGATAACTTTGCATCAAAAGTAATACCCAGATCTTTAAATTGAGAACACCTTAACAAAGCAGTCCGATTTATACTGTATTCAAAGTAAGTTGGGTTAGTTCTACGAGTAAATGATAAGGCAAAACATTTGTTTATATTAAGGTGTAAATTGTTTGAATCGCACCATCGACCCAAAGAGACAATATCTTCTTGAAGGAAAATGCAATCACTGAGCGAGTCAACTTTACAAAATATTTTTAGGTCATCAGCATAAAGAAGTGAATGTGATTTAATATTATCTATGATGTCATTTATAAAAATATTAAAAAACAAGGGACCAAGGACTGAACCCTGTGGCACCCCAGAGGTGGCATGAATGAAGACAGACTCGAAACCACGATACTTTACCGACAATTGCCTGTCAATTAGATATGAATTTAAAGAAATTATAAAATTATTACTTAGCCCGCAATCAAACAACTTTCTGAGCAGAATACCATGGTCGAGCCTGTCAAACGCTTTAGAAAAATCTGTGTAAATGACATCAACTTGACTTCCGCGATCTAGACTCTCAGAGACAAACTGAGTTAACGTGGTCAAATTCGTAATAGTGGAGCGCCCTGGAAAAAAACCATGTTGTTCAGGAATAATTTTTAATTTGACATGACTAAAGATAACTTCATGCAATACAGTCTCAAAAACTTTAGAAAAATTGTTTAATATTACTACAGGTCTGTAATTTTCAACCATACATTTATCTCCCTTTTTAAATACGGGACATATTCTGGATTTTTTCAAGCTTTTTGGAAAGGATAAGGACTTTAAAGACAAATTAAAAAGATCAGTAAGTGGCTTCGCAAAAACCGCCGCACAGTCCCTAATGAAGAAAGCTGGAATACCATCAGGACCCGCCGTAGATTTTGGTTTCAACTTTTTTAGTGCCCGCGTTACATCTTCCTCCACCACTTCCGAAATAACTAGTGTAGGCGAATTATTTAAACCGTTATGATCACCCATTCGAAACGTCGATGAGTCCGTATAAGCCGAACGAAAGAACTCCGCAAATGCGTTAACGATAACTTGGGGGCTATTTAGATTCACGTTATTAAAATTCATATTATTTGGAATACTGGTAGAATTCTTTTTACCATGTAAAAAAGACCAAAATTTATTAGGATTGTGAGAAAAATCGAGTTCAGCTTCCTTTACATACTTTTTATAAGCCACATCAATATCAACTTTAACTTTCTTGCGCAAACTTTTAAACTCGACAAAATCATTTAAATTTCTGGATCGTCTATACTTATTCCAAAACTTACTTTTTTTCTTAATATTACGAATTATTGAAGCGTTATACCACTGAGGATACTTACTATTTTTTGGTCGTGTAATAGGTACATTATTTGCAATGATAGTGTTTAAAACTGAATAAAACCTATCGCAAGCATCATCAACAGAGCTTGAAGTACGCACAAAAGAGAAATCAGCATTCAGCATATCATTATATAAAGATGGAAAATTCGCCCTTCTAAAATTAAATTTTGGCACATTATTAACCTGAAACTTGTCATTCTGCCGATTAATTGAAAGTGATATTTCTAAAGCAGGATGATGGCTGTCCAAAGAAATCAACGCATTTTCCGCTCGATTGACACATATTAAACCCCTACTAAACACCAAATCAAGTAAACGGTCATGTTCGTTACGTACAAAATTATACTGTGTCAAACACATGAATTCACAAAAGTTTAATAAAACATCAATGTAATTATCGCGATAAGACTTATCATGTAAAAAATTTACGTATTTGGGGAGATTAAAATCTCCTAAAATGATTAACTCATCATTATTAGTGAAATAATTAGAATTTAGCATTTCTTCACCAAGCCTATCGTAGACTTGAGGACCCAGATTGGGAGGAATATACATAAGGATAATACAAATTGCACGATGCGCTATAGATAATCTAATGCCAACCACATCAACTCTTGGATCCGAAAAAGAAAAATCAATAGGGACAGCACTATAAGCTTTATTTAATGCCAACAGTACTCCACCACCTCTAGTAGTATTAGTCAATGCAAAATTACGATCAGACCTAAAAATGTTATATTCACAGCTAAAAATTTCCGTATCATATATACCAGGATCAAGCCAAGTTTCAGACAGAGCTATCAATTCAAATGAACATAAATAGGAAGCCTTGTATAATTCATGAGTTTTTGTTCTCAGTCCGCGTACATTCTGATAATATATTGAAAACACTGAAGGTGTCTTAGATGGCTCAAAAGCTCTGCCTGGAGTGACAGCCTGCAAACTCACGCTATAATCTAGTTGCTATGCAGTAGACAACAGTGTATCCCTATATATCTCCCATTTTTTCTTATAAATGGGACATTTACTACAATCCCAAGCAGCATGTTCGATATTCGACTTAACCTTAGCATTAAGACAATTTATACATTTTAAATTATTTGACGTACATTCAGACATATTATGATCAAGAGAACACTTAGGACACTGTCGGGTTACCGCTCTACAATTTTTAGAATAGTGATTTAGACCGCTGCACTTGAAACACATTTTTAACTCTATGGCATCATAAACAATACAAGAATCATAATCAACAATTAATCGGCGACCTTTTAGAATTTTACCATAGGAAGTTGGATCTACATCCAATATTGCTTGATACACATTATCTCGCTTTTTTGTAGGCCATACCTTCAATACGCTGCATTCAGTGACGCCATCGAATACATCATTTTGCAGCTTGAGCTTTGTTAGGAGTTCATCTTGACCAATTTCACCATTCAACCCCACAATCTTTAACCTTGGATTTCTGTTCTTAACATCCTTAACCTCATAGGAGCTTGACAGGCTTAGACTTGCGAGCTCTTTAAGTTTTTCAGCATCATTTGTTCCACCACACTCAATAAGGATGCCCCCATTACTGATATCTCTCACTTTCGACATCCGTATGTTGGCTCTCACGTGATCAATATTCTGCTTCACCTCGGACTTGGTAGTAGCATTAGTTTGTCCAGCTACCTTAGGCGTAACGGAAACCATCACCTTTCGTTTGACAATCCCTGCATAGCTCTGACTTCCTGAGGGACAAATATTTACGGGTACAGAGGTAAGGGACTGTTGAAGCTTTTCGCTTACTTTATCTTTTGCATCCGAAAACATCTCCAGAATATTCTCAACAAGGTCGTCAACCTTGTTACCAACTTTATTTTTAAACATATCCTCGTATACATCTTTTTGCTTAGTGCAGTCTGGACAGTACCAAAATAATCCCGGAGTTTTTATAAATTTGAGAATTTCAGGTGCGATACCAACGCAGGAAATATGGTAGGAATGTTGACAAAAACCACGGCAAGAAATGCCTTGCTTAACACGGGTTATAGCCGTATCACATTCATCACAAGAGTTTGCCATTTTTGTAATCAGTTATGCATAACTAATTTTGGTTGAATGGAACACTCACCATATCTGATAAAGGTTCTTGATCACACAGCACAAAAATAACAATTTTAAGGACAAAATGTATTTGGATAAAACTGCGAAAACTACGGAGCGCACAAAAACACGTCCATTCGATACAATATATATTTTTTTATATTTATATATATATATAAAAGGGTTACCTTTGTCAAGATGGCTTTACATTAAAAATTTATAAATTAAATTTTAATTAATTAATTGAAACAAAATAGTAATCATCTGAAATGGCTTATGGTGACGCAGAACATTAATTAAATTATAAAAATAGCATTTAGATCACTTTTATACCACTCTGTGTTCGATCAATCGATCAGGACGGCCCCATGTGGTTTTCTCTGGTTGGTCAGGTGGAAGTTATATGGTAGCTCGTAGGCTTAGTTGGAGAACCTTAGGTTGTTATGTGGGCCTTAAAATCCCATGTGGTAAATTAATTTTGTGGCTTAACCTACATAATTGCCGAGCGGCAGGAAAAACGGTTAACTTGCCGAAACCAGCAAAACCCCCAAAAATAACAGAAAAGAAAATTACCCACTGAATCCCCACAAAACAACAAACGAAAACCAAGAGAAATTTAAGGAGCTTACCTCAAAAAAGGGGAAAAGACCTCGTGGTCTCTTTGAAAAAAAATGGCCCAACGGCGACCTTCTTCTCTGAAGGTATTTTTCAGAAGGCCAGCTTAAAGGCCACGAGAACTCTAAAGAAACCCGCTTCTTCTTTAACAATCAGCTGACACAAAGTTTTGCTAACTTAACCTAACACCAACAAAAAAAGAAGAAGAGAACAGAGACACACTACAAAAGATCCAAACGATACGAGTGTCTGGGCTTTTACCAGAACCTAAATTAAATCCCGAAATAAAGAAAATAATTCCAAACAACTTTGTTTAAACATAAAATTGCCAAACGTAAAAATGGGCGTTCTGCGACTTGACGGAGACAAAAAACGGAAATACATGGTCCACCTATGTGTGGCGCCTGGCGCCATCAAATTACAGAAAAGCAGAAGTAGTGCGTTCGCCCCATAATCTGACTAACGTTCTGTAAACAAAGATGATACAACCTAATAAACAATTTTTCGACCAAATATCTAAAAAAGATGCACTTTGTGAAAATGTGACTGTAAGAATTAAAGGTAAGTCTACATTCCCCACAAAGTCAATAGTGGCAATTTTAAAATTGCTACAAGATGTTATGCACGGTTGATCTAGTAATGTCCAAATTCAGTGAAATTTGACGAATTCCCATGTGAAGATATATCCCAACATATGCCAAAACATTCACTATGTTTTCTTCAGTGCGTCCATTTTCTCGCCTTCGGTTGATAGGTAAATTAACATTGCCATTTTCTGGTAGCCGTCTGACCAGTCTTGTAAAGGTTCTGTTATTATATCGTCTATGTCCAGGATACCTCATCGCGTATATTCTTGATGTTATTGTTGAGTTCTGGTAGCATTCAAAATAAACGGCTAGCCTATTAAATATTATTTCATTGGGAATTCTCATTGTTTTAATCTTAATTGCAATACCACAACAACGACAAAGAATGGCGTCGAATAAATAAGCCTTAGTGACAACTACAGATGTTTTGTTTAATTTTTGCATTTCCAAGCCTACTTACCCAAAATGCAAGGCAAATAAACTGTAGACTTCTTGAAATAGCGCCCCCTAGCGGCGAAAAAATCATTTAATTTTGTTATAAATTTTATTAAACAGGAAAAGCTCTTTTAAATGATGCCAAAATCATTGAAATTGGTTAAAAAACAAAAAAGTTGTATGACATTTGTTAATAGCATGTTTGAGCCTTCCCCTACCCCTTATGTGAAGAGTAATGGCAAAAAGTCCCAAACTAAATTTTTTCATAATCTCATCAGGACTTCAAGTATTGTGTTTTAAGCATACCTTTAGTATGTCTTTTTGGAGATAAGCACAGAATTATGTTTTCGAGTGTTAGTTGCGCCCCCTAGCGGATGACTACCAAACTCAAAAATTATTTCGAGCAATTTTTTATGGCCTATTTTGTACAAAAAAATTTTATCTGAAAGCTCTGGGACTAATAGTTCCTAAGATATAGCCGGCGTCTTTTCTTATTAGGACACCCGGTACATTTTAAAGAGCTGGGGGGTGGTAATCTGTTTATCTTTTCAAATGGTAAAGTACAACCCAAAGCTTTCTTAAAAAAAATTTAAAATATTTTTATTGAGGCAGGTGTGCCGGAACAGCATAAATTGGGTCTTGCTTAAAAGGCACAGCAGCAGATTGGGTAGCAATCAAAGAAGGGAATTTCCTAAATTTGTCAGATTTTGAGGATGCTTTTATAAATAGATTCTGGGGGGTAGGGAGGCAACGCGACCTATTTTTAAAACTGAATTACGGTACATTTGAGTCGGCAAATAGATCAGAATATTTTTTAGATTTATTTAACCAAGCAAGCTTCTTGTCGACGCCTACTGCGGATCAGAAACTTATCACAATGTTGAAGTAAAAAAAGGATTTGGTTGTCGCACATCATGTGGCTAGTGGACCTTTTGGCCGGGAAAGACATATAACCAATTAAAAGAAAAATATTATTGGCCTAAGATGCAACGGCATCTATGCGCAGCATGCGATCTTTGCCAAAGAGCAAAAATGTCCAAGATCAGTCGCGGGCCCCAACATTCAGTGTTACCGGAAAAGCCTGGAGAGCTGATATGCACCGATCTTATTGGTCCGTTACCAGGGTCGCGTGGCGGGGCCACCCAATTGCTGGTGTTGGTTGACGCATTCTCAAAATTTGTCAAGTTGTATGCGTTAGAACGGGCGACGGCTAAAGCTATTGTCAGTAAGATTTTAATCTTTATGTGCCCCATATTCAAAAACCAGCTGGTATTTTGAGTGATAATGGAACCCAATTCACGGGAAAGCTCTGGAACAAAAATCTTGCTGAGAAAGGAATTTCAATTAAATTCACATTAGTTTACTTTCCCGAGGGTAATCTGACGGAACGATATAATAGAGAGATTGGTCGATTATTACGAACCTACTGTCACGACAAGCATACACGCTGGGCTTTCGTGTTAGAATTTGTCGAGGAATGTCTTAATAATGCGATTAACGAGGCCACAGGGTTTACCGCGGTATCTACAATTCGGTGAGAAAATGTGCCAGCCCATTGATCGGATCATAGCATTTCCTTCCGATGATCGACTCAAGCCTACCTCGGAATACGTCATTTGGTTAGCGCGCGAACGGTTACGGTCCCGTGCGGAGCGGAAAGCTGCCAAGCATGATATAAAAATGAGACCGATTACCTTTCAGGGGGACGATAAGGTTCTTGTGAAAAGCCACGCGCAGTCTTTTGCTGAAGATAAAACGATTAAGAAGTACTTTATATTATACACAGGCCCTTTTTCTGTAGCGCGGCAGGCCGGGCCGAATTCATACATTCTCATGGGCTCTAAGGGAAATGAGATAGGTAAGCAAAATATTATTAACCTGAAATTATACGCGGAACCCGCTTTACTATGCTAGAACGTAGGTGTTAGTAATGTGTATTTTCGGCCAGTAAACCTGCAAGATGGCGACGGGCAAATCATGTCAGTACTCTCAAATCACGTTTAAACGAAGATAAAAAGTTACTAGGATTTCACACCAGAAATTATTAAAATTAAATTCCAAACATAAACGAAAGCAACTTTTATTAAGTACCTAGATCGTATATCTATCATGTTTCCTCGTGTTGAGTTAAATACATGCAAGAGAGAGACACACCGGTGCTAACTAACACTTTGCTTCTTCGCTGCTATAGTTGTAATAGTACGGGCAAATCAATAAATTTTAATTAATTTTTAGGATAAACGCTTACCCACTACAAAAAACTTCGTTTTTAAAAACGCTAATACCGACCTCCATGTTAATGATTGTTCGATAAGATAATGCAAGTCAAAACAACTCTTTCTCCATATTTATATTTTTATAAGCTTTCGATTTTTAAGTAACCGTAAAAATTTTTTTTTTGCATTTCCTTCCTCTAAAAACATTTATCAAAGCACACACACACACACACACACAAACATTTTTTAGTTATATTACAGAGCATGTAAAATATAAAAGCAAGAATTAAGTTCTGCAAATTTTTTTGTTTTATTTTCCCGTGCTATTAATTGAATCCACATTGCCATGTAAAGCGATACACCGGCTTCGGGCGTCGAAATACGTCTTGAATGGAATTAAACGTGCTAGACAAAGATATAATTATAAAGTAATATTCAAGTGTTATTGTTTCAGGTTTTAGTCAACATTGTTTTGGTGTTTTGATTTGCCATTTTAATTCGTTTTATCCATTTTTGTGCCTTGAAACTTCATTTAATACTAAAAACAGTTCTTTTCAGAGCTATTCCCATCGTACTATTGCGTTGCCGGTAAGTATTTTAGACATTGTAATTATTTATTCGTTTTAAGTATTCTAACCTTTATTTTTATAAATAACACTTCTTAACATATTATTGTATTTATAGGAAAATATGAGTGAACAAGTTATGGACCATGATTATTGTGCTGAAGCATCTTCTTCACCTAAACAAGGTTATTGTCTCATGCAAGGAAATAAAGTTGCCCAGCAGTTTGTTCAAAATGTTTTCAAATATTTTGTGGAAAACCACCCTGAGTTGCCTCCGACCAAGGTTAGTAGTAGTAATTGAGGTTTTTCTCACAACATGTCATACTTCTCAGTCCAAAGTTTTTGAGATTACTTATTAAATATTTATAGTGCCACATTAATTTTAGGAAACTACCAAAGCTTTGCAAATATCAATTGAATCGGTACGAAAATACAAAAATGGATGCCAGGAATCCACACTGGTTTTGAAACGACCCAGACGAAAATATTTAACTGATGAAGCACCTAAAAACCTCTGCATGGAGATAAGAAACGAAATATACGACATGTATTCTGAACTCAACAGATGATGACGAGTAGAGCTAATTTTATGTTGCCATTTTTTTTACTACCTATATTTCGATCCTTTTTGTGTACCATTTTTTGCTCTCAGTTCTTGTGTATTTACTAGACAAGTTCAACACAATGTTTTTACCTCTTATTAATAATTATACGTTTACTTTTCTTACAAGAGAGAAATTCCAATAATTTAATCAATGATAAACATCATGACAAGTTTAGGACAGTGGACAAATTTCACTCCTACTTTACACGGGATTGCAGGAGCAGTATTCACATTCCTGGCTTTTGGCTTAGAGCATTCAAAAAGTTTTTAATCACTGGCTCCTGTTCAAAAAAATAGTAAATATAAACAGATTCAACATTCAAATGTGAAATTAAATCCTACCTCAAATACAATTGCTTTTATTTCATTGATAGGTATTTCGGTCCTTCATGAATCTTGCGACTCATATGTGTGTTATGTATGTCTGATGTAACATACACTAAAGTGTATGTTCTTTCCATTTTCATTTATTATGTTATGTATTTATATCGACTAGTTTTAAAATTTTAATAATAGTTTGACAATGTTAATATTTACTTTGTAAATCTGTGTAACAATAAATAAATAAATAAACTGAAAAAAAATGTTGACTCAAAGTGCTATTTCACCTAATGACAGAAAAAATACGCATACGAAAAAATGACAGCAGTGCACCACTTGTTTTATAAAAAATTTTTAGAAGACATGTTTGCAAGCCACTTGGTGGAGCACTACATTCTAAATAAAGTATGTGGTTTTATATCCTATTAACACATACTAAAATTGAAAATAATCTTCAGTACTTTCAGAGATAGTATAAAATAGAAACACCTAGTAGCAAAAAAATGTGGCCGTTGCGGGCATACGTTCAGATAAACTTCTCTCCTAAAAATATCATGAGAAGTCACCCCGAAATATTACTAGCTTATTAAGGAATACCCTGTATATTTAAAAAAATTATTTTCATTATTATGGAAATTAACATATTTTATTACAATTTTAAGTCCGGTTCTGACCATAAACAGCTGCTCGCCATTGTATTGCTGCCAATATTATTCTTACTAAAAATTAAATAGCTGAAATATGACTGTTGTCACATGATATGTCGGCCATCTTGCAGGTTTACTGGCTGAACCAAGTTTATAGTCATAGTTTAAAGAATAAATATAAGTTGCATCATTTCGTCAAATTATCAAAACGACCTGCCTCTCACCCCGCCTGACCGGTCACCCGGCACCGGTGGACCAGTCGATACAGAGCGTCTTACTGTGTGGATTAAATTATATTACGAGTAAGCGTACACGGTGTCTGAGAAATTAAATTTACTTAATGTTTGTTAAAACATAAAATGCCGGGTAACACTGTTTGTTCAGTGGACGGTTGTGAAAGTCGAATAAAAAGCGGACTATCATTTTGTAGATGCCCAAAAGATCAAGCAAGGTAGATACCACGATATTTAATAAAATTAGTGAAGGTTAGTTATTATTTTTGGAGCGTTATTAGGTAGCTGTGTATGGTATAACTTATTAAATAATTATTTAAATCATAAAACAAATCAATAATAATGTAACAAATGCATGGATGTATGTAGGTAGGTACACATTAGATGATTTTTTTTGAATAAATAAAAAAAATCCAGAATTACGTGAAAACATTTTAAACTGCGGATGGTGCTGGCTTGTACAGGGTGTCCAGTTTTCGTATGTTTATGAGTATTTCCTGACTACAGTCAATACTCATAAAATATCTTTAGGGGTTGTCACGTTTTGTATTCAAAGAAAAAATCTTCTCTATAGACACTTAAAACATAAAATATCTTGAAAGATAATGTTTCTTTGTTAAGAAATGCCCGTCTATACAATGGTAGTTTACAGAAGGACAACACATGTTTTCCTATCACAAGCAACGTTTCTCGAAAACAAAGAATGCGCGGGAATTGAATCATATAGCTTAGAATTAAAAGGAAAAATAGATAAAGTTGCGGCTGAAACCGGTACCTGCCCTATACACGTTGTACAAAAGTTCTAGATATGTTTATTTTTCCTACGTAACACCTGAATAAAACAGGAAACAAGCAAAAACGACCTTGTAGGTTTTTTTTTAAACATGTCTAGCTCTTTTTAGATATAATTAGATTAAGACATTGTTGTTTTATATAAATTATAGGTTTAAGTCATTTTATATGAGAGGGAATCAATATTTTCAATTATATCCTTTTCGTGGATTAGGTGAGCCATCTATCGGCAAACAGCCTAAATATTAAGGGGATGGTCAAGGAGGGTTAAAGTGCAATTACGCTGGTCATTGGTCAAAGTATCATCAGTACGAGACGCGGGAACGACCATTACTTGTTTTGGGAGTTTTAATTGGATTAAAGTTGAAAGATTGGGATTTTGGGAGAAAAGAGGGTGTATACTATAGGTTACAAGTTCTTTGCTGGAACGCAGTAAAATCAGTTCCGAAATTTGTACCGAGCTTTCTGGTCGACTAACTAATTCTCGTGTTAAGTGATACTCTTCTTAATTTTATAAAGTTGAATTTAATCTCTTGTTTATTAATCAGTGTTTTGGGGTAAGATCTGTACCATCTGGTAGAACACTCTGTTCTATTTCTTTATTTCTTTTATTGGGGATTTTACATTTAAAATTACTTGTCATTAGTTGATTATCTTTTATTTGGGGATTTTCATTAGACGCATGTCGATTATTCAGTTTAAATACTGAATAATTATCTAGTTGGGCTTTACTTTTGAAACCTCTCTTCTCACTAGATTTAAATACTACTTTGTAAATATCATTAAGGCTTTTTTCTGTAAAATATCACTTTCTTTTTCTTTGTTTAATAGATTTTAAGTGTTTTGAAAAAGTAGTTGTTTTATTTGGCTAATAAGAATTCTTGACCAAACTACTTATAAGGTTCACTTAACGAGGATTCTGCGGTTCGCGATAGTCTCGCGGACGCGGGTTATACTATACGTGTGCCTGCTGACCAGCTAACCAGAGGACTGAGGGATCCTTCCCCCAGCTACAACTGACTGTTAGCTTCAGACGAGGTCCAGGTTGGTAAGTGCATTTGAATAGGTACTAACAATATTAATTAATGGCTACATCCGACGATATCAGAACTTCGAGATACTGCTAGAGACCGTCTGATCTTCCAGATTCTTCAAGAGTGCTTTTGCCCCGATTCAGATTATAGGATAGATAGGGAAACGTCTCCATTAAATTGTGCGGAATGATAGTGACTTGGTCTCCACGCTACCACGTTCTCTAAACCAAGTCTGTCACCACCACGTCATTCTGTCACAATGTTTTACGGGTTATCTGCGTTATTAGTAAAGATAGAACGTTGCTGTTTTCGCGGCACTGTAATACTTTTTTGAGAAACAAACGATGCCATCAACAGAATTTTCATAGCCCCCTTAGTTTTTTAGATACGGGGTGATTCTGAAAATTTTGCATTTTGGGACACCCCCGTATCTCGGTTACGCTGCAACTTATCAAAAAGATAAAAAAATGAACTAATTAGTTTTTTCCACGTGGAATCCAGTGGCTTAGTCAGATTTTTTCAATGTTTAATTGTTTTCGAGAAAAAGAGCAAACTTGCATTTTTTTAAATAGGATACCCTATATATTTTTAGCTATTATGTTTCAGTTTATCACAAGCTTATCAAAAATATATAATACTTTATAGCTGTTTTCAATGTGAAGCTGAAAATTTACATTTTTCAACAAATTAAAATTTTTCTTTTAGTAGGCCATGGCGGGTATTTAGGAAAACAAAAGATGACAGACTTGTTATCTGAAAAAATCTTTATTTACTGTCAGGATAGGTTATCCATTTTCTGTTCTTTATTTCTATTCAGTTTTGATAAATAGCAGTTTTATCTTAATTATGGCTGCGAATGCAAAATTCGAGAATTATGAAAAGTACGATATGTTCGTTTGTTATATTCAGTGTAACGAAAATTCGGATGAAGCACTAGAAGTTTATTTTAACAGGTATGGGCATCTTTTTATATTTTTCATCATATTTTAAAATATATAAAAACGTAATATTCGCAGATTCCCAGAAAGAAGACAGGCGGATAAAAGAATATTTTTAAAAATAAAATCAAACTTAATTGAAGTCGGTTCATTTTCCAAACCCCGACCTAGTATTTACAATAAGGTAAACCAGGACATTGATGAAGTAAACGTTTTGGCTTCAATTGAAACAAATCAAAGTAGTTCTTGTAGAACAGTGGAAGGTTCTGTCGGTGTTACAAAATCAAGGGTTCAAACTATTCTAAAAAAACACAAGTTTAAGTCATACAAATTTAATGTCGTACAAAACTTACATCTCGGTGACGCAGAGCGCCGCGTAGAGTTTTGCAATTGGTATTTACAAAATGTAAATAGAGAAAATCATTTTGAAAGAACGATTATATGGTCTGATGAGAGTCATTTTACCAGTGCCGGTATATTTAATCGGCAAAATACTAGGTTTTGGTGCCAGGAAAATCAACATGTTATATTTCCACGGGAACGGCAAGGCAGATTTGGGTTTAGCGTTTCATGCTTCATACTGGAAAGTAAAATTTTATATAATATATTTGAAGGCGGTCTTACTGTAAATAAATATTTAGACATTTTGGAAAACATTGTGCCCGAAATAGTAGAGAATGTGCCCCTAGCTCATCTTAATAGCTTATATTTGCAACAGGACGGAGCTCCCGCCCACAATGCTCAAATTGTAAGAGCATATCTTAACAATAATTTTCCTGGCCGCTGGATTGGAACACATGGACCTGTAAGATGGCCACCCAGGTCACCTGATTTAACGGGTTTGGATTTTTTTTTGTGGGGCTACCTAAAAGATAAAATTTATACCGTCCAGCACCAAACGAGGGCAGATTTAAGAGAAGCCATTGAAAGAGCCTTTAGGGAGTTACGGGCACGGCCTTTTATTATTTTAAATGCACTGAGGCGAAACAGAACAATGTGTGAAACATGTCTTAGGCATAATGGAGAACAGTTTGAGCAATATTTATGAGACAGTTTCCTAAATCATCAAATAATTGTAGCTTTTAATTTTTGAACGTATAACACAACTGAGTTTATTGTTATTAATATTTATAAAAGTTATTGTTATAGGTATATATTTTTAAATTATTGTTTTATATTTGTGAGAAGCTTGTGACAATTGTTTAATCTTAAAATTTATACGGTGTGCCGTTTAAACAAATTTGTTGAAAAATGTATAAAAGCTATAAAGTATTATATATTTTTGAAAAGCTTGTGTTAAACTGAATCATAATAGCTAAAAATATATAGGGTGTCCCATTTAAAAAAATGCAAGTTTGCTCTTTTTCTCAAAAACAATCAAACATAGAAAAAATCTGACTAAGCCACTGGATTCTACGTAAAAAAAACTAATAAGTTCATTTTTTACCTTTTTGATAAGTTGCAGCGTAACCGAGATACAGGAGGTGTCCCAAAATGCAAAATTTTCAAAATGACCCCGTATCTAAAAAACTAAGGGGGCTATGAAAGATCTGTTGATGGCATAGTTTGTTTCTCAAAAAAGTAACACAGTGCCGCGAAAACCGCAACCTTCTATCTTTACTAATAACGCAAATAACCGGTAAAACATACGAAAACTGGACACCCTGTACTTGATGAAAGTTTATTATAAATAATTGTAATAAAGACAAACTCGGTCCAATTTCCACATTGAATATTCCCGAGGAGTTTCGCTACAGTGTAGCTTTATCGAGGCATTTTATAAATCGAATAAAGTGCTATAATATTAAAGTACTTAAGTATTTGTGTTTACAATTATCTATTTGTTATACCGATGAGTTGAACTCTGTAACGGCTGCCATTAAAATCTACATTAAAACGCTTTACAAAAAGATGGCGTATTAATCCCGGCTTTAATGATTTTATTTCTGAAGTCAAGAAATGTAGATTTATTCCTCTAAAAGACAAACAAAAATATTGTATATTGTGCTTCGATGAAATATCCCTAAAGTCTCATCTCTTTTATAATATTTGCAAAGATAAAGTTATCGGTTTTTAAACTATTGGCAATAACAGCGTTCCACAAATTGCAGGAAGCGCGTTGACTATCATGGCAAGAGGTATAGCAAGCAATTGGAAACAACCTATTGCGTATTTTTTTGTAAAGCAACCGCCACAGCTGATGATCTTAGGTACATTTTGTTTGCCACCATACGAAAGTTACGCCTTATAGGTTTAAATGTACTTGGTGTGGTATCTGATCAAGGGTCAACTTTTTATAAACTCGTGAAAAGCACTTTAAAACTGGCGGAAGACAATCCCAACTTTTTCGTCGATGGTATTAAGACTGTTTATTTATTTAATATACCACACTTATTAAAGTCAACAAGAAACATTTTTTTTCTCACATTTTTGTGTTAAATGATGGAGAAACTAGAAAAAAATACTTACAAATGATGTATACTTTAGACAAACCTAAGCAATTCAAACTTGCACCACGGTTAACTAACGAGCATATTTATCCAAATAATTTTCAAAAGATCAAAGTCAAATTAGCGAGCCAAGTATTTAGCCACTTAGTAGCGGTAGCAATGCATACATAGATCGAATTTAATGCTTTACCTAAAGAGGCTTACCCCACAGCAAATGTTATTTTTAAAGTGAACGCCTTTTTCGATGTACTAAACTCTAGTTATTTAGAAAACTTTCAAGCTATTACGGGTACTCAAAAACAAACAAATTTATTAAAAGAAAAGGACCATCTTTTTGAAAATCTTAAAGTACTTAGTTTTGGGGGAAAAGTTGTAACAAAACAATTAAAATTTATTTTTGGATGGAGAATGACAATAAAATCAATTTTTATTCTGTGGGAGACATTACAACTTAAAGGATATAAATATTCACTCGAAAACTTAATCAAGACTGTCTTGAAAACTATTTTGGACAAATACGGAATTGTTTTGGTAATGCCAGGAACCCTACTCCTATCCAATTTTGCACAGAATTTAAAAAGTTATTTGCGCTTAGGTATTTTGATAGTGCCGATGGTGCAAACTGTATGAATGACGTCAATGAAGTTTTGATGAATTTAACACCCAAATTCGATAAGAGTTGTAAAGATGTTATATCTCTGGCCATACTTACACACACAACAACACTGACAATCTCGCTAAGAGTTTTTACGAATGATTATGCCAATCGTAAAAGCCCAGAAGGAAATGCATTGATATACGTAACCGGCTATCTTTTAAAAAATGTCTATTGCGACATACTTGTGAGGTATGTGGTAATTTGTCTTATAACACAGAGGACACTCTCTATGATGATGAAATTATGTTTTGTAAATTAAAGGCTTATCGGGATTCAAAGACTCCATCTGGTGGTTTAACAATGCCTTTTAGGAGCATTGTTGGGTATGTAATGGAATTAGAAAGTATTTTTGTAAACAAATTTAATAATTAAGCTTGTGGCGAATCCGTTGGCAATCTGCTAAAAAGGGAGTTTTTTAAAATTGTTTTTATTCACTGTTGTACAAGATCTCCTTTAGATTATTTTTTAAATTTATATACTAGGGTCCGTATTTATTTTACATTAAAATTTATAAACAGCGATGTTAAAACAATAAAGTTAAATAAAGGTAATATTAAGTAAGTATTTTAAAAAATTTGTAAGTTTGTATGTCATTTTGTATTTGTGAACTGTATTTTTAATATTGAAAGTAATTAAACATGCAATGCGCTTTTTATATACCTAAATTTATACCTAGTTATTAAATTTCAAATGTGCCATAAGACTATTATTTCAATATTGTATATTGTTTATATAGTGCAACTATATACGAATTAAATAATATTTTCTATTTCTAAAATAATCTTATATTACACTTTTGGAAAACCCCAGGTATACAAATATTAATCAAGCTGGACAAAATTACATTTTTAAGTCCCTGGTAATGCGCTTGGATTAGGACTAAGTGCAGGTAGCGGCGGCACGCTTGTGTCATGAATATATCAAAGATCCGACGAAGAGTGAATCAACTTATATTATATTAAAGAAAGATGTTTGTCCCTTTTCTTTCCGCCAGACTCAATCCTTGGACGCGTTTCGCCGTATTACGGCTCCTCGGCAAGGCTGTAGAGTCAGTCTGACAAAAAGGAATGGGACCTTACAGTGCTTTCAAACATAATGTACAGATACATATGCGAGATGTTGCACGTGGCGATATTTCATGGCATGGTGGATAGCTCGATTGTCATGAGATATCGCCACGTGCAACATCTCGCATTTGTATTTATATTATATTCTTTAAACTATGGTATAGTTAGGCATGGTGCACAAAATATTTTGTACTTGAGATTAAGAGCTATTAAAAAGCGATTGGTGTTGTTCTATTGGATGTAAATCCATTAGGTATGACAATAGATTTAAATGGGGGGTCATGTAGTGGCTACCGGCTCTAGAAGGTTCCATAGTTAAAGGTTGTCTGTCGGCCGCAGTAGAAGGCGGTCAGGGAACTGGGGGGTTTGACAGGGTGGTCGAGGAGAGAAGACGTTTGGGGGAGCTCTAGAGACCCGCGTTATAGCGATCAAAAGTGTTCTAAGTAGTGTTATTGTTAGTCTATGGTTCTTTGGTCATTATATGTGTATTCTTTTGCCTATTAGTGTTTTATTACCCATCCCAAGCGACGAAGAGCTAGTTCTAATTGGATTCCCTTGTTATGCTCTTAATGAGTCAACATCTAAATAAAGGGCACCATTTAGTTATGGACAATAGTTACAACAGCGTCAACCACTCAGAAAACCTTTTAAAGCACAAAACTGATACCACAGGAACTCTCCGAAGTAATAGGAGAAGTAATCCGAAAGTTATAACTTCAAAAAATTGAAAAAGTGTGAATATATGTAGAGAAGACGTCAAAGTGTATACGGCTCTAAATGGAGGGACAACAGAGATGTTTTACTTCTTACTATCAAGTGCCACCCAAAACTGATTAAAGTCTCAAGTCACTTTGGAAGGGTAAGCTTTTACCTGTTTTTTTTTGGGTGAATCTTTTTTTTTGTTATTTGTTTTTATAGTAAATATATTTTTTATTATAGGTGAAATTGAAACCAGTTGAAGTCGCAGAATATAATAAATACATGTCCGGTGTTGATCGCTTGAATCAGCTTATTTCGTATTACTCATACCCTAGAGAAACCATAGGATGGTATAAAAAAATTATATTCCATTTGATAGATATAATGATGTCCAACGCTTTTGTTTAAAACAAAGAGAAAATAAATAACAATATCAGAATGATTGAGTTTCGAGAGAAAGTTATTACAGGTCGACTCGAAATACCTGATGATCATAAAAATGGAAGATTTTTATTTGCGCCCAATAAAAGAATTGCAGTACATGATAACCGACGAGCACAAGATCAAAATGTCATTGTGATCCTACATTTTCCCGAAAAAATTCCCTTGCGTCATAAACTTGAAATGAAATAATTACTTTTTAAATTCCAAGGAGTGTCTCAAGAAAGATAAAAGAACTCATGTATCATATCCCTTTCGCTCCTGGTGGTCACAATTGGAGACGCCGTAATTATACACGGTGTCCCATATAAGAATGCACACTACAGGGATCTCGTAAACCACAGGAGATACAGAGATGGTTAAATTAGAGAAAAGTTGCGCTTTGTTAAACCCTTCAAAGTCACGATTCGAAATCTAAAAAAATCCGATTACCTCCGAAGATATTTGCGAAAAACCGAATTTTCCCGATTTCGTTTTTATTTTTTTCTGACTCTATTTAAAAAGATATGACAAAATAAATTTCACATTCCCATTGACACTTTTTCTGCTCTACAAGCCGGCGTTCTTAGATTTTCAATACGACATTTCCTTTCTTCGCAACCATCATTAACTTCATTTTTTTAAATAGTCGAAAAATTTTGTGTTGTCCCTAAAAAATTCTAACTTTAATTCTAAATCCCACGACATATCGCTTCTTACATTTATCCCACGTTTTGGACGAAAAAATCATCATCAATATTATTTGATGATTATTACGAAGGAACGAAACGTCGGATCAAGAATTTAATTAGGTTATCATGTAGAGGAAAAAAAATTACATAGGAATGTTGTTTTTATTTTGACCTGTCTTCTTTTGTGAAATCAGAAAAAAATTATTTGCCAAAATTTATGTTTAAAATTTCAAGAATGCGTAGATTTTTTTCTGATTCTACTGTAAGAGATAGATTAAAATAAATTTTACATTTTTATTGTCTTTTTCTCCTCTACAGCATGAGGTCATTCAATTCTTGATTCTACGTTTTGGCTTTTCTCGACCATTATCAACTTTTTTTAAAATAATCCCAAAATTTTAAGCTTTAACTATTACTAGGGCAAGTAAGCAAAATGTTATTATCAAATAATTAATTACGAGTTATTCCAGTTACAGCGTCTCGAAATAGTAGGCTTTGAAACGCATTTGTTTAAATAAATCATGGCGATCTGTCAGTATTGCCGATAAATCGAAATTTTTACGGAAAGAAGTAGATTTAGTTCGGAAATTACCGATTGAATTTAAACTTTTTCTTGTCTTGTGATAGTGTAAGTATTTTTTAATGATGGCACATTTTTCAAATGAAGAAAAATCGGATATGTTATGTTGTTATATTGAAAGCCATAATTGTTTCTACGCTAAAAGGCAATATTTGCTCAAATATCCAGAGCGACGCCAACCTAATATATCAATTTTCAAAAGACTTCTCACAAACCCAAGGGAATATTGCGCTTTTCAAAAACCAGTGTCGTATAGAGTAAAGGCGAACGATCTAGAAGAAACATTAACCGTTTTGTCGGCTGTACAAGAAGAAGATACTGTGGGATTAAGATCAATCGAAAATGAGCACAATGTTCCTAAGTCCAATGCTCAAAGGATCCCTCACAAGGAAGGTTTTCGTCCATTTAAATTCCGGATTTGTCATAGTTTAGTACCTGGTGATCAACAGCGCAGTATGATTTTCTGCGAGTGGCTGACTAGAATGTGTGATGAAAATCGTGAATTTTCAAGAACTATTCTTTGGTCAGACCAAAGTTATTTTTGTAACAATGGAATTTTTAATCGACACAATCGATATTATTGGGCAAAGCATAATGAACATCGTGTACGACCATTGAGGCACCAGCAACGCTTTGGCTTTAATGTGTAGTGTGGTATTTTAGGTTAGTTCAGGTTAGTTAGAACAAGGATTATCGGACCAATAATTTATGAAGGTAATTTAAATGCAGAAAGATATTTCCAGTTCTTGAATAACGATATTGAAGATTTTCTTGATAACATTTCTCTGCCAGAAAATAACAGTATTTGGTTTCAGCAAGATGGGGCACCTCCCCATAATTCTCGAAACAACATTGAATATCTATTAGACCATTTCCAGAACAAAGTAATCGCCACTAATGGCCTCATAAGATGACCTGCACGATCTTCCGACATCACTCCGTTGGATTTTTTCTTGTGGAGCTTTCTCAACGATGAAGTCTACTGGGAAACATACGAAAATGTAGAACAACTTAGAGCCAAGGTTCAAGCCGCTATTGCAAGGATAACTCCAATGATGCTAGGAAACGTAATGAATGAAATTGTTTACCGTTGCTACGTTTGTTTAGAGAATGAGGGAAGACTTTTTGAACATATGATTAAATAAGATTGTTTCAATGAACATTTTGTAGCGTACAGATAAAATATTTTGTTTTTTGATAGTAACATTTTGCTTACTTGCCCTAATAATAGTTAAAGCTTAAAATTTTGGGATTATTTTAAAAAAAGTTGATAATGGTCGAGAAAAGCCAAAACGTAGAATCAAGAATGAAAGAGGAGAAAAAGACAATAAAAATGTATAATTTATTTTAATCTATCTCTTACAGTAGAATCAGAAAAAAATCTACGCATTCTTGAAATTTTAAACATAAATTTTGGCAATTAATTTTTTCTGATTTCACAAAAGAAGACAGGTCAAAATAAAAACCACATTCCTATGTAATTTTTTCTCCTCTACATGATAACGTAATTAAATTTTCGATCCGACGTTTCGTTTCTGCGTAATAATCATCAAATAATATTGATGATGATTTTTTGTCCAAAACGTCGGATAAATGTAAGAAACGATATGTCGTGGGATTTAGAATTAAAGTTAGAATATTTTAGGAAGAACACAAAATTTTTCGACTATTTAAAAAAATGAAGTTAATGATGGTTGCGATGAAACGAAACGTCGTATTGAAAATCTAAGAACGTCGGCTTGTAGAGCAGAAAAAGTGGCAATGAGAATGTGAAATTTATTTTGTCATATCTTTTTAAATAGTCAGAAAAAAATAAAAACGAAATCGGGAAAATTCGGTTTTTCCCAAATATCTTCGGAAGTAATCGGATTTTTTTAGATTTCGAATCGTAACTTTGAAGGGTTTAGCAAAGCGCAACTTTTCTCTAATTTAACCATCTCTGTATCTCCTGTGGTTTACGAGATCCCTGTAGTGTGCATTTTTATATGGGACACCGTGTATATGATATAAAGGTCTAAATGAATTACGGGAGGTTTCGCGCCCGGCTGGTACAATAGTAAAGAGTACGGTGAACGTCGAGCAGCATGCGCCGTCATCCATTTTCGTAGTTTAAGCTGTTTACACCTGTTGCGGACTTGTTAAATATTGTTATCATGACTTCAAGAGGTAAATATAAAGTTTTTTTAACAAAAAAAACATATAAATATTTTTTAACACTTTAAATCAATATCTAAATAATTACAGAATAATTTAAACTCATTTTGAGTCAATTTTATTTAGTAAGGCTTATTTGAGGTTAGATGAAACTTGTAGTATTACAATTGTGCACATCGGGAGTGTACTCATGTGACTACAATTGTGTGATTTTTTATTTATGTTTTGTTTTTCTTCTTTTTAGGAAAAATTATAGATTTACAAAAGTTACAAGAAGATCCCGATTTGATTGATTGATATTGATTCTGACATTGATATCGAGGGTGAAGACGACGAGGTTGAACAGTTTTTGAATGAAGGTGGGGAAAATAAAAGTCAAAACGAAGTGCCATTAGCAAGGGAGAGCGACTCTAGTGAATCAGATGAAGATGACATTCCTTTAAGCTTTTACCAAAAATAAATGTGGAAGCAAGCCGAGTTTCAAAGTAAAAATGAGCCCAGCAAGACTTTTGGTACCTCAGATGGTGTCCTGACCCCCTGGGAATATTTTAAACGGTATTTAGATGATGAATTCTTTTCCATGGGAGCTCACTGTACTGCCCAATATTATCATCAACAAACTGGAAAGATTGTAACGGTATCTCCTGCAGAAGTAAAAAAATTTTTTGGCCTTCACGCAATAATGGGCTGCATTCCGTTTCCTAGGATACATATGTATTGGCAAAATAAATTTAAAATTCCATTGATTTCGAATGTTATGCCTAGAGATAAATTTTACCTTCTGCGTGTTAATTTCCACGTTTTGGATAATATGGTGGTTAGCGAAGAAACGAAAAAAACTAACAGACTTTGGAAAGTGCAGCCCATGATTGACAAAATTAGAAGCCGCTGTAGAGCCATTCCCAGGCTTCCTGCGCAGGCCTATTCAATAGACGAGCAAATGGTTCTATTTTTAGGCAGATGTCCTGTGAGGCAGTTCGTTAGAAATAAGCCAAGACCAGTAGGTCTGAAAAATTTCGTTCTTACTTCATCAGAGGGTACAGTTTTGGATTTTGAGATTTACCAGGGTAATACTACCCCATTTGAAGATAAGACCTTAGGACTCGGGCCCTCTGTGATTTTACATCTCGTAAAAACCCTGCCAAAAGAAAGCTTCCTGTTCTTTGACAGATATTTTTCTACGATTCGTCTTGTTGATAAACTTCTATCCCTGGACATTTGTGGAACTGGTACCATTATGCAAAATCGAATTAAAGTATGTACATTTAAACAGGATAGAGAAATGAATCGTGGAGACTCTCAGATATTTGTAAGGAATGACAAAAAAATGTGTCTAACAAAATGGATGGGCAACAAATCAGTAACTATGTTGTCATCAGCATTTGGTCAAGAACCAGTTTCAAACGTACAAAGATGGGATAAAACTCATACAACTTTTAAAGATATATCTTGTCCTGATGTAGTAAGAATGTACAATCAAAAAATGGGCGGCGTTGACCTTACTGATCAAATGATGGAATACTATCGATCATTTTTCAAGACTCGAAAGTGGACTTTTAAACTTATTTTGCATCTTTTTGACTTAGCAATTGTCAATAGTTGGATGGAGTATAGGGATGACATACGCTCGTCAGCGTCAGCTTCAAAGCCAAAGACACTGGATTTATTGGAATTTAGACTGAATTTGGGAGAGTACTTGATTCATTCAGGGCCCGGTAAAAAAGCAAGAAGTAATGATGGAAATGAAACTGGGGATGAAGAACAATGTGAGGATGAAGAAGGGAGTAAGAAAAAACGCTATGCGGTAGCTATGCCTTGTGATGACAAAAGGTTTGATGACTATGAGCACTGGCCTGTACCCGACGAACTAAAGCACCCTCTTCGATGTAGAAAGGAGCAATGTGATAGCAAATCAAGAATGCGCTGTCAAAAATGCAATGTTTATTTATGCTTGTCAAAACATAATAATTGCTTTGTTACTTTTCACCAAAAATAAACGAGTTTAATAAGAAATATTAATTAATTAAATTATTTCAATAATTGTAATTTGTCCTCATAGACTCCCAAACCGTACAATTGTGACTGACCTTTTATGACCTTGAAATGTCATTTGACATATTTTGTCTCGAATATAGTAGGCCTACAGTACAAAATTGTATTTATACTTCTGTGGGTTTTACTTTTATTACCAAATTTATACCTCAGGAGTGTAAGGGATAAAGGTGTAAGAGATGTAATAAAAAACCAGCATTATGTCCAACATGTTTCGAAAGCTATCATTCCAACAACATTAATTAGCTTGTGTTGTGCATTTATATACTTAGCTTTTATTCTATACTTTTAAATAAAAGCTTTTCTGCACTAAAAGTTGTCATAAAAATGTCTTAAAGCTGTAGCATTACGGTGTCCCAATATTTACGGAAAATTATTACTACTTAGGCAGTAGCGCGTCCTGACATTTAAACAAAAAATATACGTCTGGGTCACAACTGCTCTGGCAGTATGGCGTACAAACTATTATTTTCTTCGTTTTACCCTATAACCTATTAACAGTCGAAATATTACAAAAATCGGACCACAGGTTCCGAAAATATTATAATGACCCACTTGAACACTCGTAAATTTTTCATTGTCCATCAACATGTTAACTTAAAACAACAACACATCATTTATTAGCTAAAAGGAAAGAAAATTCAAAAGAAACAGAAAGTCACTTTATCAAATGTTGGAAAGGACCTCCACCAACAGTCTGGCAGTACGATCTCCAAATTCTTGCAGAACGTTATTAATGACGTAAGATGAAGATGCTATCAATCTTATTTCGCCTCTTATTCTGTTCTTTAAATCTTCATTGTTTGGTCGGTTAACATATACCTAACTTTCCATTATAAAAAATACCACCTCTGCTCCGACTAAAGAAAAAGACGGTGGATATAGTGCAGCGGTAATACATGGTAATGTGGTGCATGAGGTATCGGAGAGACAGAAGCGATCTTGTAACCTGATGGTCTTTAATATGCCCCAGATCAGTGAAAATGATGACAGGTCCAAGGCTGAGGACATGCTTCGGGGCCTCGCAGACTCTCCTGTAAATATTGTCAGTTTGGCTAGACTTGGCAAACGTAACAAAAATGGGCATCAATCACTTCGTCTAACCCTGGAATCTCCTGAGGTCGTCCGTTTGATACTGGGAAAGAAGCGGGAGCTGGGCAGAGGCCCGGGAATATTTCTCCAGGCTGATTTGACTGCTGATCAGCGAGCTGAGGTTAATACTCTGAAAAATGAGCTGAAGGAGAGAAGAGGCAACGGTGAGCGCGACCTCATTCTCAAGTATGTAAACGGGGTGCCTAAATTGATTACAAAAAACTAGATACAGCTGCTGATGTAAGATCACACAACACTTCATCCATATTGGTGTATTTTCAGAATGTCAGGGGCCTGCGTACGAAACTGCAGGTCCTTTTCGAAAATACCTCCTATTCTCAATATGATATTCTAGTATTCAATGAGACCTGGTTGACAGGTGATATTAACAGTGCTGAACTACAAATGTTGGACTATAATGTGTATCGAAAGGATAGATCATCAGAAACGAGTACCTTTTCAAGGGGAGGTGGGGTGCTTATAGCTGTCCGTAAAACTATGACCAGCAGGGTTTTGTCGACTTGCAGTGTGATTGAGCAACTATTTGTTGAAGTCCTATTCGAGAACTCCAAATTTATCCTAGCAACAGCTTATTTTCCACCCCGAAGTGAACCTCAAAAGTATGTCGAGTTCGCCGACAGTGTGGATAACCTATCTGAAGAATATCCAGAACATAAGCTGTGTATTCTGGGAGATTTTAACCTTCCGCACTCTCTATGGATTAATGATGGGTTAGCTTCGATCGCAGAACCATTGGCTGGGGCTACTCCGGGTGAGGTCGAGTCCATACAAACCCTTTCTTTTTTGTGCTCTTATCATAACCTTTATCAAATTAACTCAATTACAAATATAAACAACACATTACTTGATCTAGTTTTCATGCATGAAAGTGAGGCCATAATACTTTCTGCGAATGATGCCTTGCTTCCGGTAGATGGTCATCACCCTCCACTGTCATTTGAGCTAGGGGTTGATTTACACTGTTTCGGTGACTCGGGACTGAGAGGGAAAGGTTTTTATAGAGATTTTCAATCAGTGAATGTGCGGGAAATGACAAGTTTTCTTTCTCAGTTTAATTGGGATGACTTACTTACGAACAAGTCGCTTGAGAATATGGTTAATATCTTTTATGACATTGTATACCTGACAATCGATATCTTTGTTCCCTTGAAGAAGTATTCAGCAAGGAAGTTTCCCGTCTGGTTTTCCCTGGAATTAAAGCAGATGATAATTGAGAAAAAGAAATTGCATAAAAAATATTTAAGTAGCAAATCATTAAGTGATTATAGGGAGTTTTCCTTATTACGGGCTCACTGCAAAACCCTAAAAAGGCAATGTTATCAAAATTATGTTCTGTTCACGGAATCGTCTCTCAGGGAGAATGTTAAAAATTTCTGGAAATTTGTAAATAGCCGGAAAGGCAAAAGTAATGTACCGTCTATCGTGCACTACAATAATGTTACTGGATCTTCTGGCACAACGATTGTGAATTTGTTTGCTGAATATTTCTCCAAAACTTATAGCAATGGAGTTTGTGTCCTGCGTGACACTCTGCCTTCTGGGGACATCAATCTGTCTCAACTTAACATATCTATCTCCTCTATCTACGAGAAACTATCCAGATTGGATGGCAATAAAGGACCAGGTCCGGATGGCCTTCCTCCAAGCTTTATTAAACATTGTAGCTTTTTGTTCTCTAGACCTCTTTTCCATATCTTCAATCTTTCCTTGAAAAGCGGGACTTTCCCTGCCTATTGGAAAACAAGTTTTATTACCCCTATATTGAAGTCTGGAGATAACTCTCAGGTTGACAATTATAGACCCATTAGCATATTGAGTTTTATTCCTAAAGTATTTGAGGGCCTTGTTTGTGATTATTTAACCTCTTCCCTGAGGGGCTGTTTTGTCGACCAGCAGTTTGGATTCATTTCTCATCGCTCCGCTGAGCTCAACCTGCTAACATTTACCGAGTATCTCTTGGAATCCATGGAGGGGGGTTCCCAGGTCCATGCTGTGTACACAGATTTTGCAAAGGCATTTGATCGGGTTAATCATCGAGTTTTGATAGACAAACTTCAAGGTCTGGGAATTCAGGGGGAACTTCTGAAATGGATATCTTCTTACCTTACAGAAAGAATGCAGATGGTGCGCATTCAAGACTTCCAGTCTGCCGGATTTGAGGTCCCATCGGGTGTGCCACAGGGTTCTCACCTGGGCCCTCTTCTTTTTAACCTATATGTGAATGACATTGCATCTTGTTTTGCCTCTGCGTTTTTCCTAATGTTTGCTGATGACTTAAAATTATATATGAGAATCAACAATAGTACGGACAGCATAGGACTGCAGTCCGATCTGGACCGCCTGAGCCACTGGTGTGAAATCAATGGAATGGAGTTAAATGTTAAAAAATGTCATCTAATGGTATTTACTCGCGGCAGAAATCCCATAAATCACATATATAGTATAAATGGTTGCCCATTGGAAACGGTGTCCCTGATTAAAGATCTAGGTGTTATCCTCGATCCCACCTTATCATACAGACCTCACATATCGATGGTGGTCTCGAAATCGCTGCAATTACTGGGCTTTGTGAAGCGATGCTCCGAGGATTTTCTCAGTATGGCTTCCATTAAAATATTGTTCTGTTCACTTGTGAGGCCCCATTTGGAATATTGTTCATGTGTCTGGTCACCACACTACAATGTACATATCCAGGCTATTGAGAGAGTTCAACACAAGTTCTTAAGGTTTATTGCATTTAAGGAACATATTGGAGTTGAAAACATCGTTTACTCTAATGTCGAGAATTCCCTAAATATAACCACTCTTCAGATCAGACGCATGCATAGGGACCTTGCCCTTTTCTATAATATACTGCACTCATGTAGCTTTGGTCCTGAGCTGTTGAGGAAAATAGATATTCATGTCCCTTCGAGGCAAACAAGGCTCAATCAACCCTTCCATATTGGCCATCATCGTACTAACTATGGTTATAATTCTTTCCTATCAAGGTCTATTAGACTTGCTAACCAGTATTCGGACCAGTTGGATTGTTTCAATAATCAAGGAGTCTTTAGGTCCCAGCTTAAATCGTGTAAGTGATGTTTTGATGTCCCTTGAAGGTTGCCTTACCTTATCTGTGTTATCTGCAGTATTATTATATACTATATTGCTTTGTTATGTGCTATTTTATTGTTTATTGTTCTCTAAAATTGTTTATATTTATTTTTGTTTTGTATATTATCCAGATTAGGTTAGTTTTGATTTCTTTTTTGCTTCTACTCTGTATTTTAATTGGGCTATTGCTCGTTGATAAATAAATAATAAATAATAATAATAATAATAACTTAAGATAACCCCACAAAGAAAATCTAAAGGGGTTAAATCTGGAGATCTGGCCGGTCATTCAATTGGACCTAGTCGGCCAATCCATCGTTCGGGAAAAACTATATTAAGGTACTCACGCACAAGGCGCGTGTAATGGGCCGGAGCTCCGTCTTGCTGATACCACAAAAAAGTATTTAGTACCTCAGGATTTTCTGGATTAAGGTGTAACGTGGCAAGGCACGGTGGATAATTTTCTAAAATTCTAAATATGTTTCACCCGTCAAAATTCCGTTAATAAAAAAGGGTAACAAAATTATATTTTTAACAATGCCGGCCTAAACGTTAACTAGAAAGGAGCCAGAAAATCAACATGATCTTCCAGAACAAAAACAAGCGTTTGTTTCAAAAAATGAGGAAATAAATGTTTCAACGAGCAATATAAGTAATACCACCGAGTTACATGAACACGATCAAGTGCTTTAGAAATTGGCAAAGAAAGTTCTCAACAATGTGAAGCTGCACCATTTCCTTGTGATCTAGCAGACTGGCCCCAAAATATAACTTTGGAATTTCAAGAATTTGTTCTTAGAAACAGACCTAAACAAAATATTGACAAAATAAGTGGGTGCCTAAAACAATTAGACGGAAAAAAATCTAGATGCTTACAAAGTTCAACATTTTATAAATTTAAAGAAAATGGCGAAAAAGTCCTTCATGAGTGGTTGGTTTACAGTCCCAAATCATGCTGTGTGTATTGTTATGTTTGCAAACTTTTTTCGAAAAAAGATGTCAAGCTTAGTGCCGATGGCTACACTGAGTGGAAAAATGTGACTCAGTGCTTGAAAAACCACGAAAGGTCTTCCGAACACATAACTTCAATTAGTACAATGATTAATAGAACTCGAATAGAGGGCAGGATAGATACAGAAATCGAAAAAAGTTACTTGCAGGAAAAAAACTACTGGAAAACTGTTTTATTAAGAGTGCTTGCAACCATTAAGTTTCTAGCAAAAAATGTTTTACCATTTAATGGTTCCACGACTAAACTTTTTACAAAAGGAAATGGTAATTAATAATAATAATAATAATAATAATAATAAATGCCTTTATTTAATGTATGAATCAAATGTACAAAAAAAATCATTTCAATTCGAGTGGCGGTATCCAACTGCTGCTGCTCATACAACCACTCCAGTGTAAAGAATTATTTACAATATTACTACATACTTAAACTAAGATATACAGATTAACTTCCAGGGTGGGAAATATACAAAAAATGCTGTGATGATGGTTCCAAGATCAATAAATTCCGGAGTTAAAAACGCCCCCCGATCGGATCTCCGGGTGGGGGCGGGTCCTGGCGCCTTATCAAGCGAGATTATTCAATCATCCACCATGTCCAGTAGCCATGCGGGTCCTTCGAACAATATTCTAAATGGAAATGGTGTGAAAACTGGAGTTGTTAAAAGACCCGAGATTAGCAACTTCCAAATTGACTTCTGCAATATAAGAGGACTGAACTCCAACATCAATGCAGTCCATCAACATCTACAATCTACCAAACCTCATGTACTTGCACTAACCGAAACCAAAGTCAGATCATCGATTAGTACGGTCAGCTATTTATATCCTGGGTACGACTTTCATCACCGATTTAGGCGGAATTCTGGCCTTTGTCTCTTTGTCCGGAGTGATATTTCTTGTCAACGAGAGGAGACACTCGAGCCTAACGACTTTGATGTAATGTGGTTTAAAATATCAACGCAGAGAATTACTAAATTCATCTGCTGCCTTTACCGGCCGCCAAGCGATACCCATTATAGAGACTTGTTCTCCTCTCTTGCTAATACTATCGACTTTTTGCAAACCCACCATCCCAATTCCGAAGTTGTCATCCTTGGCGACTTCAACATTCATAATGTCAACTGGCTCAAATACTCAAACATGACTGACGAACAAGGTCGTGAAGCCGAATCCTTTGCCATCAGCTCTGGCCTCACTCAGCTGGTGGGTGAACCAACTCGGATTCCAGACCGAGATGGTGATTTTGCTAGTTTGTTGGATCTTTTCTTAACTTCAAACCCCGACTTGTACACTGTCACCGTGAAGCCCCCGTTAGGAACGTCTGACCACAACCTTATTTCGGCACTGAACAAACTACCAATTAGTGCTGAAGAGCCTCCTAAACCACGCAAGATATGGCATTATACATCAGCTAAGTGGGAGGACCTAAGGGACCATTTTCGAACCTTTCCTTGGCGGGACGTTTGTTTTACCTCTGATGATCCATCCATCTGTGCAACAGAAATATCGGAGGTTATCCTTACTGGTATGGAAGCCTTCATCCCTTTCTCAAAAAAGTGCCCTTCTAACGGCAAGCCTTGGTTTACCAAAAATTGCGAACGAGCTGTTAAATCAAAAAATTATTTCTACCGACAATGGCGTAAAAATCCTACCGCCGAAAATCGTACCATCTTTGTTAACGCTCAAAACCAATGCAAGCAAACGATAAACCAAAGCAAAGAAGCACACAACCAGAGGATCAGAGACAAACTTCTTGAATGTCCTAGCGGCTCAAAATCATTTTGGTCGGTAGCTAAGGCCGTCAGTCAGAACTTTACCAAGTCAACCATTCCACCTCTAACACGTTCTGATGGCACCATTGCGACCAAAGCACAGGAAAAAGCAAACTTACTGGCGGAACTATTCTCTTCACATTCAACGGTAAATTTTCAGGGAAGTACTCCACCGAACATTACCCCAGTAGAATCGAGAATGCCCGAGATTGTCTTTCGCCACCGCCATGTTAAGCGAATCTTGAGGAGTCTCGACACTAAAAAGGCTTCTGGTCCTGACGATATTCCAGTCATTGTAATTAAGAAATGCGCTGACGAACTGACACCGGTATTTTGTAGGCTTTTTAACTTATCCTACAAAAAAGGAATATTTCCTTCTTGCTGGAAAACTGCGAGAGTCCAGCCCATACCCAAAAAAGGCAAGAAGACCTTGCCAAACAACTATCGTCCAGTCGCATTGCTCTCGGTTATATCAAAAGTTATGGAGAAGGCTATCAACGAAAAATTACTAAAATACCTGGAAGGCTTCAACATTATTAGTGACCGCCAGTATGGATTCCGTAAGTCTAGATCAACAGGAGACCTTCTCGCTTATGTTACTCATGTTTGGAACAACGCAATAGAACACCATGGGGAGTCCCGGGCGGTAGCACTGGATATTTCCAAGGCTTTTGACCGAGTATGGCATGAGGGGCTCCTAACTAAAGTGAGAGCATACGGAATGCCGGTTCAATTTTGTTCATGGCTGTCGAGCTTTCTTAAAGACCGCTCTCTGCGAGTGGCGATGGACGGATTTCTTTCAGACACATTTAACATCAACGCCGGAGTCCCTCAAGGTTCTATATTGTCGCCCACCCTTTTCTTACTATACATTAACGATCTTTTGGAAAAAACTAAAAATCCTATATATAGCTTCGCTGATGACAGCACACTTGTTTCAACTTTTACTTTGGATGCTCGGACATCGGCTGCTAATGCACATCTCTATAGGCAGCAAGAGGTCTCACATCTCAACAAAGACCTGGAAGAAATTTTGTCTTGGGGTGACAGTAACCAAGTAGAATTTAACGCTAAAAAGACCCAGGCGGCAGTTTTTTCTAAAAAAGTTAATGTTGAAGAACCGGATATAGTTATGGCGGGACACTCAATTCCCTTGGCTTCATCAATTCATTTATTGGGCGTTAATCTGGATAGTCATATGTCTTGGCATGGCCACGTTGCGGCCATTGCTAAGGCAGCCTCGCAAAAGCTTGGAGTACTTTTCCGAACAAAGAACCTCTATACACCCCAACAACTTTTGATGCTCTATAAAGCCCAAATTCGACCATCACTGGAGTACTGTTCGCATATTTGGGGCTCTGCTCCTAAACATACCCTGAGATTGCTAGATTCCATTCAAAGAAGAGCCATTCGCTTGATCGGTGACCATAGTCTGACAAACAACCTGGAAAGCCTTGAACATCGAAGGCAGGTTGGCGACTTGAGTCTATTTTACAAATATTTTCATGGCAAGTGTTCAACTGAGGTTGCCCGCTTAATACCACCCAGAGCGGTGCATGGTAGAAATACACGACGAGCCACTGCAGCCCACCAGTACGTGGTTCAGCTTAGTGTCCCTCGAACGACACTGTTTCAAAATTCTTTCATCTGGAGAACGTCATCACTCTGGAACGACCTCCCTGAGATCGTCTTCCCCAACGAGTATAGTCTCCAAAGATTCAAGACCAACGTGAATCGTTTCCTGCGCACACGCACCGCTCCTAGAGCGCCATAAAGGATTTATCCTGTAGTGCTGTGCCTTATCATAAAAAAAAAAAAAAAAAAAAACTGATATAAGGAAAGATACAAAAATAATAAAAATAAATGATGTGCACAAAAATAATAATAAAGGAAATAAATTAATTAAATTAAAATAGAGCACGATCCTCAGTACGCATTCCGACCCGCAAGCAAACGGCCCTTAACTCCCTTACAAAACACGGAAGAACTAGAAGCTATCTTCAAGCTATCGGGTAAAGAATTAAAAGCAGTAACTGCTGTGTAGCTAAATGAACGCTGGAAGAATGCATGAGTATGCCTGGGAACACTATACAAGTCCCTGTGTCGTGTCAAAAGGTTATGCAGATCTGAGCCCTTAATAAGTTTATCATAAAGATATTTAGGAAGATGGTGATGTCTAACTTTGTAAATAAGATGCAAGAGATGTAGTTCGAATCTTTCTTTAATGGTGAGCCACCCAGACTCGTTCAATGAAGCAGTAATATGATCAAATTTACGTACATTGAAGCTAAACCTGAGGCATGCATTTTGAAGTTTTTGCAGACTATCTCGGTCCCTCTGCAAGAGAGCAGGCCAGTAGACAGTATCGCAATAACCGAGATGGGATAATATAAGCGAGTCAGTTAAGCGTAACTTAGTAGCTGTATCAAATATGTCTTTATGCATGTATAAAAGTTTTAATTTAGCGAAAGTCTTTTGAATTAGAGACGAGACATGATCAGAAAATCTCATTTCAGAATCAATAACCAAACCCAGGTTTTTGCACTTATTGATGGGGTTCAGCACTGTGCCATTAACAGTAATTTTAAATAAAGGATTCTCAACCAGGGTAGATTTAGATGCACCAAACACCACCAACTGGTTTTTTTTTTCATTCAAAACTAAAGAGTGGTATTTAGAGATACCACCAATAATTTCAAGATCCTGGTTAATTTTTTCAACAGAGACAGCGACATCAGGGGGTGTAAAAGAAAAGTATAATTGTGTATCATCTGCATATTGATGAGATGTACAACTTTTGAGAAATTTGGAAAAGTCAGAAGTATAAATGGAGAAAATTAGTGGTCCTAGAATACTGCCCTGAGCTACACCCCTGCTAATATTAGAGAGTTGAGAAGGATTATTACCAATTAAAACACGCTGACATCTGTTCTGCCGTCATAGTGAAAAATGCAGTAAAGTCCATTTTTGTCGATTTTAAGATTTTAACAGAATGAGATTCTTTGGATTGTTCTTTACGTTTCCAGCATTGTCTTATTTTCAAAAAATAAATATTTTTCTTTAGAAATAAGAAATAAAAATAGTCGTATCCTAATAAAGTACTTATACGTCATCAATTACTAGTAAAAATGCAGTAATCCACTATTCCTAATGAAAAACGCAGTAACCTTATGCTTACTACATAACATATTTAGGTTTAAATAAAAAACGTCATTGTTAACTAATCAAAAATGCAGTTGTGCCAAATTCATAATTAAAAACGCAGTAACATACTACTTACTTGCTTTAATTTAAGTAACGTTACCTAAAAACGTCAACTTGTACTAAGAAAGAACGCAGTAACCTTACTTTAAGGAAATGCCCACTAGTACAATAGGGGCAATACGTCATACTTTACTAATTAAGAACGCAGCATAGTAAATTCGCGCCAATGTTAACGGTTTTCTTCATTTCTGTCTCATTAAGCTTGGTGCTTGGTTGTGCAGTGAATTTTCTATTGATATTTATTGATTTTTTAAGTAAATTTACTGATGGAAGGTGCTTTTGAGGTAAGTTATTACTATTAAATAGTTATGGTATTATTTTGGAATGCTATTTAGAATATATAGGTTGTAATATACAGGGTCTTACGGTGACCGTCCAGGTTAGTTCAGGTTAGTTTAGAGCAAAACAACTTACATGTCCCTATCTTACTTTTTTAATATCTTCCCAAAAATGTGTCAACTTCCGGTTAAACCGGAGGTAACGTAAAAGCTGAAATATGGTATTTACTTCCGGTTTAACCGGAAGTTGACACTTTTGGAAAGATATTAAAAAAGTAAGATAGGGACATGTAAGCCGTTTTGCTCCGAGACTTACCGTTAAAAAGCTAGAAGCTGTCAAAGTTATAAAATGTCATTTTTCAAAAGTCGGTATCTCAGAAACCATTAAGTTTAGACTTATAATGCACCCATTAAAAAATGATTCCAGTATAACCGGAAGTATCATATGATCGCTGTTTGACATTTGAACAGAGCATTTCCGAAAACCCCTTTATCCAAATTTTTAGGATTCAAATCGCATTATTTACCGAAATATTCTAATGGACGATCACCGTGAGACACCCTGTATATTAATTAAAAAGTATGAATAGACTAAATATTTTGGTATTGGTAGTGTTATCTAAAAGACTTTTCCAAAATTTTGAACATATCATTTTTAGGTGAAAATAAAACTTTTTATTAATCATTTAACAAATTTAATAATCTACTTATTAATTTTTACTTTAATATTATTGGTCGAAACTTGGTGGAAATCCATAATAATTTTGTTATATTATTTAAAGTAAAACACTTTTTTACTTCAATTTCCACTTTATTTGACAATACGACATGTTTCACTGCACTGCAGCTTCGTCAGGTAATGTACAATTAATTTTAAGTTTACGCTATTTAAGTGCATGGCTAATGACAGTGCCAGTTAGGTATTGTAAAAGATGGGGGGTTTTTTTCGATAATTAGTATATTCTACAATCTAATTTAAATATCAAATAAAATTGGCCTTTAATATGGAAAAGGTTGGTATTTTCCTAACTTAATTAGTATTATAAAAGGGGGTGGGTTATTTACAAATTTAATGTGTCTTGCTTGAAGTTTTATTGTCCTATTGTGAGAAGAATATTAAAATAAGTTTAGTAAAGGTGAATTGTTTAGGTCTAGTTGATTATTTAATAACATATTTGTATTTTTAAGCTTGTTTATTTCTAATGATTCGAGGTGATTTAGTTTTGATCCTTTGTTTTCTAGATGTAGTATTTTAAAGTCTTCATTAAATGAGTGTTTTGTTTCTATAAGATGATTCGCGTAGTTTGAATCATTTTTGCCATTAATAAAACTATTAAAATGTTCTTTGATTCTTTTCGAGAAACTTCTACCTGTTTGACCTATATATGTTTTTGAACAATCTCCGCAATTTAATTTGTATACTCCCGATTTGTCATTTTTGTTGATTTTAGTTTTACAGTTTTTTATTAGTTTTCCTATGGTATTTTGAGTTTTGAAAGCTGTGTTTATATTAAGTTTTTTTAAGAATTTACTAATTTTTGTGCTTATGTTTCCTATATATGTGATTATCCTGTATGAAGTTGGTTTTTCTTTTTCTTTTGGATATACCATTGCTATGGTTTTTTGTACATTTTTTGTTTTAATATTTTATCTATAATTTCTGATTGGTACCCGTTATTTGTTGCAATTTGTTTAATTAGGTCTAGTTCTTTTTGAAAATCTGCTGGTTGAAGGGGGATTGAGATTAGTCTATGGACCATGCTATAAAAAGCAGCCATTTTATGTTGGATAGGATGGCAAGATGAGTTGTGTATTGTTGTGTCTGTGTGTGTTGGTTTATGAAAGATTGAGAAATTGTGTTTGTTATTTACTTTCTTTATAGATAGATCCAAGAAATTGATGGAATTTTCTATTTCTCTTTCTATGGTAAATTTAATGTTTGGGTGAAGAGTATTGATGAATTCTATAAACTGATTTAGTTGTCTATCTGTACCGATGAAACAAGTTAAAACATCATCCACATACCTATACCAATACAGAAATTTCTTAAAGAGGGAATGATTCATAATTGTTGACTCTAGAGCATCCATAAAAATCTCAGCGAGGAGGGGACTCAGCGGGTTTCCCATAATTAAACCTTCCTTGCTGCTATAAAATTTATTGTCAAATTCAAAATAATTTTGATTTAAACACAAGGTGAGGGTCTGCATTATTTCTTGTTTTTTAATTATATTTACATGTTTTTGGTCTAGAAGTTTTTCAATAAGAATCAAAGCATCTTTTACGGGAATGCTAGGAAATAAGTTGGTAACGTCAAATGAAATTAATTTAGCATTCTTAGGTAACGTTACCTAATTAAGGTTTAATTATGGGAAACCCGCCGAGTCCCCTCCTCGCTGAGATTTTTATGGATGCTCTAGAGTCAACAATTATGAATCATTCCCTCTTTAAGAAATTTCTGTATTGGTATAGGTATGTGGATGATGTTTTAACTTGTTTCATCGGTACAGATAGACAACTAAATCAGTTTATAGAATTCATCAATACTCTTCACCCAAACATTAAATTTACCATAGAAAGAGAAATAGAAAATTCCATCAATTTCTTGGATCTATCTATAAAGAAAGTAAATAACAAACACAATTTCTCAATCTTTCATAAACCAACACACACAGACACAACAATACACAACTCATCTTGCCATCCTATCCAACATAAAATGGCTGCTTTTTATAGCATGGTCCATAGACTAATCTCAATCCCCCTTCAACCAGCAGATTTTCAAAAAGAACTAGACCTAATTAAACAAATTGCAACAAATAACGGGTACCAATCAGAAATTATAGATAAAATATTAAAACAAAAAATGTACAAAAAAGCCATAGCAATGGTATATCCAAAAGAAAAAGAAAAACCAACTTCATACAGGATAATCACATATATAGGAAACATAAGCACAAAAATTAGTAAATTCTTAAAAAAAACTTAATATAAACACAGCTTTCAAAACTCAAAATACCATAGGAAAACTAATAAAAAACTGTAAAACTAAAATCAACAAAAATGACAAATCGGGAGTATACAAATTAAATTGCGGAGATTGTTCAAAAACATATATAGGTCAAACAGGTAGAAGTTTCTCGAAAAGAATCAAAGAACATTTTAATAGTTTTATTAATGGCAAAAATGATTCAAACTACGCGAATCATCTTATAAAAACAAAACACTCATTTAATGAAGACTTTAAAATACTACATCTAGAAAACAAAGGATCAAAACTAAATCACCTCGAATCATTAGAAATAAACAAGCTTAAAAATACAAATATGTTATTAAATAATCAACTAGACCTAAACAATTCACCTTTACTAAACTTATTTTAATATTCTTCTCACAATAGGACAATAAAACTTCAAGCAAGACACATTAAATTTGTAAATAACCCACCCCCTTTTATAATACTAATTAAGTTAGGAAAATACCAACCTTTTCCATATTAAAGGCCAATTTTATTTGATATTTAAATTAGATTGTAGAATATACTAATTATCGAAAAAAACCCCCCATCTTTTACAATACCTAACTGGCACTGTCATTAGCCATGCACTTAAATAGCGTAAACTTAAAATTAATTGTACATTACCTGACGAAGCTGCAGTGCAGTGAAACATGTCGTATTGTCAAATAAAGTGGAAATTGAAGTAAAAAAGTGTTTTACTTTAAATAATATAACAAAATTATTAATTTTTAGATGAAGTCCAGAACGAAATTGATATTATCTGCCTGCAAAAGAAAACCTGAAGATTCCTTGCAGTCAAATTTGAATGGTGACGGTTAGTTTTTTGTGTTGCATTTTAAACAATTTCAACCCGGTTTTTAATATGTATTTTTAATTTTTATTTCAGAAAAACTAGCGAAGTTGACGGATATATGCGAATCAAACCAACATTTATTTAACCAACCGCAAGCAAACGGCCCTGACACAAGAGCTAACAAAACCTCAGGCTCAGATATCTGTTTTCATGCTAAAGCATATGAAGCTGGTAATCCTGATACTAATTCGTTTAAAGAAGAGCAAGATGTTAGCTATCAAAGTACGGCTGTAGATAAGCAAGAAGAAGACTTAACAACAACAATAATAAATGGCAATGATATTATTGCTATTGAAAATATTGATGATTTCATTATATTATCCCCCACAAAGGATTTAAGTGTTTTGGATTTTTCATTTAGAAGTAGTATATTTAACGATGGCGACGTGGAGGAAAATAAAGAAAATGATACAACAGAAATTAAAAGGTCAAATTCACAAAATGTAATAATCCGTGATATTGTAATTATTCCGCCTCAACAGCCGGGCACGTCTGTAAGAATTGAAAATATAACCCCATTTAACAAAAAAGGGGAAATTCGTAAGAGAAAACAGGTTTTTACTACTCCTCTGCAGCGAAAAGAGGAGAAAATTTCAAGGCGAAATGAAAAAATGGCTTTAAAACCTTCCTGTTTGGAGATGTGTATAAAAAAATGTAATTCTTTTATTGCAGAACAGACAAGAGTTCTAATTAATAAAAATTACAAAGAACTAGAATACGTCGAAAAAAAAAGATTTATTTTGAGTCATACATCACAAAGTGAAATAAAAGGGAAAATACGTGATTTAACTAATGACGGTAAGCGCAAAAATCGGAATATACAATTTTTTTTTCAAGATACAAATGGTGTAAGAATAAATATTTGCAAAACATTTTTCTTGACCACCTTAGGATACCATAAAAAGAATGACAGATTTGTTTCCCAAACCATCAGTAGGAGTGAAGACCACATGACTGCTACTCCGGACATGAGAGGAAAATATGATCATAAAGTAAAATTTGACAAAGCGATTTTACATCGCCATATTGAGAGTTTCAATCCTTCAATCTCTCATTATCGAAGGGAACACGCCCCTAATAGAACATATCTTCCTAGTGATATTAATGCAACCCTCATGTATCAAGACTTTTTAAGCAAAAACTCCACAATGAAATGCTCATATGATTTGTACAGAAAAGAAATTAAATCAAAAAATATCTGCTTTACGAAACTCGGTCATGAGGAGTGTGAAAGTTGTGCCGAGTTCGATCTACATGGACACAATAAAGAAAATATGGAACCTAACTGTAATGTTTGCAATGCATTTGGTGTGCATATAAAAAAAGCCGAAAACTCTAGGAGATTGTACAGGTTGGACGCAGAAGTGGAATTCAACGCAGATGAGATTTTTTTTTCTGCCGATTTGCAAAAAGTAATCATGTTACCACGCCTAGACCAATATAAACTTGCCATTTTTACTCCCAGAATTATTGTTTTCAACGAATCATTTGTTCCCGTAGGAAAAAATCAAAAAAATTTAAAACCCATTGCAGCCATTTGGCACGAAGGAATAGCGGGTAGAAAAAAAGAAGACCTTATCAGCTCATTTTACGAATTTTTTCTAGAAAATAGATCTGTTAAAAAAATGACTTTATGGGTGGATAACTGTTCTGCACAGAACAAAAACTGGTCGCTTTTCAGTTTTCTAGTATACGCAGTTAACTCTACGGAAATTGTCGCAGACGAAATAATTCTAAAGTATTTTGAGCCTGGACATTCGTATATGAGTGCTGACAGTTTTCACCACCAAGTGGAACTTTCCATGAAATATAAGGGCAGTATATGTGATTTTAGAGATTTCAAAGATGCTGTGCAGGCAGCCAATTCTGGAAAAGTGATAATACATGAAATGAGGCCAGATAATTTTTATGATTGGTTAGATCATACCTCTCAAATAAAGATTAAAAAAACTTTACCACGCCCCTATGTTTCTGATATGACTTCAGTTGCTGTAAAACGCGGAAAAATTACTCTTAATTATACCACGCATTACAACATGGAGGATACTATCGAGCTTAATTTCTTGAAATTAAAATCGTTAAGGGATGGAATACAACTTCCCTCATCAAGATGTCGGGCTAGGGGAGTAAATAAATTTAAAAAGGACACCATTATAAAAAAACTTTGTCCCCTGATGAAAGAAGAGACCAAAATATTTTGGTTTAATTTAGAAGAAGATTCTGAGTCAAATGATTTAAATGAATCATTTGAATAATATTATATAAATGATTGTATTTTTGGTGTATTTATATCAAGTATTATTAATAATTATATACAACCTTTTATATTAATAAATCATTTAACTAAAATAATCTAGATTTTTATTTTGCAGTAGGTAATATAAAAATAATCACTGCAAAAAATCAAAATTGCTTTAAAAGTATATCTTTATGGCCTTAAATATCTATCCAATTCAATAACATATTATTTATCATAAGTCATTTTATTGAAAAAGTAAGCATATAATTATTATGTTAAATATTTTAAATATAGTTCCAATTTTTTACATTAAATGCAGTTCCAATTATGCACAATAATTAATTTACGATAACTTTTTACTAGTACCAATATTTTATACTTTACAAACTCATTTATTTGTATTATAAATCAAGTTTTGGTAATTATACTCTGATTTTTGATAAAATCAAGCAGTATATTATGAAATATTCAAATTAAATTAGCTTTGTATGTAATGTACCATAGTGGCGGCACATGAAAGAATGCTAGCTAATAACGCAGTAACTTAGCGGGTTACTGCGCTTTTGCTTAGCATACATGTAATAATATGTCATGAAGTACTAGGAAACAATGCATTTTTGCTTATAATATTTTGCAGGAACACTAAATATCCATTAAATTTAGTAAAAACATACAGTTAGATCCTATATTTAATAGATCTGTTACTTAAACTTAACAAAAATATCATATGGCTAAAAAATAAAATAAAAATTCAAACAGCGTTTTTCTCCTAAACTTACTACTAGACTTTACTGCGTTTTTCACTATGAGGGCAGTGTTCTGAAAATAAGATTCAAAGAAATTCAAAGCCACATCTCCCAAGCCGAAAAACCTGAGCTTAGCCTGCAAGATATCATGACTTATAGTATCAAAAGCCTTACTATAGTCGAGCAATATAAGGCAAGTGCATTGATTGTTGTCCCAAGCTCTCAAGAGGTCATCTGTTATATTAAGTAAGGCCGTAGTTGTGCTATGATTTTTACGGAATCCCGATTGAGTTGGAGGGAGAATATTATGGGCATCCAAATATATATCGTCATTAGTAACATTAATAAATTTAAATTTATCACCTTGGTGAGAGTTTTCATTTCTATAGTGTAAATTAATAAAAGCACGATCATTGGGACCAACGGGAGGAAGAGAGTTATTAAAAAAGTTATTGAAATCGTTAGGATTTCCGACATTAAGCAAAGAATTAGAATCTTGAGAGGTAGAGCTTAAATTTAGATATTTTATCATCCGCCAAAAGTTCCTGGGATCTCTTTTAAAGGTGTGTTGAAGAAAAGCTTTTTTTTCTGCCCTGACAGTAATATTGACGCGATTACGCAAGGCTTTGTATTGTATCCAAGCTACGTCACTCTTAAGTTTTTTATATTTTGAGAATGCTTTGTCCCTGAGTTTCATCATGAATTTCAAATTAGGAGTTATCCAGGGGGCAGGAGATTTAGTAATTTTAGAAGTTTTGATCGGAGCATGTATATTGAATAATTCATTAATGTTACAATTAAAATAGTTCAGCATTAAGTCGATATTAGTTAAAGAATGTATATATTGCCAGTTGATTTTGCCCAGGTCTCGCAAAAAATTATTATAATCGAAATTAGAATAATCTCGATAGGTTCTGAATGATGGCCCAGGCTTAGCTTTTGTTATTTTAATCTCAAAGTTAACCAACTTATATTCAGATATGTCGTCCATATTAATAACGGTCACATTTTCAACAAGATTGGAATCTGAACACACAAGTACATCTAGAAGGGTGCTACTAACATTAGTGACGCGAGTAGGATCTTTTACACATTGATGTAATCCATATTTATTTAACAAATTAGTAAAATTCAAGGTACAAGGACTATTAAGATTGCTGAGATCTATATTAAGATCTCCACCAAATGCAACGAAGTCATATTCAGGTAAGATACCAATTAAAGTATTCTCTAATACATCCATGAATTCATTTAGATTAGAGCCGGGGGGCCTATACAATGCACCCAAACAGACTCGCCTTCCACCTGACTTAACAGATATCCAAACTTGTTCCAAGGAATTAGCATTGTTTGTTTCTACCAAGGAATATTTCAAATTATTTTTTACATAGAAGGCGACTACTTATTATTATTTAGGCTCGTTGGAATTTCTTAGTGAGTTTGACCCGTTTTTAGCTGGACACTTCCAGAAATATAGTAACATTGGAAGTGGGCATGTTAACTATCTTTCTTCAACCATTTGCAATGAATTTATCCACCTTCTTGCAAGTGAGGTAAAAAATGTTATTATCGCAGAATTGCAAGTGGCAAAATTCTTTTCCATTATCGTCGATTCTACGCCCGATATTTCTCATATCGATCAACTAACTATCATTATAAGATATGTTTTACCTACTGGTCAACCAGTAGAAAGGTTTTTAGGTTTTGTGGCAATATCCTCTCATTTTTTTTTATTATAAGGCACAGCACTGCAGGATAAATCCTTTATGGCGCTCTGAGAGCGGTGCGTGTGCGCAGGAAACGATTCACGATTGATGACGTTCTCCAGATGAAAGAATTTTGAAACAGTGTCGTTCGAGGGACACTAAGCTGAACCACGTACTGGTGGGCTGCAGTGGCTTGTCGTGTATTTCTACCATGCACCGCTCTGGGTGGTATCAAGCGGGCAACCTCAGTTGAACACTTGCCATGAAAATGTTTGTAAAATAGACTCAAGTCGCCAACCTGCCTTCGATGTTCAAGGCTTTCCAGGTTGTTTGTCAGACTATGGTCACCGATCAAGCGAGTGACTCTTCTTTTAATGGAATCTAGCAATCTCAGGGTATGTTTAGGAGCAGAGCCCCAAATATGCGAACAGTATAGTAACAGTCGAATTTGGGCTTTATAGAGCATCAAAAGTTGTTGGGGTGTATAGAGGTTCTTTGTTCGGAACAGTACTCCAAGCTTCTGCGAGGCTGCCCTAGCAATGGCCGCAACGTGATTAGATTGCAATGATGTTTGAATTTTTCTGTCCTCGTTATAAAATGATACTGTGAAATCTTCATAATTTATTATTGCTCCCGTTTTGATGAAAAAATCTGACCCTAATACACCATGTATACTAAAGTCGAATTTATCAACGACACAAAATTTATGTTTAAATTTTTCGTTATTAATAGAAAATAAAATATTAGCTGTTCCCCTTGAAAATGTAGATCCCGTAACACCTTTAATTTTTATTTTATTAGATGTGTCTATTTGACATCTTTCCACATAATCAGCAAAAATACAACTTATACTAGCCCCTGTATCTAGCAAAAATTTTAACTCATTCATTCTATATTTTACGTATATATAATTTAATGCGTTTATATTATAACTACTACCCATTTTGTTGTCATTCACACCTAGACACGAAAAAACTGCTTACTCGTGTCACGTTCATTATTTACAACATACGCTCGGCGCGTAAAATTTTCTTGACCTTGACCTCTACCGTTATGTTTGTTTTTCTGATTTTGCCTAGCCATGTGATTTGGTTTGTAATTAAATTTTCCGTTTTTTCTGTTTACACCGTGACTTCGCGTAAAAGATCTATGTGTATTATTAAAATGTTTATTTTTCCCGTGAGTGAAAAATAGATTGTTATTTGACTGAATATTAACATTTTTTACTATTTCTTCCTCTTTGGCTGCTATAACAGCATACTTTAAATTTAAATAATTTCTAGCTTTAACTATAGTTCGTAAGTCGTTGTTCCTAAGTCCGTTAGCAAACGTACTTATTGCATTTTTTCCGTTAACACTTTTTAATACGCTAATAGCATTATCATCGTTATCCGCCTGTGTTATAGTAAGGTCTAACATTAACTGCTCTATTATTTTAGCATAATCTTCTACAGATTTATTATTTTGTTTTGTACTATGCAACTGTGTTGACAAAACGGCTGTTGATTTTTTAGTAATTAAATGTTTGGTCATATCAATAAATAAATTTTTTACACTGTCATACTCCTTTTGTAACCTTATTTTCGCGGTTTGAGTAATTTTAACTTTTAATATATATTTTATTAAGAACACTTTTCCATTGTTATCCAGCATTTCACTGTATAACTCGATAGCATCAATAAGCTGTTTGGTAGCTTCCTCGGTACCGTCCATAGAGGGTAACAAGGACGCTGCAACCCTAATATCAAATTTTTCAGTCATTATGTCTATTTTACTATTTTTACTAATTTGATCTGCGATCTCTCGTCGCGCTGCAATAATTTCCCTAGATTTTTCTAAATACTTGCTTATTCTTAGAAAATATTCTCCTAACTTGGGCTCGTCTTGATCAGTGTTGATCTCATTTTTTAGCCAACCTAATTTGTTATCTAATATTTTTAAGTCACTATATAACTTATTTATTCTAATTAAATTTTTACGACGCTCTTTGGGTTCTCGTTGTAAATTTTCGTAAAATTTAATACAAATTTTGTAAAATTCGTCGCACTGTGCTAGTATGCTATCCATTAACTAATTGTAATCCCCAAAAAATGTTTATATTAATTAGTATCTAACCTTTTAATCGTCTCGTCTTGGAGCTAATTTTGCACACTTGGGCTTTCAGATGAGTTATTGGCTTCTTCTGATTTCTTGCTGTACTTTCTTCTCTATATGCTTTTTGAATTTATGCACTGCATATGCCACCATTATGAGTATTACTGCTACAAAGGCCACTATTCCCAAAACCTCTTTCCAAGTCACTGCTACTGCACCATTTTGCACGCCATTTGAAGTGCCTCCGCTATTGCCTGCTTGGCTAATGATGACTTCCTCCTTTGTTTGAGATGATCCCATTATTCCACACTGCAATAACTTTGTACCACACTGTAAATACTTTAACTTTGGTACGACTGGCATAGAATCGACTGGTAGGATCGCCATGTAATGTTCTTGGTTCGTTGTGTAACAATGTAGTCAGGATACGATAAGAAAACGACAGTATCTAGTTCTACATAATAAATACTATACATTAAACAACACATTCCTAATCTAAACATAAATGGATCAATGGCACTCCCGGCATTGACTCACTGATGGTCAATTGCCTAGTGAACTTGGTGGCGCCATTTAGCCATTACAGTCCATCGCCACTCGCAGAGAACGGTCTTTAAGAAAGCTCGACAGCCATGAACAAAATTGAACCGGCATTCCGTATGCTCTCACTTTAGTTAGGAGCCCCTCATGCCATACTCGGTCAAAAGCCTTGGAAATGTCCAGTGCTACCGCCCGGGACTCTCCATGATGTTCTATTGCGTTGTTCCAAACATGAGTAACATAAGCAAGAAGGTCTCCTGTTGATCTAGACTTACGGAATCTATACTGGCGGTCACTTATAATGTTGAAGCCTTCAAGGTATTTTAATAATTTTTCGTTAATAGCCTTCTCCATAACTTTGGATATAACCGAAAGCAATGCGACTGCACGATAGTTGTTTGGCAAGGTCTTCTTGCCTTTTTTGGGTATGGGCTGGACTCGCGCAGTTTTCCAGCAAGAAGGAAATATTTCTTTTTTGTAGGATAAGTTAAAAAGCCGACAAAATACCAGTGTCAGTTCGTCAGCGCATGTCTTAATTACAATGACTGGAATATCGTCAGGACCAGAAGCCTTTTTAGTGTCAAAACTCCTCAAGATTCGTTTAACATGGCGGTGGCGAAAAACAATCTCAGGCATTCTCGATTCTACAGGGGGAATGTTCGGTGGAGTACTTCCCTAAAAATTTACCGTTGAATGTGAAGAGAATAGTTCCGCCAGTAGGTTTGCTTTCTCCTGTGCTTTGGTCGCAATGGTGCCATCAGAACGTGTTAGAGGTGGAATGGTTGACTTGGTAAAGTTCTGACTGACGGCCTTAGCTACCGACCAAAATGATCTTGAGCCGTTAGGACATTCAAGAAGTCTGCCTTTGATCCTCTGGTTGTGTGCTTCTTTGCTTTGGTTTATCGTTTCCTTGCATTGGTTTCGAGCGTTAACAAAGATGGTACGATTTTCGGCGGTAGGATTTTTACGCCATTGTCGGTGGAAATAATTTTTTGATTTAACAGCTCGTTCGCAATTTTTGGTAAACCAAGGCTTGCCGTCAGAAGGGCATTTTTTTGAGAAAGGGATGAATGAAGGGTTCCATGCCAGTAAGGATAACCTCCGGTATCTCTGTTGCACAGATGGATGGTTCATCAGAGTTAAAACAAACGTCCCGAAAAGGAAACGTTCGAAAATGGTTCCTTAGGTCACCCCACTTAGCTGATGTGTAATGCCATACCTTGCGTGGTTTAGGAGGCTCTACGGCACTAATTGGTAGTGTGTTCAGTGCCGAAATAAGGTTGTGGTCAGACGTTCCTAGCGGCAGCTTCACGGTGACAGTGTACAAGTAGGGGTTTGAAGTTAAGAAAAGATCCAACAAACTAGCAAAATCACCATCTCTGTCTGGAATCCGAGTTTGTTCACCCACCAGCTGGGTGAGGCCAGAGCTGATGGCAAAGGATTCGGCTTCACGGCCTTGTTCGTCGGTCATGTTTGAGTATTTGAGCCAGTTGACATTATGGACGTTGAAGTCGCCAAGGATGACAACTTCTGAATTGGGATGGTGGGTTTGCAAAAAGTCGATAGTATTAGGAAGAGAGGAGAACAAGTCTCTATAATGGGTATCACTTGGCGGCCGGTAAAGGCAGCAGATGAATTTAGTAATTCTCTGCGTTGATATTTTAAACCACATTACATCAAAGTCGTTAGGCTCGAATGTCTCCTCTCGTTGACAAGAAATATAACTCCGGACAAAGAAACAAAGGCCAAAATTCCGCCTAAATCGGTGATGGAATTCGTACCCAGGATATAAATAGCTGACCGTATTAATCGATGATCTGACTTTGGTTTCGGTTAGTGGAAGTACATGAGGCTTGGTAGATTGTAGATGTTGATGGACTGCATTGATGTTCGAGTTCAGTCCTCTTATATTGCAGAAGTCAATTTGGAAGTTACTAATCTCGGGTCTTTTAACAACTCCAGTTTTCACACCATTTCCATTTAGAATATTGTTCGAAGGACCCGCATGGCTACTGGACATGGTGGATGATTGGATAATTTCGCTTGATAAGGCGCCAGGACCCGCCCCCACCCGGAGATCCGATCGGGGGGCGTTTTTAACTCCGGAATATATTGATCTTGGAACCATCATCATAGCATTTTTTGTATATTTCCCACCCTGGAAACCGGATATATCGACACAGTGACGAAACGTTAGCTCAAAGAGCAACTTCACGCCACCTAAGCCGATGCGATGGTATTTCACCGGGCGATGTCGGGTGAGCCAACATCTACCATCTATCTATCTATACTCATACTGCAGAAAGTCTATCAAATGTTTTACAATCCACATTAAGTGACCTTAATATTGATATTAATTGCTGCAGAGGCCAAAGTTATGACAACGCATCCAATATGTCCGGGAAGTATAACGGATTGCAGGCAAAAATAAAAGAAGACAAAAAATGCACATTTTGTACCATGTTCCAGTCATTCTTTAAACTTGGTCGGTAATAGTGCTGCCGAAAGTTGTTCAGAAGCTTCCAGATACTTTGAAAATGTACAATGCTTATACAACTTCTTTTCTGCGTCAACACATAGATGGAGCGTACTTCAAAAATGTCTATCGGTTTTAGAAACTAAATTACCATTAGTTAAGAAAATATGTGATACAAGATGGTCGGCACGACCTGATGCTATCAAATCTGTTGCGCTTGGGTTTAGTAAAATAAAAACAGCGTTAATAGAGCTAAATGATGATGCAAACCAAAAGAAGTCCACCAGAACAGAGGCTGGAGATTTACTTATAGATATTACTTAGATATACCGAAATGACGGGAAGCGAAACCGTTACACTTTTAGTAGACACAGGTGCTAATATATCACTTTTTAAAAGAACAAAAATAAATGTAGGGCAACCCGTAAACAGATTTGACAATATCAAGATAAAAGGTGTTACAGACGGTTTAACATATTCTATAGAAAGGACAGAAACACAACTTTACATAGATGATTTGATACTTTTTACATTGTCGATGACAACTTTCCAATCCCATCAGACGGTATCTTAGGTAGAGACTTTATCACTAAATACAAGTGCAAACTAGACTATTCACATTGGACAATGACCTTACAAATAGGGTCTCAAAAGATAACACTACCTATTTACAATAGTCCGGATGAAGATAGCATAATAGTCCCTCCTAGGTGCGAAATAATACGCAAATTACAAAAACTAGAAAACATAAATGGAAGTGCAGTCATAACAAATAAAGAAGTGTCACCCGGTGTTTTCATAGCATCATCAGTTGTCTCCAACACAAGCCCATATATTAAAATTTTAAATACAACATTCCAAAGTGTCACCATAAAAAACCCTGATGTAGAATTAACAAACTTAAATAATTATTTTATTTACTATGTAAAATTTAACTTACAAAATAGAGAATCGTTGCTGATGCAATAATTAAAACAACATATTCCCGATATAGCCAAAGAGGACAAGTTTCCGTTACCAAGAATTGATGACATTGTAGACCAGTTAGGAAGAGCAAAATGGTTTTCGACTTTGGACCTTAAGTCAGGTTTTCACCAAATTCCTTTGGAAGAAGATTCTCGTGATATCACGACCTTTAGTACAGACAGCGGTTCATACAGATTTACAAGATTACCATTTGGATTAAAAATCAGCCCCAATAGTTTCCAACGAATGATGAGTATCGCATTTGCAGGTATAACTCCAGAAAAAGCATTTTTGTATATGGATGACATCATCGTCATAGGATGCTCGAAACAGCATCACTTGCAAAATTTAAAGAACGTTTTCGAAACATGCAGGAAATACAATTTAAAATTGAATCCCGAAAAATGCACATTTTTCCAAAACCAAGTTACATATCTGGGACATTATATTACAGACAATGGCATTTTACCTGATAATTCAAAATACGAAGTAATAAATAAATATCCTGTACCGACAAATGCTGACGCGGTAAAACGCTTCATTGCTTTTTGCAACTACTACCGCAGATTTATACCTAATTTCGCGGAAACCGCAAGGCCGCTTAACCAGCTGACTGGAAAAAACTTCAAGTTTGATTGGTCCACAGAATGTCAAAAATCATTTGAAACACTCAAGTCATCACTTTTAGATCCCAAAATTTTACAGTATCCCGATTTTAATAAACAATTTACATTAACCACTGATGCATCTAAAGAAGCTTGCGGAGCAATATTATCGCAAGAGTCTAATGGTCAAGAACTACCAGTTGCCTACGCGTCAAGAACATTTACAAAAGGGGAATGTAATAAAGCTACAATAGAAAAAGAATTAGCTGCTATTCACTGGGCAATAAATTATTTTAGACCGTACTTATATGGAAAAAAATTTCTAGTGAAATCTGATCATAAGCCTTTGGTATATCTTTTTGCCATGAAAAATCCATCTTCAAAATTGACACGTATGAGGCTAGATTTAGAAGAATAGGACTTCGAAGTGGAGTATATTAAAGGTAAAAGTTGACAACACAATCCTGGCAGGATCGCCATGTGACGCTAGGACTTTAAAAGATTAGGATTGTCCTGAATCGAAATGAAAGACGTGTTCTTCCCTCATGTCTCTATTCGTAATTATTGTTCATCAAAACTTAGCCTAGTTACAAAAGTGTAATAATGTATTGTCATCAGAAATATGTTTTATAATTATTAATTAATTGTTATTAGTTGATTGCCAAACTGTAAACTATTATGTTTCTTAAGTGGGACACACGAGCCGCACCACAATTGAATACATTTAAATTTGCCTTGATGACAGCAATTTGGAAAAGAATCCTAGACAGAATAAACTTCACCAGTAAATCTCTACAAGATAATCAAGCCAATCTAACTGCGGCTTGTACACTACATAATGGATTGATTGAATTTCTCAAGACTTTTAGAGAACAGTTTGATGACATTGAAGCGGAAGACATAAAAATTCAGCCTAATAATATTGTTTACAAGGATGAGATTTCAAGAGTTCGTAAAAGGAAACAGTGTTTTGATGAGGGCCCTGCAGAAGACATTACTTTAAGCGGTGCTAAGAACTTTAAAATAAATACATTTTTTCCCATATGTGACAAATTAATTTCTAAATTAAAAATGAGAATGCAAGCTTATGATTGTGTAAATGAAGTTTTTGGTGTTTTTTTCTTCGAACCCGTAGATGAAAGATTTAATGTAAGTATAAAAAATATTACAATATGGATGTGGATGCTACTGAAGATTTAGTGGATGAAATTATACAACTTAGGCACTTTGTGAATCAAATGATATTTTCTCCAAAGACCCCCAGAAAATGTAAACATTTTTAATTGACAACAATATTTTGTCAACCTTCTCTAACGTTGAGGTATTGTTGAGAATATATTTAATTATTCCTATCAGTAACGCATCCGGCGAAAGATCATTTTCTACGTTAAAACGGGTAAAATCCTATTTAAGAAACTCATTGAATGAAGAAAATGTTTCATCTTTGGCAATTCTAAACGTAGAAAGCAATATTCTCGATAAATTAGAGATAAATAGTATCATAGATAAGTTTTCTGAAATGAAAGTGCGTAAAAAAAATAATTAATTAGATGTTTCTGTTTACTATTAACTCTTTAGTTTGTTCGTTGTTCTTCAGAAGCAAAAGCTTTTTTATTTACTTTTTGTTGTGATGTTAATTTCCAATTGGAAATTTTGTTTAAGGACCGCTTAGATATAATTAGTCTTTTGTATCTTATTTATGTTGTTGTGAAATAAAACTATTTTATTTTTTTAGTAAAAGCCATTTTTTAATTAATTAATTGAAAATTAAATTTTAACTATACAATTTTTTTTTATCATGAATTTTAACAAAAAAGTGAAGGTGTCAAAGGTAAGCAGGAAAATTCGTATTGGAAAGTTATATAAGATATTGGGGGCCCGAAGTTCTGCTTGGGCTTTGAGCCCAACTAAATCAAAAATAGGCCCTGACTGCCCAGAAGCCACAGAAGATTTAAACAATTTTCAAAAACTAAATTCTATCTGGATTTCTGCTTTTCTTTTTGGTTTTGAAAAAAAGTTTTCTTGGAATGGTTATATGGCATCAAGAGTAACAGGATATTTTGAAACAACTCGAATTGTGCCGCCTCCCTTTATCAATTTGGATCCCAGTAATGTGACTACCATCTATTCCGCACTTATTTTTGCTTTAAATATATGCAAGAAGCAAGGACAGGAATTTTGCTTTGTAACATTTGATCAGCCACTCTACGCAAAGGCATCAGAAATTTTAGCAGAAACTGGTTCACAACATACTTTGAAAAATGTTTTTGCTAGATTAGGTGGTTTTCATCTATTAATGTCCTTTTTGGGTTCTATCGGGTACATAATGGATGGAAGTAGTCTGCAAGAACTTTTGAGTATTATATATGCCAAAAACAGTATTCCAAACATATTATATATTATTATATTATTCTTATGCAAGGGCTGTAAGGGCGCATTTATTAACCCAATTAGCAATAACGCTTATATTACTAAAATCGTTTGAATTAGACGAACAAGAAACACATGATTTGCAATTATTATACTCGAATGTAGATGAACAGATTATATCAACATCAGAATCTACTGTCAACAAAATTCAGAATGCTCTTTTAGAAGCTGTCGATAGAAATAAACAAAAATCGCGAACAGGAAAATTATGGTGCCAATACTGGGAACAAGTTAATCTTATTAAATTATTCATTATGACAGAGAGGACAGGAAATTTTGATCTTCATCTGAATGCAGTACAACAAATGCATGCGTACTACCATGCTGCAGGTCATTTAGCATATGCCAAATCCATTCAACTTTACCTACAACAAATGAATTCACTAAAGACAGTTATGCCACCGCAGGACGATCGCAAATTTAAAACATTCTTTACTGTCAGAAGAACAGATTTTGGTCTGGCGTGTGGACCGATATGAGTATTGAGCAATATTTGATAAGAGCACTAAAATCAGAAGGTTGCTTTACTCATGGTAGAGGTTTAACTAATAGTGTTTTAGGAAAATTGGTTCTATCTATGCCGCAATATATCAAAGTAACTGAAGACTTTTGCACGCTAAGGTCATGTTATTCTGAACAGCACGTGGAATTAAGATCATCTAGGGAGCAACGAGACATTAAAGATTTGAACTCACTTTTGACATGGCTTCAATTACATAACCCGTTTAATAGAAAAGATCTAGAGTTGGCTACCCTTCACACCGGTATTATAGCTTCCAAGGAAACTGCGATAATGCTAAAGAAGTTGGTCAACAGGTTATTGATAAATCAATTGGTTGTATGTTCGGCGAGTTTAAACTTAAAAGAAATGATAGAGTTAAGCCTTTGTCATTTATTCACAAAACTGTAAAAATTTACAATCAAAAAAATTCTGTAAAGAGTAAACCTGTGCTTGCCATTGTGAGCTTGTTTGTGTCCTTAATGTAAAGTTTTGTCTATATTATATAGCTCTTGAAAATGGTTTAAGAAACCGAAACGCGTAGAGCGAATTATTAAATATTTGTGAAGAATTTTGGATTTTTCTTTCCTGTTTAATACTACTAATGAGTTTAAAGAAAACTTGAACAAGCTGGCAACTATGTAATTTATGTCAACAGCTGATCTGCGAGGCAGTTCGGCCTTCTCTCTTAGACCGCCGCCATGTCACGTCATTGTTTTTTATAAGCAGTTACAAAACTAGAAATACAGTCCATTATATCAAACATTTAGTGTTTCAATTATACAACAAAAAACGAGAAAACATCGTAGCATCCCTAGATGCACATTCATGGTCCTAGGAGCCAGATTCATGTTCGTTCGAGGCCGAATTTGTGGTCAAATTAGAAGTGTTTTGTCGGAGTGAAAATGGCATGGCCGGCGGAGAAGCATGCGTAAGTCTTTAGTTTCCTTTTTTCCATAATCCTTATATTGTAAGGCGTTAGAGGTGCTTATAGTCTAGATTGAAAATTTAGTAAGATTATTAGTGATTTAGTAGCCCTGGTGGATGATTATAGGAGGTAAATATTGCCAATAGATTGTTTAATCCAAAATAAAAATAATAGTTTAACTTAAAGTTTGGTATCATAGATAAGTAGGCAACCAAAGTTGATTGCGACGCTAGCCACGTGTTCGGCAGGGTCGGCGTACTTGGGTAGGCAATATTGTAGTGATTAGTATTGATTACTAGTAATCTAAGTTCGAGACAATAGATATTTAGAGTTGCAATTTGCTATTTAGAAATTAGAAAAGTTCGTTATTCGTCACAATGGGTAAACAGACAGCAAAGGCTGAGTTAGATGAACAGAGGAATAAGTTTAATAAAAAACGTGAACAAATTAAATCACAATTAAAAAGGTTTTTTACCTTTGTTGATAAAGTAAAGGATGATAAAAGTCAGTTAATTGAATTAAAATTTCGTTTAGAGACAATAGAGCCGATTTATCAGCAGTTTAATGAGGTAATACTAGAAATAGAAGTGCTGGATCATAACTTTGATGGGAGTAGAGAAAGAGAGCAGTTTGAAACTGACTACTTTTTGGTTATATCCGAAGCTAAGCAACTTATTACATTGATTACAGAGGAGAATTTGCCTCGGCATGCCGCTGTACAGAATCGTAGCGCGGGTTACAGTAATGGGGTGTTCGGTGGTGCCAAGTTGCCTAGTTTAGGATTACCTAAATTTAGAGGAGAATATGATATGTGGACTCAATTTAACGAGACATTTCGTACTTTAGTGCATGACAATCCACAATTAGATGAAATACAGAAGTTTTACTACTTGTTAGATTCACTAGAGGGAAATGCTAGAAAGATTTTAGACTGTTTAAAAATAACTCAAAGTAATTATTCTGTTGCTTTGGATTTGCTTGAAAAGAGGTTTTATAACAAACCAGTGATCATTCAAACACATCTAAAGGCTTTATTCGATGCACCGGCAGTAAACAAGGAAGCACATTATCTGCTGCGGGGTTTAGTAGACTTGATGACGAAACATATTAGGGCTTTGAAATCTTTAGGGGAACCTGTGGACAATTGGGACAGGCTAGTTATATTTTTTATGAGTAGAAAATTAGATGCGCAGACAAAAAAGGAATGGGAAGAAAAGATTATCTCTAGTTTTAACGGAGATCCTAAGTTAGACGATTTCACAGATTTCTTATCTAATAAATGTAGAGTTTTGGAGTCGGTTGATAGCAATAATAAGATTGTTAAATCAACAAGCAATCGTAATGCATTTACTACGTTGGCTACGGGAAATGTCAAATGTGAAATGTGCAAGGGCGCGCATTTTGTCTATTTTTGTGAAAAGCTTAAATCGCTTCCAGTACTTGAGCGCCGGGAACAAGTAAAAAAGGCGAAGTTATGCTTTAATTGTTTGAGATCAAGCCATCAAGCTAAAGATTGTAGGGGTGACGGGTGTAGAAAGTGTAGACAGCGTCATAATAGTCTGTTGCATATTGACAGCGTAGGTAGTACAAATCAAACAAGTAGTGAGATAGATCATGTTAATAGTAGTAGACCACAGGAAAGGGTAAACACTTGTTTAGCAGAGTTGACCGAGAATAATGAAGAGTTAGCGGCTGCGTCATGCAGCGCAATGAAACAAAATAATCAAGTTATGTTGTCGACCGCAGTAATACAAGTAAAAGATAGAAGTGGATATTTCGTGAAATGCAGAGCACTATTGGATAGTGGGTCGCAGGTAAATTTTATTACTCGCGACTTAACTGACAAATTAGGTTTAGAGGTACAGAAAGCAAATATTCCTATTACAGGTGTCGGTCAAAGGGTAACTACAATTCTGCATCAGGCGCATACCACGATTAAGTCGGTACATAACAACTACGTTACAGAAGTTGATTTATTAGTGATTGATAACGTTACAGCTAATGTTCCTGTTAAATCATTTGATTCAAGTAACTTAGAGTTCCCACCTAATATCAAGTTAGCAGATCCAGACTTTAATCACTCTTCAAAAATAGATATGTTAATAGGAGCAAGTTTATTTTTTGATTTGATGTGTGCAGGACAAATTAAATTATTTAAAAATGGACCAATATTACAAAAAAGTGTTTTCGGGTGGATAGTTTCGGGACCGTGGCCGGAAACAGATAGAAACAATGGTAGGATTTGTAATTTTGTAGTACAAAATGACGTACAGGAACAGTTAGAGAAATTTTGGCGGTTAGAAGAATGTGTTAACACAAAACCGTATTCAGTAGAAGAGCGAGAGTGTGAGGAGAGCTTTGCCAGTTCGTTAGTTAGGGACAATTTAGGTAGATTTTCCGTCGAGTTGCCTCTTAAGAATGAAGTATCAAAGTTAGGAGATTCTCTTGCGGGCGCTAAACGGCGATTTTTTGCTCTGGAGAAACAATTATCAAAAAATCCCGAACAAAAAAGAAATTATTCGAAATTTATAGACGATTATCATAGATTAGGACATATGACCAAACTAGATAAAAATGAAATCGAGACGGAAAATCAAATTTACTATTTGCCGCATCACGGTGTTGTTAACGAATCGAGTCTTACAACAAAGTTGCGAGTGGTGTTTGACGCTAGTTCAAAAACATCTACAAATCTGTCATTAAACGATGTTTTGAAGGTAGGCCCTACAGTTCAGGATGAACTTTTTGATATTTTATTGCGATTTCGGCAAAATAGTGTTGTCATTACTGCAGACATAGAAAAAATGTACCGGCAGGTTAATGTAGTAGACGGTCATCGCGACTTACAACGCATAGTATGGCGTGCAAATTCTGATTCTGAACTAGACCATTTCAGATTAAATACTTTGACGTACGGCACAGCATGTGCCCCCTTTTTGGCGACGCGGAGCCTAAAACAAGTTTCATTCGAATTAAAAGATAGGTTACCCAAAATTAGTCGTATTATAGGTAAATCTTTCTATGTGGATGATTTAATAACCACAGTATCCAGTGTGGAAGAGGCTGTGGAAGTATCTAAAACGTTAATTAATGAATTAGAGAAATATGGGTTTCCACTGAGAAAGTGGGCTTCGAATAAAAAAGAGGTTATAGAGCGTTTATCTCAAACAGAGGTAACTAGTCCTGGTTATTTTATAACTGAAAATGATAGTAAAAAGACGTTAGGTGTATTCTGGAGGGCAGATGACGACTGTTTAGAATTTGTAATAAAGAATGGACCAGTTGACAGAAATAAGATAACAAAGCGTTTAATATTGTCAATAATAGCGCAGATCTTTGATCCGTTAGGTTTAGTAGGACCAGTCACCCTTAGGGCCAAAATAATATTACAAAGGTTATGGCAGTTACAATTGAAGTGGGACGAATCCATTCCATTAAATTTGTTTACATTATGGAATCAATTTCATTCACAGTTAGAGTCTTTAAATGAGTTACAGGTCCCCAGACAATGTACCGTAGATGATGCCACTTCCTTTGAAATTCATGGATTTTCCGACGCAAGCGAAATCTCCTACGGAGCCTGCGTGTATGTACGGTCTTGTAACGCACGGGGTGAGGTGTTAGTTCGTCTTCTATGTGCTAAATCGCGGGTGGCACCACTTAAAAGTGTGTCACTTCCTAGGTTGGAGCTTTGTGGAGCTGTTCTCTTGGTTCGATTAGTAAATAAGGTAGTCTTAGCAGTAGATTTCGACATTAGCAAGACTTTTCTTTGGTGTGACTCTACAATTACTCTATCCTGGATTGCTGAAGAGCCTAGAGCCTGGAAGGTGTTTGTCGCTAATCGTGTAGCAGAAATTCAAGAGGTGTCTTAAGCCATTCACGCTGAATGGAATCATGTTAGCTCAGGTGACAACCCTGCAGACGTTATATCTAGAGGTGTTGAGCCACATCATTTAAAAACTTTAGATATTTGGTGGAACGGGCCTCGTTGGTTGCAGGATTCTCAAGAATCATGGCCGACAAGTGTTCGTGTTAAACCTAATTGTGACTTAGTTCCCGAAAAAAGAAAAGAAAAACTGTCGTTTGCAACAACAATAGCAGACACGTCACTGTTTGAAAGGTATTCTTGCCTATATAAGTTAAAGCGTGTAACGGCATGGTGTTTTCGGTTTTACACCAATGTCAAATCAAAACCAGATAAACGAAGAAAGGACGATTTAGGTATTGATGAGGTAGATAGTGCGTTACAGAAGTTAATAAAAATAGCCCAAGAGCAAGAATTTAGTTCAGAAATTCAATCTTTGAAGGCGTCACGTACTCTCTCACGTCATAGTAGGTTAAGATCCCTAGATCCATTTTTAGATGATGATTTACTTAGAGTAGGAGGTCGTTTAAGACATTCTACTGAGTCTTACGACGTCAAGTATCCTACACTTTTGCCGAAGAAACATTTATTAACGAAATTGATCATACGAGATCAGCATCAACAACAATTACATGCGGGTTCTCAGATTCTTTTGGCTAAATTACGGCAACAATACTGGATAATTAGTGGCAGAAATGCTGTCCGCAGTGTTCTGTCAAAATGTATCACGTGTTTTAGAGCTAGTCCGAGTACTCTCAGTCAAAAAATGGGTAATTTACCAAAAGATAGGGTAGTTTACCAACGACCATTTGCTGTTTGTGGGGTAGATTACGCGGGCCCATTCAACATTAAGGATGGTAAACTTCGGAATAGATCAATTGTCAAGGGTTACATGTGCCTTTTTGTGTGCTTTATCACAAAAGCGGTCCATATCGAACTCGCCAGCGATTTAAGCGCTTCTAGTTTTCTAGACTGCTTGAAGCGGTTTGTCTCTAGACGAGGTTTATGCTCCAGAATTTACTCTGATAATGGCACGAACTTTGTTGGCGCAAATAACGAACTCAAAAAATTGTTGGAAACGTTGACTAAGATTGAACGCGATATCGAGGTTAAAAATTATTGTACTCAGCAAGGGATAGATTGGCAATATATTCCGCCTAGATCACCACACCACGGTGGACTTTGGGAATCCTCTATCAAATCCGCGAAGCGTATTCTTGCACGAGTAATTGGTAATACGTGTCTCACTTTTGAGCAGTTATCTACTGTCTTCTGTCAAGTTGAAGCAGTATTAAATTCACGGCCTCTTACGCCTTTATCCTCAAATCCAAATGATTTCCAAGTGCTTACCCCAGGTCATTTTTTAACTGGAGCAGCACTCAACGCCGTGCCTCAAGCCGACGTTACGGATATATCGCCAAATAGACTAAACAAGTACCACATGCTACAAGGTATGGTACAACACATGTGGAATCGTTGGTCGTTAGAATACCTAACCACCCTTCAGGAGCGGTCCAAGTGGCACACGGCTTCCCCTAATGTCGAGAATGGAGCTATGGTACTTCTCAAGGAGGACAACACCCCTCCGCTATGTTGGAAGTTAGGAAGAGTTCTTGGGATACACCCAGGACACGATGGTATGGTAAGGGTAGTGAGTATTCGCACACCCCAAGGAATTGTCAAGCGGGCTGTTCAGAAACTTTGTGTGTTGCCATCCGGTGATAAAGACTAAGTTTAAGTTCCGGACAATCAACGATTGGAACGTTCTATTTAACGTGTTAAGACTATGGTGCTCCCAATCAGGGACCTCAACTTGTATTTACAGTAGTAATTAATTAGTGTGTAAGATTTGGTAATGTAGTTTTAGTTATTGAAAGCCATACTTTCAATGGCCGGCGGTATGATGAGTTTAAAGAAAACTTGAACAAGCTGGCAACTATGTAATTTATGCCAACAGCTGATCTGCGAGGCAGTTCGGCCTTCTCTCTTAGACCGCCGCCATGTCACGTCATTGTTTTTTATAAGCACTTACAAAACTAGAAATACAGTCCATTATATCAAACATTTAGTGTTTTAATTATACAACAAAAAACGAGAAAACATCGTAGCATCCCTAGATGCACATTCAACTACTAATTGCCACTGGTCTCATCTTGATGTTAATTTGTTCAATTTCAAACCGTATTTTCACTGTACTATACTTTGATGTTTGAACAATGACAATTAAAATCAATATGATTTTGTTAAAGTTCCTATTAGAAATATAGATTTTAAATCTATAAATATTTTTTTGTATGTAGAAATAATAATGACTTATTCTTGTATTTTTCGTTCATTTTACAAATAAAATTAGTAAAAACCTTATTAAATACAAATTATTCACACCAACATGCTATCAACAAGGATCACCCCTAACACTCTTAACTTTTTAAAAGTTATTAAAATAAAACAACAAAGTTTAATATAAAACCTTCCTCTTGCTTCAAGTTAAGTCGAGAAAAAAAACATTTTAATAAAAAAATAAAACTAAGAATTCACGCTAATAAGCAAACCACAAATGATGTAGAAACCCCACATACTTCTACTTAAGGTAGATTTTTTATCGTCTCTTTAACCAATTTTTTACATATTAATTAAAAGCAAATAAAGAGCATAGGACTGTCAAGTTCCTACAGATTACTATTTTGTTATAACTTTGATTACACAATGATTGATGTATAAATTTAAAACACTCTTCGCCAAATCCTTTCTCTTATATTAACCTACTTTATATTCTCTTAAAGATACAAAATATGTTCCTTGTACCCTTCCTTTAATTTTTTAAAACTTTAACTGGCCTTCAATTTGTTTGTATCCCATGTGTCAAAGCCTAGTCCCCGAAACATGATGATAATTTGAAAACATCTCCTATTATTGCTGAAGATGACCACCCCAGAACTAATTCCTAATTTCCTTAGCATCTGTGGGGGTGTTTCTAACCGATGATCGTTTTAATTGTAGAAGGTTGCACGTATCCATATCATTATCATGTAGTGTCATAAGAAATATTTTGTTCTTTTATCAGAAAATAATGCCAGTAACAAGTCATCGTTACTATTGTTGCTTTCTTTGGGGAAAGGTAGATACTTTTTTAAATCAGTGAAAATCCCTTTGAAAATATTTCAAAACTAATTTCTACTACATATCGCGCACGAGATAATATATGATTAAAATATTGTCTTGTCTCGTTGCAAGCCAACTGTGGGTAAGGCTTTATCAGATTAACCTTCAAAGAAAATGCTACATCTCAGATAAAAAAAAATTGATATTTTGTTTCAGTATTTGGGAGTACAGAGGGACCTGGTAGATTATTTGCACCTTGTTTGCCAGATTTAGATTGAAAAAATACCCCTCTTTCTGGTTATACGTCCATTAAATTCACAATCTACCATGATAAACTCTTTGCTCGCTGTCGGATCTCGTAGTAGACTACCCGTCTAAAATAAAACACCGGGTTCGAAACAAAGATGGAATTCGTAAACTGTTACAACGCAGTTACACAATCGTACGTGGATCTAACTTAACAAACTTATCCAGGAGTATTACTCGTGAACTACACGATTGCGCGTGTGACGTCCGGTTTAAAAGTCACTTTCATACTAAGAAAATTACCTTGACATTTTAGGGTTGACTAGCACTGGTATTTTCAGGTAAGTTCAGGTTAAAACATATTAAGCCTGCGTTCACAACATTCCCGTTAATAACAGCTACAGCAATAACACTGTAGAAACCTTTGTAATGGTAGTACCATGATCTAGAATGTAAAGGTTCTTTTATAGCTACGTTGTTACAGTTTTAAAATTTATACACTTGCCAAATCAAATTCATGTAGCTTATTTTTGTTTCTAAACAGAACTTAAGGTTTATCCATATACATTATACAACCTAACTTAAATCCAAAATTCCTACACCGTTGGGAGCTTTTCGTCTTTTCATTTGTTTCTTTGTTGTGGAAACCGTCCTTTTTGCAGTGTTGCATTGGAGTACACCACAACAAGATACAAGGGGCAAAAATACAAAAGATCGGGTAACAAAAAGAGTCAAAGATGCCATACGACAGTATATAAAGTCCTTTCCTTACGTCGAACATCCCGAAATCACTGAGTTCATTACTTGGAGTGATAATTGTGTTCCTCAGAATAGGAACTCACATATTTCAGACGCAATCGCCGACCTCCTTAAGGCCGGCGACATACTTGCGGCGAAAACGCGCGGTGTGGTCGCGGCGGCGACGCCGCATAATTTTTACAAGCTGTTTGATTTGAGCCGTTGAGATAACTACCCGTCACTCTGGCATCGACGGTTCGAAGAGAAATATAAAATTAACCACATTAAAACACACCGGGGTTCACTAAAACTGATTAATTTATTCTCCAAAGACAGTTACGTTCACAACTACAGATATTATCATAATATACCATACGTTTTAGCTGTTAACAAAATGATTTTCTAGACAAAACCGCGAAAAGTACGCACTCGTATCTTGTTCTTTTTAAAGACTGTCCTTTTCACCATACCAACATAACAACAGTAAAAAACCCATCAATATGCGAAAACAGTGATCCAAGAGTATGCAACCAATTAAACCTAAACCTACACAGTGTTGCAATTATATACAATATCAGCAGGCGTTACGTTGCCGATGTGACATATTATTCCTTGAAACAAATAGTAAAGTTAGCGTTTTCCTGACATTCTCCCACCTGAGGAACAGTTAAAGGAATAACGATCCTCACTAAATGAAAGAAACAACAATAAGAAATTATTCAACTAAACAATGTTTAAACTAAAGCTTGACAGTACTTACAGTCTCTAAGTATTTTCTTGGTATCTTTGATACTCTACCACTTCGAGTAAATTTAACATTATCGGTTACTCTGCTTTTAAGAAATCCCACACTGTTCTTTTCACACAAGTCTTTACAATTACTCTGCTGAGGCGATACTGAACTTGAAGTATCTTCCAAATCAGAGGAAGAATCAGAACTCGGATTTTGACAGTCATCATCATGGAATTCCAACGGGAACAAGCGTTGCACAGGTCTCAACAGTTCACCATGTTTAGTCTTAACACGAACCAATCGAACAAGTCCGTCCTTGCCGGGAAAAACTTCTATTACACGCCCGATAGGCCACTCGATACGCTTAGCATTGTCATTGCCAATTAAAACCACTTCTCCGACCTTAACAAGCGCTCAAGTTTTCTTTTTAAAGTGACACTATATTTGTCCTAAATATTCCAATCGAAATCGTTTGCGTAAATCATCGCGAAGCTTTTGTTTATGACGCGCACTACGGGAAAGCGAAATTCTGTCAATTTCATCACAGTCCGGCACACCGACTTTAACCAAATCATGTAAAAACATAGCTGGAGTAAGCGGAACTAAGTCTTTCGAGTCATTTGAGACATATGTTAATGGGCGAGAATTAACCACTGCCTCACAGTCACACAGAGAAGTTAAAAGTTCCTCATATGAGAGGCACGCACGGCCAAGTACGCGACGCAACGATTGTTTTATCACACCAATAAGTCTCTCAAAGAATCCTCCCCACCAAGATGCTGTGGGAGGGTTAAAACGCCATGTAATATGTTGTACAGAGGTCTCGCGTATTATCTGGTCCCAGTTCAAGGTTGCGAACGCATTTTCGGTACTACGAAAGTTCGTACCATTGTCACTATAAACAATTTGTGGTCTACCACGTCTCGCGATAAAACGACGGAGCACTTGCAAGAAACTACTGGTAAGCAAAAGCAAGGGCCCGGCAAAATCTACACCACCAATCTCGAAAGCTACGGCATCGCGCACTCTATCAGTAGGTAACGGGGGCGTTTCCACAGCGAACGGCTTTGAAACAAGTCTACGGCAGATTCCACATTTTGATAAAACTGATCTGATGGTACGTCTGCCTCCCAATATCCAGTAATTTTCCCGTAGTTGACTAAGCAGACCTTGAGTGCGTACATGACACAATTTTCTCTGCATATCCCTAATTAAACCATCAACAGCTGGATGTTTAGCTGGCAAAACAATTGGAAATCGGTACCCGTCAGTATCGTTTCTGTTACAAACCCTGGATTTAAGACGTATCACACCATCTTCTCCAAAAAATGGGTCAAGGCAATTAATTTGTTTGCTGTCGATACCAGTGAAATGTTGTTGCTGGATTTGTTTGAAAATAAAAGTTTCTGCTTTATTCAACTCATCAACGGATAGTTCGCCCTTAGACTTGATATTAGTTTTCCTGGAATTGTGAATAAATCGGAAAACCCAGGCTATCAACCTGACAGTTTTACAAAATTTGCTGAAGTAGGTAAGACGCCATTGGTCTCCATCGACATTGGCGATGATACCAGTTTTTTCTTACGTTCTTTCAAAACTTCGTCTTCATTGACACTTAACATTTCACAAGGCAAGTCTTGCTTGTTTTTGTATAACCAATTTGGCCCCTTCCACCATTTTGACTCATAAAGTTGCTTTGGAGAGCATCCTCGTGAAGGGAGGTCCGCGATATTAAGTGATCCTGGTATGTGCTGCCACTTTTCTATAGGAGTCAAACTTCGTATTTCTTTTACTCGATTGAACACACATGTTCCCTATTCCTCATTTCTCTGCACCCAAGATATGACGGTCGACGAATCGCTTCAAAAGTAGCAATCATTCACTTCGTAGTTAAGGTTCTCTTTTACTTGATTATAGATTCTGGTTCCAATCATAGCTGCTAATAGCTGAAGTCGCGGAATGGTCATCTACTTGAGGGGTGCCACCCTTGACTTAGCAGCCAATAAATGAATCAACACAGTGTCTCTTTTCTCAACTCTTAAAAACACTACTGCAGCAAAGGCATTTTGTGAGGCATCACAAAATGTATGAATACTTGAATTTTGTACATCTAAACTGTCAATGGACATCCAACGAGGAATTTGTATTTTCAGAAGATACGGCAACTCAGCCAACCAATTCTTAAAACATACTGAGATTTCTTCTTCCACCGGCATATCCCATGTCATTTGCTTTTCCCACAGGCGCTGCAATAGAAGCTTTGGAAACCTATGGGATCAAAAACCTTTTGAGCCATCGATAACAATCTTCGCTTTGTTACTACTTGAATTTCTTCAGGGTTACTATCGATTAAATCCTGAGTTATTGTCAGAAAATCTTGCTTAGGATACCATGTTAATCCAAGGACAGGCACCTTAAAATTTTCAGAGTCAGAATTTCCAGTAAACTCCCACCCTCGAAGGTCGAATTTACCCTCAGCCATAACCTGTACTGCTTCACCAATGAATTTATCCAAATCTTCATAACTGGGGAGACTAGTCACGCAATTGTCCACATAAAAACTGTTAGATAGTCTTTCTATGGTTTCTTGAGAATAAACAGCATTTGGAAGTGAACATTTCTCCAGACAATTTGAGAGATGATACTCAATAGTCGCTCCCAGTAAAAACGGGCTGCAGTTTACACCAAAAACTACACGTCTATGCTTGAAAATGATTTCTTGTCCATTTTCATCAATCCAACGGAATTTTAAATAATTTTGATCATTTTTATGGACACTGATTTGAATAAAAGCCTTCTTTATATCAGATATCACGCCTATTTTATTTTCTCGAAATCTTGTTAGTAAAGCTGGAATTAGTTCTATCAAGTTCAATCCCTTCTCGATACACTGATTTAGTGCAGGCTTATTTTTCTCTCGGGCAGACGTATCGAACACAGGCCTGACAGCAGTAGTAGATCTTTCTTTTATGACCGGTCTATGAGGCAAGAAATGACCAGATATGTCTTGCTCAGGGACTATCTCAATAATATTCATGTTTTTCCATTCCTTGAAAACTTCGTCATATCTATGAAAAAGATCTGTCTTCTTTAGTTTCTGCACAGTCGAATCGAGTCGCTTTTTTGCCAAAGAGTAGTTCGTAGGAAGAGGTAGATGCCCATCAACCCATGGTAAAGTCACTTCATATCTTCCTTCAGCATTCACACTGACCGTCTGCAAAAATAGCTCCTTGGCTGCTAAAGCCATTTCATCTTTTGATTTGTTTTCAGTGGGATCTTGTATTCCTAAAACATCCAACTGCCATAATTCTGTTATCGATGGACTCACAAACAAAGATAAAACTGTCATTGTTTCATTTTTACTAGACTGTGACCTTGGAAATTTACCCATTATGGTCCATCCGATTCGTTCAACAGCAACTAAGCCACATTCTAGATTATGACTTCTACCAGTATACAACATTTCTGCAACATCAGCACCTAAAAGAAGTTCTATGGGTCCAGTGTTATTTACATCTGAAATGTTGATTTTCAGTCTTTCTAGTTCACCCATCCATGGTCCATAAAAAGGAGAAGATACCTCATTACTCATATATGACTGATCAAGTACCTCAAAAGTATGTGTAAAATTACCCCTTGTAACAGTGACATCATAACAATAGTGGTTATTTATAGTCTCAGAGCCGCCAAACAGACAATGGGTAATTTTCTCGACACGTTTCGATTATAATCCTAAAGCATTTATAGTGGACTTCAAAATATAGGAACGCTGCGATCCTGTATCTACTAATGCCCTAACCATACGAATCCCAGATTTGCATTTTACAGCTACTCGTAGAGTTTGTAGAAATATATGTGTGTTTGTTTGATTTGCAAGAACCTGATCTTTGTTAACATTGTCAACTTTGTGTGTGTCTGAGCTGTCAGACTTCTTTTTTATTTTTTCCAACTCTAGACACATCAAAGGTAAGTGCGCCTGACCACATATAACACATTTATGTTTACTATGACACTTTCTTGTTTGATGACCAATCCTAAGGCAACGGAAACAAGCCTTTTTCTCATAAAGAATGTTTTTCTTTTCATCAAAAGACATTTTTTGTGCTTTGAAACAAGCCTCACTTAAATGTAAGCCGGAACAAAAAATACATTTTGCAACTTCTGCATTGAATAACCCCGCTGCTGTTAGAGAATGGCCTGCACTGCCTTTTAGCATTTTTTCCTTGTGTTTTCCTTTAACTAAACTGTAATTTTCTCTCAAACCGAACCCCTCATTAGCTAAGGTAACTCTCTGTTCGTTTTCTACTTCTACTCTTAGAAAATTCATAAGATGCTTCATTTTATTTTCAAGAGAATCGGTATTTAAAGACTGATTAGAACTTGACACATTAGTTACAGATGTATTAAAGGAGGATCGTTGCCATATTCTTAAAATATTTTCAGGTAAACAAGACTCAATAAGGGGAAAGAGCATCGCTGAATAGTTGTCTGGTGTGATACCTAGTGTTTCAAGAGCTCTCAGTTGGGTTTCAATGCGATCATATAATGTAAAAACATCCAAATGTTGATCAGAAATAGCATTGTTTAAAATTAACTTAAGTAACTCCCTAACGTAAACCTCTATCTGTAGATCTTTTCGGCCAAATCTTGCCTGCATGCAATCTACAATTTTCTGGTAATTGTCAGACATAGTTGGAAAACTTTCCACCAACTGACGCGCTCTACTACCCGGAATAGTGACTTGCAATAGATATTCAATTTTATCATTGTCGTCTATTTCTGGGTCTTCGTGTATTTTTTTAAATTGAGCCCAGAATGACAACCAATCTTTTATATTACCGTCGTAGTGCTTAAATTCAATATTCGGAAGCTTAAATTTACGTTTACCTGTGACTTCTTCCCTGTCAGTGCTCCCGGCTGCTCTGGATCTCTGGGACATTTCTTCATCTAACACCTTTGACTGAAGCAGTTTTTCCCATTTAATCCGCAGTCCCGTAAATTTTTTGACATACTTACCACAGCTATCTATATCATCTACAAGCTCCTTTTCGCTAGCACTTTCCAAAAGGCAGTCATAAATTTCGCCGTCACTGACTCTCAATGCATCAAATTTCGGCTTCAAACATTCCCAAGAAATTTCAACTGCATATATATCCGGTTGTTCGCATTTCAAAAGATCTTCCAATTCATTTGCAGTCTTGGTAAAACTAGTTCGCAGTACTTTTCGGTTCTTTTTCTTTCTTTCGACGTCACTCATGTTTGCAAACTTGGTTCAAAACCTCCTACGTTCCGACAAATAAAACAGGAATGTGGAAAAAGTTTGCTAGTCCATAAGAACTGCCAAAATTATTGACTAAACACAAACACAGCGAATAGAAATCATTTAACGTTCCGCGATTTCAATCGTAACAAATCTGCGTGTAAAAAACTGTCTAAGTCTTGTCACGGTCGCCAAAATGTTATGTCGCGCCGTTGAGATAACTACCCGTCACTCTGGCATCGACGGTTCGAAGAGAAATATAAAATTAACCACATTAAAACACACCGGGGTTCACTAAAACTGATTAATTTATTCTCCAAAGACAGTTACGTTCACAACTACAGATATTATCATAATATACGATACGTTTTAGCTGTTAACAAAATGATTTTCTAGGCAAAACCGCGAAAAGTACGGACTCGTATCTTGTTCTTTTTGAAGACTGTCCTTTTCACCATACCAACATAACAACAGTAAAAAACCCATCAATATTCGAAAACAGTGATCCAAGAGTATACAACCAATTAATCCTAAACCTAAACAGTGTTGCAATTATATACAATATCAGCAGGCGTTACGTTGCCGATGTGACATATTATTCCTTGAAACAAATAGTAAAGTTAGCGTTTTCCTGACACTGTTTATATCAGGAGGCGAGCTGCGGAGTTGACACTAGTTTGGCTCTGCAGATTTAAATACATTAGTCACATAAAACAAGACACCGCCGCCGCGACCACACCGCGCGTTTTCGCCGCAAGTATGTCGCCGGCCTAAGAGACATTCAAGCATATAGATTAGTACTACGAAATATTTTATATAGGGACATTCGTGCATACTAGTGATGAAAAATAAATATTTACCCGATACTCAGTAACGGGTATTTGCCCAATACCCAAAATATTCATTCCCTGATTTTTAATATACCCGTTACTTTTGTACCTATTTATATTCATGTTTTAGAAATACTACCGCGTATCGCGTTCGGGATATCGAGATGGTCGGCGCCGGCATCGGCTCGCGGTGTCGGTCGTCGGCACAAATTTGTATTGGTTATAATATAATAAACAAGGTCCGCCGCTTGTATGCTGCTTTGCTGTTTTGTCAGCGGATCGGGGGTTAAGTATATGTTTTTAAATTTGTTGCATGCCTAGGAATTTTAAGAAACTTTAGAAATAAAGGTATATTTGTTCTTATGTCTTTAATTTTATCTCATGGTTTTAATTAATGGTGGATGGTCGTCATCGCTGAAATAAAAATGTAGATATGCAGAAGAGGCTAATCTTGAAGGAAAAAAGGACCCTCTTGTCTGGTGGTTCGGATGGCAAAGAGTGTATCCCTGACTATCCCATTTGGCTAACAAATATTTATGTATATGCGCTTCGTCTGTTCCGTGCGAACGGATATTCTCAAAGGCCGGCCAAATGGTTACGGAACGCAGAAATAGGCTGAAATCTAAAAACGTAGAAAAGTCAATATTTTTAAACCGTAATAATGACTTATAGACACATACTATACTTAGGTAGCTATTTATTTTGTTGGTTGTGTTATGTGTTACTTCTACCCTCTTATCGTGTTAAGTAATAAATGCAGAGAGACAAAAAATGTATTAGTATTATTGTTACATCTTGAGATCTGTACTGTTTCTCGTGGGAACTGCTGACAAAGCAACGCTATCCTCCTCTTCCCCGAATGTTATAAATATAAGTAGTTTGCAGGAATAGATTTAGATTTATCTTGTCGGTTACAACGCTCTTGTATAATTTTTAATAAAGTAATCTTTTTTTAAAAAGGCATTTTTCTTGGCGCAGAACGAAACTGGCGCAGTCGGTAGGATTGTCGCGTAACATTCAGGCTAAAAATCGTTTTTCCGAATGTTTGAGTGGTTCCTTTCAAGGATTTAAACGCGAAACGTCCGAAAAACAAAAAGTGTTCTGAACTGATATCCAAACTTCGGCACTGTCTAACGAGAACACTAGCCAAGTGCATTGATTCAATGTAACAAAAAGTGCGTACGAGAGCAAGCAAGTGAATCTCCAACTTATTGGTCAATCGCTGATCGATAATTTGCCTGCTGACGAAAAGTATCCGAAGACGTCAGACAACTGGGCGGACAAGCATCGCCACAACCCGGTTTAAGTAGCAGAGCTTGGGGAAGGACAAGCATCGCCATCCCTATAGGCACCTAGTTAAGGACCTAGAAACTAGTCGGAACAGAAAAGGAATGAGGATACCGCTGATTCTTTTAGTGTAAGTTAATTTTTAAGAAACAATTTTATTTTTAACTTTAACATCACACTGGATGAACTAATAAACCAAGTGAATAATTTAAGAATCGTAGAAAACAACGAAATGGCTGTAAATTATACATTGTTACGTTATCAAGCCGATAACATCCCAAATTTCGATGGAAATCCAAAACTTCTACAAAGATTTATTAGTTCATGCGAAAATTTGTTAAGAGCTTTTCAAAATCGCCAAAACGTGAATGATGCAATCAATGTTTGCTTACTTGATACCATATTGGGTAAATTAACACATAGAGCCGCAGATTTGATCGCATCACGAGCTGAATTAAATACATGGCAATTAGTTAAGGATTCTTTAATTGCTTCATTTTCCGATCAAAGATCGATCGACTGTTTAATACAGGATCTTATAATGCTAAAACCATTAAAAAATGAATCGTCACTTAATTTTGGTATGCGTATTCAGGATGCGCGTAGCCTTCTTTTTGCAAAACTTAGTGCTACAAATGAGGCAGAAAACGTAAAAGTTATAAAAATTCAACATTATGATAGTTTTGCTCTAAAAACATTTATTAATGGATTACCATACAACATGCAGTTAGTTGTTCGGTTAAAAGAACCCCAATCTCTAGAACGAGCAATGTCTTTCGTTAGAGAGGAGGAAAATTTCATTTATTTTAAAAACCAAAATCAAAATTATGGAAATAATGCAATTTCTCCGAATCACAACAAAAATATCAGACCAAATCAACCTTTTAAAAATACCTATACACCAACACCACCATTGAACTTCTACCGACCACCACCACAAAACGTTTTCTCAAGACCACAACATTTTATCCCAAATCAGGTTGGACAACTTCAAAATAATTTTAGAGCACCTTTCAATAATAATTTTAGGCCCACGTTTGGACAAAATAATAATAATTTTAGACCCGCGTTTGGACAAAATAATTTTAGACCCGCGTTTGGACAAAACAATTTCAGACCCGCCTTTTTACAACATCAAAATAACCTAAGACCATTTCCAAATAATTTCCAAAGAAGTACCCAATCGAGATTTGTAAATAATCGACCTGAACCGATGGATACTAGTTCTGGAAATACAATTTTGAATAACGCAACAAATAAACCAAAATTTACCGTGGAAGAATTATTTAACCAAGAGATATCAGAGCTGCAAGCCAACGATATTCCTTTAACGAGCAATGAACCTGATACCCAAAATTTAAATTCAGTTTACGAATCACAATACAACCAACAATACGCGAATACTCAAAATTATGAAGACCCGTACGATAGTCAATATTATACCGAATATGACCCATCTGCATATTATAATGAACCTTATAATACCGATAACGATCAATTTTCAACAAATGAATATATTTAAAAATCTTTAAAAATCCTTACTTCTCAGATGGAGTAGAATAAATATAATATACTAGGTAGGAAAATATTTCCTAGCCATCTGATTTAAAAACCTTATACTATAAGGCCGTATTTGGCTAACACAGTTAGCGCTACAATACTAAATTGATTGCTTAAAACTACCAAGAAAGGAAGACCTTTCTGTTGGTAGGATGCTGCTACCTATGGACCGGTTTCGAACTTATTGGTTCTCGTCAGCATAGGGTAAGCGCAGACATACCTAACAACAGAAAGGCCTCAAGTCTTTATAACCAGTTTTATCGTCCTGCTCAGGCAGTGAACGACAAATGGCGCCATCTCTTAGAAGTTTTAAGCAATCAGGAGAGAGGACTATACCTTTAGGTATATTAAAAACTTAAAAATCTTTAAAAATCCTTACTTCTCAGATGGAGTAGAATAAATATAATATACTAGGTAGGAAAATATTTCCTAGCCATCTGATTTAAAAACCTTATACTATAAGGCCGTATTTGGCTAACACAGTTAGCGCTACAATACTAAATTGATTGCTTAAAACTACCAAGAAAGGAAGACCTTTCTGTTGGTAGGATGCTGCTACCTATGGACCGGTTTCGAACTTATTGGTTCTCGTCAGCATAGGGTAAGCGCAGACATACCTAACAACAGAAAGGCCTCAAGTCTTTATAACCAGTTTTATCGTCCTGCTCAGGCAGTGAACGACAAATGGCGCCATCTCTTAGAAGTTTTAAGCAATCAGGAGAGAGGACTATACCTTTAGGTATACTAAAAACTTAAAAATCTTTAAAAATCCTTACTTCTCAGATGGAGTAGAATAAATATAATATACTAGGTAGGAAAATATTTCCTAGCCATCTGATTTAAAAACCTTATACTATAAGGCCGTATTTGGCTAACACAGTTAGCGCTACAATACTAAATTGATTGCTTAAAACTACCAAGAAAGGAAGACCTTTCTGTTGGTAGGATGCTGCTACCTATGGACCGGTTTCGAACTTATTGGTTCTCGTCAGCATAGGGTAAGCGCAGACATACCTAACAACAGAAAGGCCTCAAGTCTTTATAACCAGTTTTATCGTCCTGCTCAGGCAGTGAACGACAAATGGCGCCATCTCTTAGAAGTTTTAAGCAATCAGGAGAGAGGACTATACCTTTAGGTATATTAAAAACTTAAAAATCTTTAAAAATCCTTACTTCTCAGATGGAGTAGAATAAATATAATATACTAGGTAGGAAAATATTTCCTAGCCATCTGATTTAAAAACCTTATACTATAAGGCCGTATTTGGCTAACACAGTTAGCGCTACAATACTAAATTGATTGCTTAAAACTACCAAGAAAGGAAGACCTTTCTGTTGGTAGGATGCTGCTACCTATGGACCGGTTTCGAACTTATTGGTTCTCGTCAGCATAGGGTAAGCGCAGACATACCTAACAACAGAAAGGCCTCAAGTCTGAAAAAATGAATATATTTCGGAACAGGAACAAAATTTTACTCTAACTGGACCCCCCAACAAACCGATATAGCATTTCTTAATAATTATTCCCCCGAATTACCTCATATCCATATACCCGAAATAAACTCCAAATTCTTATTAGATACTGGTAGTACTCGTAGTTTTATAAACCCTAATATTGCCTATAATTATTTTTCTGACTATATAAAAAACGAAACTTTTCAAGTTCAAACAGCACACGCTGTATCATTTCATAACGAAACGGCAACTTTACCTATATTTCCTTGCTTTAAAACTAAAGGAACCCATAAATTTTATTTATTTAATTTCTCCGACAAATTTGATGGATTAGTTGGTTTAGATTTATTAACACAACTCAATGCTAATTTAAATTTTGAATCGAATACTTTAAAATCCCAAAATACAGAAATTCCCATACATTTCGGTGAATTACCAAAACCAATGCCACCTAAAATTAATATGAACCACTGTTACGTAATATCACCTCGTACAATACAACAGATTAAAGTACCCGTGAACGTTAAGGAAGGTTATGGTATATTAAGTTACCAACAATCAGACAAAGTCGAGATACCTGAATCGCTGGTTAAAATCGAAAACTATTGTGCTTATACAACTGCACTAAATTCTAGTGAATTTGCAAACAAAATTAATTTTATTGAACCTCTTGATATCGAACCGATCGATATTAATCAATTAAATTTTGTAGAGATGCCCGATAATATCCTTAAACCATCTAAAGACATAGATAATAAATTAAAAGCTAATTTGAAAAATCTACGTTTAGAACATTGTAATCGCGAAGAAAAAGATATTATACGTAAATTATGCTTTGAATTTAGAGACATCTTTCATTGTGAAGACATACCTCTTAGCTTTACTAACGCTATCAAACACAAAATTAAACTATCAGACGAGACCCCAATTTTTGCCAAAAGTTATAGATATCCCGAAATTCATCGAGAAGAAGTTAAATCTCAAATTTCTAAATTATTGGAACAAAAAATAATTAGAGACTCGAACTCGCCTTTTTCCGCACCTATTTGGATCGTCCCAAAAAAAGCTGATGCTTCAAAAAAACAAAAATATAGATTAGTAATCGATTATCGCAAACTAAACGAGAAGACTATCGATGATAAATTCCCCCTTCCCAATATTACCGATATTCTCGATAAATTAGGCAAAGCACAGTATTTCACAACTCTAGACCTTGCTAACGGCTTTCATCAGATAGAAATGGAAGAACAAGATGTCGCGAAAACCGCATTTAGTACGGATACTGGACATTACGAATACCTAAGAATGCCTTTTGGACTCAAAAATGCACCCGCAACTTTCCAACGAGTAATGAATAATATACTTCGAGGTTTACAAAATGAAACATGTTTTGTTTATTTAGACGATATAATAATTTGCAGTACTAGCTTACAAGAACACGTTGAAAAACTAAGAAAAGTATTTATGCGTTTACGCGAAGCTAAATTTAAAATCCAATTGGATAAGTCCGAATTTTTACAACCGGAAGTTCAATACTTAGGACATATTGTTACAAAAGACGGAATTAAACCTAATCCAGACAAAATTTCAGCTGTAAAAAATTTTCCCTTACCAAAATCACAAAAAGAGATAAAATCATTTTTAGGCTTAGTCGGATATTACAGACGATTTATCAAGGACTTTGCGAAAGTCACTAAACCAATGACGCTATGTTTAAAGAAAGATACGAAAGTTCAACATACTCCTAAATTTGTCGAAGCTTTTCAACACTGTAAACAATTATTAATTAACGCACCTATACTACAATACCCGGACTTCTCGAAAACTTTTATCGTAACGACAGACGCTAGCAACTTTGCTATTGGAGCTGTGATCAGCCAAGGAACAATTCCTAACGATAAACCAATAGCTTACATTAGTCGAACTTTAAATGAATCAGAAACCCGATACTCCACAATCGAAAAAGAATTACTATCAATCGTTTATGCATGTAAAATATTTCGCCCATATATTTTTGGCCGTAAGTTCATTATCTATACAGACCATCGCCCACTCGTATGGCTTTTTAATCTAAAAGAACCAAATTCAAAATTAGTTAGGTGGAGACTACGACTTGAAGAGTATGACTATAAAATAAGACACCGTAAAGGAACACAAAATAAAGTCGCAGACGCACTATCCAGAATTCAACTTAATATGTACGAAAATGAATCAACAATCAATAATCCCGGAGATGTAGATAAAGAAATTTTAGATTATATGCGAAACTTATCGGAACCCTACTCAGCAACCTTCTACTTCTCGCGAAAACACTATTCCCACAGACAATGATATACCTAGAATTAACATAATATCAGATATCACTTTAAAGCCGCCTGACTCTGATAACACTGTTCACAGTAATCAGAATAGTGAGACCGAATCCGTTATGACGACACTTGATGAGATAATAAATAATAAATCACGCCAATTTTTGTTAAAGAAGAACCCTCATTTAAAAATAAAAGTTACTTTCGAACAATTTGGAAAACATGCTATAAATAATTGCGAGATTCCCGATAATCAGAATTTAATATTTGAATTTATTCGTGACTATTTGCCCCATGACGACAAACCCGTATATGTTTATTTCCACAATCAAGATCTGATACCTATATTTACTAATACGTATATAAAATATTTTAAACGCCCTAAAATAATAAGATGTACAAAACTAGTCAATAATATTTCTGATAATGACGAAAAGATTCTTTTGATTAAACACCAACATGAATCGAAAACTAACCATCGTGGAATAACCGAAACGTACGATAGGCTTAAAATAAACTATTATTGGCCAAAAATGAAAGAAGATGTAAACCAATACATTAATGATTGTGCTTCGTGTCAAACTCAAAAATATAGTAGACAAAAAGCTTATGTTCCACTAGTAAGAACCGAAACACCATCAAAACCATTCGAAATTATTCATATAGACACCTTTATATTTGAAAAACAAAATTTCTTAACGATTATCGATAAATTTTCAAAATTTGGACAAGCTTTAGCGTACGATAAAAACGCAAAATCAGCTTGTGATAAATTAGTTCAATTTTTCTCCTTCTTTGGTTGTCCCGAAACAATTACGACCGATAACGGAAGTGAATTTAATAACGAATTGATTAAGGAACTATTAAAGGCACAAAAAATAAATGTACATTTTATAACCCCTAGTCACCATGAATCAAATTCCCCAGTAGAACGATTTCATTCGACAATAATCGAACACCTTCGACTTCTTAGAGAAAAAGATTCGCAAAAACCAATTTCGGAATTAATACCTTATGCTATTATAGCCTATAACAGTTCAATACACTCAGCAACGAAATTTTCACCTCACGAACTAATTTTAGGACACACAAACTCTCGTGATCCCTTTGATTTAATTTCCACTACATTTTACTCAGATTATGTTTCGTCACATAAAAATAAAGTTAGTGCTTTATATGAAAATGCAAAAGGTGAGACTGACAAACAAAAAGACCAAATGTTAACAAAAAGAAATACACAAGGTGATAAACAATATCAGTTTAAAATTAACCAAAAAGTTTATAAAAAACAAGCAGAACGATCTTCCAAAAATCAACCAAAATTTAAAGGACCCTTCAAAATCATCCAAATTCTAGAACATAACCGTGTAAAGATACAAGACAATAAAAATCCTAAGAAAACAGAAGTTATTCATATAAAAGAACTTAAACGACCTCTTGTTACAGATACGCCTGTGCAACAGGACATACCCAAAACACCCCCAAGTACAATGACTTAAACCAAAACCCAGGCATACTACCGTATAAGCTAGGCAACGCCCAGAAAGTAATAAATCATTGGACATTCATTCAAATTTTTAATATCGAAAATATAATCAAAGAATTCAATATCCTAAGTACCCAATATAAAAATCTTAAGCGTAGTTTAGTCAACAATACAGGTTTTAAAGGTGAATATTATAACTCTTATATTTTAACCGATAATTTACAAAACAAAATAATTAATCAGATTAGCCAACTTTTACCTGCAAATTCTTTTAAACGACAAAAACGTGGTTTAATTGACGGATTAGGCAGTATTGTTAAAAGTCTTACTGGTAACCTAGATCAAGACGACGCTAGACGTTATGACGCCGAAATTGATACGCTTAAAAGAAATCAAAATAATATAAAAGTCTCAACAGACAAACAACTATCCCTTCTACACAAAACAATTGACAATTTCGAGGAAATTGCAAAAAATATTTCACATAATCAAATAATATTAAAAGAGCTTATCGATACAACAACCGAACTGGTTAATAATATAAAAATCGAAATGGCCAACTCACGCGAGTATTTTAGAATACAAATGGTTTTGACTCAAATTACAATGATGTATCAAAATATTTATGATATACTTGACCAAATCGAAGTGGCTGTATCATTTGCTAAATTAAATAATTTTCATAATAATATTGTTAAACCATCAGAACTCCTTGAAGAGCTTGTACTAATAAACAATAAATTATCATCTGAAAAATTGCCATTTGAAGCAATTCCCGAAAATATTTTAATCTTCGAAAATATATTAGATATAAAAAGCTATTCAAAGGGTAATGAAATAGTGTTCATAATCGAAGTACCCCTTGTAGAAAAAGAAAATTATAATCTATTTAATCTGTTTCCATTGCCAACGCCTACAGAACATCATTTTAAAATGATTATTCCCAATTTTCAATATTTAATAATCAATGAAGGAAATTTTGGATATTCAAATTTACCATGTAATAAAATCTTCGATAATGAATACTTATGCAAACATATTCACACTGAAAACTTTTATGATAATTTGCCTTGTGAAATTCAATTATTGACTTATCAACATAACATATCAAATTGTAATCCGATCCCTGTAAAAATCGACAGTGTTCAAGTGCAACACGTAGATGAAGGAAAGTGGATAGTGATTACTGATAAAGACCTTACGGCAGTGCAACAGTGCGCGAGTGAAAAAGAAAATATATTTCTAAACGGCACATATTTAGCCGAAATTAATTTTCCGTGTAGCTTAAAAATTGCCGACATTGTAATAAAATCTTATCGTAATATTAAGAGAAATTTTCATAATATACCATTGCCTAGTATTAAGTTTAATTTTTCAGAAAAAGCGATTTATAATAATCTAAAATTAAGTAGCCTTAGTAATATCAATTTCAATAAATTGGATACTCTGCAAAATGAAGTAAAAAGTCAAAGGATTGAAAATTTAAAAATGCTAGAAAATCCAGTTTATTACAATAAAACTAGTTTTTGGACTATTTTGCTTTATATAGTAATTATATGTATTATTGTATGTATTTTGTTTAAGTATCTACGGCCTATATTTTGTGCTAAAAAGAAAGAAACAACAAGTGAAAATATTGTTATTTAAATAAATTTAATTTTAGGCCATAGAAACTTTTAGGGAAGTTTATATGCCCATCTAAAACGGGAGGTGTTACATCTTGAGATCTGTACTGTTTCTCGTGGGAACTGCTGACAAAGCAACGCTATCCTCCTCTTCCCCGAATGTTATAAATATAAGTAGTTTGCAGGAATAGATTTAGATTTATCTTGTCGGTTACAACGCTCTTGTATAATTTTTAATAAAGTAATCTTTTTTTAAAAAGGCATTTTTCTTGGCGCAGAACGAAACTTTATTACCATCTAATACTTATCAGAATTAGATATCGAGCGAATATACCTGTAAGGTAGATTAGGTACGAATATCAGTATTACTATTACTTTTTCATTCTCATGTGAATAGATACTAAAAAGTACCTAACTAATAAATCTACCCGAAAGTAACAGTAACGGGTATAAAGTAACGGGTACTGATATTTAAAGTAACTACCCATAACAAGTATTTAAAAGTAACGGAAGTTTACACAACTAGTGCATACAGGTTGTTGACAATATGTATTCGTGTACAGAAAAATTATTGAAAGTTACAGACATATGGTCCTCTCCTCTCTATCTTTTGTCAGACTCTTGCCTAAAGTTTATGAGAAGAGACCATTACTTGTTATTAATATGCATCACAATTTAAGAACTACAACACACAAACACTGCTTTACATTTCCAATATAAAAAAATATCTTATACGAAAGTCTGTCAGTTTCGTTTTTTGCAAAGGGATCTGTTCGGAGCTCAATATAATGTCAACAACCACAATGCAGAGTTTGTAAGAGTTAATATAAAAAATACCATATTTACCGTTACGGGAAATCGAAGCATAATGACAGGTACTAATTCTGCCGCTACTAATTTTGTAATAGCTCCTGCCAACGATTTGAAAGCAAAGTCGATGCCCAACAGAAAAAATTAAGAAGTACAATTTGCTTACAAATGGATGCCGTCGAAAGACCAGCAATACAAGAACAGTTTGCTTCCAGAATTAAAAAAGAAGTAAGACAATGTCCACTAATTTTATTTTAAAAACAATTGTAAGTATGTTTCTTGTGTGACAATTTTGTTCCTAATTCTTTTATAAATTGTTTATTTAGAAAAATGTGTATTTCTCTACTCACAAACATATCTTATAAACCTAACATAGTTTCCAAGAAGTGTTATTTTAGAGTTACACAAAGCCTAACAAATTTAATTTCAAATCTAAGGGAACCTCAAGGTTCCAAGTACAGCGCTTACAGTGCCTCAAGGTTCCAAGAATAGTAGCAACATTTTTTAAAAAAGGAAAAATTGTTTATTTATAATTTTTTAAACGCGGTATTTTGAGTATAGCTTTATTGTCAAGTCTTTATACAAAATTCCCAACCACTTTTTAACTTGACTTCCGTCATTAAAACGGTTTTGTCGAGCAACAATGGTTTTCAGCCCTCGAAATGATGTCAGAGCTTCAGGCAAATCATATGTTGACAGGGGGTTAACAAATTTAAGAACGGCATTTGGCCAGGAAAAGACTGGATGCGAGGGTTTTTAAAACGACATCGACAAATACTACGTAGGTACTCCGCTGGTACAAAAATATTAAGCATGCAAGAGCCGCAGGTAACACTTACACAATTAATGAATATTTTGATGAGCTCAAAAAACCCGTTAACGGAATAGAGCCGCACCTTCTCGTAAACTACGATTAAGCTAATGGGTAAACTAACCAGTTGTTGGCACTACAGCAGTTATTGACACCTACGAGCTTTTTTGGATGTAATTAAGTTAACGTTTGCTTTTCTGATAAATAATGCTAATTTTACAAACTTGGCAACGTCTGCTAAGCGGGAATATTTTTCCAACGGTATTTAATCTCAGTATGGCAGTGTGAGTTGCAGATAGAAATGCACGTGTTCGTTTGAGGTAAGAATTTAGTAAATTTCTTAGTAAACTGTCATTTCGTTACGCTGTTTTAGTAACTAAAATGTTACTTTTTTGCAAGTGTTTTGGTTTCTACTATACTTATATATGTTTCTAATATAAAATTCGTTTAAATAAATGTATTTTTGTTATCTTTTCAATAAATAATTGGGGTGCCAATAACTAGATAAAGAAAATCAGGGAAATCTATTAATTGGCACTAGGCCAATAAATGAATTTACCAAAATAAATATCAATCTAGTAATTGGCACTTTCCTTTTTAGATTCAAAAATCATGCCTAAAGTAAAGAAAAATTACCAGTATACTAAAAAATATACCGAAGAATCAGTGCAGAATGCATTATCCGATATTGAGAATGGTATGCCGAAAAAGCAGGCTGTTTTAAAACATAATATACCACGTTCCACGCTACAATTCCGGTTAAGCGAAAAATTTTCTAAAATAGAACATGGACCAAAACCTGTTAAAAGAAGAAGAGAATTTGATTGTATCGTGGATTTTGGACAGCCACAGAAAAGGATTTCCAAAGAAAAAATGAGATATACAACAGTCTGTTAAATTATTTCTAGACAAAAATCCTAAAAAAACTCCTATCAAGGACAACTTGCCTCGAGAGGTATGGTACAAATCTTTTATGCAAAGGCATTCTACTATAACTAACCGAGTTCCAGAAGCTGTTACAAATGCTAGTGGTAACATTTCAGAACATGACATTATAAACTGGTTCAAAAATATTGAACAATATTTAAAAGAAAAATACTTGTTACACATTTTGGAAGATCCAAAAAGGATTTTTAACGGCCATGAAACGTGTTTTGCTTTATCCCCAAAAGACGACAAAGTTCTTGCACCAAAAGATTCTAGAAATGTCTATCAAATCCAACAAGGGCCATCAAAGACAAATATTACCGTGATGTTTACGTTTTCGGCATCCAGCTGTATTACTCCGCCAATGGTTATTTACCCGTATAAATGTTTACCAAAGAGCATAGCCTAAAGTGTACCAACAGGGTGGGGTATAGGGGTTTCGATGGTTTACCTCATTCGCCAATAAAATAGGGGTTGGAGGGGTTAGTGACAACGGTTGGATGAAAGCCGAAACGTTTTACGAATACATTTCCAAAATATTTTATTCCCATCTGGTAAATGAGAAAGTTCAATTTTTAGTCATCCTTTTCGTAGACGGCCATACATCAAACCTATGAACTCAGTAAACTTTGTAGCAAATTTCAAATTGTTCTGATTTGCTTATATCCAAACGCCACTAGAATCCTACAGCCAGCAGATGTTTCAAGTTTCAAGCCACCGAAATATTCATGGAAGAAGGCAGTTGCTAACTGGCGACGTGGTAATCAATTAATTCAACTAACAAAAGAACACTTTGCACCTACTATTCTTCGGGAGGCTTTACTCTCGTTAACAGAGAAAATAAATTCGAATGGTTTTAAAGCCTGTGGAATATTTCCCTGGAATTCCAACTTAATCGACTATAGCAAATGTATGGGGAAACAAAAGAAACAAAAAAACGAAGAAAACATAGTAGTTGACAATAATAATAAATGCGGAACACTCTCTTATAACGAATTTAGTAATATCTGCGGACCTGAAATTATGAATGAACTAAAGCAGGACCTAGTAAATGAAAATCAAAATGACAACTATCATTCTTCTTTATTGAAAATATATGCAAGACTAACCAATGATGCCTTTAATGATTCGCACAAATTGGTAATGATAAACAACCTAAGGAAAATGTTCATCCTTTAGCAAGTTCACGTGATAAAAATGATATTTTAGAATATAATGACGTAACTATTAACAAAACTAATTCTATAGCATCTAACAAAAAAAACATCATAGGAGAATACTTTCTTTCGATTTGGACCACTTGTTGATTGACGAAAAGGTTACAAAACCCTATTTCGATATAGATTATGTCGTATCTTCTCCCCCAAAAAACAATATTTTTGTCAACAAAAAGTTATGTTATAAGTGTACATTTAATATTACGTTACTGAAATATGGTATTCAGTGTCAGAAATGTTCAAGAAGTTATCATGCAGCCTGTCTTAAGAAATTAAGTTTATATAAAAACATTTTTACATGCAGCTCATGTTCAAAATAATTTGCCTTCTTAATTTTTTAAATTCAGCTGGATTTATATTTAACTTTGAATAGGTGAAGCTGCGTTGCTATTGGGTACCAAATATACTTAAGGAGTTTTCTGTATTATTTTCAATTATAGTTTATATTTTTTACATGCTTGTTTTATTTTATTTTATAAAATACTAATGATAAAGTAAAATTATTTAGAGTTAGAGAACCAATAACTGAGATGCCAATAGTACATATAAAGTGCCAATAACTAAAAAAAACTGAGTTTCCTCCCTTTTTTCATATTTGAACGTTACATTATTAACAAAATTCAGGGAAGCATACATTACAACAAACACACATATCTAGTGATACTAAACAGACAAAAGCTTTTTGAGAAAAACCGTATACTTATTTTAGACTTTAAACTCAAAATAAGACCCTTCTTAAAGTGCCAATAACTGAGAGACATGGAAGTAAACATGCACGTCGTTATGTTGATTCGTCGAAGACTAGCCATACTGTTATGTTTGTAGGTAGCATCAGGAGAACTGTTGCCAGTCTACATTGTACACAAGGCGGAAAATCTTTACAAAAGCTGGGCTGCGGGCGATTCCTCCTTGATGAACTTTTTTTCTTTAAAGTGCACTGAGAGGTCTTTTCCGTTCGACAGATCCTAGCCTAACTGATGAGCCATGAAACGGCGAAACGCATGTCCGTACATAATTTTTTGTTTTTCGAATTTGTTTTGAGTTTATGTAATAATAAAAACAATGTTGAACTATCTTCCAACAATTCTTTTTTCATTATTCAACTCTTGGAGCGAGATTATTTCGCAGCAAATCAGGAGAGTTTATCGAGTCGCCTTTTAAAGATTGATTATTCACAATCGCTCAAAATATTTTCAAAAGAGAGCCCAAAAGCCTTGATCGGTAATTACCTGGCAATCCAAGTGTAAGTGTTATCCAGCCCTGGATACAAAATAATATAAGGTTTGTTTAGCTCCCACCTAATTCAACCGGGGGCTGCCAACCCCGAAACATTGCGTATTTTAAGCACCTACAATCTTCTTGGAGAAACGGTCTTTTGGACTGGAAATTTAAAAACAAAGGAGTTTGTTTCAAAAGATGTTTTCCTTGATTTATTCATAAATGTATAGACAAACTTAATGAATATGAAAACTCAGCACTAAATTTTCAAGCAGGATTTAGGCGCAGTAGAGTTTACCGAATAAATCGGGTCAGTGTTCTAAAACATTTACCATCAGATGGAAGCGACACACCGGATGATCATGATAATGATCTTATTAAACCTTTACAATATAGAAACCCAGCCTCAACGACAAGAGTTGCGAAAAAAAAATTAAATGTGAAAGCTGGTGCCAGTGTGACGAATCTAGAAGAAAACGAAGCTTTAGTTGTAACTTATACTGAAACACATCAAGAACCTTCTACATCAAGCGGTTCGGAAAAAATCCAGGGTTTGGAGACGACTCCGATGGTTCACCTCATTCGCCAATAAAATATTAGGAAGAAATTTGTCAAAAGGCAAAGCAAAAAATGTATCTGACTCAGATTTAAATTCAGCCTCGTGGTCTGTACAGAACAGTTGAGACAGCCCTGAAAACTGCGATAGAAGGGAAGAAGCAGAAGAGCAAGTAGACTTTGAAATCCTCAATTTTGACGAACTTCTGTTGGTAAAGTTATCATATAGTGTCCCAGGAAAAAAGACAGTGCCGAAGAAATTTGTTGGACAAATATCAGAAATAAGAATATTGTGATATCGCATTTTTAAAAAATTCCCATGGAGTCGCCCAGCGCAGAGAGAATAACATTCGATTTATCCATCCCTCTCCGAGCAGTACCCACATGTGTCAGCCATTAGATGTTGTACATTTTAACTAACCTAACCTAACCTAACCTGAACTAATCTGAACTAACCCAAAACTCTTGAAAAACGCATGGAGAGACGTTCTTTTAAATTGGAAGTTGACAGATCGAGGAGTAGTATCGAAAGATACGGCTCCCAGGCTGTGCTACTGTAATTTATCCAATTAAATTGCCAAAAAATATTGGAAAAATTGCCGCCTAGTTTGAAAAAGTCGAGGGAAGAAGACAAAACTGTGCCAATAGATAATGCCCGTCAAATACTTTTAAGCAACCTCTAATTAAAAGAAACAGCAGAGGGAGTGCTTAAAAAACCAAAAATTACACCCGGGAAAAGGATTGAAAGTACCATTCTGGTAGCCTCTGAGTCAAGGCATATTAAAGCACATGAAAGTAGTTCTAATAGAAACAAGGAAGAAACTGAAGCAGAGTTACCTGATTTTAAACAATTAATTTACTCAACAGCATCAAACTTTCAGGAAAGGCAGAATCAATGATATAACGAGTGATTTTTAATTATTTTGCTCAAGGGAGGCATGCATTTTAAAAGCATCATGGCCGTACTGCGTAGATAAGATGACATGATTGTTTTATGACATTTACGTCTTATTTGAATTTGTGTATTTGTAAAGTTTAAAAATTGGAGAAACTTTGTAATTTTTGCAGTTATTTGAAGGTAGGTTACTATTGCTTTAACTAATATTTCTCCGGGGAGTCGTCTTTTGACTATTATAAAGTGCTATTTGCAGGATATGATTTAATTTTTTATTTTTTTTTTTATTTTTCAGCGTATCAAGTTTTGGTGAAGCTTTGTTGCCGGATTGAAAGTTCTACAGTAAAAATGTTTAGTGAAGCACAAAAAATTTTTATTGTTGAAAGTTTTTTTAGAAATGGAAACAAAATAGGCGGTGTGTGGAATTACTCTATGCATGACTGCTTTGATGAATTTCGAACCGAGTTTCCTGATGTTGCGGTGACCTTTCATAATTTTCGTACTGGGTCACAATACCTAATTGATAAATTTCGTCAGACTGGTTCTGTTCAACATAAAAAAGGGGCTGGAAGACCAACGAAACGATCGAATGAGGTTATTGAAGAAGCGCGACAAATTATGGAAAATAATCCTTCAACTTCTATTAGGCATTTATCTCAACCAATTCAGCAAACGGATTTATGCTACAGTACATGTCAAACACTTTTGAAAAAGGATCTGCATCTATACCCTTATCGTGTTACGGCTATTCATGAACTCCTTCCCAATGACGTTCCCCAAAGACTTAATTTTTGTGAATGGTTTTTAAACAATTTTCAAGAAGAAAATAGTGGTGCTTTTGAAAAAACATTTTTTACCGATGAGGCTTATTTGTATTTATCAGGCTATGTTAATTCACAAAATATGCGAATGTGGAATACGCAAAATCCGCATGTTTTTGTAGAAAGACCTCTTCATCCTCAAAAAGTTGGTGTGTGGGCAGCAATTAGTTCTAGAAGAATAGTAGACCCAATTTACTTTGATGGCACAATTACAGCTGAGAGATATCGGATCGAAATTCTGACAACATTTATTAATGAGCTTCACGATGATGAATTGCGGGAAGGTTACTTCCAACAAGATGGCGCTACACCTCATGTAACCAGAGAAAATTTAAAATTTTTAAGTGAATTTTTTGAAAACAGAGTTATAAGCCGAAATACGCAACAAATATAGCCACCTCGTTCCTGCGATTTAACACCCTGCGATTTCTTCTTGTGGCCTTTTATAAAAAACTCCATTTATGGAACACCAATTGAGGATATAAATGATCTTAAACGAAGGATTTGAGAAAAAATTGCCGAAATTAATAATTCTCCAAACGTATTGGTTAATGTGTCTCTGAGGGTAAGAAGAAACATCAGAAGGTATCTAGAAGTAGGAGGCGGCCATATAAAGTAGGCTTTCAAAGTAAGATAGCTCAGGATTTCATATTACATACCGTCAAAAAACATTATTTTAGGTTTTCAACGTGACAACGCTGCCTTCTTGCAAATTCGCCCTATGATTTAATCTACGCGCTACTGCTACACTATGTATACTGGGTCACAGCCGCCCTTGAGCAAAATAATTAATAATCACTCGTTAGATTCCTCAATTAATAATGTTTCTTTTTCCACGTAATCCTCGTATGACAGTCGTGAAAGTCTCGAAAGGGACGTAGGTATGGTTAATCCAGTAGACTTAGAAGTTAACGACTTTCTTTTAGTGCAATTATCATACCAGGCTCACCACAAGCCAAACATATTATATTATAAGAAGTTCATTAGAAAAATTATCGAAATAAAGCCGGGTTTAGGGTTCAGATGTAGTTTCATGCGCAAAGCGTCAACAGGAATATGTATATATTTCCTGACGTAGAGGATTTCACAGACGCTTAAAAAGCTCAAGTATTGTTAAAATTAGGTCCGGTGTTTGTTCGAAGATTACTTTTATTCTTTATTATTATCCTTTCTTAGGTTTGAATTATTGAAACCAAAAATAGTTTGCCAAAACTAGGCTTGTTGATACTGCTCTGCGAGTTATGTTTCATTTATTTAGCTTTTGTTGTGTTTTAAACTAAGGCAATACATTTTTTTATCAAAGAATAGGTTTGTTTAAATTCCTGTTTTGTTAAGTCGAAAAACACAATAGGTTTTATTGTTTTTTTTTGTACACATAAAGTGATGTTTTCGATGAAAATGCTGTCTTTTAAAATCATTATAATGTTCATAGTTTTTAAAAACAATGATAATGTAATAAGTCGACTATTGCACAGTTTGAGCCTACAATAAAAATAAAATACTGTCTCAATTCACCCTCCCTGTGAGGTCGACTAAAAACACTCATTAAAAAAAAACATAAAATTCTGCGAACACTTTTGGCTCTTTTTGTTATGAAAAATTGAAGTATAGAGCAAGACTAAAAATCTGGCAATTGTATAGAAAATAAAATAAATTGACCATTTAATAGACCGTGTAATTTAAAAGCAGGGATATTATTTAGTTGTGAACGTACTTTACCAAACTAGTCTTTAGGCGTTGTTCTATGCAAATTATCCTATCTCACAGTCGGCCACGAGAAGTATAATACATATGCACCGATTTGTCAATTCTTTAATTCAGTTAGTCAGTGTGGAAAATGTAAAATGGTGTTAAAAATGTAGAAAAAAACGGTATAGTAACAAAACATACTTACATAATATCCCAAAAGAATCGATAATCATAATAGAAGTCCAATGAAGCGTGCGATAATTTGAGACTAAATTAAGAAAAAACTTCAGGACAAATTGACATAAAGATACTGTTTGGCCAAACGTTTTATTATACTAGCTTTAAGGATTACAATTTGATGGTTGTTTGAATTTCAAAATTAAGCCAGTAAAGTAACCCAACTTGACGGTAATTGATCTTGTATCTTACGTCTGTTATTACGGTAGTCAAACTCGTGTTCTACGGTAATAATTTTGCTCAATTTCTTATTTCCCTACGGTAATGAAGCCTGTTTTTCGTTTTTGTTGTAGAAAACTACGAAAATGAATTTAGCCCTATTGGCAGCGATCAGTCAATACATATGAAATTCTGTTATCTTGATATACTTGGCGCACACCCAATGTAATACAAAACTGGGGGAGGGTTTCCATATATATTATCTGTTAGATGGGGAAATTATATCAGAAACGCACTTAAAGAAGACACACTAGACGATCTTATTAAGAAATACCCTCCACCGTCAACCTATAATGCTATACAAGTCCCCAAGTTAAATGATGAAGTTGAAAAAAAAAGTATTTCAAAAGTTGGAAAACATAGAAGATAGGATTTGCCATCTAAGCCAGATAAACAAACAAGGCCATATGAATGTGAATACTTATGCCAGTGTAACCGCACCTAACAAGATAGTGAAACAGAATAAAATTGAATATGTATCACACGAAAGAACCTTAATTATAAAGCCAAAGAAGAAACAATCACGTGATCAAAGTACCAATGACGTCAAGTAGAAAATAAACCCAGCTACCGCGGGAGCTCCCATAAAATATTTTAGTACAACTACAAACGGTTGTGTAATCATAAAAAGTGACAACAAAAACAACTTAGAAAAATTACATGATTATGCTAAACATAATTTGAAAAATGAATATAACATTGAAGTTAAGGGTCAGTACAAACCGGGTCTAAAAATAACTGGACTACTTAGAAAATATAGCGATGATCAAGACCTCTTGAATGATCTAAGAATGCTTAACAGCCAAATAATAGAAGACACAGATAGAATGAAAATTGTGCACACTAGACAATCCAATAAAAACAAGAAATGGGCCATACATGTGATAACCACTGGTAAAACATTTCAAAAACTGGTTAATACGAAATTGGGCATGGGGTGGAATTATTGTTATGTGTATGAAGATTTAAAAAACCTGAAATGTTTCAACTGTGGTATGTTCGGTCACAAATCAACAGATTGTCAAATGGAGAAAAAATGTATTTTTTGTGCAGGTCCACATGATCGAATGCAATGTAAAAAGAAAGAAAGGAAATGCGTAAATTGCCTCTACATTAATGAAAAGTACAAAGGCTCACTCAAATGTGATCATGATAGTGAGGATGAACTTGAATGTTCGGTTTATGCCAAGAAATGTCGACTTGCTCGTGAAAGGATTGATTATAATGCAACCCAGGTATAAATACGGGGACTCAAAACTTCTTTATTTAAATTTTTATATATCTTTAATTTTTGTTATTTTATTTAAATATATACTTTACCTCATTTTGTCTACAAAATGGATCATACTATTGATGATGTAGTTGAAGAGCTATTGCTCAGTGATATCGAACCTGTGATAGTTGATGTTGATAATTATAAAAGTGCCATTGATATCCAAAAAAAAGTATTTAATGTATTGCACCTTAATATTAGAAGTATAAAGCAAAATTTTGATAATCTTTTAACGTTTTTAGAAGCACTTAATTGTAATTACTGTGATATTATTGTACTGAGTGAGTGTTGGAGAGTTGAAAGTACTGCAAATTTTGATATTCCTGGTTATATTAGCCACTACAACTTTGCTAATTTTAATAAATGTGATGGTGTGTTTGTTTATGTAAGAGCAGAAATTAGTACAAATTTTAGTGATTTTAGGTTTGAATATTCTGGCGTAACAATGACTAGAATTTCATAACGAGTCTTATGCGGTCAATGCTTTGTACAGACCACCTTCTACCGATGTAAATCTTTTCTTGGATGATCTAAATACATATTTTCTCAACAGTATACATGCGCAAACAGAAATTTTCTTAGGAGATCTAAACATAAACTTAGATGAGGGCTCTGTTGTCTCTACTGAATATATTGCCTTACTATGTCAATACGGTTTCTCCTCTTTTATTAATCAAACAACTAGGTTACGTAAGAACACCCAAAGTTGCACTGATCATATATTTCTACGAAGAAAATAAAAATCGAGTACCCCAAATTACCAGTCGTACATAATACAATCCTCCCTCACTGATCACTTTCCTATTATGTTAAATATAAACAGTAATAGCCTATGTTTCACAAAAACCAATGGAAAGTCTGACAGAAGAACTGTCTCAACTGTGGATAATAAAAAACTTGAGGGATATCTTCGATCTGAAAGTTGGGTGGGGGTATTGGCAAGTGACGGCTCTGACGTTGCCGCGCGGCATTTTATTGATATTTTTCAGAATTACATCACCTTGTCTACTAGTGAGAAAGGTTTTAATGGCAGATCTAGGAAATTGAAGCCATGGCTCACTGCTGGCATCATTAACGCTATTAAGCATAGAGACAAACTAAAAAAAATCTTACAAAAAAGTTTGACTTAGATCAGGAACAAAGATACAAAAATAACAGGAATGTATTAAAAAAAATAATAAATAACACAAAAAATGAATATTATAAAAGTAAAATTAATAAATATCATAACAACCCCAAAAAAATATATCAAATAATAAAAGATGCAACAAATGAAAATACAGGTAAAGATAATAAAAATATTGAAATACTAAACAAGGATAATACTCTATTCTCCGACAACAAGACAATGACAAACTACTGCAATGAATTCTTCGCTACAGTAGGTATAAAAATGGCAGAAGAAATAAAAAAACCAAATGAACCAAACACAATGAGATTGAGCAACCTAAAATCAATGTATCTTAAACCTATTAGTGAAAATGAGATAATTAAACACATTCAATCTTTAAAAAACGGTAGTGCACCGGGCGAGGATGGAATTTCGGCTCAGTTAATTAAAAACACTCATAGGTACATATTAAAACCCCTAGTACACATAATCAATTTAATTTTTCAGACCGGCATAATCCACAAATACTTCAAATCCTAAATTGTGACCCCCATTTTTAAGTCGGGTGATAGAAAACAAATAACGAACTATCGACCAATAAGTGTTATAAATAACTTTAGTAAAATTCTCGAAAAAGCTCTCAAGGAAAGGCTTATAAATTTTTTTGACTCTAACAGCATTCTGTCACGCAAACAATATGGGTTTATAAAAGGCATGAGTACCAGTGATGCGATGCATCGGATCGTGTCTGAAATTACTTTCAATATGAATGAAGGAAAAAAAAACTCTAGCTATCTTCCTTGATCTTGCAAAGGCATTTGACACGGTGCCGCATGATGCCTTATTAAGCATTCTTGCTAATTATGGTGTTCGTGGTCCCGTGTTGGATGTTTTCAAGTCTTATTTGAGCGAAAGACAACAGGTTGTTAGGATCAATGACTCCGTGAGTGAGGCCCGAACTGTTACTATAGGGATACCACAGGGAACAGTCTTGGGACCTATACTGTTTATTACGTATATAAACCCACTTCTTAACAAAGTAGAAACGGGTGAAACAATGCTATCCTATGCAGATGATACTGTTTTGGTCTTCGATGGTGATTCCTGGGATGGGGTGAAAAATACTGCTGAGAAGGGTCTGAGATTGGTAAAAAATTGGTTCGACTCTTTCCAGCTCTCACTTAATCTAAAAACAACGAATTTTATTGCCTTTTCACCAACCGAAAAAGATAGAGCTCATTATAGTGAATTGCATGGAGGTGAGAGTTCGATACAGAAGACCATTTATACAAAATACCTGGGAATCATTATAGACTGCCACTTGAAGTTGAACTATCATATTAACAAAATTGTGATGAGTTTGAGGAGACTACTGCATAAATTCTACATCCTGCGAGAATTCTTCAATGAGAAACTTCTGGCATGTCTTTATAAATCACTCGTCGAATCTCTACTTAGATATGGAATATTGGTCTGGGGTGGGATGTACAAGACTATGTTACGGCCTTTACAGATTATTTAAAACTATATTTTAAAAATCATATTTAAAAAACCTAAACTCTATCACACCTCATTACTCTATTCTTAAGATGTACTGAATGTTAGATGTCTCTATATTTTAACTGTTAGTAAATTTATGTTAAAGAACAGTAACCTGTCTATAACCCATAACTTAAATACTAGACACAGGCTCAAAAGAAACTTATCCCTGCCGAGAAACAAAACAACATTAAGTTTGAAATCAATAGTATACTTGGGTCCCAAAATTTGCAACCTCTTGCCTGTGAACATTCGTGGAATAAAAGCACATAGGCAATTTAATAAAAAATGTTCTCAGTATATTTTCTCTAATTACAAGAATGTGCACAGTAAATTGTTTTAGTATAGTTGAACACACCTATTTTATTGTAGCAGGTATTCCAGCCTAAAACAACTGGCGATATATTCAATATTGTTATTTTAATTGTTAGTACACTATAGGCCTTATTTGATCTCTATATTATGTTTTGTCTCTATATTATATTTCGTATATTAGTTACTATGAAACACATACGGGTATTTTAATACCTAGGTGTTTTCTTTTTTCTTAGTTGATATGTAGTAATTGTTGTGTATTTTTATAATGTATTATTATGTATGTATTCTTATTATTATTATTATTATTATTAAATAAACATTCAAATAAATAAATAAACATCCAAATGAAGGTGTTTGTTTGATCCGTGGGACATTAAAGATAAATTTTGATGCATTTACAGACTGAAATAGTAAGTGCATTGTCAGCAACGGGGCATTTAATAACAAAGATGATTTCCAGCCAAGAGTCTAATTCAGCGCAGGTAAGTCCACGTGTGCGTGGAAGAAAACTGATTTTGTTGATTGAGCTGCTCGCCAGATATCCAAAAAACTTGATATTTCGTGCAAAAGTGAAGGTCAGTCTCGATGTGTGTGGTAATTCACGTCAACGCTCCATACTTTTAAATATTTTAGGTTAGAAGTTTAATATTTTGGTGTTGATTAATAAGAGGTTTTTAATAAAACGTAGATAGAAACGTAAAATGGACCAAGAAACAGAAAATTACCCAACCAGGAAAACGGACAAATAAATTTGGGCGGGAGTATAGACATATACAGAAGCAATTCTTGTATGTGGAAGATGAAATCAAAAGGATACATAATATAGTAATAAGAAGGAGGATGCAGACAAAGTTTTAGTAGATCATATTAAACAGGTAAATGCAGAAACTAGGTAAGACGATGTTGTGAAAAAAATTAATTTTCTAAGAAGCTATTTTTAGAAAGAATTAAAGAAAGTACAGTCTTTGACAAGAAGTGGAACGGGAATTAATGATATTTATAAGCCAACCCTGTGGTATTATTTATTGCCCTTATTTTTTTAAAGGATTCAGAAATGCCACGAGCTAGTGTAGGAAATCACAGAGAAAATTATTTAAAAGAGGTAGGGCCACATAAATTGAATAAAAATAAATGAATCTAGGAATTGCTTTTGATTAATTTCTTTAGTCAGGTCACTTTTCTGCTTTAACTGTACGTTATGCGTTACGCGGGGGATATCCTGTATAGTATACTTTACAGTCCATTGTTATGAAATATTATATATAATATATTTGCTTTCTTTTAGAATGAAGATGATGATAGCTGTTTGGACATACCCACATACCCAGATAGTAAAGGTGCGCACAAATGACGTCCTTTTTACGTCATGAGACGTAAGACGTCCGGCCTTAAAATGACGTCTGTAGTACGTCAATATCGAAAGCCAAAATGTCGTTTCCAAATTAACGTTAATCGGTCTAATTCTAATACCCCGTATCTGCAAAAAATTCAAATTTAGCTTTTTCGCGCCATTCGGTTGCATGTTTGCTCTGTCATGAGTTGAAATACACCATATTGGCCTTGGAAATTATTGGCGCGAAAGATTTGACCATTCTAATAACCCGTATTGCAGCGCTGCCAAATATACAAAATAATATCCCGTATCGTTCAGTTCACGTTTAGTTTGCACGTGTAAAGGTTACCTGGTCTGTTGTTTGTTACAAAAAACGCATTTTGTTAAGAAATGTCATCGTTTAAGGTAAGGACACTGTTAAATAATGTTTTTTAATATATATTTTACAAACGTGCAAAATTTTTATGTTATATTTTTAAAGTTTACAATAGAAAATAATTAATTTTTATTTAATGTTTACGATACGGGTTATTACTTTTTAAATGTTGCCGTTTAAATTAAAAATGTAATGTCCGATACGGGTTATTTTTAAATTAGGTAAACTTTTTTTTAGCATTTGAATTTTTCCCGGGGAAGAAAAATGGTAGAGCTGAGTTTAGGCTTGGAAAAAAATATACCGAAAAGTAGTGAAAATATGCCACCTGTGGCAAATCCTTCCGGTTTCGAAATTGACGACATGATTTTTGAATCCGACGATAGGCTTTTGGAGGCTTGTGAGTTCGCAATAAATCGGTTAAACGAGACTGACGTGAGCATTAAAGATGGTAGGTACATTTTTTTATTTGGTTTGGTTACCTTCGTAGTAGGTATTTAAAATTCTTTTTTTTTAGATAATTTTGGAACAAATTCAACTATTCAGACTGTTAATAATAGTGGACAAATTAATGACTCTACCGAAGATTCATACAAGGTACAAAATAGGATCGTCGCAAATGAATGTTTAAGCACTTCTGAAGGTATGTAATGTGGTAAAAATGTCCGTAAAGCATTAATACGCCTTGCGACGACTATTTAAATGTAGCTCTACTACGAATGAATCCGAAATTATAATTTTAAAAAACCTGCAATAGGCGTGGAAACGGCATAGTATTCGCGTTTTATGCCTATTGTTTATTCTATTGTGCCACTTTGTTAGCTCGTGTCATAGCTATCATAAAACGTTTATAAAATAATCTCCCTTTTCTTTTCAGCACATATTTTGGACAAGTACACCAGACTTGACATAGACAAAGAGGTCGGTGTTGAGGATGATCAGTCAGGTGCAGAAACGTTAGAAACAAAAGAGAATGACCCCGACTATGAAATAAGCTCAAATGAATCACATAGTGATAGTGAAGAAGAGAATGAACTTGAAGATAAACAAGAACAAGAAGTAGAGCTAAATACACCATCCAGTAAAAAAAGAAATAGAACATGTTTAAAAGAAGTATGGACAAAGAACCTAACTAAAAAACTACGCATGGAAGGTAAAGAATATGAAGGCTATAAGAGAAATAGCGAGGGAATGGTTACCAAAGGAATTTCACGTCCGGATAGGCAAATGACTGCAACGTGTTTTTCAAATGCTTGTAAAAAGATGAAAACCAGGCATTGTGGTGAATTTTCAGATGACGAGCGCAAAAATATTTTTACAAAGTTTTGGAATAACATGAATTGGGATGAAAAAAAGGTGTATACAACTTCAAGTATCGAATACGTACCAAAAAAACGAAATTCCGTAGGGGAAAATTCGCGACGAACTGGGACTTTTAATTACTTTTTACGAAAAATTGATAACTCAAAGTTAAAGGTATGCAAAAAAATGTTCCTAGGGACAATGGGTCTAAAAGAGGATATGGTTCAGGATTGGATTAAAAAAACTGAACATGGTATTAATGTCACTAGTAAACCGCCTAGGGAAGATACAAAAATAAGTGTTGAAAAACGTAAAAAATTGAGGGAGTTTTTTGATAGTTTGTCTAAGATGCCCTCACATTATTGTCGAAGAGATTCTACTAAATTGTACTTGGAACAGTTTTTTCAAACCAAGCAAGCGCTTTACAGAGAGTACAAAAATTACTGCGACGAGAACGGGTTTGCCAATCTGATTTTAAGCAACCCTGTTTTTGATCAAACCTTTTCTGAATTAAATTTAGCTTTGTACCAACCAAAAAAAGATAGGTGTGATGTTTGTTGCGGATTCGAAACGAAAAATATCAGTGAAGTCGAGTATCAAAAGCATTTGAAGAAAAAAGAACGCGCAAGGCAAGAAAAAGCACAAGACAAGGAACTCGCGAAGCAGGGAAAGGTATACACATTTTGTATGGATTTGCAGGCAGTAAAAATTTGCCCAGTGGTCAATGCAAGCAAAATCTATTACAAGACAAAGTTAGCCGTACATAATTTTACAATTTATGACATGGATACTCACGTTTGCCGAAATTATTGGTTTAACGAAACCGAGGGTAATTTATGTGCACCGACCTTCACTAATTTTATACTTGATTTTAATAAAGGTAAATGCACTAAGAATATCCCCATAATTTTGTACTCAGATGGCGGTTGCTATCAAAATCGTAATTGTACTCTTTCAAACGCTCTTCTAAATTATTCTATTAAACAAAAAATACTCATTGAACAGAAATATTTAGAGAAAGGTCACACTCAGATGGAGTGTGACTCCGTCCACTCACTTATAGAACGTAACTTAAAAAGTCGAAACATTGAGTTACCAAGTGACTATGGTAAATTAACCAAAGAAGCTAGAACTAAGCCATTCCCATTAGAGGTAGTTGATGTAACCCATGATTTTTTTTTGGATTATGCAGACGAGAAAACGTGGACCTATAACTCAATAAGACCAGGAAGAAAGGTGAACGATCCGACCGTGACTGACTTGCGCCATTTAAAATATAATTTTGAGAAAAAAGTAATCGAATATAAGATAGACTTTAATGATGAATTTCAGACTCTTCCAGCGCGATCCCTCAAATATCCCAAAATCGAGTACAAGACGCTTCATCAACGCAGACTAAAAATCAAGGAAATAAAGTGGAAACATCTACAAGAAATCAAATGCGTATTGTCTAAAGACTGCCATACCTTTTATGATAATTTGCCGCATTAGAAATATTTAAGATGTGACATTAAGTTGTTAACAGTTAAATTTTTACTATTACCTATTACCTGTTACCTATTATTATAATATCCCGTATCGTAACATTGTTTATTTTTTTTATGTTGTAATAACCCGTATCTGACCTAATTAAGTAAAAAACAATTTTAGAAAAAAAGTGACTTTTATTTTATCATTTAGTAGTGAAATTGTAACATAAAAAAAGTTTTGTAATTTTTTGAATCATATTTAGCCTTTATAAACTAAAAAAAGCTTCCCCTGTAAAATTCCGATCTAGGCAGTTACGGGGTATTAGAATTAGACCAACGTAATATGACCACATTTCTAAACTATTTTATGACCTAAAGTTGTTGATTCTGATAAAACTTATATGAGCACTTATCATCTCTATTATTGGGTCTCTATTGCATTGTGGTCTCTTAACACTCGATGTGGATATTTAATAAATTTTGATATATATCAAGATAGCAATCCACGAAGCAATGAAGATGCTGAAGTTCGTTATGGGAAGTCAACTGCGCCTTTAGTAATGATGACTGAAAAACTGCTGGAAGTTAAATCAAGTTTGCCTTATGAGTTATATACCGATACTTTGTTTACAAGTTGCCGACTGCTACAGGATTTTCGAGATATTGGGATTTGTGCACAGGAACTGTTCGTGAAAATCGTTGGCCTAAAGGAATACCAATGCTCTCCAAAAAATATATGTCAAAGAATGCCAAGAGAGGTGACTTCTGCTACTCATTAGGTGGTGAAAGTGGAATTATCTTTGTTAGATGGATGGACAATAATGTAGTATCTATGGCTTCAACCTGTTATGGTATAGAACCAACTTCACAAGTAAAAAGGTACTCGCAAAAAGAACAGCCCGATATAGGATAGCTATACGCTCTAAAAAATGGTGGTGGTGCCTGTTTACCTGGATGGTGGACGTGTCTATTGAAAATGCTTGGTATATTCACAATAGAGCAGAGAGTAACATGCCGCAGCTAGCGTTTCGCAGAGAAATTGCTACGACGTATCTTATCAGATATGGAACAATATCTAAAGGGCTTGGAAGACCAAGTTCTGCTTTCTCAAGCAAGACAGGCAACAGAGTAGGTGATGCCGTGCGATACGATAGGATTGATCACTTTTTAGCATATATTCCTGACAAAAAAAGATGGCGTTGTGCAAACGAAGGTTGTAGCTCAATTGTGAGAACTATGTGTAAAAAATATAAACTTGGTTTGTGCATTGATTGCAATGTAACTTTTCACACTAAATAAATAGGTCTTATTTTTTGTAGCCATTCAAACAAGTAAAATGCATATTAACATTGAAAATGTTTATATTATCGCACGGGCACGTAGTATGGGTACGGAATTCGAAATTCTTGTGTTGCATTTGTCCCTGACGTCACACCGAATTAAATGATCGGGATCAGACCAAGTCGAGAGTAATCGTATGGTTCCGCTGAAGCAGTCAGCGGGTGCAGCAGGCGTTCGCGATCGAGCGTAGCATCGTATTTATATCAATCGGCCGTCGCCACAGGGTGGTTTGGCTGGCGCGGCTGGAGTGCGCTTCAGATCATATTCGTATTTCGTAGTGAAAGCGCTTATGTATGATTTATAATGAACGCCGATAACATTAGTTGCATGCTGTTGTTGGAGGAAGAAGACGAAGAGGAGATGTTAGCCCAAATTCCTCCATTTCGACAAACGTCATATTAACACTTGAATTTATACTATAGGTACCATATTTAAATCAAAGCTGCAGTATACCAAGTAAACAAAATTAGAAAAAAGTCAGTGGCGTGCATTTTTTTGTCAATAATATCCGTTGAAGTGTTTCCCGGGACGCCACTGGACTTTATAAATTTAATCTAGTTAGGGCTAATTAAGCCTCTTATCATTATGAATGACGGTACCAAATTGCAATAAAATCGGGAAAAGGATATTTACAGAAATAATAAAAAACACGATTTTTTTAAAAAAACTTTAACACTCTGTACATCAAAAACGGGGCAACTCCGGACACATATTCAGGTTAGTACTTCTAAAACACCCTGTATACAATCAAATACAACGGTCAAAAACACAAATATTTATATCAAAATATTGATAACAAACAATAACACCAAACGATACAATGCAATAATGCGAAAATCACGGGTAAACTAAATTCAACCCTGTCGCCCAGGGCCTTTTAGTTTTATTGCCGCTTGACCAATCGAAATAGAGTTACGGTTGTCATTAAGTACTGATCAATATTTCCTTCGTATGCATAATCTTGGATTTGAATATGGTATAGGGTAGACTGGGGCAAGTGCAAAAATGGGGTAAGTGGAAAATCAGAGCGCCAATCAGGCAATATTGAAAGTTTACCTGAACTAACTATACGTTAGCGCTGTTGAATTATCTACTCCCGGCGAGTTACCAGGTGTTTTTTTCTTTCTGAGTAGTCATTTGTAACATAACCTCCGAATTGGTCCGTTAAATAGTGTGTGATATCTCCATAAAAAATTGGTCAAAGGTAAAAACTTATAATATACTTTTAGTTTTATTGCATTTTCTTATGTTTAGTCAATTGTTGTAGATTTAAAATCCTATATACCGACCAAATCTAAAAACGGTTTTTACTCACGAGCAGGTTTGCACTTCCCCCATAAAAAACATAATGTGGGGCATGTGTGAAAATTGTAATGGGGAAAGTGTAAAGGTTAGTTTACACTTGCCCCATTTTCCTGGGAATGCTAAAGTTCGTTGGCACTGACACTTAAAGCTTTTATTTTTTACAGAGAGTTGACGTCATGGTACGAAATTATAAAAGAAAGTCCGATAGGGCTGTCTATGGGGAGGAGCAATTAAATGCTGCAGTAAATGCCGTCAATCAAGGTCAATTAACCATGTCGATGGCTAGTACCGAATTCAGAATCCCATACATTACAATCTACTGTAGAATAACTGGCCGCCGTGGCGAAAAAAGCAAGACACAGGGCCGACCTCCAATACTTTCTTGGCAAGATAAGTGTCAACTGGCCGAAAATATAAAAACAATGGAGAAGTGGGGATATTGATTAACTTCGAGAGAGCTTCAAGAAAAAGTTCGGGACTTTGTAACTTTAAATAATATTCTCAATCCTTTTAAGAACAATATGCCAGGCACAGACTGGCTAATAAAGTTTAAACAACGTCACTCCTTGAGTATGAAGAAACCACAAAGCTTAAAGTACTGCAGAAAGAAATCTACGGACCCATTCATAATAGACCAATATTTTGTTTTATTGGAAAAGGCTATATTGGAGTTGGGTCTTCAGGATCGTCCTTTAAGCATTATTGCTGGATCGGGCAGAGAAAATATAACCGTCCTGGCAGGAGCAAGTGTTAGTGGTAGAAAATTGCCACCATTGATAATATTTAAAGGCAATAACATTGATAATATTTAAAGGCAATAATATTGCTGGATTTCAGAAAAAAATGAAGACTTCTTCAAAGACACCGTAAATGCAGCCAGCGCCAATGGATGGATGACCTCCGAAATATTTAGAAATTACTTTCTAAAGACTTTTATTCCTTTGGTTCGTGATCAGGCACCAATTATTGTTATATATGAAGGGCATGTCTCGCATGTGGATTGCTTATTAATTCAAGCCGCAAGAGAAGAAAATATTCATATACTTAAACTGCAGCCCATACAAGTCATTTACTTCAACCTCTCGATTTGAGTATGTTTAGATTCTTTAAGGCAATATGGGAGAGGAAAGTAATAACATGGCAAAGACGTCATCAGGGACAATGACTACCAAAAAGGGACTTCGCCACATTGCTAGTGAAAACCTGGGCTGAAGTAGATTCCGGAATCATAAAAACAGGATTCAGAAAGGGTGGTATTATTCCATTTAATAGACATGTTATTCCTAAAGAAAAGTATGACATCGATGCCCTAAAAAGATGACAGGAACACTTAAAAAATCAAAGATCTGTAACAGATTTACAACCGAGGCCAGATCGCATTGATATTGAAAGGAATGAACATGATGCTGTAGCACCGAACGTAACAGAAAAAACCGCTACTTTCGAACAGTCAATGTTAAAAACAGTAAAGCCTTCTACATCTGGCGCTTCATTTAAAAGGAAACTAACATCTAATGCAGAATTACTTACAGCTCCTTCAGCATCTAGTGCCACCAATCTCAAAGTAATTGTCAGATCTGATCAAAATGAAGAAATATACTAAATAATCATCAGGAGCCTATAACTGAACCTGTAGTACCAGCTACAACCGAAAATCGGCAAGAAAAGAGGGCAAGTTTTGATGATCTACTACTTGATTCGCTCCGACAGAGTCCTTCTTCTAATCCAAGGAAACGAAAGCGCTTAATTCAAGGTAGCCAAACCATTGCAGGTACTATCGCAAGTAGTCAGTCAAAAATCTCTACAAGTTCATCTACTATATCTAAACCAGCTATGAAAATTGACCGAAAGAGTAAACAAAGTCGACCAAGTCCGTATCAATTTGAATCCAGCTCCAGTGAATCAGATAATGAAAGTATACCTTTTATGGAATCGGATCAAAGTTTCACTTTAGAATCGGATTGCGAAGATCAGATTCCTGAAATAAACAAAGACAATTTTTCCATTGAAGACTGGGTACTGGTTAAATACACATTACCAAAAGCAAAGAAACATTTTATTGGCCAGGTAAATACTGTTGACAACGGCTTTGAAATCAAGTTTACTAGAAAACTAAAAGACAATTTTTTTATGGCCACTCACCGATGATGTCGATGTAGTACAGCTAGACGATATAGTGACTCGTTTACCTGAACCGGTAGTAACACGCCGAGGAGGTTTTCATTTTAATGTGAAATTTGCGGGATACAATATTTAACAAGTTCCATAAAATTATTCGAATTTTTAAACTTTAAGTTTATTTTCTGTTTTAGTTTCTCCTTTTGAATAACCCCTACTGTTTTAGAGATTAAAGCCAAACATTGGGTTTTGAACGGATAAATACGTTTATAAAAATATTATTCTTGTTATTAGGAATTTTTTGAGGGTTATTTTGGTTTACTTATTATTTTTCAGAGGTACCTTTTAATTTTTCGTTTTTATGATTTGCTTGGCTAACTATTTCGCAACAATAAAAAGTTCATAACTTCCCAGATTTTTATTCTTTTTTAAGTCTGTAAAAAGAAAAATTGGCATGGGAGATATAAACTTCATTTACACTTTCCCATTACCACTTCTGCGAACATGCATGGAAATTGTATTCCGATTTTACACTTTCCCTTTTTGGGGTAAGTGTAAAATTTCGGCATAAAAAAAAATCATTCAAATCTCAAGATCTCAAAAATAATTCATGAGTGCCCTATGCAGTATGAAAAGTAAACATATTAAACTATTACTTTCTTACAAAGACACTTTTATAAATATTGTATATTTAAAGTAGGAAGGAAATAAACTTGAACTATTAAAAAGGGCTTCGCAGTTGCCCCAGTCTACCCTAATTATAAGCTTTGTAATGTAATGCTGAAAACTAAACAGAATGGTTTTGTACACTTTACCGTTCTTCCCTACACTTGCTGCCACTTTTTTTCATGCATTTTGTTTCATTACAACATTTTTGTAATTTTCGTTCTCATAGTTGTATACTTTTGCACCTCCTCGTCAGCAATTGCCGAAAACGGTGGCATTCTGCTGAGCGATCACGGCTGGACTGGTCTCTCTAGCAGTCCGAACGCAGCCACTGCAATTGACGGCGAACGCTGTGTCGCTGAGCTGCGGCAGTGAAACCGTGTACATACAAATCGGCAAATCGCATTAAACCAGTACCGAGCTACTAATCGCGAACGCCAGCCGCGGCCGCTGACTGCTCCAGCCAAACCATACCTTAGAGGCGCGTTAGAGTTTATAACCTTTATTTTACTATTTTTTATATTATGAATCAATAAACCTTATATCAGCTACCTAAATATAACATTCAAATCTATGAGTTTTCGCAGATCTCAAATCTCACAATAGTCACAAGCGTTGCAGTCTGCTTCGGCATTTTCAATGTCCTCCCCGGTTGCATCTTTGTAAAGGACTGTAAATTTTATTACTTTATATTTTAAATTTTGACCCTATATCCTCCTAGCGTTGCATATACAGTGTCACCATTAAAGTCCGCACCATATGGAACTTTTTTTTATTAATGAGGTTAGTTAAAATTAAATTTCGGCAATCGTTTTTGCTTCAAATTAGACTAAAAATTATATAATCAAACGTCACCATCTGTCATTCGGTATCTGTCAAAAATTACATTTTAATCAAAAAATGCTGAAAAATGGCATTGTTTTACCGAATTTCAAAAAATTTTATTAGAAAAAGTTGTTTCTAGTACAATTCTTGGCCTAAATACAAAGTTTCAGTTTTCTAGCTTAAAGTTGATTTTCTTGCCATTTTTTCTAATTAACTTTTTTTTTATTTAATGTAAGTTCGCTTAATGGATATTAAACTATTTGCTTATACCATACTCAATATTTTATTTAGTTTGTATGAGCTTTTTTTTACTAGAATGCCATTTTTTTTCGAAATTTAAAATTAGAGGCAAAAAAATTTGACACAGGTGGTGCAAAGCTATCCTAATTTAAAAATTTTAACAGATAGACGTCAGATGTTTCGTTTTTCAAATGACAAATACATCTAAATATTTGATAAAAATTTTATTTTATACTTAAAACTATCATTATTATTAAAAGGAACAAAAAGGAACTTTAATCATTTTAAATAGGTAACACAAAAACAATATAAATTTCACATTTCAGTGTGACGTCCTTCTCGCTCTATACAAACACCCGTCCGTCTATAAACGTCTTTGACAGCATTTTGTAAAAAGCTTGGTCTTATATCGGCACAACACTGTCTTATCGTTTGCTCCAAATGCTCGATATTTCTAAACGGTCGATTCTTATAAACTTTCTGCTTAAGATAACCCCACAGAAAAAATTCTAGTGGGGTTATGTCAGGCGACCTGGGTGGCCAGTGACATTCTCTATCACGCCCTATAACTCTGTTTTGAAATAATTGGTTTATGCGTTCTTTCACTGCTACAGTTTGATGTATGGGTGCACCATCAAGCTGATACCATAAGTTATGTCTATGGTGTAAGGGCATGTTATCCAAAACTTCGGTAATCTCGTTATCAAAAAAATTCAGGTACCTTTCACCAGTTAAGTTTACTCTAAAGAAGTATGGTCCAATAAGCTCATCTTTCAAAATTCCACACCAAACATTGGTTTTAAAATGATACTGGTCGCGACATTCAATTGTGAAGTTAGGATTTTCTTGGGACCACCATCGGCAATTTTGTGAGCTCACGGTACCATTCGAAGAGATAGTGGCTTCATCTGTCCATAATATCTTGTATGGAAAAAGAATATTCTCCTCATATTGTCCCTGATACCAAAACCAAAAATCAAGTCGGATATCAAAATCGCGTTCTTTTAATGTGTTTATAAACTTGGGTTTATAGGCCCGAAATCGAATTTTTCTAACGCGTTCCCTGTTGCACCCTGTTGAATCACTTATCTTGGTTACACTAGTTTGACCGTGGTCAATAACAGTTAAACAAACATCAAGTTGTGCTGCTTCATCGTATTTACTTGCCGCGTGAGGTTTCTTAAAATTATTTTGAACAGATCCAGTTTTTCTAAATTTTGACATTATTCTTGAAACAGTGCTATGCTGCAAATTTTTTTCTGGATGCCTCTCATTAAAAATGGCAAATACATGCCGGTGAGGCATATTCTCTCCACAAATTAAGACAATTTCTATTTTTTCTTGAATGGACAACATTGGTGATAACACTGAAAACTATAACTTGCGAAAATATTCAAATTTATGACATTTCTTTTATTTATTTGGCACTCTAATTCGTTTTTTTTTTTTCCATAGCCTACTTATAAAATTCAAAATTGCCTTGATATTTTATTGTGGATAAAAAGAAAATGTGTCTAAATTTTGAACTAATCTGATATCTGGGAATTTTATTATAAGTTTTTTAAACTTCTTAGGTGTATGTACTATCAACAAAATGGAATATCTGACGTCTATCTGTTAAAATTTTTAAATTAGGATAACTTTGCACCACCTGTGTCAAATTTTTTTGCCTCTAATTTTAAATTTTGAAAAAAAATGGCATTCTAGTAAAAAAAAAGCTCATACAAACTAAATAAAATATTGAGTATGGTATAAGCAAATAGTTTAATATCCATTAAGCGAACTTACATTAAATAAAAAAAAAGTTAATTAGAAAAAATGGCAAAAAAATTAACTTTGAGCTAGAAAACTGAAACTTTGTATTTAGGCCAAGAATTGTACTAGAAACAACTTTTTCTAATAAAATTTTTTGAAATTCGGTAAAACAATGCCATTTTTCAGCATTTTTTGATTAAAATGTAATTTTTGACAGATACCGAATGACAGATGGTGACATTTGATTATATAATTTTTAGTTTAATTTGAAGCAAAAACGATTGCCGAAATTTAATTTTAACTAACCTCATTAATAAAAAAAAGTTCCATATGGTGCGGACTTTAATGGTGACACTGTATGCAACTATTATTTAGACAAAATTCAGGTATTAATATTTTTAAATTGCTTTAAAAATGGGTCTGTGTGACCATTTTAAATATATTTTCAACAATTATACGGAAAATTTTTTTTTTTGGAAATTCGGGCAGTTAAGGGTTAAGAAAGCTCGACAGCCATGAACAAAATTGAACCGGCATTCCGTATGCTCTCACTTTAGCTAGGAGCCCCTCATGCCATACTCGGTCAAAAGCCTTGGAAATGTCCAGTGCTACCGCCCGGGACTCCCCATGATGTTCTATTGCGTTGTTCCAAACAGGAGTAACATAAGCGAAAAGGTCTCTTGTTGATCTAGACTTACGGAATCCATACTGGCAGTCAGTTAGAAGAACACTTTTTTAAGAAAGGGTTGAAGGCTTCCATACCAGTATAACCTCCGATATTTTTGTTGCACAGATGGATGGATCATTGGGTATGGACGTGTTTAACTGTTTGTAAAAACATTATAATTCCCGAGGGCTTTATTTGCCATTTGACATACATTAGAAATTAGTTATAATTTGCAAATAGACTGGTCTAATTCTATATTTGTCAGCCGCCAGTTTAGAAAAATCAATGGTCAAAAACTATTATTTGTAATGAAACAATATAAATGCAAGTGTAATTATTATATTAATACGTTAAATTGATTGATTATAACAAGTTCCTAATAGTAGACAAAATAGTTTGGTATTTTACTTTATTTGAAATTGTTCATAAGTGTAACGTAAGAGTAAGCTGCCTGCATTGTCTGGAAAGAAAAAAAAATTGTCATGATAAGTAGTGGAAAGTTTAAAACTAAACATAACATAATATAAAGGATTTCCATCACGATGTTATAGATTGCAATGGTCTGTGCGTTTTAAGAAGTCCGATATCGGATTAAATCACCAAGGGATGTTATCGCTTTTAAAACAGTAAGTCGGTTAAGTTACAATATCTTCGCACCTTCGCTATACTTGATCACACCGAACATCCCACTGGTTCACTGTATTCTATTTCGCCCAGTAATGCAATACAGTAAACCAGTGGGATGTTCGGTGTGATCAAGTATAGCGAAGGTGCGAAGATATTGTAACTTAACCGACTTACTGTTTTAAAAGCAATAACATCCCTTGGTGATTTAATCCGATATCGGACTTCTTAAAACGCACAGACTTTAATTTTATTGTTTATATTCGCAAATACGTAAATATATTTCATATCATGCCTGCAAAATAAATCTTAAAGATAATGTAAGATTGCAACAATATAGAAACATTTGTCAAGGTAGAATATTTTTAGAAACTATACCTATCAAACCCTGTTAACAGAAAGAAAGAGAGAGGCAAAAAAAGTTTTTTTTCTCTTAATACAGTTAGGACTTTGTTATTCCACATCACCTGTTTTTATCGTAAACTCTAACCGTTTATGAGACGTTTGTAGTTTAACAAGGTTTTACCTATAATTTTGAGTATAACAGGGTCGTATCTGCAAGGAAATAGGACTGGGTTATTTTAGAACAATAAATTAAGAAGATTCGTTGAGAATTTTAAAAGCCTACAATTCATTTACATATTAATAAGGGTGTACAAATAATTTTAAACGCATGACTAAATTAAATGTTTTATTTTAGCAATGGTGATGGCCAACAAGGCTGCAAATGAACACGACTTATCCACAACTTCTAACTAAAGGTAAGACTTAATTCATAAAAATAAATATATATATATATGTGCTTTTATATCGCAACCGCCTCCATACATGAATAGGGCGCCCATCATTCCACTATTTTGCATGACATTTAGCAAATTTTTTCGGTGCATATCCGATATGTGAACCCACCTAAACAAGAGGCAGCGGAGAGGGGTAAGAAAAAGACATTTATTTTAAATACATATTTTAATTATATACTTAGCCCGGTTCTACCTCCTTATAAGAGTAGTGCCTGCTCGCCTCCTTGTATTTAATTATGCCATGAGAGTAAGGTTAGTCTGCCTCCAGCAACATTGCCAAATATATTCATTTTTCACATCTTTAATATCTCAATACGGAATATTTAAAAGCCCTAGTTAGTAGTTTACGGACTTTTTCTGGCCAACGGTCGTTCAAGCAACGTCAGATTCTACGTGCTGTGATGAGTACAATGTGAGTTCTGTTTGTGTGTGGAAAAAATGGAACCGGCAGTTAATTCTCGGTAAGTTTTGATTTGTGTGAAAAAGTTTATTTTAAAATACACCCAATTTTTAGCTAATATTCATAAGTGATGTTACTGATATTTGAGGAAATGTAAAAATTTTTTCTAGTGGACGGCGATTAATGCAGCTGGCACTCAACTCAGGGCCGCTTAGTATGTCCAATACCTCCAATTTATCCGAGATTTCTGGTATGTAGAAAATCTTATTATATAAACTGCTGGACAATATTTATATAATTGCATGAGTTTTGCGTATTAAAAAGTTGAAAGCACAATTTATAAATGGGCATATTGTGCTTTGTTCTAAATAAGTGTTGCTAACAAAACTGAATTCCACAATATCTTGTTTAGTCTTTAAATTGAAATATTTAATTCTAAAAATGCCTTAAAGTTTTACTTGTCCCTTTTTTTTTGTTTAGCAGTTTGGTGTTATTTCTTTACAAATATTTCTCATGATAGGGTATGAACTTTTTCAAAATAAACAGATTTTACACCATTCGACGCTTTATGTGTTAGATTTAAAAGTATTTTAAAAATATACAGGATGTCGGCTAATTCACAGTATTCAAAATTTATTAACATGAGTAAATTCTAAGTACTTACTGCACAGTCGATTTTTACGTATAAAGTTGCCCAAGATATTTTCACACGTTCACGTTGATTTAGTTTTAGAGGGCCACATATTTTTGAAATTAATTATTTGAATTATACACTACTAGTGACTTACAAAAAGCAGTATAACCATCAATTTTAATTTTTTCTCATTTTTTCTGGTGATCTGAACATTCTGTACCTACTTAAACTGTATCCTACATTATAAACTGTTGAAAATTGAGATTCTTCAAAATTAAAGGACTCCATCCAATCCGTTCAACTTGACACGAAACCGTCTGCAGTTTTTAATCTTATTTTGTCTAAGCTACCTATTAATAATAATTACCGGTTTGCTGGCAGTTCCTAATATCCAGAGAATTTTCCAGTAAGTATTTGGCTTCCCAATGCATCTCGTCGCACTGAATATTATTATTAAATATTAGATTATAAAAAACTAAAATATAGAACTTTTGCGTTAAGGTGAAAGGTTTTATTCTAGAGTCCGTTAAATTAAAATCTCGATTTTTAACTGTTTATTTGCTCGAAAGGGGTTGAAGTTAGATATCTGTTGTAGTGTTTATTCCGTGAAAAAATCACCGTTTACAGTTTGCAGCTTAAATGAGTCCCACTAAAAGTAAATTGACGCGTTTTTTGTTTTTCAAAAAAAAAATCTAAACACCCAAAATGTCCAAAAAGGTTCAGTTTTCGCTTAGCTTTTTGGTATAAGGAAATCACCATAGTCTTTACATACATGAAATAAATTAAAAAAAAAACCTTATATTGCAGATAGTGGACCTTGGAGTGAAATCTCGGATATTGATGACCCAACTTATAAACCAGAGACACGAAAAAGGACATTTCAATGGGTTTTTAATGACAGCAACATAAACACCAAATACCACCGTAGTTCTCAAGAAAAAGATGAAGATGATTTTCAATCCAACGAGTCAAGTAGTTCAACTACTATCATATCATCTAGCTCTGTAGCACAGGAAGAAAACTTGAACAAACCTGAATACGGAGAAGAAACTATTAAATATGTTGCCAATGATGAACGACTTCAACCCCAAAGCAAATCGCCTATTATGGTTGATCATACCAAGTTTCATCAGGACACCTGTGCTCTAACACTCAATGAAAATAACAATATTTTTTCAAATGATGACGGAATAAAAGATACGTTCGATTTTCCAAATGAATCGTCCAGTGGATCAAATATAATTCCTTATGTTGGACGCATCACTACTTCTAGAATGCTTCTATCCTCAGATGAAGAAACTTTAAATAATAATGAATGTCATTACATTAAAAATATTAATGAGCGAAACGACTTACATAAACCTGAAGATATTCTGACAGAAAATGCAAAGGCATCATGCCCTGAGATAAAAAAACATTTTAAATAACGGTAATAATTCCGTTGCTTTATACATTGAAGACAAGCTTAATAGGCAGAAAAAGAAAAGAACAGTATGCAAATTTTGCCGAACCAGTGTGACTAAGTTTGAACGGCATCTAATTAGACATCATTTAGATGAAAAGGAGGTTCAAGATTTTATGAAATTCCCAAAAAATACAAAAGACGGTCAGAACATGAGAAGGAATATTTTAGCTTTACTAAGATATGAGATGGATTTTGAGAAATTTGTACATGATGATACTCCTACCTTCGAAAGACTGCCGTGTTCTCATTGTAAGCGCATAATTGCTAAAAAATATTTAAGAAGACATTACAAAAAATGTATCATAAAACCAATCAAAAAATCTGGTCAAAATGTACAGCATTTGGCCGCTTCCCAAACGTTAGTTGCTTGTGCTAGTGAACATGCAAATACAACAGCTACTTTAAGGGTAAAAAGTGAGGTATTTGTTCGAATGGCTACGGATGAAATTGGATGTTTGGCAAGAAAAGATCCATTAATACGACACTTTGGAGAGTATTATTTAAAAAAACATAAGCGTGCCCAAATTTCAATTGCATGTTCTAATAAAATGAGAGAATGTTCCAGATTATTAATTGAAATGCGCCGGCGACTTGGAAATCCCACATTGTCATTTTTTCAGTTGCTTAATCCGGTATTTTTCGATAATATTGTCTTATCTGCTAAAGCGATCAGCGGATACAGTGACGAAATGAAAAATTATAAGGCTCCAAGTTTGGCTCTTCATTTGGGTACTACTCTTCAGCAGATCTGTGAGCTTACTACGCATCTAATTCTCAAAGATTCGCCAGAATTCAAGTACGATAATCTGGATGACAGATTAAAAGAAATCAAACGATGCAGATTTTTGGTGCAAACGCAATGGAGTAATGAAGTATCCTCATTGGCACTAAAGGATCTGGCAGAAAAAAAATGGAATAAACCTGTTATGTTGCCATTGACAAATGACATATTAAAGTTTAGAAATTATGTTTTGGAGATTGCCAATAAAAGCGTTGCAGTAATAGAAAGGAATAGCAGTGATGAAAAAGCTTTTAAACGTCTTGTTGATGCTTCATTAGCCTTTACAATTTTATTTAATCGAAGAAGAATTGGCGATGTGCAGTACGTTGAAACAGACTCCTACTTAAAAAATTTTACAGCTAATAACTAAACCGAAATATTGGACTAGTTAACTGAATCCGAAAAAACACTCACTTCAAGTTATAAACGTGTAGTTGCAGGCGGAAAAGGCAGTAGGGCAATAGTGATTTTGTTTCCTCCTATGGTTCAAGAATATATTAATTTATTGCTAGAAATCAGAAGAGAAACTAACATCGTGCCACTGGAGAATCGCTATTTATTTGCATATCCGGGTGTGACTAATAACTGGATAAGAGGAGATGTTGTTCTAAAGAAATTAGCCAAATCATCTAAAATAAATAACCCAGAGGTAATGACGTCCAATCGCCTGAGAAAACAAATTGCAACTTTAATGCAAGTTATGAATTTGGATAAAAATGATTACTCTCAATTTGCCAAATTCATGGGTCATACTGAAAAAAACCCACCAAGAGTTCTACGAAATAACACAAGATTCCTATCAAACAGCTAAAGTTGCGAAATTGTTAAATTTATTTGACCAAGGACAAGGTACTGAATACAAGAACAAAGAACTATCGAGAATTGATATCGATCCAAATAAGATGTTGGCTGGATCCGACAGTGAATCGGACGGTGAGACTGGCTCTATGAAACTCAATAGAGAAGAAATATTCGACGAAGAAAAGGGGGACACTTCGAATAATGGAATTGTTCTAAATTCAAAAAAGAAATCGAACAGAATTAGGTGGACTGAAAAACAAAAAAAAATTGGTTACTTCACATTTTAAGAAACACATAAAAAACAAAAAGGCTCCAAAAAAAGATGAATGTGAAGAGTTAATTCTTATGCATAAAGATATTTTAGATAATTTAGATTGGGTCCGGATTAAAACTTATGTGTATAATACATATACGATGAAAAAATGAATACACACCGAGAAACTATTTGGGTTGATACTTTTTCAGCATTTATTTTATGGAACTCATTATACTCTCTTTTGCTTGTTTTTTTTTCGTTTGCTTATGGTATTTTACTAGTTTTAAGATAAAAATTATTTTCGTTTTCTTTTCTGCACTTGTGCACTAAACTTAAATCAGGTGAGAAGTTATTTGGTACCACCCCTTGTAACTTTTTTGATTACTGATCTTATATAAAAAATACTGTCGTACGATTTTTCCTTCGAATCACCTCTCGAATTTATTGTGTCTATGAAAATATACGCAGTGGACAAACAAAAGTTCATATATTTAACTGAAAGACCCTATATTATATTTTTACCAGTGAAAATATGATTGAGTGACCTTTCCAAGATATTTTAATAATTTTAATTTTAATTTTTTGGTTAGAAAATAGACAGGGTGTTCCATTAAACAATTATGAAATTTTGTTTGCCCACTGTGTAATTTTCAAGATTCAGTAAATTTAACAGCCGATTCGGACAAGAAAATATTTACTAAAATTCTGTTTTAAAACGGGGTGGTACTTAACTTGTCCCTAGGTATTTTTAAGAAAAGAAAAAGTATTTTCCTTTATGACAAGCGGACTTTTCCCGCAGTTACTTTTGTCGTTAATTTATAGAAATAACTCTTTGCGTAAGGTATTTCCCTTATTATTTTGTAAATTTTCTGATTATTTTTAATAGTACACTGTCTCTAACGATACGATCATAATTCAGTAAAACCAGTTTTTAAATTAATATAATCTAAGTATTTTTATAAACTGTTGTTTGTGTGTTATAAATAAATAAGTTAAATGTCATGAATTTGTCGTTTTTTTCTAAGTTCCAGCTTTACAAATAAAATACGAATAACTATAAAAAGAAAACTAAATATTTGGAACTGCCACGTCAGATTTTTTATGAGGGAAAAGGTTTTTAAGAAATAATAAAATGTTCTTCTATATTTTCTGATGATGTTCTTCCATCTTTGGCCTATTTATTTTACTTGCAATAAACTTATATTTTTAAAATCCAGTTCAAAGTTTATTCAAAACAAAGAAAACATCATTAAATAGAAACAATAAAGAAGCGACTCACAAAAAATATCATACAAATAGACTTTGTAAACGATTGCCCTCAGCTTAAAAAGCAGATCTTAAATACTTTTTTATGAAAAAGATGTCTACGTTAGCAATTGGCAGTGCTCTGGGCAACCACCGAGCAGATACTCTCTGAAAAAGAAGTACCGTGGTCCTGATATAGGGCAACGTTTCGCATCACCACTCCCACAAGACAGTAGTACTCGGTGTTTTTTTTTCTATTTTCTAAAGCGAGTATGTTTTCTAAAATAACTCCCAGAAGATAGTGCAGACAAAACCCAAAAACTCTTATATAAAACATTTTCTTGTATCTCTTATAATATTATATAGGTTAGGGGTTAAAGTATAATAAAATACCTTCTATTCTAAATTCTTGTTACAATATAATCCTTATTAGCACGTAACCATTATATTATAGCAAATATAAATGTATCGTCACCACCTCTAGCGTTGTTGTCAAATTTATGAGGCGTACTCACTCTCTGAATGTATGAAGGTGAGTAATACCTTAATACATATTTGATACATATTCGTCAAAAGTACAAGCGCCACCTGGTGACCATAACACTGAACTATAATGTATGAGTTGAAATGTATTTAGCACATTATCGCCTCCAGACAAAAATTTGTCAAATGGAATATAATTTTCATATTAGACATTTAACGCAAAATAACATGGAAAACGCTTCCCGGAGGCGGACACGTAAAGACGGAGGCCTGGAGGACCTGTTCATATAGCATTCGGAGGTGTATGAGTACTAAAGACAGGTATATATATATATATATGTTATAACTCACAAAGCACAAAACACTTTTTAAAAAAAATTTATTTTTACTAAAATCAAAACTCAAACTGACATAATAACGTTCTATAAAAATACTAACTGTTTCTTATAAAAATTGGGTGTATTTATACAATATAGAAATGCTGAATTAGCATTTCCCACGAAAACTGCTTACTAATACTTAGAAATAAAGGTGTAGAGTTATTATGATGCAATACCGTGAATTATTGCGTAATATGATATTTGTGTTACTTTATAATGTTAAAGTACCGTGGGAATTTCATATAACAACTCCCCCTTTTAGAGAAAGGTTGGCGTCATACGGCGACCTTTTAGGATTCATGGCGAAGTCCTTGAAGTTCTTCTTCCAGTGGATCCTCAGGGTGAATACTAGGTCTTCTTTTGGTGAGGATATTAGATAGCCTCATTCTTCTATGGGGTTGTGGAGCTGGTGGCAGGTCATTGTTTTGGGACATTGTTATTTGTGGAAGTCCTCGTCGTCGGCGGCATTTGCAGGCGATGTAGCAGATAATCAAGGTGATGATTAGGGTTATTGTTAATATTGTAAACCATGAGTAGTGTTTGTTGATAAAGGGTTCGTTCATCATTCTGTCGAGCTCCTCTGAGTATTTGTCTAGTTTGTGCTGTGCGATGTTCAAATCTCCAATGTCGATCTTGCTTAGTTTGATTGGCTTGATATTGGGCATATAGGGCTTCGGTGGTAGGTGTTCGCAACATTTGGCTGGAACCGATACTGCGTGGTTCCTATAGGTTATATTTTGGTACTTTTCAACGGGATATTTGCTTTGGATTCTGGTGCTACCAATAAATCCATTACAATGGGGCTGTAGTTGCAGGATAGAGTTTGTTTTTATTATGTGGGTGCTGGTTCCTTTGCATTTGATTGTGACTGGTAGTGGGTCGGAGACTGCTATCAACCAGAGGTTATAGTCTATTTCTTGCACGTTGTATTCCTGGGCGTAGAGTAGAGTGATTTGACAGGTGTGTGGTATAGTTTGACCGGGTTGCTTCAGCAACTGGGCTTCACAGATGGAGTCGCTGTCAATTGGATAAGGCAGAGCATCTGTGCAGATCTTCTGGCTATGACTAAGTGTCTTGCAGTTTTCAAGACTTTTAAAAGGTACGTATAACATTGAATCATCATCACGCGCTATATACTTATAAGTTAATGGGGTAACGTGATGAAGCCCTGTTCTATTATCCTGTATCGGGATGGGATAGAGGTGATAGAGTGTGTATGTTTCGGGTTCGACTAAAGGAATGTTTAAAGCGAAAATTACCCTAGAGTCAGATTGATAAGCTTCTAGGCCTATTATGTCTAAGTATTGGGGTATACTTGTCGTATAGGCTGGTAAAGGTAAATTATTTTTACTTAGGGATTGCGATATTTGTCTAAGGGACTCTATTAGGTCTAGAGGGGTAATTATTGAGGTATGAAGAATATTAAGTCTTGCAAATGTTATGGCATTTAGTATATCGTCTATTGAGTGTTCTATGAAAGAGTAGCTTTCCATTAGTAGTTCACATAAATTTAAAACCTTTATTTGGGCGTCGTAATAAGCGACGTCGTCAGAAATGGTCATTATTGATTTTTGTATTTCGTTAATATCTTCATTGAATGTAGCCTCGTCAATCTGCAATTTTTGAATGGTAGAATTGAAACTTTTAATAACCGATGTGGTGACAGAAATTTGGTTTTTAAGTAGACTTTCGATATGTCTTTCGTCTCGTGATACTTTTTCGATACAATCGTTAAAGTACTCGCCGTCCGATGCGTCCAGATTACCGGTTAGTGTTTTCCAGACGGTGCCGACGCCGTTAAATAATCCGCGTTTCTGTCTAAATGCGTAATTTTTTGTGTCAGCTGTAATTTCTTTGTATTTTAAATTTACTGAGTCGGAGATTTGTTTAAGAAGACTCGTATGTGTTTGTATTTGTGTTTGGAAAGCTGCCATCCTAGGAGTTTTGACGTCAATAAACGTATCAAGAAGGGAATCTAGTGTTTTATCGTTATCAGAAATCGCGTTTCGTACCGAGTCGAGTTCTTTGTAGACGAGAAGAGTCCATTTGGTATTGAAAATTTTGATTGTTGCTTCTTCATGGAAAAATATTCCAATGGTGTTATTGATTGCTGATAGTTGAAACTGTGCGAGTGCTACGGGTAGTAGTAAGTAGAGTCTGAAAGGAGGAAAGCTCTAGTCAGAATACGGTTTTAAGCGGTCAAAATTGATTTTTGAAGATTGTTTGGTGATCGGGTTTAGGACAGTAGCGGAATTTACGTGAATTTCAGTAATGTCAAACGGTCCGTTAAATTTGTTCTCTGATTTGCTTTTAATTTGTGATTCCTTTACATATACCTTATCACCAATATTAAATTCGTACGGGTTTTTAGATACGTGTTGATCGAACCGAGTTTTGGCTTTTTCTTTACTTATTTTGGTTTTTTCTCGAGCGACTTTATAGTAATATTCCATACGGCTATTTAGGTCTCTTACATATTTTGATATTAACTGTTCTTGATTATATAGAGTCTCGGGTGGTCGAGAGGATGTGTGTCCGAAGACCAGTTCGAAGGGCGTGAAACCGTGCGTTTTGTTTTTTGTATTATTATAGCAAATAACCGCGTAAGGAAGTACGTTAAAGGGGTGTTCATCAGGGTTGTCTGTTAGATTTGCCCTAATCATTTCCGAAAGAGTGGCGTGAAATCTTTCGATAGAGCCATTTGACTGTGGGTGTCCCACGCTGGAGAATGTTAATTTGATATCGTAGAGGGTACACAAGTCCTTCATCAGGGTGTTGTCAAATTCCCGGCCATAGTCGCAGTGGATTCTTAAGGGTGTACCGAAATGCTGAAAGAATATTATCAGGGTATTTACTACTGAGTTGGCTTTTTTATTGGTTAGTGCGTAAGCCTGTACGAATTTTGTTAGTTCGTCCCTGATCGTCAATGCGTAATTTCTTGTTGGATATTCGAAAATATCGACATTAATTCTTTCAAAGGGAGTTTTTGGTGTTTCGGTGATGACCATGGGGCTACTTAGGTTTTTCCGGCATACTTTTACTTTTTGACAGGTTTCGCAGTTTCTTATAAATTTTTCCACGTCTTTCGTAAGGTTTGGCCAGGTGTACTTTTCTTTTATACGTCTGATTGACTCATTTATTCCTCGGTGTAGGTTGTTTTTACCGCTGTGGTGGTGATCTATGATTTGGGGTATTTCTTCGATCTCGGGGGTTTTTACTATATTTTGACAAATTTTCAGTTTTATTTCTTTATCTGTAAATATAAAGGATAATATTTCCAATATAGGTAACTCCAAGTTGGTTTCAACGCAGTATGTTTTCGAAATATCAAATTCGTTTTGTCCTTTAAACAGAATGTAGAATAAGTGTTGAATTACCATGTTAGGGTCGTATGGTAAGGGTATAATGTAGTATCTTCTTTCCTTTACTGTTTTGCTATTTGCAGTGTTTACATGGAGTCGTTTAAAATCAAGATTTTCTTCAAAAATGTCGTCCATGATTTTGTAGTGCATGTCCTCCATTTTATTTTGTCGAAAAAAGGTAACGATATGCTTGTTGGATTTGTCTAAAAGTTGCGTATTTGTTATCTCTATCTTTGAGTAGTCAATCAGGGAGGTTGTTTCGTACAGGTTGACAAAACGGTTGTATTCCTCAATAACTTGTTTATGGTCCTCGTCGCTTTCTTCTGGTTCCACCTCGTCGACTTTATCGATTTCGCCTTCTTCGGTGATTTCGTCCTCATTGTTTGCGTATAGGGGAATTTTTTGCTGGAACTTGACGCATTCTTGAAAATTGTTTACTTTAATGCGTGAAAGTGCGTCTGCATTCTTGTTTATTTTGCCTGGTTTGTGTTCGATTTTATAGTTGTATTCCTCTAGTTTTAGACGCCATCTGGCTAGTCGACTACCAGGGTCTTTTATCGAGAAAAGCCATGTTAGTGGTCTGTGGTCCGTAATGAGGGTAAACTTGCGTCCATACAGGTAGGGCCTGAAGTGTTTGACGCTCCATACTATAGCTAACAGTTCACGTTCAATCGTTGAATATTTGGCCTCTGCGTTGCACAAGGTCCTAGAAGCGTAAGCTATGGGTAGGTCTTTACCAATGGGTCCTTGGGATAGTACTGCACCTATTGCAAACGCGCTTGCGTCTGTTGTTAGGATGAAAGGCTCCTCAAAATTCGGGTAAATTAAAATTGGATTTGAAATTAGGGCGTTTTTTAGTTCTTCGAAGGCGGTCTTACAGTCTGCATCAAAAAGGAACGTTACATCCTTTTGAAGCAATTTTGTAAGTGGCTTAGATGTTTTTGCGAAGTTAGAAATGAAACGACGGTAGTAGCCAGCAAGTCCTAGGAATGATTTTATGTCCTTTGGGTTTTTGGGTTCGGGGAAATTTTTAATGCACTCCACTTTAGCAGGGTTAGGCTTAACACCGTCTTTGGTGACTAGGTGGCCTAAATAAGCTACCTCTTTACGTAGGAATTCGCACTTATCCGGTTGTATTTTCAGATTAGCTTTACGGAGGCGTTTAAATACTTCCTTTAATCTTGCCATGTGTTCATGTATCGTGGGAGAATAGATAATTATATCGTCCATGTATACCAGACATCTTTCGTTTTGGATTCCCAGAAGAATATTATCCATGACACGCTGGAAGGTGGATGGTGCATTCTTCAAGCCGAATGGCATGCGGACAAACTCGTAGTGTCCGTTTTCGACCGAGAAAGCAGTTTTAGGAATGTCTTTTGGGTCGATCTCTATTTGATGGAAGCCCGACGCAAGATCAATTGTCGAAAAGTATTCGCACTTCCCAAGCTGATCCAGGAGGTCGGATATATTAGGCAGAGGGTACTTATCGTCAACAGAAAGTTCGTTGAGCTTCCTGTAATCGATAACTACGCGCCATTTTTGTCTTCCGGAGGCGTCTAATTTTTTGGGTACAACCCAAACAGGGGAGGACCATGGAGATACAGATGGTCTTATGATGCCTTGACCTAGCATCTTTTGAACCTGTGACTTCACTTCCTCTTTATGGATTTGTGGATAACGATACGATTTGGTAAAAATTGGCCTGTTATTGCTGGTATCAATTGTGTGTTTTATTTCGCTTGTAAACGTGAGCGTATCGCCTTCAAGATAAAATATATCTTCGTATTCGAGACAAAGGTTGGTTATCAATTCCTTTTCTTCTTCGTTAAGGTGATCTGTTCTAAGTTCGTTTCTTATAGTTTGTATTTTATCAGCTGGTCCAGTAGCGTCGTCCTCTTGGGTATGAAAGTTAAAAAGTGCGTTGGACGTAAGGTAAAGCATAAAAGGTTCAATGGAGAGGTTCGAAAAATCAACTGTCTTTGGTATAGCGTTAGCGTTTATAATAGTTGTTAAAAATTCGCCGTTTCCGTTAACTTTAACAATAGCGTGCGGTAGCCTAACTTTATCTATTTCTTGTCCGGAAAGAATAGCGTCCGTGTTAGAAAGATCGCATTTTAGTTTAAAAACCTTTTCGGTTCTACCTTCAATGAGTACCCTATTATTTTTTAATGGTGGCAAATGGACCTGTTTATTAGCGTTCAAGTTTACATCAACTTTATAAAGCGGCATTGTTTTAAAATTAGTTTTGAGCTCCCTGTTTTTTAAATCTATTACGCACTCGTAATGTTCCAAAAAATCTAAACCTAAAATGCCATCGAAATCGATGTCTAAGTTATAAATAAAAACTTTATGAGGATTATTAAGTGTAAAAGGGACAAGGGTGGATTCCGAAATAAGGAGTTTTTGATCGGTTATTCCTTGAATCGTAACATTTTCTGGAGACCTACGGGGAAACTTCTGGGCTACATGTTCTTTAAAGATAGATATTCCGGCACCTGTGTCTATTAAAAGGTTATATGTATTGGTGGCATCTTTAATATAGTAAAGATTTTTTGAGTTTACCGTCAAGAGGGGGCTTAAAGAAACATTTGTTCCGGAAAATTGGCATTCGGGTCCATGTTGTCCAGATTGAGCGTCTGGATCTGATTTTGGATTTCGGCCGTTGGGTCTATCTGTAGTGGATTGTCGGGGGGTTGGGTTTGATGAGGGGAAAGCTGAAAATTCTGGTGATCCTGTGTTTCGGTGGGTTCTACGGAGCAGTTTTCGAAATATTGATCGCTTTCGTATTGATCGGGAGTGTACTGCGCATTCTCATAATAAGGGTCTTGATTGTAAGGGTCATAATAGGACTGGTACTGCTGGTCGTAATTAATATGATGGGTTCTAGGGTAGTTCGAGTAGTTATTAGGGTTTCTTTGAATGACAGAGGGGCGATTTTGGTTTTGTTGGGCACTAGAAAAGGGTCTAAAATTGTTTTGAGGAGGGTTATTCTGAAAAGAAGTATTCGGTCTTTGTTGTTGAGAGGACCCAGGGTTATTTTGATAGTTTCTTTGATCTGTATTTGCGGAAAAATTTTGGCGTTGCATTTGTGGTGTTCTGCATTCGTTAGAGATATGGCCCAACCGTCCGCAGGAATAGCATTTTGGAAGTTGCGGGTTTTGTGTTGGTGGGCGTCTAATAGGTTGTGGTGGTTTTTGAACGGGTGGACGAATAGTCTTTTGAGTTTCAAAATATGAGAGTTGGAGCTCTCGTCGAATACGGTTGTGGGCATCTAGCAGGTTATCAGGGTTGTTTGCCCTAATAATTTGTCCTAAACGGGGTTCCAAACCTGTAAGCAGGGTGTTTAGGGACATAGTATCGATTAGGGTGCACTGTGCGGTCTTTTGTAGGGCTGTAAGGTTGTTGGTTTTTTGGATACACGAGTGCATTTTAGCGTTTAAAACCTGTAACCTATTGTAAAAGGTAAGAGGAGATTCGTTTGAAAGTTGGCGTAACCTTTGTAGGTCCTGTATAAGGGATGAAAGATCCCTTGAGTCGCCGAAATGTAAATTCAATAGTTGTTTAATTTCCCCATATTTTGAGGGGTTTCTAGAATTTATAAGCTGTGCAGCTCTACCTTTTAGTTTGTTTTTTATGTGAATTACTAGGAGGATTTTTTGGTCTTCCGTTGCCATGGTATCGGCAACATCGCAAGCGTTAATGAAAGTTCCCAAAGAGATTTGGTCCCCTTCAAATTCCGGTATAATAGAAAAAATTTCCGAAAGTCTATAAGGTTCTGGTTCGACCTGTTGTTCTTGTTGTTGTTGTTGTTGTTGTTGTTGTTGTTGTTGTCTTGTTTCCGGCATTTCGATAAGGTGTTTGTCGGGGAATTAAAATAAAATATGTGCAAAAAGATAAAAGATAAAGGATAAATCGAACAGGTTTCAAAAAGATATAAATAGAATAGGAATAAAGATAAAATTGATAATCGATAAATCACTAAGACGGGATGATTCAATTGTTAACTTACTCTAACTTTAACATGAGTCGTCTTTGTTCTCTACAGCTGTCGGGGTCTCTATGCAGATATTCCTCCTTCTTGACTGTCGAGTGGTTGATCGGCTCGGGGGTGTGGTTCTCTCCGTTAAGGGATTGGGATCCGCCGTCCGCAGTTGGAATTATCCTGTTCTGAAGACGTTTACGCGATCCTACCGACTGCGCCAATGTTATAACTCACAAAGCACAAAACACTTTTTAAAAAAAATTTATTTTTACTAAAATCAAAACTCAAACTGACATAATAACGTTCTATAAAAATACTAACTGTTTCTTATAAAAATTGGGTGTATTTATACAATATAGAAATGCTGAATTAGCATTTCCCACGAAAACTGCTTACTAATACTTAGAAATAAAGGTGTAGAGTTATTATGATGCAATACCGTGAATTATTGCGTAATATGATATTTGTGTTACTTTATAATGTTAAAGTACCGTGGGAATTTCATATAACATATATATATATATATAAAGTATATGCATAAAATCTGCACTTGTATTTGGATTCAATTTGGCCCTCAGTTTTAGTACGAAGGTAAGTTTAATATTTCCCCCAAAATCACTAGTAGCAATTTTAAAATTGCCGCACACTGTTCTAAGCAAGTTTCTGTGAACGGAAGTGAACACGTCATTTAGATTTACTGGTCCTTTAATTTTAATTTAATTTAAATATGTATTTTTTTTAATCAATAAAAAAGATTATTAAAGATCTTAAAACCAAAGGTGATCTGTCGAGTTGATCTTATTAATTTTTTTATTTCTTAGAAGCCGAAGGAAAGGATATCCGTGTGTGTAAGGATGGGACACTTAATATCGCTAAAGTGGTTAAATAATAATAAAAATAAAACATTTTGGAAACTATTTTGCTCAAAATTGCATAAATAACTGCTAAATGTGGGCTTACTGCTATAGGAAAAATTGTGGCATTACAAACATGGTGATTGTTAATTTTATGTTTTGTTACTTGTGCATTTGCATGGTTTTATTTTAATATACAACGGTTTTAATGTTTGTTTCCATGTTTTCCTTTCCGATATAAGGATTTTCCACAAAGTTAGTGTCATATGTATGCTGCATTCTGTTCACCCAGCCCAGTTTGGTTAGCTGGTCTGTGAACGGAAGGGAATAACCTCACTAGGGACGATGAGACAAGCTAGTGGTAGTAACAAATTGGATACTAATCAGCAAAACGTAATTACGGTTCCAATGGAACTTCAACGACAGTTAAGACCAAAGTACAAAGGAAAACCATCAAATTTTGATATTAGTGTGGCTACATCTAGCAGAAGAACATATTAAGGCAGATGAAGACCGGAGTAAAGTTGTGAATTGTCTATGGTATAAACTAGTTAAAAATGGGATGATTTTTATATCAGAGAATATCCTATGCGAATATGTGATGAGAATTGCATCAGGCGTGGTGACTATGGATGAAACTAGAAAAGACTGAAGGCGTTGAGTTCACAGGCGAAAATAAATGATAAATGATCGCAGTGCGTCACCCTGTTGACCCAGTAATAGGCACGAAGCATGATATTAATAGCTCAGTAAAACTTGAGAAGACGAAAAGTGAGTCTCAATTGAAAAATGGCCCACCGAGAGAAGCAGAGCAAAAGAAGATAGTTATCTATGCTCCACCTGAAAATGAAAAAACAATATTTCAAAGAACTGTATTTAAGAAAGGTTTCTTGTTATTTGATACGGATTAAACGAATGTTAGAACATCCGAAGGATTACAAGAGTTGCTAAAGTGTCTAGTGTACGAATAGGCACGAACTTATAACAGAGAAAATGCCATTAACAGCATTTCTGCCAATACGAAAAACATCCCGCAAACACTTGGTAAAGCTGAGAGGGATTCGTGGTAAACAAGCAGAGTAGTGGTATGATGACATTGCCTTTACACATGTCACAAGTAGAGTAGAATGCTAAAAAAAAAAAGCGTATACAGTGGGCTGGTTTCTACTACAAAAAGGAAAAATAAGATTTCATAGTGTGCAAAAAACCAGAGTATTCTGTAGAGGGATATCTCTAAGGCAAATCAAAATCCTTGCTCCAAAATATGTTCAGCAATATATTCACGAAAAATGAATCCAAGAAAAAAATTAAATAATTCTAAAATTATTGAATATATTAACCTCTATTTTCCCTTCTTCCAAAGCTATTATACAAGGAAAGTTAACCATGCCAAAAATATCTGAACAAAGAATTGAGTATTAGCAAAATATATGAGATATACAAGAAACACAATGTGTCTCAGAAAATATTCAGCCTAAAGAAACAAAAAAAAAAACTAAAAATGGATAAAAGCCTACATTTTGCCAAAACTGGACAAGCACGCCATGCTCTAAAAAGCAAATCTAAAAAAAACGAAATCTTTAAAATTTATCAGCATAGGAGAACTAATTCGGCTCAATAATACCAAAGAATAAAGTGGTCAGGATCAGACATAACCCCATTGTAGAGGATACGGTGAAAAATAGCGCAAATAAATTAAATTTTTTTAATTGTAAAGGTTCTTATTATATGATGTATTGCCCAAAGCCAATTGTGGAGTGTGCAGACGTGTAGATCACCGGCAACATCAGTGTTAATAAATATGGCTACCAAAACATCACAAAACTAACCCTTATATTATTACTGTCGCTGTTAGTGACATTTAAATAAATTGTTTAATTGATGCTGGCAGTTCTTGTACGTCAATACGTCCAAGAATAGCTAATAAACAATAATGACACTAAACCTAAACCCATGTAACGTTATCGGGTAATTATGTTTGTAGTTCGGGAGTTACGTATTAGACAGATATCAGCAAATTTTAATGTGATTGTCATAGACAATAACCAAATGATGCATGACTGTATTGTATGTTGTGAATCTTTATTATGGCGCATGCAGTTTTCTATAAACTGGTAATAAATATTTTATAGCACTAGCATCGAGATTTTATCGGGAGCCAATGGACGAGAATTCAATGAAGAAAATGCATTTGTCACAGAGGAGCGGGAAAGCCTGCAACGGATTTTTGATGTATTTAGAAAAAGCAATTTAACCTTACAATTAAGTAAATGTTACCTTTTTTAAAGAAAAGTAGTGTATTGATCGGGAAGTGTGCGCGAAAGGAGAGCAGCCCTGCCAAGAAAAAACCAATGAAGTTTTAAACATACCAGAGCCCCAAAATGTGAAACAAATTTAACAGTTTGTGGGACTGTCAAGTTACTTTCATTTTGTAAAAAATTTGTTGTACACACTCCTATATCTGTAATGTTGCACAGTAGTTGCTGGCGTGCATTGATGAATGTGACATACCCTCGATACTTGTTTTTTTAGGATCATTCTCCTAGTTCTAGTCATTCCAATTTCCATTTTTAGAAAATCTGTGTAAAGGTTTAATGGATAAAATATAATTGAATCGTTTAATATTGAAAGGGAACATGTACACATTCTGGCTAAAATGATATTTTTGTCGCAATCGCCTATGTAAACCTAGACCTATTTAGTGGTAAAACGGCTAATGCCGGGCCTCCGTAGGATTTTATGACCCCGTTAAGTTATTGTTTATTTTTAAAAGGGCGCATGCCTAGGACATGTGCCCTTTCAGTAATAAATACATAATAATTATATACCCTTCCCCTTCCTACTAGAGCTCATAAAAAATTTAAAATAAGTATAGAACGTCTAAGCAGAAATTTCTAAACTTTTGGCTAAGGAAAAATTTCCCAGAGATATGCGAGGGAAGAATCTTAAAAGTCATACTAGGGGCAGTAAGGCATATGACTTAATAAGGGGGCATATTAGCAGTTTTCCCCTGAAATCGTCTTAATATACTAGAATCACAATAAACTAACCTAAACTAAAATATCCCGATTATTAAGTGAAGTAGAACTTTTATTATACATTTTTTTAGGAAAACCTTAATTATCGATTCGGGCGACCACAAAAAGATGTATGTGGCAAATGTGAAAAACTATCAACAAAAAAAAATCCTGCAATAAATGATATAGCTGAAAGCAAAATATATCCCTACCAGGAAGGTATTATCAAAAAGGGTGCTAACGAATTGTCTTCATGCCTATATGATTATATAGAAAATAATATTTCTTCTACGGCTAAAGAAATACACATCTTTTCTGATGGATGTTCGGGCCAAAATAAAAAGCACACAGTTGAGATATTTATTGGGACTTTCTATTAAGCGCCATATTGCCATAAAACAAAATTTTCCTACTAGAGGTCATAGTTACCTACCAAGCGACAGACATTTTGTTATAATAAAAAAAAATTGAAAATGGAAGATCGAATCTATACACCAATGCAAAATTCGAAAATGATTAACGAATCCTCTAATGGAAAAATAGAAAGCAACGAAATTGTTCTAGATTTGTAGTGCCCTAAATATTTTAAAAATCTTGTGGCACCAACTCAACCTTTGTCACAAGAAAGGCGTACTTTATTCAAAATCTCCGTTCAGGCTGGTCCCAATATACGTAATATAGATTTACCTAACGGAAAACATCTTGCGACATGTATTTTATTAACGAGAATAAAATCAGTGACATTAAGAAGGTACTCCATTATGTGCTCGAAGAGAACAACAACTTCTACAATGTTTTTACCGCGTGGCCAACTACAGCTGCAGCTTTTAACTCGGATGATGTAGAAATACGTCGTATTCTTGTACTATCCTACATATATTCCTTTGCTTCTTTTTTTGTCTATTTCATAATAATATTTGTGTAGTTTTCTAATTGAAAACAACTGTTTTTTTTTAAAACAATAAATATATTTATGATAATAATTAATATTTCTTTCCACATTGCTATTAAAAAGGCATAAGTTCATAACCAAGATAAGCTAAAAAAATGTGACAATTGAGAAAACTTGGCCAACCAATTGACATAATTTGAGTGCCCTAGATGCAAAACTCGCTTTTCGACAAAAATTCAAAAAATGAGATTAGGACGCCATCTTGTTCATCTAGTAAATAGTAATACTGTGTTCAAGTATTATGGAACATAATTAACTTTTTAGCACGAGAAACCTGGCTTAAAAATCGCAATTTATTGTAAAACTCGCATTTTGTTTTGACGGACTGGATGCAAAACTCTCTCTTTGCACTGCGTCCAATCACAGCCCGCAATTTTACACTGTTAGAGCCGTGCTACATGAACGTCTGACAGCAGATGTTTGTTTTGATCCATTAATTTCTCTTGTTTTTAAGTTAGTACCTACTTGTTAAGTTGTTTAATATTATTAAAAGTTTGCAAACATGGAAATAGACAATGAAAGTTATGAAATTAATGACAGTGTTAGTTCAAAAATACAACCTTCTCTAAGGAACATGTGTAGTAGAAAATGTAAAGGGGAAAGTAAACGGCAAAAGCTTAAAATATTATGGTAGTTAATTAAAATAATATTGATTTGTTTGCATAGAAATGGCAAGAAATTACAATAATTATTATTATAAATTGTATTATTTTAGGCATACCCCAAAACGATTGCCGGAATCACCTGTGGACATAATGGCCAGCCAGGCAAACCGTATTATTGTTCCACATTAACGATGCGGCAAGTTCGAGATTTTCATACAAAACTGTATTCCCTAAAAGAAAAATGTAAAAAGATAGTTTTGTAGTCGCATGTTGTAAAGGGCAAAAGCGTAAAAGATCAAAAATTGCCCAGGAAAAAATATCTATTAAGTATTATGTTTTAACAACTTCTGCTAAAAAGATCCGTGTGTGTAAGACGGCTTTTTTAAAAATCACTTCACGTAGTAGATATCGAATCGAACGGGTTATCAAAAAATTTTTATTGAAAGGACAGATGCCACAAGAAAAGAGGGGAGGCGATCGCATCCTTGATAGGAATATGGACAAAAAGTTGGCAATAAAATTATTTATTGAATCTCTAGAAAGTGTAGAGAGCCATTACTGCAGGAGTAAAACCAGTGCTCGCGTCTATCTACCCTGTGAACTTGAGACGTATTTTTAAATGTTAAAAATACATTCCAGCGACGGCAGCTGTTCATCGGTGAGCACTGGGTTGTTGGTAAGGAGTGTGGTTCACTTTTCTAACAGGGCGCCACCCAGTCTGATTAAATTAATGAAATATTAAGAGTTCCAAACTGGGAAACGAACTCTTAATAAAATGAGTAATAAAAACTGATGTTATATAATCATGAAATATAATTAGAATTGCATAATTCTAAACAATTAATTAAAAAATTATTAATGGCATTCTTAAGTTTTACTTACACGATTACCCAATCCCCTCTTTGATTGATCAATCAAATTTTACAAAAATAACTCAACATTCATTTCGTGTTTCTTAAAATATTAATGAAAAATATGCATATAAGTTTAATACGGCGATGTGATTTTAAATTTATCGTTTTAAACATAATAAAAAATTAACATCATTGTTTATACTATCTAGGTACTTATAGAATTTAGAATAATAATCTAAAAAAATATTGTAAGTAATGATGCAGGCGGCATTTAGGTTAATATATTAGAAATAAATTGGAATAAACTGGCCTTATAATGATTGTTCTTCGCTGAAGTAGAAAAGATTGATCTGGTGGGATATTTCCGTGCAAATCGTCATGATATCTCTCCAGCAACAATTTGTGGAAGTGGAGGATAACTTATTTTGTGCGGAATATCGGCCCAACAAAAAAACTCTCAAGAATTAATCGTCGAGAGTTTTTGAAATAAATAAAGACTTCCTTGAAATAGGATAGCGATTGTTGGGCTAATTAAGACACATTGTCATGATCCATTAAAAACTGAAAGATTGATGTTGATGAAGAAGGATCTCACTAAATCTCCACAAATCAGAGGCTTATACGAGTGGACATTGCTTTACAGAAAACACGTGAAATAGGAAATTGACTATATAGGCCCGTTCTCGGGATAATCCTATTTTCTGTTAAAAACACCCGTTTTAACACGCGGACTTGACCAAAGTGTCCTTGCCAGAAAAGAGAGCCTAGTAACAGCACGAAGAAACATCGAGTACCGGAACAATCAGAATTCTCTCTTTTTTAAAAAAATATATTAAAAAAGGATAGACCTACATCAACAATTTTTCAAATCTGCAGTAAGTTAAACATCGAAGCCCGCGCAGTAGTACTACGTAGGTATTTACGCGTCACGGTACTCTGAATTAAATATTTGGGCGAATGCGCCAGATATTAATAAATAGCAATATTATTATAATAAGTTAAACAAATTGTGATTCCGAAAATTAATTATAATATTAATAATAATTAAATTTATCATGGTAGCGTAACCGCTACACTGCCCCTCTCCTTAAAAAAATAGGATGCGAAAGTGGACTATTTTATCGATTTTCTAAATTCCAATAAAATTTCAAATATAATACAGGATGGTACCTATTGAAGATAATCATTACGTCAAATCTATTTTAGCTTTTTATAACTTCGCGTATCACACGTCCTTGCGGAAGTCAACATCGGTAAGGTCATAATTCGGGAAGGTCACATTTGAGAAAGGTCTGCTAAAAAAACTGACGTAGTCATTAGAAAATCGGCATATTTGATAGTAATGTAAGACTAGATAAAAAAATAAAAAAATAGTTTTGCTTTATTGCCTTAAGATGCGTTATCGGTAATAAGTAACGGGAAATGCTAAGTATACCGAGTAGATCGTAGAGTTGACCTACAATATATATATATATATATATTTTTTTTTTTTTTTTTTTTTTTTAGGACATTCACAAAAATATGTACATTATTATTCACTAAACTAGAAAATAAAGGAAACCTTATCGTTGTCTGAGACAATCGACAAAAGCCGGTTACATATTTACACAAGGGCAATGGGTGACCAAAATTATTTAGGCACCACTAAAATGCCAAGGAAAAATATCTTGACTAAAATATACTATTCCCAAAAAATTATTAGCTAATTTTATGGATTCCCTCTTATATGAGATTATTTAAAATCAAAATAGGAAATAAATATTTCTGTTTGTATTTCATATACAAAAACAAAACAAGGTTAGATAATAATATATAATACATATATTTTTTTTTATGAGATAAAGTAGGTAGTTAATTAGTAAGTATATATCTATGAAGACGTACTTCTACTATTTAGTGAATCAGAAGAACCAAGATAAGGCCGTAAATCTTTTACATGCCACTTCCCTGCTTTTGAACCATCAACATTTTTTAGTTCGTAAACTAAAGCAGAAAGTTTTTTATGCACTATACATAGGATATTTCTTGGACTGAGTTTGGCAGAAAATTTATTAGGAGCACTAGACAAGGTTTTATTCGGACGCCATACTTTATCACCAACTTGAAAACTAATATCCCTCTTTCGGAGGTTATACGACTTTGCGTTTCTTTCATAAGCAAGGTGAAGCTTTTGACGTATGTCTTTAAATATATCGCGAAACTCGGTAAAAGTCTCTGCATATGAATTTCTATCACCAGGTAAAATCTCAACTGATTCATCAGAAGGAACCTGGTTATAATAGTCTCCCGATAAAGGTACATGCCTACCAAAATTTAAATAAGCTGGAGGAAAACCCGTCACCTCATGGACAGCTGTATTTATAGCCTGTCTGATCTCGGATATGTGCAAATCCCAATCTTCGTGCTTATTTATGTAACAACGAATACCAGTGGTAATGGTTTTATTTGTCCGTTCCACAAAATTACATTGTGGTGAATAGAAGGGAGTATACCATTGCTTAACCTTATACTTTGCACAAAGATTTTTAAAATGGTGACTAGCCAAATTAGTACCATTATCACAGATAAGGTATTGAGGAACACCAAAGATAAGAAAAACATTATTTTCTAAATGAAGAGCAATCATAGGAGATTTTGAATCCCTAAGAGGAAAAATTAATGTATATTTTGAAAACCAATCTGAAACAACTAAAAGCCATTTATGACCTTTTCTACTTCTTGGAAATGGCCCAATAAGATCAAGAGATAATATCTGAAAGGGACGATCAACAATTTTTTCTTTGCCCATCGTGCTAATTCTTGCAGTATTAGAATGCTTTTGAGCACCACACACCAAACATTTGCGAACAAATTTCAAGATATCGGGTCTCATGTGAGGCCAATAATAGGAGTCTTGAACTCTAAACAATGTTTTTCGAAAGCCAAAATGAGCACACGTAGGCGGATTGTGGCAAGATTCAAGAACGTCATTTCTCTGTGATTTTGGAACCAACAACTTCCATTCACAAGGATTAAACTGGAAAGCTGACTGACTAGGTACAAACTTGTAAACGATACCTTTTTCGACCTTCCACTGTAGATACTTATCAGGAAAAGAAATAATTTTTTCTCGTAACGACGAATACCAGGGATCAAGAGAATTTAAATCTATAGATATTACCGATACTTCAATTCCAGGTTTTGAACCAAAAGAATCCAACGAATTTTCAGCTACATCTTCAGGTAAAGATGAATAAGGAATTCGACTTAAGGCATCTGGGACAACATTTAACGAACCTTTACGATGCTGCAATTCAAAAGAATATTGCCTAAGCTTAAGAATCCAGCGTGTCAAACGTCCTGAAGGGTTTTTTAAATTATTTAACCATAACAAACTGTAGTGATCTGTAATGACCGTAAAACAAGTACCTTCGATCCATGGTCGGAACTTTTCTATACTAAAAATAACTGACAGACACTCTCTTTCGGTTACAGTGTAATTTCTTTCTGCCCTTGACAATGAACGGCTTGCATATGCTATCACCTTCTCCTCTCCATCGAGTACCTGTGTGAGTACGCCTCCTAAACCTACATCAGAGGCATCAGATTGCACAGTAAATGGCTTAGAAAAGTCTGGTTGAGATAATATTGGTGCAGAAACCAATTTTTGCTTAATATTGACGAACGCGGCTTCGGCTTCATCGTTCCAAGAAACAGCTTGTCGTTTCTTCTTGCCTTTAAGCAACGCATTCAGGGGAGCAATAAGGGAAGAAAAATCTCTAATAAAACGCCTGTACCAAGAACACATTCCAAGAAAGCGTTTAATCGCAGTCGCATTACGAGGACGAGGATAATTAACCATAGCTTCAACTTTTGAAGGATCTGTAGTCAAAGAATTATCACCAACAATAAAACCAAGATATCTAAGAGAAGTTTTAAAGAAATTACATTTATCGAGATTTATAGTGAGTCCAGCGTCTTTTAAAATATTTTTTACAGAAGTTAAAAGTTCAAGATGATGATTATAATCTGGAGAGCATAACAAAATATCGTCAAGATATGAGAAAATGTAAGGTTCATATTTTGGTCCGAAGATGGCATCAACTAATCGCTGTTGAGTTTGGGCACTGTTGCATAATCCAAATGGCATAACTGTGAATTGAAAATGACCTCTACCTATAATAGAAAATGCAGTCTTTTCTCTGGAGTCAGCATCTAGAGGAATTTGCCAAAATGCTTTTCGCAAGTCAATGGATGAAATAAATTTCGCATTCCTGAGGTTATTAAGTATACGGTCTATATGCGGCAATGGATATGAGTCGTGTTTACTTATTTTATTAAGAGCACGCCCATCGAAACAGAATCTGTATTCTCCGTTAGCTTTTTTAACTAGTAAAGTAGGACTACTCCACGGACTTTCTGAATTTTCTATGATTCCTAACTTTAACATAGAATCCAGTTCTTTATTTAAAATTTCTTGCAAATAAGGTGAGAGAAGATATGGTTTCATTTTAAAAGGTTTGCTGTCTCCTGTATCTATAGTTAATTTAATTTTATTTGTTCGACCTAATCTATCTTTGCTATCTATTTCTTTAAATGATCCTATAATTTTAAGAGCTTCACCCTTTTGTTCTGGTGGCAGTTCCTCTAACGAAAAAAGCTTCAAAAAAGAAAAAGAAAAATTGTTTTCGCTTAGCGTTGAGACAACCGTCTTGTCTTTACGTATACACCAACTGTTTTCTTGAAAATCCACTAACAGATTAAATTGCCTTGCAAAATCACTCCCAAAAATAAAAGAGTGAGTAACAGAAGGTACAACTAGAGCTTTAATAATTTCGCATGAATTATCAATAAAAATGGGCAAGTCGGCAACACCGCTTATTTTTTGAGATGACCCGTCAGCAGTAAAGATATTTTTATTTATTACAGGATTTATTTTAATTTTTAAATGTTTTAAAATCTTTATTCCTTCTACTCCTACTATAGAAGCGTTAGCCCCTGAGTCAAATAATACACTTATGTCACGATCAAATAACCTAACAGAAAGATAGGGCCTATTATCAGACTCTTTATTTATAAATAAAGGTAAAGCTTCAGAAATTTGGTTAAATTTCCCTTTATAAAAATCCGAAACAAAATCCAACCAAGAAGTCCAATCAGATTTACTAAAGAAAGGTTTAGTCAGTGTGGTCTTATGCCAAGGAGTATCAATGCTTCGACCACCGACAAGCATTGATGACTTTAGTTTTTTGTACATTTTGGGCAGGAAGAAACTTTGACATTAGGTTCACCACATTTAAAGCAAAAAGTTTTTCGTTTCTCTGTGCAAACATTACAAGTATGATTAGGTAATTGAAAATTAAAACAAACTACTTTACGTTTATTTGGATCTGAAAGATTTTTCTTAGTTTCATCAACCACAGTATTTTTATTATCTTTTTCTACTACTTGCGATTGTGGTGAGCTAGAAAATGACTTATTAAATCTAGAATATCTTTCTGTTCTTTGATTTGATCCCGAAAATGAAGAATTTCCCAGATAAGAAACTTGAGTGGTAGATTTTCGAGAAGTAATATAGGTAGCTTCTTCAAGTTTTTTACATAAAGCAGTTAAATTCGCTACAGAGTCAATAGGTTGTAAGGCGAGTTGTGTTACATAATCAGGTAAAAGATTTTTTCGAATATACTTAAGTTTTGTGACCTCCGCAGGACATGTAGATAAACGACTAAAAAGGTTTTCCAATTGAGCAATAAAAATTGTAACTGACTCATTTCGTCTCTGTCTTCTCTGCCTTATAGACTCCCAAATTTCGTCATCCGCAAAAGGAGGCAAAAAATCTTTTTTTAATTGCTGGATTAATGAATCCCAGTCCGTGACTGACGATTTAATATTTCGGTACCAAATGAAAGCATCACCGATAAAAAATTCTACTGCCGAATTAAATAGTTGATCATTAGTTACTTCACGCGCCTGCGCCAAATCGGTTACGCGTTCAATAAAATAAAATACTCTTTTTGGATCTCCATTAAATTTAACACCCCAAGAAGAAATTGGTTGTTTATTAGACCCACACGTAATAACTGGATTGAGATTAACGACTGGCGATGTCGGTTGAGGAAAGAAAGAAGTACTAGCTTGTGCCGACGGCTCAGAAATAACTTTATCATCTAAATCCGCTTCTAGTTTTATACAAGTCGCGTAAGATTCATTTTTAAAATTGACAAACTCATCCGGCTCCTCAGCAGGGATTACTATTCTTTTGACGCGGCCGATGAGATGATTTATTCTTGACCTAACCCGCAAAAAACCAGAATCGGTGGCTGTTCCTTCAAAATCGGTTATTACATCAGAAATAGAAAGTATACTTCGATCAATTTCGGCTTCTTCCTTATCAAAATTGTAATTGTAAGCTTCCAAAATAATTTGACTACCAGGGATACCACTAGAAATTTCCTTTTTTAAAAGTTTTCCTAACATTTTCCGTTTTTCCGCAACATTACGATTGGAAATCACCGAGCGGATTGCCAGCTCGTAATCAAGCTCATAGTCTAAAAGATGATTGCAATGAAAAGAAAGATCCATATTGATTAAAATTAAAAATCGGAAATATTTCAAAAAGTTTTTACAAGTAGCGTTTATAAATTTTTATTATTCGTTCAATAAATTTTATTTGGGCTTAAAAGTCAATTTTAAACTAGTTGATAATTATTAGGCATTAATTTTAATTGTTCAAGAAAAGTTATTATCTAATAACATAGCTATTACAGCACTTGATTTATTAAAATATTATAAGGTATTTTTTTTTGACAAGTCCCTGTATAAATAAAACGCACTAAAATCAAAAAAATAATGCACAATGCAACAATAATCACCCAATGTGATTTCGCAAAACGTTTGCAAAATAAACTAATTACCTTTAATTTATTCACAATAAAAAATTCCAGAAATAAATTCCATTATAAAAAAATATCGTGCTCTTATCGGTCGATGTTAAAATTTACTGAACAAAATGCTTTATTTATTTAAATAAAATTGGATCTAATTTCTAGCAATCTTTGAAACCTGTTATCTTTAACAATTAAGGAAAATAAAATCAAGGTATTATATTTGTATTTTATCTGCGTTGTCCGAAAATTAATTCGAAGCCAAATAAATCGATTTATCGCGAGACCGAGAAGTACAGATTTTCCATATTCAAAATCTTCTAAATATAATAAAAAATGTATAGGTAGATAGTATTATATAATTAAATGTGTTAGTTTATGGTTAGTAGTAATTATTCAATTTGACTGCAATCTTTTAATTTAATTTCTATAATATGTAATATTATAAAGCCTGCCAAAAATATGTTTAATTGAAATAATATTAATTAATGAAAATAAAAAATTAAAAAAATTAGAAATAGTGAAACACACTCAGGCCCTACGCATTTGGGCGCTATTTATATGAGACGTATTTTTAAATGTTAAAAATACATTCCAGCGACGGCAGCTGTTCATCGGTGAGCACTGGGTTGTTGGTAAGGAGTGTGGTTCACTTTTCTAACAGGGCGCCACCCAGTCTGATTAAATTAATGAAATATTAAGAGTTCCAAACTGGGAAACGAACTCTTAATAAAATGAGTAATAAAAACTGATGTTATATAATCATGAAATATAATTAGAATTGCATAATTCTAAACAATTAATTAAAAAATTATTAATGGCATTCTTAAGTTTTACTTACACGATTACCCAATCCCCTCTTTGATTGATCAATCAAATTTTACAAAAATAACTCAACATTCATTTCGTGTTTCTTAAAATATTAATGAAAAATATGCATATAAGTTTAATACGGCGATGTGATTTTAAATTTATCGTTTTAAACATAATAAAAAATTAACATCATTGTTTATACTATCTAGGTACTTATAGAATTTAGAATAATAATCCAAAAAAATATTGTAAGTAATGATGCAGGCGGCATTTAGGTTAATATATTAGAAATAAATTGGAATAAACTGGCCTTATAATGATTGTTCTTCGCTGAAGTAGAAAAGATTGATCTGGTGGGATATTTCCGTGCAAATCGTCATGATATCTCTCCAGCAACAATTTGTGGAAGTGGAGGATAACTTATTTTGTGCGGAATATCGGCCCAACAAAAAAACTCTCAAGAATTAATCGTCGAGAGTTTTTGAAATAAATAAATAATTCCTTGAAATAGGATAGCGATTGTTGGGCTAATTAAGACACATTGTCATGATCCATTAAAAACTGAAAGATTGATGTTGATGAAGAAGGATCTCACTAAATCTCCACAAATCAGAGGCTTATACGAGTGGACATTGCTTTACAGAAAACACGTGAAATAGGAAATTGACTATATAGGCCCGTTCTCGGGATAATCCTATTTTCTGTTAAAAACACCCGTTTTAACACGCGGACTTGACCAAAGTGTCCTTGCCAGAAAAGAGAGCCTAGTAACAGCACGAAGAAACATCGAGTACCGGAACAATCAGAATTCTCTCTTTTTTAAAAAAATATATTAAAAAAGGATAGACCTACATCAACAATTTTTCAAATCTGCAGTAAGTTAAACATCGAAGCCCGCGCAGTAGTACTACGTAGGTATTTACGCGTCACGGTACTCTGAATTAAATATTTGGGCGAATGCGCCAGATATTAATAAATAGCAATATTATTATAATAAGTTAAACAAATTGTGATTCCGAAAATTAATTATAATATTAATAATAATTAAATTTATCATGGTAGCGTAACCGCTACAAACTAAACATAACTAAACTATAAAATATCTACCAATCAAAGTTCAGAACCAAGAACTGCGTGTCAAATCGGGTTTCTTTAGGTCATACATAAATACCCATTACAATATCTCCCGATAGGGTGCTCGGTATGATTGAAAGGGAAGTGAAGAAGAAATCTGTACTTGTAAAACTTTCAGATTATGAAAAGATCGTAGCACATACGCAAATTGGGTGTAGACGGGCAGGCGTATGACTGGAAAACTGAAACCCAAACACATATGAAAACACCAACAGCATGGCACTTTCAGTTTAACAAGGCTAAGCAATTCATTTTTACCAGAGGAAAAACGAATGTATTAATAGGAGGTGAGCCAAATTATTATGCTAATATCGGCGAAGCAAAATCTGTTCTCAAAAGAGGGAAGAACACTTCAGTTATTAATCCTACTGAGCTCGATATTGGCTGCAAACTAAAGGGTGATAAATCGTCAATAATTTCACTTCTGAAGAAACATTACGGAGATACCTGAGTAGAAAACCTCGATTTAAGTTTCCTTAAAGAAACCTCTTTAGCCCAAGACCGGACCAAGATAACACTCCTGAAAATGACATTGAGAGTAGCTGCCGTAGCATGATACCATACGATATAAATTTACCGATATAGGTAAATGCCATTTTATTTGTATTTTTGACAATAAATTAAAAAAAAAAACTGTTTCTCTTAGTTTTAGTTGCAAGCAAAACTCGCTTTTTGAAAATGTTCGGAGCAAAACTCGCCAAATGCTTTTGTTTTTCCTAATTTATTTAAAAAGTGCTTGTTTTATTTTTAAAATACGATGAGACCTAAGAGGGGGCATTTGTATCAAAATGACCCCAACATTTTGAAGAGATTGGTCAAAAATTTCGACCGAAAAAAGTTTTTTTTTTGGTTTTATCAATATTACCTTTCATACATTAAGCGAGTTTTGCATCTAGGCCACTCATTTATTGATTGTTACTTGAAAGTGTAGAAAAAATTGATAGGAATAACAAGTAGGGCGTTTTTGTATCTGGCCTAAAATTTCAAAAATGTGACATGCGTCTTTTTAATAATAAACGATTCAATTAGGCGATTTTAATATAAATTATGGTGATCCAAATAATTTCTATACCAAAAAGCTAAAGAATATTGTTACCCGATTGGGTCTATCTCAATTAATTGACAAACCTACTAGCATAACCAATGTAAGTAGCTCAATTGATCTGGCATTTAGTACTTTAATGTAACGTATAGAGTTTATTGAAATGAAAAATAAATGATCATTCTATCACATCATTTCATTAAGGAAAAAAAATGATCACTTCTGTGAAAAAAATATCCGTAATCTACCCCAGGGAAATTTGGAGCTGGTTAACGTTGACTGAATGAAAAGGGCTACGATCAAAGCAAACTCTTTACCCTGGAATGGCAAAGACATTAAACGGTTGGTGAAACGGATATTTATTAATTGTACGGGTCAAGACTAGCGAATCTTATCATGACTGTGATTTAAGCGATTAAAAAATCAAATTTGCAATCACATATAATACAATAAAAGCAAAAAAAATAGAATACTACAATGCCCAAATGGACCGAAAAATTAATGCTACAAAAATGTGGAAAACACTAAAAACGCTTATAAAACCATCCCCTTTAAATTTTGCCTGTAAAATTGTCGTTCTTCCACTAGGAATTCTAAAAGTAAATGATCTTGATATTGCCGAAGGTTTTAATTCATATCTTATCACTGGTGTAGTTGAGATAGGTAATACTATTCCCATACTGGCAACATGGAATTCAGTTGACCTATCAGTAACACCTGTGGGGTTTTCTAAATTTAAATAATTATCTACGTTGCAATTACGAATTATTGTAAATTTTCTTAAAAATAAAGGTGACAATTTGAATATCTTCTTAAAATATTGTAGTTACATTGGAGAATGACCAGTTAGAAGGCAATACAGCATACGAAGCAAGAATTAGTGACAAAATACTGGCCCATCGAGATAATTTACATTTACTGTACACATTTGACTTGTAGCAATGCTTCGCAAGACCAAAAATCTTAATAGCTTTTTATAAGAGGCAGCTATGGATTTAAATATTTTAATGCGCAATCTAAAGAATAAGGAATACTCCGACACTTGCCGAGGAAAAAACAAGAATATCCACATACTAATTATGTTCTCTATATTTATGCCAAATGATGCGTGCTTTAAAATTTATAAACCATAAATTACAAATAAATGATAGAGAAAAGGACAAAAAAGTACTTTATTGTCATTGAACATCCTAGAGATTCGATTCAGTTAGTGACATGTCAGTCATGTGGAAACTCTCAACCGTTTCATGTCACGGAAATAACTCAAAACGATCTTTTAGAGCCTTCTGAGTTACTAAAGCAAAATTTTAAGCAGCCAAAAATAGATTTAAATGCCCATAAAATACTTTCGATATAAATAAAGTGGTTGAGATATTTCCGAAAAATAGACATTGTTGAATAGAAAACTAGCTTAGACAGAGATAAAACATTTCTTATTTGGGAAAACAAAGTTTGCCCCAAGTCTTTTTTAAAAGGGACCAGTTCCAATATCAGTAAAGAAAAAAAAGAACCTGTTTAACTGCTTCCTTACATAGATAAAACTTTTCATTCAATTATACGTAAAATTATTTAATTATTATTATATTATTAAAAAAAATAAAACGTCTAATTACAACTGATAAAGTGGTCGACGGTATAGTTGAAAGTGACAGTAATGATGTTGAATAGTTTTCAGTTTTTGTATAAAAGTATTTAATTTTTTTTTTGAAAAATAAATGTACCAAACGAAATAAGTAGTTGTCTCATTTCGAACCTAACTATGATATTCGTAAAACAGCACCTAAAAAATGTTGATTTTTTTATGAGATGAATCATAAAAAAGTTCATACTGTTTATGATAAAACCATGTGCATTTCAAAGTGCGTATTATTTTGCACTTATACCCTTTTTTTAATTGAGGATGAGGTGAAATTCTTGGACCTGTTATAGAAGTTGAGGGCCTGTAAATTTGTTTGATTCATAATGAATAACACACATTTATCACCTATTCAAGTCGTTAATCAAAAACAACATCGGTTTCTCCGTAACTTTTTGACCAATCCTGTATAATTAGTTTTACCTTGTGTACAATAGATTTGTGGGCTATCGTACTTAAGGAAATATACGCTAGCACGCAACAATGTATCTTAAGCTACTTTCATAAATTCGTTCGGCATTGTAAACACCTCCTCTCCCATACTGTATCTGCTCATTTAAAAATTAATTTCATTCATACGTCAATTTTTTTTTCAAAACACTTGACATACCGTAAAACGAGGTGGCAAGGACAGCCAGGTGACTGTGACACCTTGTATTTGCCGCGAAAATTCCGACATAGTTTTCATATGTGACACACGAGCGCTACCTGCCCTGTTGTCATGCATTCCAAGGTTGCTAACTAGTAATCAGTGGTATAGGGGCTAACCTCGTAGAAGCACGCGTGCCTCGTGGGCGTTTTTCGTAAATTTTAATTTTTATGATACTTTCTCTTATACAGGATAAACGATAATAAACAGGCAAAATTTGATATTTACCTAGTGCGAACTGATAATTAAAGTAAGTATTTGTTTATTTCCAGTCTTAAAATTGTATTTACGAAACCAGTGGCGTCACATAAAGTAAAATGGCAACAAAAAGCGGGATGACTTTATGACACCATATATTTAAAATCAACAAAATCCGGCTGGCTCGACTATCAATCTTTGGAAGATTGGTTTCCTAATCTTATGCTACCTATTCTTAAAAAAAAAACAGAAAAGTAAGAAGGTAGTCATAGGCGACAATTTAAGTTCGCACCTAAATATCGATGGTATAATTCTAATACCCCGTATCAGCAAAAAATTCAAATTTTGCTTTTTCGCGCCATTGGGTTGTACGTTTACTCTACGTCACAACTGAGTCGAGATAACTATCGTACCGTACGATTGAGTGAACAGCGCGAGTTTGTTTCTCCCGTAAATTTGTTTATTTTGTGGTATATTGTGTTTTTTGTACTGGCAAAAGTCTAATTGGACTTTCATTCGGTAGTGTTGTTGAAAATTAATTATCTTTTCCCGATTAGCCAATTTTTTTTTTGTTATTCTTATCATGTCTTCGAAAAGGTTAAGTGATTTAAAAATAGTGGATTTGAAACTAGAAGCGAAAAAACTGGGACTAATACAGACAGGTAAAAAACGTGTACTGATAAATCGATTAAAAGGAACATTGAACTCTTGTTTTTTGCCGTCTACGGAGAACCAAAATAAACAACAATTGAATGCTGACGCCTTGACAAAGGTCAACTCACGTTCAAGAAAAGGCAAAATTTATTTCCGCTATTTAAATAAAATCCGATATTTGGAGGCCGGTGTAAGATTTCTTGAGGTTGCTCTGACAAAGTTACGAAAACGAAACAGCAAACCAGCGTCAACTCTACGCTCCAATACAGACCATCTCAAAACTAAAAAACCTTTAAAAAAAATCGAATCCAGATCCTCTAACAAACATGACACTTTGATAAAGACTTCACTGGGTGAGTCTGATGGAATTGGAAAAGACATCCCCAAAATCTTCATGGTTGGAGATAATAACACCGATTTTTGTGTTCCTTTACTAAATAGTGTTCTATCTAAGGATCGGGAAAAATATTCAGTCAGTTCTTTTTTTAAACCAAATGCCCTTTTTGACGAGGTAGTAAGGGATTTAAATATTTTATGCTCTAACTTTGGCCCCGGAGACCACATTCTGATTTTCGCAGGTATTACTAATATTACGAGGGGAGTGAGGGTTGATGAGACTGTCCTTAAGAATGCCCTATCATCACTGGCTAATACGAATGTGACTCTGATAAGCTCCACGTATTGTGCTAATAGGGGAATTCTGAATAGTCTCATGTATAGCTTTAATCAGACTTTACTATCTATTGCAAATAATTTTACACATGTTAACTTCCTAGACACAAATCAGTACCTCTGGAATGAACGCATTGAAAATAGATCTGCTTATTTAACCTACTACATTAAAAAGAATATAATGCGAGCATTCTGCATGTACTATTTAAACTCTTTATATATTTACCATGATAATTTGATTGTAATTCCTACTGAGACTGAGCGCCCTAACCCTGTTTTAAATACTATAACTGTCAAAGATCAATATTGTAATGTTTTAACTGACCAAACTTGTAAAGAAATAAAGGAAGTATCAACATCTGACGGACAACCAATAGTTAATCAAATTCAAAATCAAGAAGTTGTCATAGTTCATTCCAGCGATAGTGAGAGTGAGCCTGCCTCAACCAAAAAGTTTTTTCGTAAGGAGTCAAAAGAAAGATTTAGTAGTTGTTCATCAGAATGTTCGGAGTTTAGGAAATAATAATTTACTTCTGGAGAGTGCGTTGCACAATTGTTTCTGTCACATATTATTACTTACGGAGCATTGGCAAAATGAGTCACAACTTAAAGAAATTAAACTTAATGAGTATACCTTGTGCAGCTCATTCTCTAGATCAGTAACAAGCCATGGTGGTGTCGCTATATATATAAACGATAGCGTAGCTTTTGGATATTCAATCTATGACGTATCTGAATTCTGCGTAGAAGGAGTCTTGAAATGCGCGGCCATTAGAATAGAGAGTAACAGGTGTATTGTAATTGTCATATATCGTCCTCCATCTGGGAGCTTTGAGCAGTTTTTAAGCATTTTGGAGGATCTTTTGCTACACATTTCCTCTTCTAGATTTAGTTTTATAATCGGTGGTGACTTTAATCTAGATTTCTCCAAACATAATAGCAACTTAACTTTCTTTACAGATATCTTGTATTGTTTTAATTTAAAATATGTTATTGACGAGCCAACTAGGGATACATCATCAAGTAGGGGAGAGTCTGGAACAGTGGCCACCCAGGAACAGTGGCCACCTGCCCGCTATTTTCTTTTGAAACAATATCTGGTGCTGCCATCTAGTATAAAAGTAGCGTATCAAGCACAGACTACATCGACGAAGTTATCTGTAATAATGTCATATTTTTCCCCTCCAAATATATCTAACCCATATTTTAGTGTGTAAAGTAAATTACAGCAAGGCAGTGAAATTGTCGTTAGTGACTAAACAAATATATATAAAAATAAACTAGGACTGGTGACTTAAACCTACATCATGTAAGTATCTATTGGTATAAAAATTATTTGATTGCATGAAGAATTTTTTCTGTTTGACAATTTTTCTCAAAAACATGTGATTGTTGGTACAGTGGCCATGTTAAATGTAGGTACAGTGGCCACTACTTAATTAGGTTAATAAGTGGTGGCCACTGTACCTCAGTTTGAAAAAATATATAGTACAATTTTGACGTCTTATATTTTCTTTTATTTCAGAGTTTTCTTAAAAAAATGCCTCGCCGAAAAAAAAACAAATGTTAAAATTGGAAAAACTACATCCGAAACCATGCGGAATGCAATTTCTGATGTGCTTAGTGGTGGGTTATCAGCCAAAGCCGCGGCTATTAAACACAACATTCCCCGTACTACACTTAGGCGGTATTTGAAAAATTGCAACGATAACGCAGACCAAATTAACTGGAACTCGCCATTTTTGGAGGGGGCACCAAGACTGACTCCTAATTACAGAATTAATCAAATATTTTCTTGTGAAGAAGAAGACGTTCTCAGTGAATATTTCCAAACCATGACCAAACTTCATCATGGTATGACTCCAAAATGTGCTCGAAAGTTGGCGTATGATTTGGCAGTTGCAAATGGAAAAAAAATACCTGCCTCGTGGGAAGAAAATAGTACCGCCGGAAGGTTATGGTTCAACGGTTTTATGAGAAGACGAAAAGAACTGTCCATAAGGTCAGCAGAAGCCACATCTTTAGGAAGAGCGATGGGGTTCAATAAATCAGTAGTACAACATTTTTTTGATAATATCCGTCAAATTTACGAAAAGTATAATTTAGGACCCGAACAGGTTTATAATGTGGACGAAACTGCCCTTACTACCGTACAAGTCACAGAAAAAGTTCTAGCGAGGAAAGGTCAAAAACAGGTTGGCCACATTACCTCAAGTGAACGGGGAACCCTTGTTACTATGTGCGGTTGTATCAATGCTATCGGAAATAATATACCGCCGCTCCTGATATTCCCAAGAAAGTTCTTCAAAGATTACATGATAAAAAATTCACCACCTGGAACTATTGGAGTAGCATCACCATCAGGTTGGATGACGACTGACATTTTTATGCAATGGCTAGACCATTTTATAAAACATGCTAAACCAACACCCGAATCGCCAGCCCTACTGATCATGGACAACCATGAAACTCACGTTTCATTGCAAACTATAAAACTTGCAAAAGATAATAATATAATACTACTGACGCTACCTCCGCACACCAGCCACCGGCTTCAGCCGTTGGACAAATCTGTTTACTTTCCTTTAAAAAAATTTTGCAATCAAAGCAGCCAGATGTGGTTGCTAAATAATCCAGGAAAAAGAATTAGTATTTACGATATTGCAGAAATTTTAGGAGAGTCTTATCCACTTGCCCTCACGCCTCGAAACTGTGTATCAGGTTTTCGGTCTACTGGGATATACCCATTTAATGATAATATTTTCAATGACGAAGATTTCATGGCAGCGTCAGTAACAGATTCGCCAACAAATAGAATTGATAATACATTCATAAATAGTACAACTAAAAAACAAAACCAGGAAACCATAATTAATTTATTGGAAAATGAATCTACTAACGAACAAGAGGTATTTGAAATAATGCCATCGAACTCTTCATCCTTAAGAGGTAGAACTCCCGAGAAACAATTTATTTCTCCCCTGGTATTGAAACCCTATCCATCTGCGACTACAGTTCAAGGTAAAAGACGTCAAAGGAAAAAGAAAAAAACTGAAATATTAACCAGCACACCTGTTTTGAAGAGGCTTGAAGAAGAACAGATACTGAAGGAAGTTCGAAAAACAAATGTAGGAAGACAGTCACATGTGAAGAGAAAAGTGGCCGATTGTTTAAACGATTCAAGGCAAAAAAAAATTGATCCACCACAAAAAAAGCGCCTCATTTTGAAAGGATCTGAAAAAAGCTCGAGCGAAAGCGATCTAGATTTTGAATTGACCGACTCCGATGATGTCGATTGGTTATCTGCATCGGATAAAGACGAACCAATCGTTAATGAAATAGCAAAAATTGCCGTAGACTCTTTCGTTCTGGTCAAGTTTGCAACTAAAAAAACCACAAAATATTATGTTGGATGCGTTAAAGAAATATTAAAAGACACTCACGAATTCAATGTGACATTCCTAAGGCGTCATGGTAGCAATTTTACGTATCCCGATGTTCCTGATACAGCTATAGTGCCAATTGACGATATCGAACTTTATTTGTCTAGACCTCTAAAAGTGGGTGGCACTACTAGATCAGCAAACTTATTTTCTTTTTCCAAAAATCGGAGCTTCATCTAACAAGTCAAGGGCAATGTGGACTTTAATTAATAATATACAAAAAAAAGGGGACGTGGGTTCTGATATAAATATTATAGAGAATGGTGTGAGGTTGTCCGACGAAGTGGTTGCAACTAACTTTAATTCTTTTTTTACCGATACCGATCACTCTCAGACTTTGGAGATGGATAATGATTTTTTGAAGCAAAATGTTCCTTTCTCTAACACCTCTTTCTTTATGCAATCCGTTTCCTCCCTGGATGTACAGAGACATATAGTTAACTTGAAAAATTCATCCTCATGTGGGGTCGATGGAATATCAAATAATCTAATTAAGAAATGTGGACATGAACTGGTCGAAATACTTGTATTTCTTATAAATCTTCCTATTAGTGATGGGACTTTTCCGAGCAAATTAAAGTTAGCATCTGTTAGGCCAGTCTATAAAAAGAGCAATCCAAATAACTATTCGAATTATAGAGCAATCAGTTTGCTAACTAGCATCTCAAACATTTTTGAACTAGTCACAACGAGGGCTCCGATGTTCATACGGTGTGTTACGCTGATGACACGAATGTACTTGTAATAAATAAAGATAAATTGCAATTAAAAATCATTGCAGAGCGTGTATATAAAAAGATTGTTGCTTGGTCGGATAAGAATTTTTTAACTCTGAACAGGGAGAAAACAGTTGCACTTTCATTTAGTCTGTCTAAACGCATGATGGGTGGTAGCCTTATTCTATTTGAGGGCTCTTCTCAGCCTATCCAGTGCAGTGACACTACTAAAGTTTTGGGGATTACCCTCGACTATAAACTTCAATGGGATGACCATATTAATTTATTGTACAACAAGCTGCGGAGTGTATGTTACGCCTTACGTTTCTTATCACAGCAATGTGGTCGAGAGACACTTCTCACTATGTACTACGCAAATTTTCATAGTCACATGCAATACGGAGTTCTGAATTGGGGAACCGGGGCGCAGGCTATCAGGGTTTTCCGTCTGCAAAGGTATACTGTCCGAGTGCTGGCCAGTCTGGGGAGGCTGGAAAGTTGTCGTTCCGCATTTAAAAACCTAAGGATTTCTACGTTTTATGACACCTATATTATTGAATCGTGTTTGTATGTTTTTAATAGGCAATTGTTCAGTTCGGGATCCGTTATATTGCATTACAATGTCAGAAGCGGGGCGCTCCTAATACCTCCTAGAGATCGGACAACCCTATACCAAAAAATTTTTCATTTTAAGTGCTGTAAATTTTTTAATTGTCTGCCGCTGGAAGTAAAGAACGCACCAAATGTAAATATTTTTAAGACTCGTTAAAAAAAATTTGTGCTCCAAAAGACTTGTTGCAGTCTCAACGATTTTTTTAACTGAATATTGTTTTGACATCTTTATTTGAACTTTGTACTTACATAATAATTTATTTTTAGAGTTGGTACCTAATTATTAATGTTCTATATTAGGCAGATTTTGACGTTTTCTTCAATTACTGTTTCTGAATGTAACTTTTGAATTGAGGAAATAAAAAAATTGATTTGATTTAATTTGATTTGATTACCATGATTTGGATTAAAACCGTATTGGCCTCGAAATTATTGGCGCGAGAAATTTGACCATTCTAATAACCCGTATTGCAGCGCTGCAAAGTAGGCGAAATAATATCCCGTAATAAGCTTTTCCTGTAAAATACCGATCCATACAGTTACGGGGTATTAGAATTAGACCATCGATATTAAAGTCATACGCGAGGTAAACAACATTCCTTTTATATCATTACCCCCTTATGCAACTCATTTAGTCCAACCGTTGGACATAGCATTTTTTAGGCCCATGAAGGGTAACTGGCGAAAAATTTTGCACGAATGGAAGGACACAGTATTGGGTAGTAGATGTGGAACAATACGCAAAGATCAATTTCTAACTTTGCTAAAAAAGTTAATGGATATCATGCATGAGAGAGCAGTTGAAGTTCTTCCCGCTGGTTTCAGAAAATCTGGCTTACATCCCTTAAACCGTGCAGAAGTGCTGAGTCGTATGCCAGAAGAAATTATGAACAATCAGAGTGCAGGCGTAAAAGATGCCTTGGGCGAAACTTTTTTGGGACAATTAAAGAAAACGAGTCGCAACAACTGCGTTACGTGAACGTCAAAAGTCAAATGTAATAAATGTAGCTCCCGGTAAAAGTATAAGTGCAGCGGATCTTGTTGCTGACGACTTGACAACAGCTAAATTAAAATCAAAAACAGTTAAAGAAGTGGCTTCATACAATGAAGTTCAAAATATGCCATCGACGTCGTCGACGGTACTCTCTGAAGAACCCTCAACGTCAGCGCAATCAGAAAAACTCTTAACGTCAATGCCATCTGTAGAATCCAACAAAAAGCCTCGATTAAGGCGCCGTCCAAGTGATTCGGAATCAAGTGAAGTTTCTGATGCGATCTCATATAGGAAAAGTGGCTCGTCTCCCATAACTGAGTTTGATGATATGTCTGAATGTGAGATACCGGAAAGTAGATCAGTGGTAAATGATGACATAAAAGCAAAAATTGGAAATTATGTTATTATACGGTATGAAGAAAATTTGCTTCCTGGCGTCACCACTAGCCTTAAAGAAAATGAAGTTTGTGTTAGTGCAATGAAAAAATTTGGTGTCAATTGGAGGTGGCCTGATCGAAAGGACGAACTGTTTTATAAGATTTCCGAAATAGTTCACCCAAAAATTAATAAACCAGTGCAAATCTCGTCTCGTCGAAAAATCTTTCGCGTTCCAGAAATGGACATTTATTTACAGTGTTTATTTTCCTATCTGTTACTATTTTGTAACTCATCGACATGCTTTTTAGTTATGTATCATTTAGTTTGCTTTGACTTTCAAATTTTCTGGCTAAGTTGAGTTAAATAAAGCAATTTTGCTCGATTAGTGGTTTTATTTGGGTACACTTTGTGACATACATATTTGCATAATTACAATTTAGGGGGTGAATTTGTGCCAAACCCAACATGAGGAACATAGTTTTAGACCATTATTTGTCACAAAATCAGCCGGCTAAACTCTGACTTTGTGTATGCATGGAAAGTTATAAGTGTCACAAAGTCACCCCATTGAGTGGTCAAATTGTGACAAATATTTTTGTGAATAACTTTTTTCTGTTAATATTTTTTTTATCAATATGGATTAGAATAGTAGCCAAATGATGATATTTCATTTCTAATATTTGAAATATTTAACTTTAATAAAATACCATTTCATAATCGACAAAAACTGCGAAAAGTGTCACAAGTTTGTTGTTGGTTTTCCTAAAAAATAAAACACCGCCGCGCCGTGGGGTCGAAGTTTTTAATTAAATATTCGGGCTAAAAAAAAACAATAACTATCAATCAAAAATCGATATTCGGCCGCCGGCCCTTAAGCCTGGACGGGACAAGTTAGTCTTAGTTGCTAAATTATATAATACTTGCAGAATTATACCGTTGACTCTTACTGCCATAAATAATCTACCTGATTAAATCCTATTGTATACGCCTCAACCTCTTCAAAGCTGAATAAATGGGATCAGGGTCGGCTTGAAAATGTACCTACGCCACATGATTTATTTTTATAATTTAAAATAAATAGACAGGTATTTTTAGTTTTAGGTACCTATAATAAATGTAAAATAATGATAACAATTATTATTAATATTATTCCTTATTTATTTTAAAAGCTTTTAATACTTCTAGCAGTTCTCGTTTTTTGTAAATTTCTTCAAAATATAAATCATTTTCAATCCTAAAATTTTGAATTTCTGCTTTTGTATTATTAGAATTGGGAATGATTTTTGCTTGCCGACTATGATAACTAGCATTGTCCATTACAATGACGCTATTTTCAGGTATATTTTTAAGGAGTTTATGTTTAAACCAATCTTCAAAAAGTTGTGCGTCGGTATCTTGATGGTAATCTAAAGAAGAATCTGCTATGTTTTTAGCTGAAAGCAACAGACAATTTGGAACAAACCCGTTCTCTGAACCAGCATGTAATATTGTGATTATTTTGCCTTTATTTGATGGTGCCTTGGTTTGACAATTTTTGAAAGAATCATCCCAACCTTTTCTTGGAGTGTCATGGGTATCGAACCATGTTTCGTCAAGGTAAATAATTGGACGATTTTTTTCTCTAAATTGTTTAACAGCTGTTAAATATTTAAGAAGAAAGGAAAGTCGTTTTGTGTGTATTAAGTGTATAATCTTGAAAATTATTTATATTTGCATAGCGCTTTCGGCCTTAGGCCATCTTCAGTGCTTCTTTGTCAGGAAACAGGAAACTTCATTGACACAATTAAATAAGTGGGCCATCATCAGCACAATGTAAAAAACTAATTAGTAAAAACAAATAACATGTAAAATTGTAAAAAGACGAACTACTGGGACGAACCACTTTTAAATTTAGTTAATTAACCATCGTTTTTTATTTTATTTTTCATAATTAAATCTTTTCTACACGTGGAACGTGTTCTTGAGTCGAAATTTGATGATTATGGTTATCTGGTTTTTCAAAAAAGTGTACACAGCCCTAACTGATCAGTTAAATATTTAAGTCTCCATTCCCGTAAACGTTGAGATTCCATTAATGTTTGCCTTTTATAAATGCTTTGGTATTTAAAACCCATTTTATGCAATATTTTCCTAAGGTTTGAAAGGCTACAAGAGATATTTGTTTCGTCTTTAATCAGCCGCTCTTTGAGGGAAATCAAAGTGGGTACAGTTTGTGCCTCATACATTTGGTAAATCTTTCTTCTTAATAAATCCATGTCATTTTCGTCAATGCTTCTAAATGTGCCAAAATCACTCCGATTTTTTCTAGGATTAACAGGTTTAAGTACTATGTCTCTTACCGAAGATAAAGGAGTTTTTGTCAAAGTAGACGTCTCTGCTAAAGCATCCATCGAATTAAAATTTCTACTCAACAAAGATTGATACACATTTTTAATTATTAGTTTGACATCGGTAGATGAATGCTTTCTTTTAAAAATTACACTTGAAGATGCCCCCCTATCAGCACAATTCCAAGGACGCCACATTCTACCACTAATAAGCCCAAATAAAAATTACTCGCCGGAAAACCACTAAAGACTAAAATTATTAAAAATCAGTTTGTATTTATATATGCATCAGGCATAGGTTTTAAGGTTTTAAAATTTGGGATTTCATTATTTATTTTATGGTCAAAGGGATCATAAGGGTTTTATTGCAGTCTAAAGATCAACGATATAATTCTACAAATACTATACAAATTTTACCACCCATAATAATAAAAAACTCTACCACCTACCTAATAGCAGGGATTTTGCTGCAGTGTCATAAGCAAAAACACTCAGAAATATTACCCAAATGGTTATCAGCGACCAATTTGTTTTCATTTATCTAAAACGGCGAGCTCCAAAACGTCGAGGAATTAACAGTATAGTACCTATTAGAGTGTAAGGCAAATAGGCAAATCTATCACCGAGACGAAAACAACACGGCCGTTTTTTTCTCTCGCTCGGCATAAGCGCAGGCAGGTACTATTGTCACAAAAGAAATAATTAAAAAATAATATTCCATACTTCTATATTCAAGTAAAATAGTTCATTGCACCCTTGCAATAGAATAAAGTCATTTACCTTGCAAATCAAATCCGGTAGTCGATTTAATAAACAAACTTGAAAATGTTTAATAAACAAACTTACAGATAAATTATATGCTTATATTATCTCACCTAAGCAAAATCAATTATTTAAAAACGTGCGAAAGATTTTTGCGGACCTATGAGGTCAGCAAAAAATCGAGGTAGACGACCGAGGCATCACGTCGAGGGGTTATTTGAAAAAGGGAAAAGACACTCGATGTCAAGAGGGTGACGCGTTCGGTCAACGGCTTAAGACTTAGGCTTTTGTGACACACTGTGTACTATGACGGGCGAGAAAATAATAAACTTAATGTAAGTACAGTAGTTTAATATTTATCCCCCGATAGGTATTTGTAACCATATACATCTGATAAACTATTGTAACGACAATTTAACATTTTTGCATTAATACAAATTCTAATATTTTTATATTAATTTCTATTTGAATGAATATTTGAAATCATTATACTTGGTACAAATGAAAGACACTGATGTTGAATAAATTAATTGTTTGTTTTCTAAATATTAGTTTCTCTTTTCGATCCTAGGTATACACCCCTAGTCGCACCCAAACACCCGGTCGTGACACTATTTATGGTACCGATGAACCACGGACGGCGGCACTTTAGTGATAGTAAATTAGAAATACCTTTTTCTTCTTCTAACGGTACAACCCTAATGGAAAAAATATACTACACCTTCATTGATTTTTTAAACTGATTTATTATGCACCGTAAATTTAAGAAATAATTGGGATCTTTTGCCTTGTTTTGTCGTTACAAAAAATACTTTTAAATCATTAAATTGTATAATATTTAAAGTAAAAAATTATTATTTAGTATCTAAAATAAATTTAAGCGTTTTACTAGTAAAAAGAGCATTGGTAAAATACATATTGTGTAGCGAAGATTTGCAAGTTCCGACAAGTTTGACTGCATCAATAACCCGGATATATAAAATGTTGTGCATTCGTTCGTTGCTCTAGTTAGACGTACCCTTCACTAAAAAATGTCATCTAACAAGCACTTAAAACAACAGCAATTAGAGGTTGATCTGGAAAATACTGTGGAAGAGCTGGAATATGGAATATGCGGAAAACGGTATGTAAGACTTTTAGTTTAGTATCCTAAATATCTAGTTATGTAATATACGTAAAACTAAGGTAGTTTATTCTTCTTCTCTACTGATGTTGTATATCCTCGAATTAATGAAAGACGATATATATGAGGAAACTAATTACCCAGAGACTTCCGCCCCTACAGATATTGTCGGAGGTTTTGAATTGCAGATAGCGCAGCCATACGTAACAAAATCAAAAAGTAGAAGGCAATATGAGTTTGACTCATCTGATGAGGAAATTTTGGCTACCAAGAGAAATCGACTGATGGCCTCTTTAACGTCTCAAAATATTTTATCTGCAGCTAACTGTAAGTGGAACCAAGGACAAATTGACTATACACATTATCCTGTTTCACAGGAGCTAGAAAATAAAGAAAACCTAAAAAATGAGCTTTTTGGTAAGACACCCTTACAATTTTAATTTTTATTTTTTGATGATGAAATAATCGATATTCTCTTAAGCTTTACAATGAAATACGCTGCAGATAATAGGACATGACTTTCAGTTATCAAAAGAGGATTTTTCAAAATTTTGTTGGCATTTGCTCATTATCGGGTTATCATACATTACCACAAATTCCATGCTATTGGTCAACCGACCAAGATAAAGGTATACAGTGTGGTCATTTAAGGGTGCAACATATGGGGAATTTTTTTTATTACCGATTTCTCAGAAAATTTGATTCTTGATAAAAGTTGGTGCATGTTCGATAATCATATCAGGTGCACTTGGAATGGTTGCAAGTCAAACGGCGTACAGGGTAGGTCAAAAAATATAATACTGGATTGACAGGTTAAAGTTAATGCTTATTTCGCTTATTGTTAATGTGATAATAGGTATACCGGCAATAACAATTTGTGGCAATTTTGCATATATACATTGAAATATAATAGTGATTCTGTGCTAACACAGTACTAGTGTAAGTATGAGAATAATAAATATTTAAATTAAGACAGACTGTTTTAAAATATAATATTATTAAGTTTGAAAAAATTCTAACCTAAAAATTTCGAGGCGCAGTGGCGTGTCGATTTGTAAAATAGTATGAAAATACTTTATATAGCTAAAACATTAACGTAACTTTTACTTCCACTCCCTAAGTAGTGGAATTGTTATGATGATGCCGGAAATCGCTTAAGGCGATGGGGTGAAAATATGGGTTGAACTTTGAATATTCCAAAAGTTTGATTTTTTTCTGTTTTTCATAATATTTTTTTGTAATTAAAACTTAAATATAAATTTGTATCTTCTTTTCAGATTAATATTTGGCACTTGAAAACCCAACCATTATGGATATTCTCGTTAAGTGGGAGAATGGAATAGAGAATGTCGTTTTTTCAGCTGAAATTGAATTTGTTGGAAAACTTGATGTTTTAGAAGTAGGACAGAAAATAAAGATGTACTGGCCACCTTAAAAAAAAATGGTATTATGGATCCATATTACTACTACTCTCTGAGAAAAAAGAAAGTTTTCAGACTAACAATGCCACAAAGAATCCAGTTGACTGGAGTTCAATTGACGAAGAACCTCTGATTAATTTAGTTAGAAAACGCAATGTAACAAAAAATCCAGTTGATTAGAGTTCAAGTGACGAAGAACCTCTGATTAATTAATTTAGTTAGAAAACCCAATGTACCTATTACAATGCCCGACTTCGATGTGAATGGGCATGACCAGAATGCAAAAATAAAAGAAACATCTCCACCGAAACCAAAACCATCCAACGATAATGATGAAGTTCAAGCGCCTACTACTTAGTTCTTTATTCATGAATGTCATTCGCCAGTGGATGATTTGGATGCTGATCCGACTTACGTGCAGATGTGCGAAGTGAAGACATGCAAAACGGAAATGTTCAGTATATGTCATCATTGTTTAGCTTTACTTTGCTACCATCATTTCATAAACTTGCCCTGCAATAAAGATCATGTTTTAATTGAAGAAAATCCGAGTTTACTTCAACAAAAAACATTGCAGAGAACGAGGAGGAACCTGAAGATTTTTTGGTAGATGGTTCTATGAGGGAAGAAACGCACCAAGGAAAAGCAAAAAGAATAAATAAACGTAAAGTTGCACATGAGTTAAGAAATGCTGGTCAACAGTATATTTCTACAAAAACAAAAATTTTGGTGTTAGGTAGAAATACTTTAAAGCCAAGGTGTTGTGGAATTACTTGCGGAAAACTTGGAAGATTATGTTCTACACTTACCGAGCCAGAAAGACAAGGAATTTTAGATGCATTTTATGGTACCGCTAGTTTGCAGGTACAGAGAGAATATATTGTAAGATATGTGAGAAGAGAACCTAAAAAGGAAACTAAAACAAAAGTAAAATTCTAAAAGAGTAATGTCAAATTATTATTTTCTGCCTAAAGAAAGCGGAGATGTAAAGGTCTGCCAAAAAATGTTCTTGAATACATTGAATGTGTCAGAGAAGACTGTGCGCACAGCTCTTACAAAAAAGAAAGTCTCAGGCATAGTAGAAAAGGAAAAAAGGGGTGGACGACCTCAGACTCTAAAAAATAAAGATGATGAGGTAGCAAATGCTATAAAGGCACATATTCAGCGGTTTCCACGAATGGAATCACACTATTGCCGGAAAAGCACAAGTCGAGAGTACCTTTATCCAGACCTCAACCTTTCCAAAATGTTCGACATGTTTGTGCACGAATATCATAATAATAATCGTGATATAACAACTACTTATCAAACCTATGGAAAGATATTTAGAAGCCTTAACTTACCATTTCATTACCCCAAGAAAGATGTATGTGGTCTATGTATTGCCTTTAGAGAGGGTGACAACGAGAAAAAGTCAAAGCTGCAAGAAGAATACACCCGTCACATTAAAGAGAAAGAAGAAGTTTGCAGAAAAAAAGAATTAGCAAAATTTGATCCTGCTAATAACAGAGCTGCTTTAGTATTTGACCTACAACAAGTTATTATGTTACCCAAATCCAACGAAAGTAAACTGTTTTATAAAAGAAGGCTTTTAAATTACAACTTCACAATATATAATCTAAAAACAAAACAGTGCGACTGTTTCTTGTGGCATGAATGCATCAGTAAAAGAGGAGCCTCTGAAATAAGTACTTGTCTATACAACCAACTTCAAGTTCTGAATGTCCAGGGAGTGGAAGAAGTTATATTGTTTGCTGACGAATGTCCAGGGCAAAATAAAAATTCAGTTGTAGCTTCAATGCTCCTACATTCGGTGTGTTCACTAAAAAATTTAAAATGTATTTCATTATCATTTTTTGTTCCATACCATGGGCAGAGTGAGGGCGATTCAGCCCACAGTGCTATTACGTATTCAATAAATAAAGCTGCTGAACTCGTGCTACCATCTCAGTTGATACCAGTTTGCAAGTTAGCCCGAAGGAAAAATCCTTACTTAGTCCATGCCCTTACATCTCAAGATTGTTTGGATTTTAAATCGCTATCTGTGGATCTGCGCATACTTTCAGTAAGGCAAGATGACAATGGAAATCCATTAGACTGAACCAAAATGTGCGAATTTATGGTGAAAAAAAGCACTCCAAACAAATTATATTTTAAAGACACCCACTTGCTTCAGACTTACCGTGTAATAACTTTAAAACAAAGATCAAAACCTCTGTTTAATACGCATATACGAAAGCTTAACAAGAAGCCCCCCAAAGTATCCCAAGAAAAATTCAAAGACCTAATGGCCTTATGTGAAGGTGATACGCCTGTGATTAAGCTACCAGAGCAACAAAATTTTTATAAATCTCTTCCCCATTAAAATTAGTGTGTTTTAAGTTCAATTTATTTGTTGGTAATATTATATTTATATAAAATGTTTTTATTTTGTGGATAAAACGGCTTGTTTTTTAGAGTTACAATTATTTTAGTTACTTTAATATTTTGTAAATTAGTTCGTAACTTTATAATTAAATAAATATTTTTATAGAATTGATTTTTTTGGTAACAATACACTTGACAAGTAGGCGTATGTCATGTCAATTATAATAGTTGATAAAAAAATGAAAAAACAAAGTAGCGTATCTCTTTTAAAAGTCGATAATTTTGTAAATACTACTTCTTTTTATCAAGATCTAACTTCTCAAAAAAACTATCTAATGTAGTGAATATTTGAAAACCATTTGCAATATTTTATAGTAAATAAGATACATTGCACACGCAATGCACTATACACCAAAAGTTTAATTGTGTCTCCTTTAAAATAGCTAAATATTACTTACGCCCATTTGCCTTTCCAGCGACGATTTATAACCAAATTCCCCATTTAACCATTCAGAAACAATTCTAGCGGAATAAGCGGGACAACCATTATGTACAAACCATAATTTATGTCGTTCCTGTATACTCATATTATCCAAAAAATCCGTCAGTCCGTTTACCAAAAAATGTAAATAGGTATCACCAGTTAGGTTTTCGCGAAAAAAAACGGCCCTATTAGTTTGTCGTTAATAATACCGCACCAAATGTTTGTTTCTAGGTAATACTGGTTTTTATTGTTAATAACAAAATTTGGATTTTCGTCCGACCACCACCTACAATTTTGGGAAACAACAACGCCATTTGTTGTAAACGTGGGTTCATCCCCAAAAAGTATGTGTCTATGGAAATCACGTTGATCTTCTATTTGTCCTTAAATCCACATGCAGAAATCATACCGCAAGTCATAGTCTCGTCTTTGAAACGTGCAAATAAACATTGGCTTATAGGTATGATATTTTTGTTTTTAAAGAATTTTCTTAACAGAGCTTTTTTTATACCCGTATAAGCATAAATTTCTTGGGTGGATCTTTTAGGGTTTTCAACAACTACTTGAAGTACTTCTAATTGATTCTCTTCAGTACATACAGTTTTGGTACGTTCATTTTTATATTTATAGTCTAAAGATCCTGTCTGTTTAAAATTATTTAAAATTCTGCTTACAGTTGAGTAGTGAACTTGTTTATCTGGATGTCGTTCATTGAATATATCTCCTGCTTCATGCACTGTTTTATAGGTTTCTCCACATATTAACACTAATTCTGCCTTCTCGGCTAACGTTAACTGTATGGGATGAGGCATTTGAAATCAAATAACAACAATAATTATTTAAGATGGAATAATGCCACCAAACTGGCATAATGTTTACTTTTAACCCTTATTTGTTTTTATTTCATAGGTATCTGCGATTATTTTAGTAGCATTTCATGTTTGTCGATTAATTTGTACAGTTTTTTAATAAATATTTAAAATAAAAATTTTGCCCTTTAAATGACAGTTTTTAATTTGCATATTATCATTACTTTTTTTCATCTTGTTAAAAAGAATTTTTTAGGATATTTTAAATTTGTGTTTAATGTCGTTGCAACAACCATGAAGTTTGTGGTTCCTTAATAAATTAAAAATTCAAATTAATTTTAAAAATATGCTTGAATTTGAACAAAGATATGTGAAATTGATTTGATTTTGATTAATTTATGAAGATCTTGAGGGTGAATATAAAAAAAAAAATTTTTTGGTAAATTAATGTTTTTTAAAAAAAATATTTTTTTATTTTGGAAGGTCACGTTTTCAAATCAACAACTTTTAATTCTAAACGACTTTTCTTAATAACATTTTGCTGAATTTTTTGAAATAGGGGTACTTTCTTTTTGTACAAGTTTTATATTTCTTGACCTACCCTGTACGGCGTTTGACTTGCAACCATTCCAAGTGCACCTAATATGATTATCGACCAGGCACCAACTTTTATCAAGAATAAAATTTTCTGAGATATTGGTAATTAAAAAAATTCCCATATGTTGCACACTTAAATGACCACACTGTATACTGTATAAAAAAAAGTGATCATTAGAAATCGATTTGAAACTATAAAATAAAATATAAATTTGCCCAACAACGAAAAATTGGATAAGGATAATAAATTTTCTAAAGTAAGGCATATTTTTTTGACATCAACAAAAACAAATTACAATGGGGCATTATTTTTGCTGTAATTTATGCATAAATGAGCAAATGGTGCCATCTTTTGACAGACAATCATGCAAAATATGTATGAAAGGAAAACTGGCACGTTTTAGCTTTAAAACTTGGTGCCTTTATTCATCGGATGGATATTTATTTTTTAGTATTCCATAAACAAGAGCTCGAAATAATAATCATTCGAACCTCGGACTTGGTGGTGACGTTGTGATGAGTTTGTTGTCTGTGGTAGAAATACCATTCTCTCATAAAAAATATTTTCACAATTATTTCTCGTTTGACAAACTCTTTGTTCATTTAAAAGAAGCTGGTTTTTCTGCCACGGGAACTATAAGAGAAACATAACTAATAACTGCCCACTTCAAGGCAAAAAAACATTTTCTAAAAAAGATTGGGGTTCATTTGATTACGCATATGATAACGAATTAAAAGTTTCCATACTACGCTAGAACGATAATTCTACAGTTACAGTTTGCAGCAATATTATTAATAATAATAATACTAATAATAAATTGTCTTTATTAAAATTGGATACAATTAGGCGAATTTTAGCTACAGTAGCTATTCAGACACGTAACCTATTTTGCACCAGGCAACAATTATATTAACTAACTTAAACAATTATTCTTAAAAATTTCCTAGATAGGGTACTTAATCTGAAAGTATTTATAACATGTCTAATTTGTATGCTTAAATACAAGCCAGAAACGAAAACTTAATCATTACCAAGATAATATTCTTTAACACCCATAATATGTTATACCAATTTACAAAAGTTGAAAATAGTTGAAAGTAAAAGGTTAAAAGTAAAAGTGACGTAGGTACTAAATATGTTTATTTCTTATGACTTTTTATTTTTTCCTGAAAGGAGGAATGTGTATGCAGTGTAGTGACCTAATTTAGAAGTTGTGGAGGGAGTTACGTTGAGTTAGCTTACGATACAGGACGTTAGACTTTTTCGTCGTAACAATGTTTCGTACGAGGCAACAGAAGTGCACTACATAGAAAAAAAAAGGAAAAGTTGACTTTACTTTTTTAATAGGGTTGCTCTTGAAGTAGTTAACTTAACTCACTAATACTTGTTGAAGAAAAATCTGAACGATTGATTCTACTATGTCACACCGTTATATGTAATAGTCTGAATTAGCTGCTTTGTTTCATTAGAATAACACATCAAGGGGTTAACATGAGCACTAATGATGTGCTACTTCTTAAAAATTCATAATGCTATCTTATACCGTCGTTGTGTTAATTTAGTCCTATACAACTGTTAATTTTTAAAGTTACCCCGCCCTGGAATTATATTAACCTAATATCTGTAAAATGTACGGTGTAAACGGGTTAAATTAACCGGCTCCAGCAATATAGCCAACCGCGCACTGTTTTACCGACCACCTGTTCAGAATTTGTCACGGCACCCCAACTGGTCAATAGGAGCTGTTTCGGTAGATTCGGATGACCGATGGCTGTTGATGCTTGCCGGCTTCATCTTTACAAACTTTTAGTAAAACTAACCTTAGTGTTTTGTGCTTTTAGTAATAAATTATAATAATTTGTGCTTGTGATACTTTTTGTGCAATGAAACAACTTCTAAATCTATGGGAGATATCTCACCTGTTGCAAACATTTAAAGGTATGTACTTATTTGCATAATTTTGATAATAGGTCGGTGTAGGCTTTGTTGTATTAGGTATGCTCCCGAATCTCGACCCTTATTAATAATTGCCCAATCCCAACCGCCGTCATAATAATGTAGGCGTAATAATAAAACATTATTTTTAAAATCAAAAACTGTGGATTTATGCAGACCAATTATAGAACATTAACAATCAACATTTAAGTCTTTGTAATGCTATGATGGTAATATTTATATTTGTGCAAATCACAGGAAATATTTAGGTCTTAACCCTGCGTTACCCGCAGGGTGAGCGCACCGCTCACTTCTTTTCCTTTTCTGTCACTGTTATTCAAATTTTGCGCCAACTGGCCCATCCGTCCATCTAATCCTTCCCACTAGTATTACGTACAAGTGCACCTAAGCAATTTTGTCGTCGATGCACGTTTAGTTCTATTTAAAGCTCTTTAGTGTAGACGTGCAGAATAGTGAGCGATTTTCTCACCCGCGAGTATCAGTGTATTCTAATTTTAAATGATTTCAGGTAGATATTGATCGGTTATAAATTGTGTTTTGGTTGCTAATTTTGTGTTTTTCGTTGTGTTTTAGTTGACTTGTCTCATAAAGCTACTGTATAATGGATACAGGATACCAGGAGAAAAAATGGACGATGAAGAAAGCGACGAAGACTGTCTCGATAATAATTTGAACTTTAGCACAGATTCTGAGTTATCCGCGGACGATTCTGATGATGTTGTTTATTCTACTTGCTGGTCAGAAGATGGGCCACATTTTGTAGGCAAAGACAGAAAAACAATTTGGAAAGCTCATAGGAAACCCAAATCTAGTCGTATTCGACGTCACAATATAATTACAAAAATTACCGGGTGTAAAATCTGCAGCAAAAAGTGCGCAAACTCCGTTTCAAACTTGGAACTTACTTCTAACCGACCAAATAATTGCAGAAATTGTGCGATGTACAAATATCTATTTACAGAATATGCGCGGTAATTTTTCTCTTCTATAAGAGACGTTATCGATACGGATTCTGAGGAGATTAAGGCAGTTTTTGGCCTATTATATATGGCTGGTATTTTCAAATCTGACCATACCAATCTAAATGAACTGTGGGCTACTGATGCAACAGCACCAGAATTTGTCAGACTGGTAATGTCGAAGAATCGTTTCTATTTATTATTACGGGCTTTACGGTTTGACGACATTGGCACGAGGGCTGAAAGAAAGAAATATGATAAACTCGCACCGATAAGAAATATATTTAAGATGTTTTAGGAAAGATGCCAGGCTTGCTACACAGCAGGCGAAAATTGCACAATTGACGAAATGTTGGAAGGATTCCGTGGGCGATGCAGCTTCCGACAATATATTCCCAGCAAGCCAAACAAATACGGTATAAAAACATTTTCGTTTGTTGATAGTCGTGTATTTTACACTATTAAAATGGAAATTTACGAAGGAAACAACCAGCAGGTCCATTTGAGGTCGATAACAGCCCAGCTAGTATAGTTAATCGTCTATGTGAGCCAATAGCAAACTCTGGGAGGAACATCACATGAGATAATTGGTTTACTTCAATTCCTTTGGCTGTAGACCTCCTCCAGATCAAAATATTAACCTTAGTTGGAACTATGAGAAAAAACAAACGCTAAATACCACCATTATTTGCTGCAACTAAAGGAAGACCTCTGCTTAGCTGCATGTTTGCTTTTGGGAGAGATTGTCTGTTAGTCTCGTATGTGCCCAAATTAAATAAGAATGTTTTGCTATTAACTACTTTACACGAAACTGATCCTATTGATCCAGAATCTGGCGATGCGTTTAATCCTGAAGTAATAACTTATTACAATCGAAATAAAGTAGAAGTTGACACAGTAGATCAGTTGAAGAGTCTTTATTCTGTATCAAAAGTCATTTGCGGGTGGCCTATGCCTGTATTTTTTCAATACTTAATATCGCAGGTATTAATGGCTTTATCATATATAGATCCAACCTTTTGGACGCCAAAGAACCGAGACGTTCATATTTGAAAAGCTTGGCAGAAAAACTTGTGAGACCTCACATGATGAAACGTGTAACACTAACACTACCATTGCTTCTAAGCTTGCAAATAAAACGTTACCTAAATCTACCTCTGACAGAAAAACCTGATGTTCCAGAAGAGGATGCACCTAAAAATAAACCAAGATGCTCTTATTGTCCAAAAAAGAAAAATCGCAAGACTCGTTTAAAATGTGCCAAGTGCGCAAGAGCAGTTTGAAAAGAACATACCATTAGTTATTGCCTCGAATGTGTAAAGCCAGACTCTGATTAGGTACACCTTTGTATTATGTAAGGTTTCCATTTAAATTGTTCTCTTTTGTTATATTTTTTTAAATACTTAAATTTCCCTTTGAAAGTATTAGTTTTTAGTTTCATATAACATGTAAACTTTGTTACTTCCGCAATAAAACAGTTGATTGCCCAACAGTTGTGCTTTTCTCTAAACCAAACGTTATTATTCTCATAAATATTGTCAACTAAACCACTGTATAGCTAGAATTTTTAACCACGCGCTGAGGTTCTGTTCCACTGTACACCGAATCTAGGTCAAGTGTATGCAAACCTCAGCACGTTTTAGAGTATACATACGCGGATCTCAAGATGATCAGGCACCGGTGTTCATAGCCTGGTCACCTCCTAACACACTTATCCCAGGTACTCGCAAATGACCCTTGAGGTGCTGCGTGCCGCCTGATTCCCTACAAACCTCCCTCTTATCCCAGGTACTCGCAATTGACCTTAGGGTGCTGCGTGCCGCCTGACTTCTACGTAACGCCCCACAGTATGCTGGTCGACTGCCTATAAGGAATTATAATTATGGAAGTTAAATAAAGAAGCTCTATGTAAAGTACTCCAATCGTTTTCCTGTGTCCACTACCCCAATACCCAGACACGTGACATGGTGGAGGCGCCTCTCTCTTCCCGGGCCGTCTAATCGGCCTATTAGACGACACACCTGCAATATGTATAGAAGCAATCACGACGAGGAGTCCAGTTACCCCCAACCACCCCTAACAGAAGTAGAAGCTGACAATTTGGTTACGAAGAAAAAGAAAAGTCAAAGACCAATTTGAACAGGACGGAGCCACCTCATCCTGGAAGCCGCCCTATCAACATGCGAGACACGGTCAATTAGCAGCGAGGCCAAAGGACCAACCACCCCGAACAATGAACATCACACCGCGAGGAAGCCATCTACATTCATAGAGGCAGGACCAAGGGATGACCAGGAGGACGCCGGTCAACAATCATCAGCCAGAAAACATCACTGAAGAAGAAGAAAGGGCACTAATGGATTTTCAAACAGCAGCCAACAAGGTGGTGCTAAACGGGCACTACCAGATATGGCCAAGTATCTATCCCCGCCAAGTAAGCGATCAGAATTGGACCAATGGGCATTAAACGCAGAAACCATCCATTCGCCGGTCGCAGAGAGCCACGGATAATTTAGAAGGGTATGGAAATATTAGTTTATTCATTTTTATGATATCGGATTTTAGGCCCTTGAAGAGTGTTTTTTTTTCGTATTATAACATTTAACTTAATTTGGTCTTGTTTACAAAAGGTTAATTAATCATTGTTTTAAAATTATAGCAAGGTGTTTGATTTATTTTAATAACAAAAATGCTGATGATTGTTTATAACTTTTATTTTAGGTAACATACTATTAGTAAACAATTTAAAGGTGTTTATAGCTACGGAGTGCTTAATCCTTGAGAGTATTTTGTGTAATTTGAATTTTAATATTAAAGGCGTTATTTTTCAGGACTGTACATAATATTTGCAAAGTTTTTTTCTAGGTTTGGTCATACTGCAAGTTACTTAAATTTTTACGTTTTTTTAGCTGTGCGTATAGGATGAAACGTGTATGGAGTGGAAGCGATTTGATGAATGGAAAATAGTGACAGGCAGGGTAAAACAGTACCTGTTCGGAGCATAACTGCTCAGAGCGTCAACTTTTGTGTCCTGGTTTACGACGCTCAGGACAGCAAACTTTTTGTGGTTTTTAGGTTGGCCACCGCAGTCTTGCATCCCAGTAGAAGAGATTTCCCAGTTTGTTTAATGTTTTTGAAAGTACGATAGAAAGTTTATGAATATAGTTGTGTTTAAATGATAAAGACGATGAAGCAGTAGTTCTCAACCATATGGTGCATTTGGATATATGTTTTTTTTTAAGAGGTTTTTAGGTACAGCCCCGTTGAGGCAGAGGTAAACCTACGCGCAGAACCAATGTGAGTCAAGGCGTAGAAGAAGTTGTTCCCAACCATTAGGTGCGGTTGGAGATATGGGTTTTAAGAGTTTTTTAGGTACAGCCCCGTAGAGGCAGAACAGCATAAAGGCAATCCAAGGGTAGAGGAGCCATGCTGTTAGCTGAGGAAGTGGTCTTCAGTAGATTCGAAGTAATTTAGGTACTGACGCAAGCAGGCGTCAAAGAAAGAAGTTTTTCCAAATGAAAAAAGTTGAGAATGTATGTGATAAATGTGTCTTTTTTCGTTGAAAGATTGATATTTGTTTAAAATTAATGATATAAATAATATTTAATTTTCAGACAGAATTTCAGGAACATTTCTTTATTTGATTTTACCGTGTGTTGCAGTATGGCCATCCATGATATTTTTACATTGAATTTTATATATTTTTTTTATTATTTTATTATAGTAGAAGTTTGTAACATAAATGATTGCGAATATATAGTTATTAGACCATAAACGATTAAGATGAGATACTGCATGATGTTTTTCTCTTTGTTCCATGTAACACCCACGTCTCCACCAGTTGGCAGGACAGACAACGGAGGAGCCGGCAACGGGTCAAGCAACAGGCACTGAGCATACAAATCGGAACCAAAAACAATGCTAGTTACCAGAGACGATGTTAGAAAAAACAGACAGGGCCGGCTCGAAGTCAAGCGAACTGGTGGAACGGGATGAAAAAACAAAGAAAGAAGTAAAGAGGCAAAAGAAAAACTATGAAGAAATATTTGGTTTAAAGATGGTATTGTAATATAATTGTAACAATGTATAAGGTGATCAGCATACTTCGAGCATTGGGGTCCAATGCTTATCGGAGGAGGGGCATGTCAACTAAACCACTGTATAGCTAGAATTTTTAACCACGCGCTGAGGTTCTTTTCCACTGTACACCGAATCTAGGTCAAGTGTATGCAAACCTCAGCACGTTTTAGAGTATAAATACGCGGATCTCAAGATGATCAGGCACCGGTGTTCATAGCCTGGTCACCTCCTAACACACTTATCCCAGGTACTCGCAAATGACCCTTGAGGTGCTGCGTGCCGCCTGATTCCCTACAAACCTCCCTCTTATCCCAGGTACTCGCAATTGACCTTAGGGTGCTGCGTGCCGCCTGACTTCTACGTAACGCCCCACAGTATGCTGGTCGACTGCCTATAAGGAATTATAATTATGGAAGTTAAATAAAGAAGCTCTATGTAAAGTACTCCAATCGTTTTCCTGTGTCCACTACCCCAATACCCAGACACGTGACAATATGACGAGTGAGCATAACGCTCACCTGCGGTTAACCGTGTTATTATATACCCTGTGGGTAACGCAGGGTTAATTCTCTAGTGTTAGGTACAAAGGGATTAAATTAACTTTTTTCTGAGTTCAATAAAATAAGGGGCTTATGTTTGTTTTTTGCGCTCTTTCGAATGGTATTAAGGGCTTATGTCTATCGCTATTTAATAAGCCGCGATAAAATGGTACAGAGGTTGTAAGTCACAGAAACTTATTTAGTGTTTGGTACGTAAGTCTTAAGTTCACTGAAGTTTTTTGGACCATAATATTTTCAACATAAAAATACATTCTTAGGGCTTTAGTCAACTTAAGCCTTTCATACCAAACTTACTTTAATAAAATATTTCATTATTCGTAAATTATTGTTCGCCATTCGTGCATGTTGTTTCTACTATATTTTCAGATCAAAATGAGTGAAAGGTGTAAATACATAGTGAAATTAGCAACGGAAAATTGCAGCAGAGGTATCTAAATATCCTATTTATTACTACTATGGTGAAGTATTGCAACTTATTGAATATAAATAAAAGATTTAAACAAACATACCCTAACTTTTTACAAAAATGTTTGCAGCCATATCAGGTTTATGTAAACAAATTAACGAAAACATGTAGAAAAAGAAACTGAGTGTACAAGTACCACTAGGATAATGCCACGCCCTGTACTACAATCGGATTTTCAGAATATTTTGGATGTGGATGAAATCGCGCCAAATTTAACTTTTTGATATTTTTCTTTGTACCTACAGTAGTGTGGGAAAGTACAGTAGCTTCGTTGGTATTTATTTTAAAATGCAACAAAAATGTTAATATAAAACTTAAAGGAGAGTAACGTAAAATTATTTATAATTCTCTCAGGGTGGCTCAAAAAAGTGGAACAAGAAAAAATGCTATTTTTTTAATAGAACACCCTGTACATTTTTAAATTTTCAGATTCTACATAAAGTTAGAATTATTTTTTAATATATTATGTATTATAAGTCAATACTTAATAGATTTTGTAATTACAGTTCTGGAAGATCTATTATTTTCAAGTTCCATTCCGCATATGTAAATGGACAAAGACATAAATTCGGCAACATCATCGCCAGCTCCTTCACTACTTCCAGAATTGGCTGAATTGGCATATATTTTGAACTCAGATGATAGCTGTAAGGACAAAGACTACATGCCCGAAGAATCTGAAAGTGATGGCAGTGACGATAATACTAGTTTTTTATTGCAGCAGAGAAAAATCAAGTTTTCGAAAAATTCTCATTCTGACAGTAATGAAAGTGAGTTGAAACTGTTTTCAAATTCTAATTTTTATCTTTTTTTTTTTTTTTCTTTTTTTTAATTTTAGGAATAGCTGAAGAACGAGCTGCACAAGTAACTCCAAACAGTGATGAAGCTGGAACTAGTCAACTAGCGCCAATTCACATTACAGACGCGCCTGTCGAAAAACCTGTAAAAAAATGGTCCAATGTAACAAGACAGGAATGAACTCAAAAAATGCATAGTGTGCAAAGTTACATAGGTGTGAATGGTAGAGTGGTAAATGCAAGAGAACTAAAGCCCCCGAAACAGTGTAGAACAAAATGCACCCTATCTTTCAGTGATGACATTCGAAAAAAAAATTTTGATGACTATTGGTCATTAGGTACTCGTGATAAAAGAGTTGAATTTATAGCTAATCTTATTAATTCCAAAGAGCTGCAAGTATCTCGTAAAAGGAAACTAGATAGTTTGAAAAAGAGGGATAGAACCTATGATTACTTTCTTGATGTAAATGGAAAAAGAGTATCTGTATGCAAAGATTGTTTTATCAGAACGTTGGATGAAAAAGAGAAATTCATAAAAATGGTTTTTAAAAATAAAATGCAAAGCACCTCTGGCATAACTTTAGATGATTGGAGGGGTAAAATACCTTCTGCCAATAAAAAAACTGAACAACAAATAAATGAATTGCAAACACATATCAAATCATTTCCCTCTCACGAGAGTCATTACACGAGGCGTGTGAATGATAAAAGATATCTTCCATCTCACCTGAATCTGAGAATCATGTATGATCTGTATAAAGAAGGTAGAGAGGACCCTGTTGGCCGAACCATATACGAGAGGGAATTTTATAATTTGAAACTTTCGTTCAAAAAACCGTATGTTGATACTTGTTATAAATGTGACACTCTTAATATGCAGATACAAGTTGCCTCCAAATCAGGTAATATTGAGGATAAACTCCTCGCAGAAAGAGAACTTCAACAACACCAGGAGCAAGCAAATGCCGCATACGAAGCAAAAAAGGTAGATAACGAAAAAGCCAGAACTAACCCCCAAATGAAATGCTTTACTTTCGATCTTCAGCAGTGTTTGCCAACACCGTTTATTGCTTCTTCACTTGCATTTTACAAAAAGCAGTTATGGACTTATAACTTGACTATCCATGATAATGCAACTGGAGAATCAACACATTACATGTGGCATGAAGCTTTGGCTGCCAGAGGAGGCAATGAAATTGCGTCCTGCTTATATCGCCACATCAAGGATCTTTCTGATACCATCAATGAAGTATGTTTCTACTCAGACACGTGCGGTGGACAAAACAAAAACAGTCACGTTGCTGCAATGTTCATAACAGCCCAAAGCGAAAATCCTCGATTAACAGTAAACCACAAGTTCTTAACAGCCGGACACACACATATGGAATGTGATGTGGATCATTCCATGATCAAAAAACATAAAAATAAAATGGAAATACCCGTTTATCATCCACACGACTGGTACCAGTTGGTTAGGACAACAGGCAGAAAAAAACAGTTCAAGGTCCACAAAATGCAACAAGAAGAATTTTTAGATTTTGCAGGTTTATTAAAAACAGCTTTGGTATGCAGGAAAAAGAATGTATTCGGAGAACAATTCTTATGGCATTCTGTTCAATGGCTACAATATAAACATAATGGTCTTGTGAATTACAAAACTTCATTAAACAGCGCTGAAAATTTTAAAATTATAAGCTTTCTAAGGAAAGGAAAAAATTATACCTTAAAATGTGTCCTAGTTGAAAAAAAATATAAAAATGGTTTAGTTCCTATCTCAATAAAAAAAAAATGACTTAAATTCGCTACTATGCCTAATTCCACCAGTGTTTCATGAGTTTTACAAAAACTTGCCTACATATTCTAATGTCATCGACAATGACCCAGATATAATGGAGGAAGAGGAAGAAACTTAAATAATAAGCAATAAATATATTATATTGTTTCAGTTTTCGTTTGCTATTGCTTCATTATATTGTGTTTGCTAAGAAGTTCTTATTTTGAGTTTTCTGTTTTTTAACGTAATAAACGACATTGAATTAACGTTATTATTATTCTATATAAGTCCTTCTTACACAACCATATAAATACAGGTAAATAGTAATTAGCTGGTCTCATGGACTTAAGTCAATCAAATCCAAGTGAATACGCATTAGTTTGTAAAAATATGGGCTGGAACTACTAACCAATTTTATTTTTCTACTTTTACCAAAATCTTACTTTTCTATGTTAATATTCAGATTTGAAAAACTTTCTAAAATATTTTATTGCTTTTTTTGGCAAACGGTAATTTCTGACTTAAGTCCCTATTACCTAAAACTAGAGAATTGGTATTCATATAAATCTATCTTTAGGTATAGTATTGGGTACCTGATTTAGGTTGTAGGTAGGTACTCTAAAAAATGTATTACAACAAAAGTTATATAAGAAAACTAGGTGTAGTTTTTTTCTGCTTTTCTTACCTTTTAAACATGCACAAGATAAGGGTAACTATAGAGCAAGAGGTAAACCACTCAGAATACTACTGTAAAGACCCTGTAAGGGTTGAGAATTGGTGTGCAGATGACGAAGCCTATTTTATAAATATTATTGTTGCTTGAAAAAATATTTGGTACCTAGTTGTCATACAGATTTTTCCCTCTGAGCAATGTTCCGATATAGGTATCTGCTGTTATATAAGCATGATATAAGATCTGCAGCTCTTAAAAAAATTAAATTTTTTTGTAAAAGAGCGACTTATACTTATATATGCATAAACTATCTTTGCCCCTCTAAGTGATATGTGTACCTATTGGTTAAACAAATTAATAAAATGTTAGTTCTGTGTTTAAAAATTACTTTTAGTTATTAGTACATATTATACAGGGTGTCTTAAAGGTACACTTTTTAATATAAGTTATGTTTCATTCTTTAAATATCCTTAAAAAATAAGTTGGTAATGAACTCGGGTAAAAAAACTTCCCTTGTACAGCGTGTTTGGAAAATACATTACGAAACTTGGAGGGCACATTCAATGTGGTAAAATAGAGGTTGGTGTAGGTAATAGGTAAGTCATCTTACAGAAAATAGGTATTTCAATATTTTCTGGATTAATTACAATACTGTCAAAGTTCAGTTTTCTTCTCTTATAATTTTAACATAATTCTAATTTTACTGATCAAGAAGAGAGCTCATTCTCCGAGACCTATATTTTATTTTTGGCATATTTTTGTTGTTTTGACCGATGGGTAGGTACTCATTGGAAACACATACAAACATATTGTGTTAAAGAGATAATAAAATACTAAACAAAGCTACTCTTTTAGTGGACAAACCTTATGGTTTAATCCTAAATTATAATTGAAGATGTTATTATACTATAAACCCAATCTTATATGCACTGACGTAGCAATTGAAATCATGGAAATTGACGCAATGCAGGCAATACAGTATTTTGGCAGCTTCCATGGTTTTGACTGTTACGTCACTGCATATAATATTGGGTCTAAAGTATATCATATTACATAATATATCAACTTTTAATTGGAACTAAACAAAATCAAGCCATGTTTCAAATTTAGCTACGTAAATTGTCAAATCTGACAACAGGGTATCTAGAAGGTTACCTAATGGAAATTAGATAACCAATACTTACAATTAATTTGTGTTTAAAATTTTTTTTTAATTAGATAAACATTTAACACCAAATTAATATGAAATATCTTGTAATATAATTTAATCTATCAAAATAAAAAAAAAAATACTGCTAAAAATGTGCAAAAAAATTATAATAGGCCATATTGTGTCCAAAGAAGTTTAAAACTTGAATACAATAGTTTTGTTTCAAATTACATTTTTCTAAATTTCGTTAGTAGTCCTGTAAACTAATGTAAATGTTACTTGCAGGTTTAATGTTTTATCAAATAGGCTTTTTGCACTGTAAAGTTGCAAAATATCATTACGGGAACTGTCCCACAATCACATTTTGTTTTGTTTAGACTTGTTCTTAAACAGCTTACAAATAAAATATTGGTTTAGATGCTATTTTTAAATTAAAATATTGTTTTAAAAAGAACAAGATATTATGCATATCTTAAATGGACCATTTGGACTTAAGGCAACAGCAAAAGTACGCCGCAATAAATTTACGTCATTTCGGGAACGCGCTCATTTTGAACCGCTAGTTTATAGAAACCGCCGCTAGGAGCATTCATTCTGTATCTGTTCGTTAGTGCAAGTTGTTGTTTGATGGTAAGTACAAACTTTTGTGATTACGATTTGGTAAATTTTACCAATATAATGTTATATTTGTTATTTGAGAAAAGTACCTTTAATAACCATCATTTCGGGGACTTATAAAATATAGTTCAAATATGCTCCTGCAACGTTTTATTTGTAATTATCAGCGGCCGGGTATAAATATGTGATGAAAAGGTAAGTCCCAAAATAATGAAAGAGATGCTATTTTCCGAAGTAAAAGAAAAAGTATTGGCAACCAACAGAGAGGCTCTAGGTAACAATATGGAGGACAAACAAATTTTTGACAAATGCGTCAGTGGTGATTTAATGAAAACTTATAGATTAGGAAAAGGTGCCATGAATTACTTACCACTGAAGCAAGGGAAAAAGTACCGGAACAATATTAGTTTAAAGTATGAAAGAAAAAAGCGCAAAAGCTTTTTTATTAAAGGATAAAAACAGCCGTCTATGTCCAGGAAAAAGAGACTTTGTTAAGCGTAGAAAACAGAAAATGCAAAAAAGATTGCCATCTGATTCCACTAAAAATTTGCATATGAAATTTACATTAGAAACCGGGATAAAAATAGCAGCTCCAACTTTTGTTAAATACAAACCGATTTGGGTTATAAAACCAACAATGAAAGATAGAGACACCTGCCTATGTGAAAAGCATTCTAATTTTCATTTTCTCCTAAGTAAGTTGAAAATATTCAATTTAACCCACATAAACAATAGTGACCAGTTGATAAACGCAGTATGTTGCTCATCGTCGATAACCTGCATGCTCGGAGAATGCAAATAATGTATAAGTAAAAAAGCGTAACATTTTCGTTTCACCAGAAGATGATCGTAATATTTCTTATTATCGTTGGGAAACTGAAGAAAGATTAGTAAAAGGTGAAATGAAAATAATTAAAATAACCAAGAAAGTTGAGCACTCGACAACGCTATCAAACTTAGTAAAAATAATTGAAAAAGAGATCCCAAACTTTTTGCAACATGTTTTTAAAATGAGGCATCATTATAAGGCTATTGACCATAAAAAGGAAACTTTACAAGTTGGCCGAAGAGATTCAATCAATGCACTTTAGAGCGAGCAAGAGACAAATATCAATTCAAACTGGGATCTTTCATTACACTCAAGAAGAAGAAATACGAGTAACATCATTTGAGACTATAAGTGACAACCTTGATCAAAAAGCCTATGCAGTCTGGGCTCATTTAAAGCCCATTTTGCTTCAGATTGCCGAAAATCATTGTTAGGTTGACACTCTGCATATATTGTCGGATGGTCCTACTGGGCAATATAGAAATAGGAATAATATATTTCTTTGCATAAAATTTGTAAATGAAATTTTACCAAACATTAAATACCTCTCATATAACTGGAGTGAGGCTGGCCACGGAAAAGGTGCCGTTGTCGGCGTAGGAGGATATGTAAAGCGAACAGCTGATCAGCATGTTTTAAAGTTTAATGATGTGGTCACTGCTCATGATTTCGTTTTTAATAATGGTAAAGTTAATGTTATTCACATTGATGGTGATGATATTAACAAAACCAAAGAAATTCTCCCAAAAAATGTACCAGAAATAAAGGGAGTTACTGATTTGCAGCAGGTAACTTGGAGGAAGCAAGATGGTTTTAGAGTTCATTTAAGGAAGTTCATTTGTTTTGAGTGCCGATTAGATGATGATTGCAAACACTATGAAGCAGGCAAGGTAGACTTTTCTCCAGTTTTTAAAAGTATCCTTTGTTAAAAATCTTTAATAATATGGCGCCTAAGTTACCATTATTCTAAGCATTTTGCAATGTTTTCAGTTTTCATAATAAGTAGGTTCCTTAACAAATAAATAAAGACAGGAACGAAGGAAACCTCCAGAAAATACCTGAGCAGCCACATACTAATGTGAAAATTTCGAGTTTTTAGAACAGAGATTCCTTATCAGATAATGCTCAGCACAAGTTTGAATTAGGCGAATGGGTGGCAGTTATGTGCGATGATGACTGGTTTCCAGGTAATATGCTAGCTTACGTATACTTGAATTCTTACTGTGCCAAAACGTTGATGCCCTTTCTTAATTTTGTCCTGAAACCCTGATTTTGTTTTGTGTATTTTAGGAATCATTCAAAAGATGATGGGAAATAAAATAAAATGTTCCTCTATGAATCGAAGTAGTAGAAATTCGTTTTTCTGGCCAACACCGGCAGATCAACAGACATTAAAAGTAGATGGTATATTAACCAAAATAAGGTTTCCACCAGTACCTGTTTCAAGCACTGGATTTTTTTTACCAGAATATGAAAAAATCGAGGAAATGAAGAATTCTCTGTTTGACAGTGATTTGTAAATATACTTAGTTATGAGAATTTTTATTTATATTTTTGCAAACTATTTGAAATATAACTAATAAGCTTACTCGCATTTTTTGTTTCCTATATAGTAAGAGTTAAGTCATCCAGAGAACGCGCATATCATTTAGAGAACGCTTGCAACATTCAGGCAACGCAGAAATCATTCAGAGAACGCTCCTAAAAAATCGTTTCGAAACACAATAGGCCAACGTCTGTCTTTCAACTAAGGATTCTCAATATAATTTATCCCTTAGGTAAAAATATAAAATTGGTTTAAACCCGAAAATGTAGAGGTACTTAATGATAAATAGACAAAAAAATGTAAAAATCTAGAAAACATTTAAATTTTTAGTAAAAATTAAAAAATTATAAGCTCTAAAAAAGAATAGTGACCCTAAAAAAAGCACAATTTAAAGAAATATTCATTTCTCCTTCCTAAAAAACAAAAATAGTGATTTTTGGATAAGATCGAAAATTGTTATAAATTTTTTTGTTAGCGTTCCCCAAATGACGGATTTTTTGGTCCGCAAAAACATAAAAAAAGTTAAGTTATCTGAAAATGGTGCGTCGCCAAATCAGTGTCTATTTAAGAATAGAGAAAAATATCTGTATATGCATCCATATGAGTTTTAGATAGTGCCCTCTTGAGTAGAGCAACATTTAGCAATCACCAAGCAGAGTCCCTATGCCAAAAATATATTAAAAAATATATTTTATGTTGAAAATAAGGAAAAAATGGTTGTCCGTGAAGTAAAGTAACTTGGGCAATATTAAGATTTCAATATTTATTACAGGGCTCACTTACTACCTCACTTACTACCTTTATTTTACCACATAGAACCATCTCTCAAAATTTCATACGCATTTTTTGAACACCACGAAATATAATGAATAAAAAATTTATTTATGATGAACTAACTTTCCAATTTGGCATTTAGACTCTTTCAATTTCCAAAATAAATTACAGTTCCATCTTACCTTGGCTACCCTAAACCATCTTTTTTTCTATTTAAGTATTCATTCAGGATGTTTTTTGATTAATGACTTTACGTGTGCTATATTTTAATGTGACCTGACCTACTAAATATTAAAAAAAAAATCTAAATCGTTAAATGCTTAAATAATTTATCTTTAATAGAACAAAATATCACAACAGAGGTACTGTGTCATATCACTGATGAAATATTAAGAGAGTTAATTCCACTGATAGGAGATCCTCTGCAATTCAAATTAAATTTGCAAATTCGATGCTGGAAAATAATAAAGTAAGCTAATAACTGAATTTTAAAGATCACAATCTAATTTTAGCCCACTTTTCAGCGCACCAAGACATTCTCAACTACATCAATGTATTATGCTGATTCAAAGTTAGACCTAATGGATAAAACGGATATACCAATAAATCCAATAATTGTATCGTATGGAACTGTTACGTATACAGAGTTAGGTGAAAATAAACCATCCCCAAAAAGACAAAAGTTGCAAGAAATTGAAGAAGATTATATTACAGACTCAAATTCCGATACCCCAAAAATGTACACTCCTTCTCCTTCTGTGTCTATCATACCTTTTGAACCTTCTAAGTGCCCTAGCGAAGCTGGAACCTCTTCTGCCTCCACGGTAACAATTTCACTGTAAAATTCGATGATTTTAACCTAGATGACGTTTTAAAGCATAACATTTTTGGAAAACCTGTCTTAAAAAAACATGACATAAAAATGGAACTTGATACACGAGATCGAACCATATTGTGTAATATTATTGTATCACATCGCTTAAATAATGAATTATTTCCTTTACGAAATTTTGATATCAAGACCATAGCTATAAAATTAGTGAAACTGTTTCCTAGAATAAATATTTCCACTTATTGGATTTCACCCATAGCCAAAAATAATTCTAGAAATAATAAGTCAGAAGGGGCAATGAAAAATTGTTTGACAAATACAAAAAGAAAATCCGGGCATTGCGAAGAAATAAACTGGACTTGAATTTACCAGATATTGACAAGATGAATGAACTGGATAAAAGTGACGTTGAAGGTAATTAAAAAGTAGCTCAGTATTAATATATTAGACCTGCACTTTTTTTTTAATTTCTGGTACTTAATTACAAAAAATTTTTAGAAAATACCAAGGGCAAAGATGCTAAAATCTGAATTAAAGTAAATAGTGAACTCACAGAAGATGTTTTATTAAGATGGGACTCATCTTATTATTTAAGAAAAGAAGAAAGGCACCAGCTAGTAACTCTTCAAAGTTCTATAGACAACTGGCCAATTTTAAAAACAGAAACTGCATTTGGTCTGGTTAGTTATAATTTTAATTATACATTTTAAGTTGATGTTTTTTAATTGGTACAAACATGGACATGTTATTATATTTAATTTTCAAATGATTATCTAAATGCAGTAAAAAGTTTTTCTATATTTACATGACCTTGTACCTTTTTGTCATTCTAAGCTACCAATGGTGCCTTATAATGGACACCCTGTATATGTGTGGTGATTTTAAACAAAGATTTAGTGGGAACATTATTTGTTAAAAAAAATTAGGATATTTGACAAAATGTTGAAATATCTTTTTTACTAGACAAACCTTTTACTGCGTGGTAAATCTTTTATTGGAATTAAATGTATTACTGTACTGAGCTTTAAGTCTAAAGGCTAATGTCTTCTTTATTTTTTAGATTGAAAGAGATTTTTATAAACTCTATCCAGAAACAAAGGACATCAATTTCGAGGCAAACTTTAAAAGTTTTTTTGATAAAATATTGCAGAAACGAGGAGACAACCTACTACTTAATATGTTGGCAATTACAAATGAAATATCTTCTGGTAAGTTTGGTTATTTTATTTGCTTAAATTTAACTCTACTAAAGATTGTTTTTAAGATCTTATATCCCTCAAATTCGATACTATGGTTAATTCAGGTTTTTTTTTTAGATTCCCAGAATTCAGTTAAATTATATTTAATACCGTCACTGGTGCCTCAAAAAGGAAAGGTAACCACGGGCAAAAAGTGCTGGAAGCCGTTAATTTTTGAAACGCGTAAGGTAAGTTGGGGTAATATCGGATACGGGGTAAGTCCGAACGCAGCCTCCAGAAGTCACATAATTGTGGCAACAGCGTGATACCTACTCGCCTCGTGGAGCAAACAAATGCGCGCAGTACTTAAGTAGACGGCGCCTTGTTTCTAGATTCTTCGTGTAAAATATAGACATTATTTGTGTATTCGAACTTATCCCATTCGTCAAACTTTGATTCAAAAGGTAAGTTATTAATATTATATAGGTAATATCTGTTGTAAATGCTCTATCTTTAAGAACTGTTTAATTATAACCTCAATTTAGAGTGATATTATGAGTTGGTTCGATCTTTCCCCATATGCGGATGTAGAGGGCAAGAACAAAAATCACTTCGATTCCAATTTTGCCCCAATGTATTTACAGCACTAATTTTTGTTCTTAAATACAGGTTTGAAGTAGGTCCGAAGATATATAAGAAAATGACACGGGCAAGAACTGCACCAAGGAAGACCTTGCAAGTGCCATTAGTAAATTGAAAGGAGGATTAATAATCCTTCACGGAGCAGCAAAAAAATATTAAATCCCAAAATCAACACTACATGATCAGATCATGCTAAAAGAATTCATGGGTCAAAAAGTCAAACGCTGGGAAGGGAGTTGGCAATTTCCTTGGAACGTGAAAGGATTTTAACAAATGGTCTTAAAACACTTGAGAAATGGGGGTTTGGTCTCTCAAGAAAGGAAGTGTTGTTTGTTGGTGCCGAATAAGTAACAAAAAATAACATAAAAACTGCTTTTTAGAATAATATGCCCGGTGCCGATTGGTTTATTAATTTTAAACAACGACATAAACTTGCAATTAAAAAGCCCCAGGCGGTGGAATATTCACGAAAGAAAATGACCGATCCTTTTGTAGTCAACGAGTATTTTAGCCTATTGGAGACAGTTTTAAATGACTTAAAACTAAATGATCTTCCACAGCAGATCTGGAATTTAGATGAGACGAGCCTGTCAATAGAACCATCTAAAACAAAGGCCGTTGGTGCGAGAGGTGCAGCTTGTTCCCGTGTAACCAATGGCCCCGGAAAAGAAAACATTACAATTTTGTCTACTGTAAATGCTGTTGGTGACAAAGCGCCCCCTTTAATTGTCTTTAGGGCCAAGAACGTATGGGACCAGTGGATGGCGGATCCAGCCGGCGGAACAGATTTAGCGTACACTGCTAGCAATAATGGTTGGATGGAGACTGATATTTTTGTCAACTTCATTAGGAAAACGTTAATTCCTGCTGTGGGTAGACTACGACCGCTTCTGCTTATATATGATGGGCACAGTACGCATGTAGACAATAGAGTTGTAACTCTTGCACAGGAAAAAGGTTGAGACTATTGTGTGACGAGGTATCTTCGGGTGATGATGAAGTGGATCCATACCATGACAGCGATGGTGGATCAGATCCAAACTATGTGCCAGACAAATTGTCAGACTCCGATTCCGGTAATGGAAACCCGAGTGGAAACACAAATCAAACATTTTTATCCTCCAGCTCATCGTCAGAAGAAGTGGAGGATTGCGATGACCAAAGCGCCCACAATCTCCAAGAAGAGAAAAACAGTGATGGCAACCGATCTGTATTAGAAGAATCGGAATTATTATGGGAAACCACAACCACACCTATTCCAGTTTTTCAATTTGATGAGGGCAGTGTTGGACTAAAAATAAATATTGACGCAAATTCTACACCGAGTGATGCTTTTGAAGCTCTGTTCACGCCGCAAATACTAGAACACATAATGAAGTGCTCCAATGATTATGGACAGTTATTAGCCAGTACAAATGGGCCAAAGACAAGACACAGCAGATCAGCCATTTTTCGACCAATTACAATAAAAGAAATGAAAGCCTTTTTGGTCTATGTTTGCTCCAAGGACAAGTTTCTACCAACAACGTACGTCGATTTTTTTCCTACAAAGATGTACTTTATTATCACCCCATATTTCCTTTCGTGATGTCTGCAAGAAGATTTGAACTGATACTTTGGTTTGTGCTGTTCCAGCGCCAAAATCAAAAGGAAAACAAAAAATTCAGTTGCTTTTAGATAGGCTTATAGATCAGAATCAAAAAGCTTATGGGCCTCCCAAAGAACTTTCTCTAGACGAATCACTGCTACATTTTCGAGGAAGGCTTGCATTTAGAGTTTATATCAAGAACAAGAAAAACCGCTACGGAATAAAGTTTTTTGAGTTAATCAGTTATTAGATGGGTACGTATTGAATGTAGAAATGTACAGGGTTTTCAGAGATACTTTCGGTCCTATCTACAGGGTTCCCTATAAGAGATGCAAAAAAATTTTAAATATAGAAGTTGTGGGGTTTCATCTGAACCTCCAGAAAATTAAAAAAAAAAATAGACAAGTGACGTTCTAAAAGCTAAGAAAAATTTTAAAATTGTTTTTTTTTAATGAAACAAGTAGAATAGCAGAGCGGCTTTTGGACCAAAACTCCATAAGAAATAACATTGTCCTGAAATCTGCAGTTTTATCGCCATTTTAGGGCGTGGCACTTTTCCTGGAAGCCACCACCTCATCACCCAAGTACCCGCGAGGCGCGACCCCCAGACCCGCGGCGGAGGAAGCCTCCACAACAGGCGTTGAGCGCGCATGATGATCGAAGGCGATACCGCGAGACCCTATGCATAATTCGCGAGGCTAGCTCAGGCAGGTCAGCGACCCCGAGCGGTGGTGACCCGATGGTTACCCGATGATCGCCCGAGGGTATCCGATGTCGGTAATATAGGACCCGTCTTAGCCTAAGTGGCGCCCCCCCTGGTATTATTAACCCTCATTATTTCAAGATTCTAACCCAACTTGATGACCCATGGTCACGTGTTATTACATTTATGGGGAGCGATGACGTAGCACGTTCTCAATAGTATCCAAACCCAAGTACCTAACCTGAACATCTATCCAAATAATCAATATTGAACAACATAATGAATAAATAATAACAGAAAAAAAGTTTGTGCAGTCAGCGGGAATTGAACCATAATCCTCTGGGGCCGAACCTCAAAGCCTTGCAAAATACGCTACGAGAGCATATACCTTAAAATTGCTAAACAATGTTTGACAACGTGAAACCACGGGGGCACATCTGATTAGATTGCTGGAACAAAAGGTCCTTAAGTGGGGTTATGGTGGTGTTTTCTAATGCACAAAATTAGGGCAAACCATACACATATACTTAGTAAAACAAACTAATTGATATCTGAGTACTACCTGAAGTTAGGCAACCAGTGTTTCACATAAAAATAAATATTATAAGCGTAGGAAAATAGCGGAACAGACCCGATGAACAGACCCTGTTCCCCCAGGAACAGACCCTGTTCCCCCAGGAACAGACCCTGTTCCCCCAGGAACAGACCCTGTTCCCCCAGGAACAGACCCTGTTCCCCCAGGAACAGACCCTGTTCCCCCAGGAACAGACCCTGTTCCCCCAGGAACAGACCCTGTTCCCCCAGGAACAGACCCCGTTGGCCTCTCTGTCACAGAAAACAGCCCCGATAAAGAAACAAAACAGTTAAGTACATCAAACAAATTTATTACCAAAAATATATAGGTATTCACCAAACAATACATACAATACATGTCATTAATGAACATTGTTAGAGGCCGCGTGGCATGTAATTAGACAACCGGGGATCTAGTATGTCCTTTTGGCAAACAGTATTTTCAGACGCAGTCTATAATTACATTCGCGCACACTCCCGCTATCTGGGTACTACCTGAACTTATGCAACCAGAAACCCCTATCAGCAAATATTGCCTTCGCCAATTTATTAACAAACCTAAGTGTGACGATGACAACAAAATGGCGGTAAACCTAGCTTTTATAATGCACTCACCATTTTATCGACAAACCAGTACTAATGGCGTTGTCAAACCAATATTTCCCCTTATTCAACATAAAAATTGTCGAAACGGCAACACCGCCGTTCCAATACTGAAAATTTAAGAAAATACGCTTAGGTCCTCTTGCAATACCCGTCCGCAACAGTAACTAGGTAAAACAAAGAACCTTAAGTGTGGTTATAGGGATATATTCTTATCGACGTCAATTTATTAACAAATCTTAAACCTTCCAACAGCTTCAGGATTGCATAATTAAATGAAAATCAAACAATTTTAAAACTTTTTTATTTATAACATAAAAATATCACTTACTACCGCCCTGGTATATTACATTAAAGGAATAAAAAATCGGCGTAAATAAAAAGACATATCTGTAATCATTTAACAACGTTTTATTTCAGAAATATATGCAGTTTTCAAGTCAAATGCACGATTATGGTAATATATATAAAGGTCATATTGGAGAAAATAAGATCTTTTTCGAATTTTATTATGTTTAAGGATATGTTTACCGAATCATACAATAAAAACAGAATACATAATTAATTATCTTTCAATAAAATGATCATATAAAATCGAGTCACAACGCGAGGTAGAAGTGGTTTTATATGTAAATTTTATCAACATTGTTGGTCTATTACATATGCAATTTTGCATTAAAAGTAATTTTCCTTTTAATAAATAAATAATGTATAATGTGGGCGAATAAAAGCAAGCATATATTACTACTAATGGGATCTGTATACAGGGGGTATGAAACACTTTTAACCGTTAAATTACGCCTTTAAATTATAAATTATATCTATAAACAACCATAACATTCGACCTAAATGGTATATTTTAGTACAATGACGTAGCTGAAGACCAACTACATTTTAACTGATTGTACGTATTTGGGTGATATATTTAAAATTGAAAGAGAACATTTAATAATTATTTTTCGTTTCCATCAAGCCCCAGCTAGGCGGATCAATCTCCCGTTAAGCTGTCTAATTCGCCATTAACCCCGTTTAAAATATCCCAACAGAGTAGTTAATACCAGCCTCGTATATGTATTTAAAATCAGTGTAAAGAATAAACAAGCCCATTATCTACATTTTCAAAATGCCCCGTAAATGATGATATTATATTAGTGTTTGAATTAATTAGTACGTACTCCAATCGACATATATTTATGCATCATAAAAATTAATTCTTTACTAGTAGGAAAAATTAGTACGTACTCAAATCGACATATATTTATGCATCATAAAAATTATTTCTTTAATAGTAGGAAAAACTTATATAAATATAGATTGAACACCCGTTTACTTGCAAACGTGAAAATATGTCTGGTAAGTTCTTTTTATTATAAATTTTTTAAATTTTAATTCGGGGTTTTCTTTTATAGCAGTACATCAAATCATCGATTTTATTAAGTTTTTGGTGGGGGAGATGTTTCCCGGCGAGGTGGTATGTTTTTAAAAAATACAATTAATTTTATATGCCTAATTACGGCATTTTCAGATGATACACGCATTCCACAACTTTCACCCGGAGTATGCCATCCCGGAGGGGTATGTCGAGTTATGGCATGGCCCCCTCCATGGGAAGGGGGTGATCGTCTGGGTGGACCCGGATGAAAAAATTGTTTATGTATATATTTATCATTAAATATTCAAAATTAATTTTTATGTTTCATTTCAAATGGGGCTGTGGGAAAATTTAAAAAACATTTTGAAATCCCAAGGTATATTAACAAAAATAAGTTTACAATTTAAAACGTTATATCAATTTATAATAAAAACTAAAGATATTGGCTCGATAAAATAGTGATTATAATAAAAGGCAGTTTGCATCTGAAAAAAGAATGGGCTAATGAATAGTGAATTGATATAATATAAAAAAACTTACCAGAACTTCAAAATCTCTAAAATAGGGGTAGTGCATCCGTATTTCTCTACAAAATGTTTGCCAGTACGGACAAGGCCTAATTGGCTGCAACGTATGGTAGCCACTTCTGCCTCGGTTTTGGTCATCCTTTAGGGAGATATACCATTTTATCGTCTTCTAGATAGACGATTGTGGAAATGCCAAAGGGTCCGTCCTTGTTCTCGATGTCAAGAATACGGTAAAGTTTACCCTCTTCCAGGTCTAGACCGTTTACAACATCAATTTTAGCAGCCATTTTTAGTTTTTTCAGGCCCTTAATTCGAGAAAAGAAGAAATCGGTGAACTAGCTTTCCTGCAGTGGTTTCTGATATTTATAGCTATACCTTACCATAACAGATAATATTCTAGAACGATCGAGAAGTAAAAATTCAGGTAGCCCCACTCCAACAAAACGCTCAAGGATTTAGCGTCACTCTAGAAGGGGCTTATAAATAGTGCAGAAATGGTGAGAGCACTTAATTGTTTCTGTTATAAGTTTGCAACAGGTAAGTTTTTGAATTTTATTATGGTGTTGGAGGGTTTTTAAACTGACTTGGTATTTTTATTCAAAGTGTTTGTATCTTTTGGTTTTCTTTTGCATACGTTTAAAGCGTGATGCTCAAAATTGTGTGCCCATATGTAAAATCTGTATTAAAACGCTCAAAAGTTAAGGTAATCTTTTTTATTTTGAATAAAATTTTTTATAATATTTCCCTAAAACGATATCAGTATACCTAGGTAATTTTTAAAGTGCGTCTCATATGGATACGCACCCACATAAGCTATTGTTTTTATTACGAATTCACGAACCCTTCTTCGTTATTATGTAGAATACAACTACTTTATATAGGCATTTGCACCAAGTAGTTTGGGTATTAGTTTTTCAAAACAGCCCTAAAGAAATGAAAATTGTTTTTAGTTTTTTCATACCTGTATAATCGTTTGTTTTAACATTTTATCTACATGTGGGTTTTTATCAGTATAATATCAGACACATTTAATATTATATTGTTTTTTATATCTTTTTTAAATATTATAACTCAATTCTTGTAGCTTGAGTATGTACGTCACAATATCTGTGCAATCAAACTAGCACTTAAATAAGGCATTATTTAATAGGGTCATAGACCAAATAATCCTGCAAATATAATTAATTTTAAAACAGCTGCTCTACGCCACTGTGTCGTAAAAGTTAATTTAACAAGTGATAGCAAGCTAGTAAATTACAATAACCATAACACTCTGTATGCATCGAAAAAGATATAGGGAAAGTAATTTATTTCACATCTTGTATAGGACTTGGAACATAGGTCGATTAAAGAAAACGGGTTTGGCATAGGTTGTTTAAAGAAAACGAGAGCTCTAATAATAATATATTTTTATTGGGTTTATAATAATATACATTTTATTCATTTTTACATAACTAAAATTTTATATTACGAGATATAATCTTATGTAATAAATCTTTAAGCTGCGCCAAAACGCCTACATTAGGGCAAGATATACCAAAAAATGAAAGATCCATTTTACCGATGCGAATTAAACTCATGGTAAATTCATTATATTCAAAAAACATGTCGTTTTGAATAAAATAAAGGCGGCCGTCGGTGTAACGAAATACACTGTCTATCTTTGCGGGAATCCCGTTAAATAATTCTGACGTTATATGATAATTGTCTGGTCTAAACATGCACTCATTTATACCCCATACTAGAATATCATTGAAAAATAAATAGGTTTTTCCCTTGTTTGTGTTCACGACAGCTTGAACTCTGGTTTTTACATTTGTGGCAGCGAGACTATCTATTGATTCCGTTTTTATTAACGCGAACGTACCATATGCTACAAAGTAAATCAGATCATCGGTAAACAATACAATGTCACCATTAGGACGTTCATATATAGCAGTTATTTTCCTAAAATTTTTTGGCAAAAATTTAAAATAATCTGTTAATAGAAACGGGGTATTAGAAATTTGTTTTGTCGCTAAATTCAACATCCAAACAAATCTCTCATAAAAAATAAATAATTTGTTTTTAACGATTAAATAAGCTTTATTTGTTTTCGAGTCCAAGTCACATAGAGTCGGAAACTGTGCCGCATCGGGTACCGAGGGCGCGTCAGGGGTCGGGTGTACGCTGGGGATTGTTGCTGCAGCTTTTGTCTGTATAGTTGTGGTTCTTGTCTGTGGGGTGGTTGTAACTTTTATTGGCATAGTTGTGGTTTTTATCTGTGGAGTGGTTGTAACTTTTGTAGGTATTGTCGTGGTTTTTGTCTGTGGGGTTGTATTCGGTGACGTGGGTATTTTTGTTGTGGCCAAAGATTTTTTGCCATAAAGGTACTCGATACCATAAATATCGTCCTGAGTTATTTTCACATTTTCCGCTTTGTAATACGGGTACATGATCGCGCTCTCATCAGCTGTGTGGGCTAAACCTAGAGTATGTCCAATCTCATGTATTAAAACGCTTAGTAAATTTGTCCCACCATTTTTGGAGGAAAGACTCCATGGCTCTTTTGAATGCATGTGGATCTCTACATTGAAACTTCCATCCGGAAAAAATGCGTGCGCTAAAGTAGGTTTATCTAATTTGTAGGGACACCACGTGAGGTCATTTTTCATTTTATGCCGTTGGTCGGCAAACGAAATTGTAATATTATGGGTGTTTCTATCATATTTAAAGCGGAAATTAGAAACATCCTCCCATGCTTGAAAAGCTCTTTCAGCAACTGCTCTATATGGATATACTGAATAATTTGGGGGGTAGATAGACCAGGATAGCTTTAAATCTTTCCATAAGTAGTTAGAGCCTCTTCCCCAATCTGCAATATCTTTGACGCCACAGCGTGGTCTTTGCATTAGAGCAATAGTTTCGTTATTTAAGGTTCCATCTTCAGGGAGACCATAAGTTTCTTGAAATGCCCGTAACCCATCTGATATCGACACTAAGGCGTTATCTGTAGCATTTTCTTCCAAGTAACCATAGTCTGTTAAATATTGGCGGGCAGCTGTTTCGTCTGTTGCCTGTACAGCTGTAGAAGTAACAGTGAGAAATAAAATGAGGTAAATTAACACACCCATCCTGCTCGAGGGGTAGATATATACTGAAATCATAAATAAGGGGTAGTGTATTTATTTTAAAAATTCGATTACACCAAGTTTTTCCAGTTCTAGTAATATAGACCATATTTTATCATCGTTTTTATGATTAAAATTGTCGCTCTCTAACTGTTTAAACATTTCCACTAGCTTGTTAACATCATTATCGTAATCAAGTTCTAAATCATTCAAAGTAGGAGGAATAGTACTGTTCAATTTAAGGTTTTTCTTTATCATGCTCCCTCTGCTTTTCTTTAAATAAGTCCTTTTTGGTGGAAAAAGCTTAGAAATAATGTTTGTATACTTCCAGCTTCTGCTAGAATTTATGTGATTTTTACTATTAAACCCCCTTCGGTGTGCGCTTGATAAAAGAAGGATTTCTTTATATTTATCCAGCTCTGTATTGGAATAGCCCATAGGGCATTCTTTTGTCAATAAATTCAGAAGTCCTACAGTTAAAGTATATTTCTCATTATCAATCACTAGGGTGTTATTTTCAAATTCTACGGGCTTATTCCCAATAAAGCAGTCATTTTTAATCATTTTAAAACCAAAATCTAGACCGTTCGGTAAAGACAAAAGCGCCAATTTAATTTTTCGGTTCGCCATCTTATCTCGCAGAACTCTGACATTCGAATGACGTACTCATCAACGGCACGGCTGTTTAAAACACTACCTAAAACACAACACTAACATAACAATATCTTAACTGAAACAAAACAGTGTCTTAACGGAAACAAAACAAACATATAACGCTTATATATCAATCACAACGTCAACACTGAAAAAACAAAACAGGTCTTATATACCTATAATATTGTTTCAGATCGTCTGAACACAAACAAAAACACTAATATAACACTGATACGTCAATCATAATGATGACGCTGTATACCCATAAACAGGGTGTAGTTCTGAGAAGCCCTAATATATTTTCTAGTAAAACACTGTTTCTTTTAGGTAAAAAATGATACGTATGTAATAATATTAATACGATTGTAAATACGCATAATCTTTATTAAATACATCTAGATACACTTCTATGAATAATGTTCCTAATCGTTTTAAGTTTATCTGGAGCTTTTGAAAAATAAAAGTGAGTTGATTTTGTTTCTAGGAATCGATTGAAAATATTTAACATTTCTATTGAATCCAGGTCTGCACCCAATTTATATTCTTTATATTGGAACTTGCTAACGTCGATAGAAGGCATCATATGTTTCATCACTTTAAGGGTAGGATCATAAGGTTTTTCTTTAAACACGTTCCAAAAATGAATGTTGCTTCCCATTTCATCATACAAGAGTTGTCCACATTTCGGTTCAACATTGATATTATATTTTTTAGCAAGCTCCCAAACTATTAAGGTAGCCGGTAGACAGGATGCGTAATATTTGTTCTGTATAAATACTCTTTCAACATTGTCGAGAATAATGTTTAATGTTTCTACCATGTTTAACGCCACGCTGTCGACTATGCAATGAATCCATTATCCTAGCTGTAGCCTTTTAACGGACTCGTTATATTAATGTTTTCAGCAAGTAATATATTCAAAAACGCGTAAAACTGCTTGTTGTATGTACATCTACTGCATACTAAACCTCGAATATTAATTCTGAACGCGCCTTATTTTTTCGAAGGTATGCTACTTTTCTGAACGCACCCCAACCGGGGTTATAAATAGGGGTGCATTATAGGCAGAACGTAGGAGCTCCAGAGCCCATTCTGTCTTTGTACGTTAGAGAGAGCAGACGTATTTTGAGCCATATTTATTTTGTTACAGAGTAAAAAAAAAAAATGCCGATCCCAAGTGAGTACGTCGAGTTAATTAGGGCCCAGATGGATACCCCTAACTTAACAACAATTACCTGTGGTAAGATATTGCGGGACTGTACTCGCGCTCTTTGGAACTTGAATAAAGTTCTGAAACGCGCTGAGTCTGTGGCTGAAAAGTCTCATATAATAGCGTGTTTAGCCCAAATTAAGGGGTTTCAGTCATTACTAAAGGACCGTAAAGTGGGTGGGGGTAGTGGGACACGTCGTGCAGAAACGGCTTCTTGTAGAGTAAAGTGGGAAGATTTACATTCGGCATTCCAATCGAGAATCAGGACGGGTGTTATTATTAACAAACGTCATACTGATGTACGATCATTTTTAGAAGACTGTTTGGCAATTTTTAAGCGGCGAATTCAAAACGCACTAAAAAAAACTACTGCACTCAAAGTTAACACCACTCTTTGTGGGGATTTTGAAATTAGTAAAGCAGATGAAATTTTAAAGGATACAAAGTACCTTACTACTCCGAATGCCCCTATTTTCAACAACACAAACTTAAATGAGTGGTTTGCCAATCATGTTAAGAACCCTATTTTAGTTGAATTAGACACGTTCCAGGAAAGAAATTCTGGGTGGGCACTACGCAAAATTATGCATTTAATGGTATCTATTAATCATTATAATCCTCTTCGGGTCGGAACTTACATCGAACTTCCAAAACAAATAGCTAAAAGAAAGGCATGCATCAATGTTCAGAATACTGATGAAATGTGCTTTGCGTGGTCCATCGTTTCCGCTTTATATCCCGCGTTCAAGCATTCTGACCGAACATCGTCCTATCCAAACCCTCAGTCAGTTCTAAACTTGGAAGGTATTACGTTCCCCATGACAATTAATCAAATTTCAAAGTTTGAAAAGCAAAACCTAATATCCGTTAACGTATATCGACTGCAAAAAATTGGAAAAAATTATCTGGTTGCGCCATATTATATACCTGAAAATAAGCATCCTACCCATATAAACTTACTACTTTTACAAGACAGCTACTTTTCCTCAGATGATGATATTGATTTAAGCCCTATAAAATACCATTTTGTTTGGATTAAAGACCTTTCACGCTTACTATCAAGGCAATTGAGTCTTGATAAGCGTCGAAAATTTTTTTGTGATCGCTGCCTTCATTATTTCCGCACGCAGATAACACTAGATAAGCACACGTCCGAATGCTCTAAACACAAGACCTTAGCAATACCTCGGATGCCTGTAGAAGGCAATAATATTTTGGAATTTAATAATTTTAAACATAAGGAAAAAGCCCCGTTTGTTATATACGCAGACTCGGAAAGCTTGCTAATACCTGTAGTCGATGATATAGAAAAAAACACTCAAAAGGAACAAGAGCATGTCCCTTATAGCGTCGGTTATTATGTAAAATGTAATTATGACGATTCTCTATCATTTTATAAAAGTTACACAGGCCAAGACTGTATGCAGTGGTTTATGCGCGAGCTTCAACAATTTGCTGAAGACGTCGAGACGGTCTTTTTATGTGATTTGCCCATGGAACCGCTTACGCCTGCCCAACAACAAAGTTTTTTGGCCGCTACTCACTGCCATATATGTGAGAAGCCATTTACGGAAGACGATAAGCGTGTTAGAGATCACTCACACTTTACCGGAAAGTATCGAAACGCTGCACATGAGCACTGCAATCTACAGTACCAGGATTCGCACACAATACCTGTCCTATTCCATAACTTGAGTTGCTATGATGGGCACATGATAATACGGGCGCTATCTGAAATAGAGGGGAAGATTGATATATTACCTGTAAATAAAGAAAATTATATCTCATTTACGAAGCATATAATGGATAGTACTGTTCATTTTCGATTTATAGATAGTTTTCGCTTTCTTGCTAGCGGTCTGGATAAGCTTGCATCATACTTATGTGAATATCCTAACCTAAAAGCAGAGTTTGAACACCTGGGGGAAGAACTGAACTTACTTACCCGAAAGGGTGTTTTCCCTTATGATTATATGAACGCTTGGGAAAGATTGAATGAGACTGAACTCCCTCCTAAAGAGGCGTTTTATAACAGCTTAGAAGATGTAGCTATAAGTGACGCGCAATATTTAAATGCGCAGAAAGTTTGGCAAACTTTTAATTGCCGTACCATGCAAGATTACTCAGACTTATATCTTAAAACGGATGTAATGCTTTTAACGGATGTATTTGAAGCATTTAGGGGTATATCGCATAGGACATATGGTCTTGATCCTGCATGGTCGTATACCCTACCTGGTTATGCGTGGCAATGTTTATCCCTCTTAATTCATCGAGAAGATATGATAAAACTTGAGCTGCTTACTGATTTAGAGATGCTAACATTCATAGAAAAGGGAGTTCGCGGGGGGCTAAGTCAGTGTTCGAAGAGGTATGCAGAAGCCAACAACAAGTACACGCCAAATTATGACCCAACTAAAGAAGACTCCTATCTCATGTACTTTGATGTCAATAATCAATACGGCTGGGCAATGTCGCAATATCTACCTTATGGCGGCTTTAGATGGCTTTCAGAAAACGAGATATCTCACTTAAACATTAGTGAAATTTCAGATAAATCTGCCGAAGGGTTTATTTTGGAAGTGGACCTGGAAATACCTGAAAATTTGCATGATAAGTTTTCCGATTTTCCATTATGCCCTGACCATGAAAAACCACCTGGGGCAAAGAATGAAAAACTTTTGGCTACGCTACACAATAAAACAGAATACGTAATACACTATAGAAACTTAAAGCAAGCTCTAACTTTGGGTGCAAAATTGAGCAAAATACACCGAATATTAGCCTTTAAACAATCTCCATGGCTAAAATCATATATCGACCTCAACACGGGGTTGCGTCAAAATGCCAAGAATGAGTTTGAAAAGAATTTTTTTAAACTTATGAACAATGCCGTATTTGGAAAGACAATGGAGAATATCCGGAACCACTCTGACGTCAAACTTATAACGAAATGGGATGGCCGCTATGGCGCAGAAGCCTTAATATCCCGGCCAGAATTTAAAAGCAGCACAATTGTTTCCCAAAATTTAGTAATTGTCGAGCTTGCAAAAACACAAATTTATTTTAATAAGCCGATTTATGTCGGTATGTGTATTCTTGATTTGGCAAAGACTACGATTTATGGCTTTCACTACGAGTACATGGTTCCACGTTTTGACACCTGTAGTGTATTGTATACAGACACAGATAGTCTTATTTACGAAATTAAAAACCATGATGTGTATCAGATAATGAAACGAGATTGTAACGATTATTTTGATACCTCAGATTATGCCCGTGATAACGTTTATACGATTCCACAAGTGAACAAAAAGGTGCTGGGAATGATGAAAGATGAGAACAATGGCCGCATTATGACCCATTTTGTTGGTCTTAGGTCTAAAATGTATGCTATTAAACTGCTTTATACTCCAGACGAGATTGAGCAAGAACGGGTAAAACTAGAGAATTTAAACAAAGAGCGGGCGGAAATTGATAAGGTTTTATCTAACTTGGGCGTTACCAAAAAGATTAAGGGCATTAAAAGGTCTGTTATTAAAAATAAAATCACATTTGAAGATTACGTCACCTGCCTTGAAACTTGGTTGGAAAAGCCTATTTCACAGCGTCTAATTAGGTCCCAAAAACATGAGCTACATACTATAAAACAAACTAAAATCGGTCTCAGCCCTTATGATGATAAGCGGCAAATATCGAAATCTTCACCCGGCACATTACCATGGGGGCATTGCTCACTTATGCATGTGGATGACTAAGTTCAACAGGATCTGTTCAGTTGTTCATTATTAGTATTATAATTATTCATATTATTATAACATTAGCACTCATATTATTATTAACATTAAAATTATTTTCATTGCTAGAATAATCTACTAACGCACACATATTATATCCTAACCTGTATAACTTTCAAAAGAGCCCATATTGGTTGTACAGTAAAAAGAAGGCCAAAATACTAACGCACACATATTATATCCTAACCTGTATAACTTTAAAAAGAGCCCATATTGGTTGTACAGTAAAAAGAAGGCCAAAATACTAACGCACACATATTATATCCTAACCTGTATAACTTTAAAAAGAGCCCATATTGGTTGTACAGTAAAAGAAGGCCAAAATTCCCCCCTGTATAACTTTAAAAGAGCCCATATTGGTTATACAGTAAAAGAAGGCAAAAATTCCCCCTAAACCAAACGAAAAAAAAAAAGAGCCGTATATTATCTTATCTATAGAACTGTTTTCTGATTTCAAATCAGATAACGGAAAAAGATACCACTCTAAAATGGTTTTGCTTTGAAAATTCGTTTTTCCATAAAAATCGAATGGGGACAATGTGGGCCACGTTCACGTCGTGTCCCTGTTTAAACCGAGTGCCCTCTGGTAAGTGTAGTGTTTTTCAGGTAATTTTGCTCTTGCCCTCGTTTCAAGTTGTATGTATAAGTTATGGATAATATTCTATCTATAAGCGAATATTGCACATTACTCCTACTCTGTTCAAATGCCCATACCCGCCAATGCATTTTTCAATTCATTTTTTTGTTAGTTTTTAAGTTTGTATATAGATATACCTTCTTGTGCGGTAATGTTCCTAATATAAATGTTGCTAATCCTAGTTTTTTAATTGTATGTAGATGTACCTATTCTTGCACGGTAAATGTTCCTAATATAAATGTTTCTAGTCCTAGTTTTTTAATTGTATGTAGATATGCCTATTCTTGCACGGTAAATGTTTCTAATCCTTAGTTTTAACTGTAAATATTTTCACTAAATTTTGAGCTTATAATATATTGTACCTATATACAAGATTGGCGATATGTGCCAAATTTTTGTTTCGTTCAGGTATTATTTTTGATGCAAGATACTTGTCTTATTTAAATATGTTTGCTAACTAGTGCTGTAATCGTGCATTTGACTTGAAAACTGCATATATTTCTGAAATAAAACGTTGTTAAATGATTACAGATATGTCTTTTTATTTACGCCGATTTTTTATTCCTTTAATGTAATATACCAGGGCGGTAGTAAGTGATATTTTTATGTTATAAATAAAAAAGTTTTAAAATTGTTTGATTTTCATTTAATTATGCAATCCTGAAGCTGTTGGAAGGTTTAAGATTTGTTAATAAATTGACGTCGATAAGAATATATCCCTATAACCACACTTAAGGTTCTTTGTTTTACCTAGTTACTGTTGCGGACGGGTATTGCAAGAGGACCTAAGCGTATTTTCTTAAATTTTCAGTATTGGAACGGCGGTGTTGCCGTTTCGACAATTTTTATGTTGAATAAGGGGAAATATTGGTTTGACAACGCCATTAGTACTGGTTTGTCGATAAAATGGTGAGTGCATTATAAAAGCTAGGTTTACCGCCATTTTGTTGTCATCGTCACACTTAGGTTTGTTAATAAATTGGCGAAGGCAATATTTGCTGATAGGGGTTTCTGGTTGCATAAGTTCAGGTAGTACCCAGATAGCGGGAGTGTGCGCGAATGTAATTATAGACTGCGTCTGAAAATACTGTTTGCCAAAAGGACATACTAGATCCCCGGTTGTCTAATTACATGCCACGCGGCCTCTAACAATGTTCATTAATGACATGTATTGTATGTATTGTTTGGTGAATACCTATATATTTTTGGTAATAAATTTGTTTGATGTACTTAACTGTTTTGTTTCTTTATCGGGGCTGTTTTCTGTGACAGAGAGGCCAACGGGGTCTGTTCCTGGGGGAACAGGGTCTGTTCCTGGGGGAACAGGGTCTGTTCCTGGGGGAACAGGGTCTGTTCCTGGGGGAACAGGGTCTGTTCATCGGGTCTGTTCCGCTATTTTCCTACGCTTATAATATTTATTTTTATGTGAAACACTGGTTGCCTAACTTCAGGTAGTACTCAGATATCAATTAGTTTGTTTTACTAAGTATATGTGTATGGTTTGCCCTAATTTTGTGCATTAGAAAACACCACCATAACCCCACTTAAGGACCTTTTGTTCCAGCAATCTAATCAGATGTGCCCCCGTGGTTTCACGTTGTCAAACATTGTTTAGCAATTTTAAGGTATATGCTCTCGTAGCGTATTTTGCAAGGCTTTGAGGTTCGGCCCCAGAGGATTATGGTTCAATTCCCGCTGACTGCACAAACTTTTTTTCTGTTATTATTTATTCATTATGTTGTTCAATATTGATTATTTGGATAGATGTTCAGGTTAGGTACTTGGGTTTGGATACTATTGAGAACGTGCTACGTCATCGCTCCCCATAAATGTAATAACACGTGACCATGGGTCATCAAGTTGGGTTAGAATCTTGAAATAATGAGGGTTAATAATACCAGGGGGGGCGCCACTTAGGCTAAGACGGGTCCTATATTACCGACATCGGATACCCTCGGGCGATCATCGGGTAACCATCGGGTCACCACCGCTCGGGGTCGCTGACCTGCCTGAGCTAGCCTCGCGAATTATGCATAGGGTCTCGCGGTATCGCCTTCGATCATCATGCGCGCTCAACGCCTGTTGTGGAGGCTTCCTCCGCCGCGGGTCTGGGGGTCGCGCCTCGCGGGTACTTGGGTGATGAGGTGGTGGCTTCCAGGAAAAGTGCCACGCCCTAAAATGGCGATAAAACTGCAGATTTCAGGACAATGTTATTTCTTATGGAGTTTTGGTCCAAAAGCCGCTCTGCTATTCTACTGAAACACCCTGTATATTCTCTATTTTTCTGAAAGATCTTTCTTTCCTGATTCCAAAAATATATAGTTTGTTTGTAAAGTTTTAAATTAGTAAAGATTTTTAAAAAATTGTGTTAGCAAAGATGTTATATTATCGTTATAAAGACAAAAAGACGCATACTCGCTTAACTGGTCGATGGCGCACCCAACCTACTCCTGTATTTTACTAAAACAATTAATTATTGATTTTCCTTAAAGTTGGCTTTGGCTGTTTAGCCATTCAGGTTCAGTTATTGTCTATAGCCTATAGTATAAAATAATTACATAATATTTTAACCAACCGGGAAAACGTCCACGTCCAAGCCAGGATTTAAACCCGGGACCTCTAGATTGCCGGGTGAAATCGCTCCCACCTGATCACCGAGGTCGACACTAAATAAAATAAAATCATTCTGTGTCAATAATTGTTTTTATAAAATACCGGAGTACCTTGACACACCTTATATCACAAGAACGGAACTATTCTTGTGCCTTGTATAGTGTGTGGGAGGGTGTGCTTACTATCGAATGGGTCCATCATGTTGTTTGGTCCTTATGTCTGACACGTTATGTTTGTATGTAAATTGATTTGTTAGTCTGTTTACATTATATTATGTTAAATCAATAAGAATTAAACTAATCTAACAGCAACATATTATGTCGAATTTAGTAACTTAGAACACTTTTAATTGTTCGAAAACGCAGGGCTAAATTAATTACTAACTTACCCTTAAAGCAGTTTCGAGAGTCATTGGACCAAATGGGCCAATAGACAACGTCAGAGGTCGCTGAGACTGACCAATCATAACTGCAAGAAGTTTTTGGGTGTGAACATTTTGACGATACCACTTCGTTTGGTTTAAAGCATCTCCGATGAGAAGATTCTAAAATATTTATATATATTGTTATCTTGTTTTTTTAAGTGTTCTTATTTACGGTCAAAGTTACTTGGTTAAAATTTATGTGGATATACACACAACATGTGACTTGGGCAGCTTTACCACCAGAGGGCCAGTACCGGCATTGCGCATTTTCGATTCACCAGACCGGCCCTCAGTCGGGGAAATATTTCTTTCCCATATTATTACCATATTAAGAGAAAACAGAAATATTGCTAAAATTGTAATTAGTAAACACAACTAAAAAATAAATTACGTTCGCGTATTTTAACTATGATTTTAACGTGAAATTATTGGCGGTAGGGACACAAAACAATTTTTTTTTCTGCAGCACAAGTATGTCATATAAATAAATATAACATTTTACCCTACTTAACCTGAAATTTGTTTTGTATTTATAGAGTTACGTTTTACTTTTTTTTTAAACAAATTTTTAATAAATAAATTACGGTATGTTTAAAAATAAATTATAATTTGATTTGCAGTTGCCAAAAAAGGGATTTTTTTTTATGATAAGGCACAGCACTGCAGGATAAATCCTTTATGGCGCCCTGGGAGCGGTGCGTGTGCGCAGGAAAAGATTCACGTTGGTCTTAATCATTGAAGATTATAATCATTGGGGAACACGATCTCAGGGAGGTCGTTCCAGAGTGATGAAGTTCTCCAGATAAAAGAATTTTGAAACAGTGTCGTTCGAGGGACACTAAGCTGAACCAGGTACTGGTGGGCTGCAGTGGCTTGTCGTGTATTTCTACCATGCACCGCTCTGGGTGGTATCAAACGGGCAGCCTCAGTTGAACACTTGCCATGAAAATATTTGTAAAATAGACTCATTTAATTTTAATTCATTTTAAAACTTCTTTATTATTATTATATTCCGTTGGTACGACTTCGCCATGATGATCGTACCCTATTTTGCTCTTGATTTTATTTTCCAAGCCATATTTGGGTTTTATAATAAGTTCAAAATTAAATAAAAAAAAACCTTTTATTACTATTAGTTATAATGCATTAGTTAATTAATTTACGTCAATATGTTTCCTTATAAAAATTTAAAAAAATATTCTGCAACATAAGTTTACAATGTAACAATGTCATTGGTCTCTTCATATTTTATTACATGTTAATAATTACCCACTGAGGATGAAGGCTTATGCCTTCGAAACATGTATGGGCATATAATATGAATTTATTTTATTAAATTAGTGGAGCAGACTTTGAGTTTTATTCCATAAATAAATTATTATTATATTTGTTTAGAATTACAATGGCACCTTAACTATTGACCCAACATGGGTAGGGGAGAGGGGGGCATAGTGGGATTTTACTCCCCGCTCTAAATTATTGGCAACAGAACTCAAGCGCTCGGTCCATACTAGCCGATTTCAGTTAGTACGTAGCCTCTGCGTAAGCAAGACGTTGTGGAACGACTGATCCTGTTTTCGCCCCTCGGCATAACAAAGTCGCCATATTTTTATTTATTTCGCGCAAGTTTGCGGCCAGCTTACTTACGTTAGACCCGCGATACGTTGCACACATTATTTTTCAGTGCATGCTGTGTTCCCAAAAAGTTATTTTCATTATAGTGTGATAGAATAAAGTAAAAGGTAAAATATGTTTATTTACTTTTGAATCATTTAGGACATTGGAGCAAACTGGGGTAGGCTTACAGGGGCAAAGTGGAGTACCATCTGTACCCCACAGGCCGTTGAGGTTGGAACATAAATATATTTAATTTTTTTTTCGGGCATAATGGTTAGAACATATAAAAGAAGAAGAACTAAGCAACATTCTTGGTCTCTGGAAGCGATGAAGAAAGCTGTTGTAAGTGTTGCTTCTGGAGAAATGGGGTACAAGAAAGCTGCCGAAGCATACCACGTTCCACGAACTACTCTCGAAAGGCACGTTGCAGAGTACAGGGCTAATCCCGATGATACGTCTATAAGAAAAAAACTAGGTCATTACACAACTGTATTTAGTCCTGAACAGGAGGCGGAGTTAGAATTTTATATTAAGTTAATGGAGGCGCGGTTTTATGGTTTGACGTCCACTAAACTCAGAACTATGGCTTTTCAACTAGCTAAAAAAAAATCATATTGCACACAAGCTTAATACAGACAATGCAGACAATGATATGGCAGGTTTAGACTGGCTAAAGGGGTTTTTGAAAAGGCATGATGATATTAGCTATAGGAAGCCAGAAGCTACATCATCGGCCAGGGCGCAAGGCTTTAAGAGAGTTGCTGTCGAAAATTACTTTAAATTACTTGAAATGGCCATTGACAAATATTCAATTACACCTCAACGTATCTTTAACGTCGACGAGACTGGCATTGCGGCAGTCACAAAAAGTCATTCAAAAATTTTGGCTTCAACTGGTAAACGGCAAGTAGGAATGTTGACTTCCGCAGAACCGTGGAAAATTAATGATAACGATTGTCTGTTTCAGCGCGGTAGGAAATTACATGCGACCTATGTTTATTTTCCCATGAAAGCGAATGAAACTTGAGTTGCTAGATGGAGCACCGGTCGGATCTTGGGGAGAGTGCCATGAGTCTGGCTGGATACAAAGCCATTTATTTTTTATGTGGCTAAAGAGATTTCAAGAATGGTCACATGCTATGAAACAAGATAAGGTGCTTCTGCTGCTTGATGGACATGCCACTTACGTGAAAAATATCAATGTTATTGATTTTGCTCGCGAAAACGGGATTGTCCTATTGTGCTTTCCGCCTCATTGTACGCACCGCCTCCAGCCACTCGACGTGGGCTTCATGAAGCCCCTTAGTAGCTATTACAGCAATGAAGTGAAGAAATGGCTGCGGAGCTATCCAGGTCAAGTAGTGACTCAATTTCAAATTTGCTCTTTATTTGGATGAGCATTTATAGCTGCAGCCACCATGGCAACAGCTGTGAATTCTTTTAGAGCGACTGGAGGATGGCCCCTTGACTCACACGTTTTTACAGATGACGATATCGAACCAGCAGAAACGACTAATTGCCAAGATGATCCAACAGAAACCACTCAATCAACTACTCTTCAACACGTAGGAACCGGAATTACTCTTTTCCAGGCAGACGAAATTATGCCCCTTTAAGCGACAGAATCAGCAAGAGCGGAAATGGATACTGTTAAATTTGGTAGAAAAGAATCGACTATTCTTAATGGATTCCGAGAGCGATCAGGAACTCCTGAAAAATGTAATAAGACTCCTGAAAAGGCTGCATGCAGTACCAAATGGGACGGACCAGGAACTGAAAACCCCGGAAAAGTCACTAGCTCTTCAACCAAATTCCCCACAACCTGGTTGCTCATGGATGGATGACAGTAGAACAAAACTGTATTTTTTTGTAACGTGTTTTGTAACACTAATTAGGTCTCCTACCTGGTTGTTATTACTGTACTGCTCGTTGAACTGCACACTTTGCGCACTTTGCTGCCATTGCCGTTGCCACCATCACAGGATAGTCCCATTAATCAAAAAGTACTTACCGTAAATAATGCACTGGGATTAACACAGATTTTAGATCCCTGATTTACTCACTATTACATAAAATTTAAGGATATTCCTGGTGGGAATAAGACGCCATTGCTTTATTTTAGACTTCAGACATTGTTTTTTGGAGTCACACATACACTTTTTATTTATCGCTTCATAGCGTTAGGGGACGCCACGTTACGCGAAAACTTACTGAAAATTATCCAGCACGTGCTCGATTTTCAGTCCTAAAAATTTCCGGCGTGCAAAAACTTTACGGTACAATAGCACGATTTGAATTATAACAATAGAATATTTTACAGATAAGCAAACAATACTCAGTAGAGCGTCAGTGGGCGTCGACACGTCTGCTCTCTCTAGGTTTGGTTTAGTGTTTGTTGGTTTATATTTTTCTTTTACATTTCATCTCTATATATATTTCTTGTGAGTTAAATTTTGTTCTTGTGTTAAAAAAAAAACATATATCTTCTTCAATGAAGGGTGGTTTAGTGCAAGAAGAAAAATATATTTTGTTCATTTTCTGTCTCAACAGTTTTCTATTTGTCAATATTATGAAACGGATTTAATTTTTTTCTAATATTTTCGTTGTACCAGGACCAGGTACAGATTGCTTTATTAATATTAAGATATACATTTTGGGTTTGTTTGATAGAGAACAATTTTGATTTGTACCTTTTAGAGTTTTTGTGTTTTTTTTATTACAGTTAAGTTTAAATAAACTATAACTGTTTTTTTTTAACAAGCTTGATCTGCTGTTTGCACAGTCACTATAAAATAACAACAATATTTGAATTTTAATAGCATTTATTGCTTTTTGGTTTCTTATGATTTTCTGTCAACACAACGCATTTATTAAAACATATTATTTGTTCTTTAATTTAGTGAATAAGGTAAGTGCGGGTAATAAGGCCCAACAGGTAATAAAGCCCATCTGCCATTTTTCCGCGTCATGTCTGGCTGCAATAATGGTGGCGCCATCTATTGCTTCTACCACATAAAAAACGTAGTTCTAAATACTGCCGCGCCATTGAAAAGGCATTTTGCTAGCTGTGAAATAGACAAGTGCTTCTCGGACAACTTTTATTACTCGAATTATAAAAATTGTGTCGTTCTTCTCGATTTTTGTGGAGAGTACGGGTCATCCAATTACATTAACAAAAGAGGTATGTATAAATGCATATGTGGACAATGTATTTCCAGAAAATGGATGATTTTTAATAAATCATGTCTGATACATAACCTTCAATAACAGGAAGTGACAAAACATACAATGAGGCCCGCCAAAATATAGCGTGGGCCTTATTTCCTGTATATGTTATATTACATTTCTGAAACAATTTTTTAAATTTTTCAGGCAATATGGGTTAAAAATGTCGCGGTATTCGTGCTAAGTGGAGTAAGGAAAATATGCAAGAGGCACTACGACTGGTTGGAGAAGGGAAATCTCAGCGGTATGCTGCAAAAAACTGTGGGATTCCGCGTCGCACGTTGAGGAATCATGTAAAATCTGGTACAGCTTTAAGATCACTAGGAAGACCACCAGTTTTAAATCAACAGTTAGAAACTGAATTGGAGGCAAATATTGTGCGATTCGCAGAACGAGGTTTTCCTTTGACTCCCAAAGCTCTAAGAAGAAGTGTTTATTCTTTCGTTGACAAACGAAAAATTCCAAACAAATTCAGCCAAGATAAAAAGTTAGCAGGAAGGGAATGGTACAGATCTTTCATGAAGCCCCTTGAAAACTTATCCCGAAGAAAAGCACAGAACATGAATCCGGCTTGGGCTCAAAAATTAAACAAACCCATTGTTGAGGATTATTTTGAGAAATTGCAGGCCCTTTTTGACAAGATGGGATTGAAAAACTGCTCAGACAAGGTTTACAACATGGACGAAAAAGGATGCCGACTCACCCTGCATCATCAGCAGAGTCTTATCGCAAAAAGAGGGGCAAAAAGAGTTCACTTAGTGGCTCAAGAACATGCAGAAAATGTCACTATCGTTGCATGTGGGAATGCTATGGGTCATGTCATTCCCCCGATGATTTTATTTAAAGGCATAAGAATGAAACCAACTTTTTGTGACGGACTTCCTCCTGGCTCTGCAGTTCATGTGACCCCTAAAGGAAGTATGACTACTGAGGTTTTCATTAAATGGCTTGAGCATTTCGCAAAATTCATGACAACTCCTCCAGTAATCTTAATTTTTGACGGGGCTGCTTGCCACTTCGACATATCTATTGTTGATAAAGCTGAGCAATTAAATATCCACTTATTGTGCTTACCCAGCAACACAACCCATGAGTTGCAGCCCATGGACAAGGCCGTGTTCCGGTCCTTCGAACACTACTGGGATGATGAACTTCTTCAGTACTGGGAAATCATCCTGGACGAAGCTTAAACAAGGAGAGATTTTCTGACATATTCACTCCTGTTTGGGGAAAGGCAATGACCATAAACAACATATCCAATGGTTTCCGAGCGACTGAAATTTTTCCATTCAATAAAAACATTATTCCTGACTACGCTTATGCACCTAGTCTTCCCACCAACAGCGAAATCCCGGTCAACAGAGCAAGTCCAGATATAGACGAATGGGATCCAGAGGATGATATACCACTAAGCTTTTTAATAACAAATTTGCATGATCAGAAAATAGCTGCTTCGAATTCATTTTCGGAACTTTTGGTAACACCAAATACCGCAGAGTTAAAGGCACCCACAGTGAGGAAAAAGGCTCTTAATTATAAGGCCCAAAAAGTAACCAGAGATCTCTTCCAGAGTAGAAACACAACTGGGGAGATATCCAATACAAGTGTCGCTTTAACTGGAAGAAAAAAAATTGAAATCTTGGGATCCAAATCTATTCCATCCACATCCAAAGAAAATGTAGACGCTAACACCAAAGAAAGTTGGTTTTGCAATTTATGCGAAACAGAATTAGTTGGTGATATGCGACAATGTGCCATGTGTTGCATTTGGGTTCACGAGAATTGCATTGGATTCACAGCTGATGACGATGATGTCTTTATTTGCCCGGATTGTACAGGGTTATCCAACCAAGACTAGACAAGGCGATTTTTTGACTTTTCCTGTACTTTTATAAAAAAACTGAAATAGCCATCTTAAGTCATTTTCTCCCGCGAATTCGAATATCTTCAGCAAAAAACAATTGAACATCAAACAAAAGTACTAGGGGTCACTTTGATATTTTTTTAAATGGGATGCCGAATTTTTAATGAGCTTATCCGATTTCTCATATAAATTTTGATCTAAAATGTTGGATTTTTAATTTTTTTTTTTTTTTTTTTTAACATTTTCCGAATTTAAAACTGAAGAAAAAAGGCGTTTTTGAATTAAAAATCCAACATTTTAGATCAAAATTTATATGAGAAATCGGATAAGCTCATTAAAAATACGGCATCCCATTTAAAAAAATATCAAAGTGACCCCTAGTACTTTTGTTTGATGTTCAATTGTTTTGTTGCTGAAGATATTCGAATTCGCGGGAGAAAATGACTTAAGATGGCTATTTCAGTTTTTTTATAAAAGTACAGGAAAAGTCAAAAAATCGCTTTGTCTAGTCTTGGTTGGATAACCCTGTACACCATGAATGGATGGGCCTAATTACCTGCTCAACATGAAACAAGGCCCATTTACAAGGGTTTTAAAATTTTAAGAAATTTTCATTTTGTTGTTGTCAATTGTTGTTGCAATTGTCACAGTTTATAGTTTCATGTCCATATATTTCAAGAAAAAAAAAGGTCTAAAAAAAATGTGTATTTTTTGTAAAAAAAGGCAAAGGCCCTTAGGTGGGCCTTGTTACCCGCACTTACCTTATATGGTATTTTATAGTAAATTAACTAAAAAAATATATAAAATATTGTTAAAAAAACAATCAGCGATTTAAAAAAGAGCGATTGAACTAACAGCCACAAATTTTCAAGCGGAGCATCGCTGGTGGTAAGACAGCCCAAATCCTAGTTTGCATTTCTAACTTATATTTTTTTTTAGTGATATCTTATATTTATAAAGACGACTTCTTATGGTAGTTTCGAAGAAAGCGTGAGTATTATTTGTATTTAGCATTTTCTATCCACACAGATTTCTAAATAACGAACACAGACCACCGTGGACTAATAATAAAATAAATAAAATTTTGAGTTTCAATTTAAATACTTACGTGAACCTTAATTTCGTTAGCTAACCATCCCAAGAAAAAAACTGTGCCAAGCAGAAGCAGTAAATGCATTACAGGGAAAATAAGATCTTTCGTTGTTTTGTGCTAAAACATAAAAAAATCATCTTTAAACATTTCTATATACAGAGAGTCAAAATAAATATACAACTATTAGGTAGGGGAGAGGTCAGTAGGTTGAGCCGGCCCTTACACCAGGCCGCTGTCTTTTTTCTGATTTCTTACATTGTTATCAATGGTGTTTTGACTGTTAAAGTAGAGTATTGAACTCTCAATAGATTAACTAGACTATGAAGGTTAAAACATTGGAGTATTATATCGTAGGAAAAAACAGTGTTTTTAGAAATGTTCAATCATTATATATCAAATAAAATAAAATATATAAAAACTAAAGGATAAATTTATTATTTAGATATAAATAAATTTAATATTTAAAGAATTTATATTATTTACCATTTTATTTCGCTCAAACGTCATATACAGGGTGTGTTCCTTAATAATATGCGAATATTTAAGGGTGTGAATCTACATGAAAAAATTAAATATAGTTTGTTTTATAAACTTTACTCCAAAAATGTTAAAATACGGGGTATTAAAGTTTTAGGAAAAACATGGAAATTAATTAATATTTTCAAAAGTACTTGAGATACTTAAGTGATATTTAGTACGTAGCGATAGTTAATAAAGATGAATATTTTTCAATACAGAAATAATTTTCAGCTTTAACAGTGGCGTGCCTACGGACACTGACTTCGATATTTTTAAGGAGAAAAATATAAAATATAACATATATTTTTAAATTCACCGTTTAATTTGAAACATAAGAGCTCTCCTGAGTTGTTTCCTGCGATGCGCCGTTTTTGAGTATAAAAATTAAAACCGTTGTATTGTCCGAGAAAATTAATCTAATTATTGAAGAATCCAATTTTGCAATAAATCTAGTTGGCATGGAATATGTCACTTATTTTTACATTCGACATTTTCTAGTAAGCCTCTGTCGTTAAAGTCTATCTATTTCATTTCATTTTTACAATCCTGTTAAAAACGGCGGTGAAGTCGAAGAACATCCTGAAACGAGTACGAGGAAGATTGCTAGAAACTTTTATATTTGCCTTTAAATTGTTTGGAGAATTTTAGTGGATTTATTATTATATTTGTATCATATTTTTAGGGTACATACATTACTTCCCAAAGATTTTCCAAGGCGTGTGGCCTTCTGTCAGTGGTATCTTCATAATATTGCACAAAATCCGCAATTTTAAGCACACATTCTGTTCACGGACAAAACTAATTTCTCAAGAAATCCCGTTCAGACTTTCCAAAACAATCATTTGTGGGCAGAAGTAAATTCCTATGCCGTAACCAAAACCATTTCCAACATCAACTTTCGGTTAACGTATTGGCAGGAATTATTGGTAACCACTTACTTTATTGGCCTATTATTCTTGCCGAGACGATTTGACAAACAATCGTACCTCAATTGCCTTCAAGAACAACTGTCTTTGCTGCTTGAGAATGTTCCGATAGCAATAAGAAACCATATGTAGTACATTACACAGAGATGCCCAGCCGTAATGTGTTTACTGTTTCTGTGGTAAATATGGGCAAGAGAAATCGCTGGAAATTATTTTTAAGTTCGTAAGATGTCCGCTAGGGGGCATAAAAGACATGGTCAAACAAACAGAAAATTAGGTGTTTCTCTTTATCTATCCAAATTAAGAGGTACTGACAATATACACGTCTTGATCCTTTTTGTATGTCGGATCTTTTTTGTTTCAAATATTTTACTCTAACTTCTAAAACAAAATGGTGGGGGAGTTACAAACTTTGTTTGATATAAAAACCTTCACTTCGCTTGGGCTAAACGGATTTTAACAAACTTAGTCTCGTTCAATAGAGTTTTCATTTCTCTATATATTGCGATTTGGCTGTTTTTTACGTAAACTTTACTTTTCCCGCTAGAGTGCGCTTCCCGAAATCTAAACATAAAAATAGCTTTTTCTGCAAAAAAGCAAAGGGAATGATACATTTATTGATTAAAAAAAAAATTGAAAATTCAAAGCTCTAAATGTCAGTAAAAACCGCAACTGTCTAACGTTTTTCTAGCCAAGGATATTGACGAAAAATGTTTGAAAAATAAATGAGCATGCCAAAGCGACTTTGATTATTAGAATACTGATTACAATAAAGTATTTTAACTATTAACTAATAATTCTACTTGACCAAAGTGTCAGTATTTTTATAATTGCTGGGTGTAACTCAATAGAAAAGGACCCTGGTGGTTTTGAAAGAGTCCGGCAGTCAATGAGGACAAGATTGGTGTTTTACCGTATGTTTCATAAAGATCCTGTATGTTGAACCAACAGACGCTGTTGATGTATTAACTGACGAAGATGATGGTGGCCTCATAGACAACCTGAGAGGCTGATAAAAAACTTCCAAAAAATAAGTTGGTTTTTCAAAATCAAGTCATAGGAACAGATACCAAGATAGCAAATACTGACAAAACTGAATCAGCAGTGTTTTCCCGAGACAACCAGCCAGAAAAAATACACGAGCGCCCCGGTCCGAAAAACATTACCTGGCTTGACGGCGATTTTGTTGATGTTGGTCGCCCTTTTCCATCACCCGATTTTTCAAGGTATGGCAATAAAACCTACGTGGAAATATTTGAGGCTTTCTTTGATGAAGAAGTCGTAAAGTTACTTATTCAATAATCAACAAATTACGCTCTCTTTGCAGTATTTTACAGCCAATTTATTTTTAACTGGCTACAACGAATTGCGAGGACGAGATTTTTATTGTGATTCGAAAGAATTTATTATGCGAAACACGATATTAAGCAACTCTAGGCGGAGGGGCAGATTTAGACAAATTTAAAAATATGTACAAACTTTGAAGATAAAATGCGGAAACTTTGGCCCCTGATCCATCAGGGCCGAATTTGTCAAAAAAGTCTGGAAAATTGGATTCCAGAACAGCATTTGGATTATGATGAATCCATGATAAGATATTTTGGGAAGCACAACTGCAAGCAGTTCATTAGGAGCAAACCAATTCCCTTTGGTTACAAGATGTGATGCCTTCATTGCAGGGACGGTTACTTAGTTAATTTTGAGCTCTCTCAGGGAAAAAATTCATACGAAAATATGTGAATGATTGATTGCTTTCCTAATAAAGTTAAAAGGCTGCCATTTAAATTTTATGTTGATAATTTGTTCACTAGCTTCAACCTATAATTTTACCTGAAGCAAATTGGTTACAATAGAACAGGAACTCTAAGAGAAAGTGGAATTCTCAAAAGCTTGCCCCAAAAAACGTTTTTACAAAAACTAAGAAAAGATAAAAGATTATGGCAATCACCGATAAAAAAGATGGTATAATGGTGTTAAAATGGGTAGACAATATCGTGGTTATAGCTGCAATAACATGTCATGTCATTCCAGTTACCCAAGTTAAAAGGTAGTCGGAGAAAAAAACTATTCAAGTCACTCAAACCAAAATTATAGGAGAATACAATTCAAAACATGGGAAGACCCGATCTCATGGACCGAAACATAGCCAGGTTTACACTATCCATTCGCCAAAAACAAGTGGTGATAGTCCATTCATTCCTGGTTACTTGATTATCTATGATTAACACATGACGCAGTTCTAGGCGCAGAATAAATTATTCATTCCCTATTCAATTCGAGTTTCGACGTCAAATTGTCCAGACGTATCTAACTTAATAGGGTAGGAAGCTCATAAAGGACCAGGAAGAATGCCGACAAGAAAGGCAAGTGGTTCACTGAATTGGGTGCCTGACGACATTTGATATGATAGGATGGGTTATCTGTGGAAGACTATTCGAAATAAAAAGAAAAGACGGTGAAGGATGTGCAACAAGCACATGCACTATGCGTTCAAAACGCGATTTTGGTTTGTGTCTGGATTGTAATGATATTTTTCACTCTAAGTAAGAATTTTTGTATCCCCAAACTGGCATGTTACACCATTTTTTTCGAAATCAAGTTTACTTTTTTCAAAAAAATTGTTTATTAACGATGTATAAATGCATTTTTAGTAAAAAAACATAGTTTTTATTACTGTTTTCTAAAAAAATCCCCCGTTAATGGATTAAGACAAGAGGGACATTTTCTAGGAATATGAGCAAATCATCTTGAAAAAAATTGCGGTACGGTGTCACCATAGAAAAAAAGGGGCCTATTAAATAATCGGCAATAATACCGACCCATTCGTTCTCTGAAAATTTCCGTTGAAAATGCGACTCTATGAACGCATAAGGGTTTTCTTCGGTACAAATATGGTTATTAGGGAAATTTCTTATTGCATTTCTGGAGAAATTCGCTTTATCTGAAAAGAAAATGTTTGCTTTAAACTGACGATTTTCCACAATTTAACAAAGAATTTCTTAAATCTTTCCATGTCCCTTTATAGCAGACATTTAGTGAATAAGCTAATTTTTGCTTACTAGTTTCAGAATCCTTTTGGACGTCCTGTAGGACAGCCTGCTTAATTTCCGGGACTCTAACACTACGAAGCCTTCCCTCGGAACCATTACGTTTAAAACTGCTACTTTTAAACAGACAAAGATTAATGTTTGTAAATGTTCGGCTATCTGGTGCAATACGATTGGGATACCTTTCTCTATAGAGTCGCCTGGCTTCTTTAGCATTACCATTAGTAAGGCCATACACATAATAAATGTCGATTATCTCTAAATTGGAATAATTTACCCTTTTTAACACTAACAAATGTGCTTTTTGAAAAAAGAAAAGTAGACAACAAAGTTATTTAATGTAATGCTAAACATTACATAAATGGGCGTCCATAAAAAAAATGATGAATAGGTTCCCTTAGCAAGGTATAACATAGACTACTTAATTGTATTTAAACGATTTTTGCTTAAGTGCGATTTGAAAATATTAAAAAAGGTTGCATATTTATTATTATCGTCTTATTTTCTACAAAACGGCAAGTTTTAAAAAAAATATGAAAGAGACCTTTATAATTTAGAGTTAAATAACAATCATAACAAAGTAATTGTTTTGGAAACATTAGTAGCGTAACATATTTTTTGGCTAAAATTGTATCAAGGCGTATCCGTTCCTGCACCACTGGTTTAAGAAAATAAAACTTATTCAGGTCAAAATATGTGTTTCTTATGTTGTACTAGTATATACTAAAATTTAGTGTAATATGTCAAACCGTTTTCAAAATTTTTATTAAAAACCGTAAATAGTTGAAAACTTTAGCTCTTTGTATATCAAAAACTAAGCGTTTTAGGATAAAAGTTTATACTAGTTTTCAACTTAAAATTGGTCCAGGAATCATCCATTTAAATAAGTACATAACATTAAGTAACACCCCGCATACAATATTTTGTAACACGCCAATTTTATTTACTATTTTAAGAACATTTTTATCAATACAGTTAATTCAAGTCACCACACCATCGAAAAAAAAATGTACAGGGCTGCCCAGAAGTCCGGAATAAAATTAATATAGCCTTAACCTGTAATTTTTGGGGAAAATGCTCGGACACGTCAATTTAGTTTTATATATGCTCACATTTTGACGTTATTCGTTTGTTTTTTTATAGACATTTAATTTAACAAAGATATGACGACATCGATCTTTTTTTTTAAATGGAAACATACAGCTTGTGGTATATCATTTGAAAGCTAATATCTCGTACAGCATGCTCATAAATTTTGGCGCGATTCTGTCGAGCTATTTCAAAATGGCGTATGTTAAAAGTTTAAAAAATCCCTATTTAAATAAGCGGAAATGATAAATCATTGATGTTTTTTTTACCTTTCAAGGTAAGAAATCTTCATTGTTTCACGTTCTGACATTTTGTGACATTGTGACTTAACAATAGTTATGGTTAATTTGTTATTTATTTTGTCAAAAAAAATAAAAATGTAACGAAGCAAAACAAAACACAACAAAAAGGTGGTTTAACGTGGCAAATGCTGGAAATGTTCTCCACCTTCTACTTGGCATGCTTCCAGACGATGGTAAAATCCGTCGACGAAATTTCGAGTGGCTTCAGACGGTATGTTGTGTCTCCAATCTAATTATGTTCTTCAAATCTTCAATATTATTTGGCCTATTTTGATAAGATTTTTCTTTTAAATATCCCCAAAGAAAATAGTCTAGAGGCGTTAAGTCTGGGGACCTCGGTGGCCATTCAATTGTACCACGTCGTCCTATCCAGCGACCTGGAAATATCTGATCTAAATATCTTCTCACATTGACACTAAAATGCGGGGGAGCACCATCTTGCTGAAACCAAATTGTTTCATTAGGTATATATGGATCTACTTCGTTGGGAAAAATTACAGCTAGAGCAGGCCTCAACTCGAAGGTTAAGAAATCCAGGTACCGTTCAGCTGTGACGTTTCCTTACAAAAAGAATGGCCCTAAAAGTCGGTTATTAATGATACCTGCCCATACATTTACCTTCTGGGGCCGCTGAGTATGCGCTTCAAATATCCATCGTGGATTTTCTTGACTCCAGAAACGATAATTATGTCTGTTAACCACCCCGTTTAAATAGAAAGTAGCTTCATCCGAAAATAATATGTTCTATGAAAACTCATTATTCTCGTCACACCGTCTCATCATTTCTTCGCAACATTGCAAACGCCTATCATAATCATCTTCTAAAAGCTCTTGGACAAGACATACTTTATAAGGGTGGTATTTTTCTGCTTTCAAAAATCTTGCAATAGTACCTCTAGATGTATCATGATTTTGAGCCAATGAAACTGTTCAAACATGCGGATTATCCTCCAGGGATAATGCAATATCCAATTTTTCTTCGTCGCCTAAAACACGTGGCTGTCCATTCCTAAGCAAGTCCTTTACTGTGCCATGTTCATCAAATTTGTGGAATATTTTACTAACAGTGCCCTGTGAAATTTGATTTTCCGGATATTTAGCATTAAATAAAGTGCACACTTCACTTTGACTTCTTATTTTATCTCCACATCCTAACAATCTCAAGACTTCGATACGCTGCCTTTCCGACAAAACCATTTTTGTTTAGAAAAGTGTAAAATAATACTTCGGAAATACCTAAATTAATTTTACAAGTTCACAATGTCACAAAATGTCAGAACGTGAAACAATGAAGATTTCTTACCTTGAAAGGTAAAAAAACATCAATAATTTATCATTTCCGCTTATTTAAATAGGGATTTTTTTAAAACTTTTAACAGTCGCCATTTTGAAATAGCTTGACAGAATCGCGTCAAAATGTATGAGCATACTGTACGAGATATTAGCTTTTAAATGATGTATCACAAGCTGTATGTTTCCATTTAAAAAAAAAAGATCGATGTCGTCATATCTTTGACAAATATTTATAAAAAACAAACGAATAACGTCAAAATGTGAGCATACATAAAACTAAATTGACGTGTCCGAGCATTTTCCCCAAAAGTTACAGGTTAAGGCTATATTAATTTTATTCCGGACTCCTGGGCAGCCCTGTATATAACTGCTCTTGATGCCTTAACAAAAAACTACAATCGAATTAATTCTAAAAAGTTGCCCCCTTCGCCCTACATAGTTCCCTTAAAAAATCAATCAGGCTACGTAGTTAGATACATTATTAAAACAGCAGTTTTCTTTTACATAGTTATTATTGTTGAAACAAAAAAAAAACTATCTAAAAAATAGACGCAGTTAAAGTGCTAATAACCGTTTTAGTAAACACTTGTTGAAACTATTTTTAAATTTTTAATTTTCTTAAGTACTTACCATTAAAATTTCAACAGCCACTGATGCGACATTTACTGAATTTAAAAGAAAGTTGGTTAGCATAACATACTTCGTATATTGGTTTAAGTTATTTGCAAAGCTAAAAAACAAATATTAGAATTTCTTTTCAGACAAAAGCGGTTTTATGGGTTATAATTTTTGGGCAAAAATACAATACTTCCTTAAACTTTAGTAACATCCGATACAGGGTGTTAATGAATGTCACGTAGATATTTAAGGGAGTAATAGTGCTCGTCAAATTAGAAAAAAAAAATACTCATTAACATGCCGTCAAAAAGGCTTCATTTTTGATAGACAGAGTGTCAAAACTTTAATTTTTTTATAGTTTCTTTAGTTTTTCTCCCATCTTTTCCGAGATAATTATTTCAAATTTGGTACACTTATTAGTTTTTGCAATATCTACAAAAAAGTCTAAGTTGTCAGAGGCAGTATACAGAGTGTTGTATTTTTTGCGCTACCAACACTTTCACTCTCCTGAACTTCTTTTTAGGATACCCTGTATAAATACTGATATCATAATTTGACTCCGCGTTATTTTCTTAGTCGTTTTGATCCCCTACATTTTTATCGTATCTATCATCGTTTACTAGCATTTTTTTTTAGTTCAGAAACAAACAAAAATATTGCAAATTTAAGATATGAGGAGAGGACACCTGTAAGTATAAGAATGAACACGTATCATTTTTTATTGAATATTAATGTGTACTTTCTTATCTCAATTTTTAAAAGGACAGATTCATCGATGCTTTCAGATCAAAATTTCCCTAAAAATAGGGAAATATACGCCGCCTTAATTCTGACGTTACACGACAAACTAAAAAAATTATAAGAACTGTTGAAAATTACCTCCTTTTGCTAATATGCAGAAATCAACTCTTAGTCTCATAGACTGGTGAACTTTCTTGAATATCCCAGGAGTATTGCGAATTATTTTACTCACAAAGCTATTATTCTGTTCCTCAAATCTTCCTCTGTTTAGATAGAAGTCTGATACCTACACCAACGATTCGAAATGTCCACAGACAATTTAAATCGGGGGACCTAGGGGGCCATGACTGAGGTCCACCTCGACCTATCCAATGATTGTAGTGTTGCTTTAAAAACTCCATAACCACCAAACTGAAATATGGCGGTGCACCATAAACCACAATTGGTTTCTGAGTTCAAGTGGTACCTCTTCTAACAGCATCCAGAGTTCCTTTTTTAAGGATTGACGATAGTATTGTCCGTTTAATCGTCTTGGCAGGAGAAATGGCCCAACCAAATAGCCTCCAATAATGCCAGCCGAGACATTTACTGTAAACTGATACTGGAAATGTTTTTCAACTATCGCATAAGGATTCTTTTCTGCCCAAAAATGATTGTTAAGAAAATTTCTGGTGATATTATTCGAAAAACTTGCTCTATCACTAAATAGAATGTTATTTCCGAACAATGGATTTTGGGCCAACATTTCAATAAACCACTGGTAAAAGTTTAAATGGGGTGAAAAATCGCGTGGGACAAAAGCTTGGACTCTCTGGATATGGTAAGGCTAAATCAAATTATTCATCAACATTTTCCAAACTAGCACGAATGAAATGTTTAAAGCTTATGCAATTTTTCTTGTACTTGTACCTGGTTCGTTTCCTACAGCATTCAGGACTGCTTTCTCAATTTCGACAGTTCTTACAGTGCGATGTCCCCTCCAAATGAGTAGATTTCTTGAAAATTCCATTTTCGCACAGTCGAATGTGTACCTGTGCAAATGTTCGTGAATCAGACTGTCTTCGATTTGGATCATACTGCCGGTAGTGTGGTTTAGCTTCAAGGGAATTACCATTGGTAAGACCATAAATAAAATGCATATCGGCATATTCTTGGTTTGTAAACTCAACCATCATTAAATAGCTTTATATAACTTTGAAAACATCAACTACCAAAATTATTTGACACTAAACGTCAAAAAAGTTAACAAGGGGAAAACTACTTTTTTTTTAATTTTGTTACTAGGATAGTACTTGTTTTGCATCGAAGGCCATTTCTGCTAAAAACTAGACAACGATGACAGATACGATGAAAATTAAAGAATCAAAAAGAATGAGGAAAGAACGAGGAGTCAAGATATGATATCAGTGTTTATGCGGGGCATCCTAAAAGTTCAGGAGAGTGAAAGTGTTGGTAGCGCAAAAAATGCAACACATTGTATACTGCCTCTGACAAGTTAGACTTTTTATTGTAGAGATTCGAAAAACTAATAAGTGTACCTAATTTGAAATAATTATCTTGGCAAATGCGGGAAAAAAAAATTTTTAGCGATCATTTGCCTAAATATCTACGTGACAATCATTAACACCCTCTATAACATACTGTGAAAATCATTTAATCTTATGAATTTTACCTAAACTAGTTTTACAAAAGTCGACGGAAGTATTTTTTAAAAGTAGTTTTGTGTTGTATCACATTCTTTAAAAGATTTCCAGTGTAATCACGTCCAGGCTAGCCTGGAAAGAAAAATCTCTCCGAAAATCCTTGTCGTTGCCATGGCAATATGTCAAAATGAGAACCATTCGATTGGCTCAAAATGAGAGGTGTGCAATTTTCAATATAAATACACCAAACAACAATTGAAAGAAAACAAAGGTCATTTGGAAAAAAAGTATTTTGTACAACGTATTTTTTTGATTTGGAAATAGAATAACAATAAAAATAGTTTTTGCACTAACCTTATTACCACACAATGGTTCTTTATGATTTCTCTTGAGATGTTATAATAATCAATACTTTGATCAATAAAATTTAACCTCCTTATTTGCGCCTGTATAACTTTTAATTTCGCAGCAGTGAAGATCATAAGAGCATAAAATATTATATCACTGGACAAATATATCGTTGAGCCGACAAATATAAATACAATATTTAAAATAATGACAGATAATATATTATCACTTTCTTTGTAAGGTAACCATATCGGATACGCAAACGATTCTTGCAGCAATTCCTTTTCTGTTTTTTGGGCTTGTTCGTCATTCTTTATATACTTCAATGAGTTAACAAAAAAAAACGCCATGGCGGCTAAGACTGTAGAAATTACTAGACCATTTTTAATTATCTTACAAAGTTTGATGTCCCTGTAGTACGGCTCAGATATTTCTTCATCCAAAATCATCTCGATTTTCTCCTCTTCATCCATAATTTCCTTAAAAAGTCTAGACACATTATTATACTGATAGATAAAGATTTTAATGCCCATTCCCAATGAGGTTAGGAAAAGAGAGGTGCATTCATATATAATTTTAAGATCTGCACCTATTAATATTAATTGATAAAGCTTAAGAAACATTAATAATAAAAATATTAGAAAAATTCCCATAATAATACGACGATACCAAAGTTGAACAACTTTGTAAGATGTTTTTTTCGTCCAGTTCACGTCCCATGTCCCTGATATTATCATAAAATACTTTATGCTTTGAATGAGCATTCTTATATTATTGCAATTTATCTTGTTATATGATCTAAAACGAGAAATAGTGAAGAAGCATTATTGAATGCACCCATAATTGTCCAAATTGACAACGTTGAACCAAATTCAATATAAATTTAATTGTTATTTGGGTCATGGAAACTGTACCAAAAACAACTTGTAATTTCGTTACCTTTAGAAAAATGTCTTCAAGAATTAACAGAAAATAAAGGACCACTAAACCAGCAAGAAAGGTTTTCAATAAACATTTGTGTTTAAATTCTCTCTAAAATCTTGAAACTTTTTTAAAACTATTATTTACTTTTAAAGCAGCATAATAATAGTTAACCCTAATAATAGGTAAGGGATGCTTAAAACGTTTTAAAAATTTACTTCCTAATTTGCAGGTATTTTTTAACAATTTTACTTTGTTGTTATTACGATTAAATGATACACGTGCAGCATGCCACTACATATTTATTATCACAGTTAACAAAATTACAATGCAATATTGTACGATCAAACGAACTTACCTTAAGTGAAGTTCGATCGTAATTATATGAAGCGTCCAGTCCGAATATATTATCTTGATTATTAACTATGTAGTCCGCTCCCGGCTACCCACCGTGCACCAAATTCAAAGACACCGATGATAAAAACATCGGCTAGGAACTCCCTTCCTCCGCGCGCCCTGTCGCAGCCTGCATACCAGTTTGCCGTTGGTAGGTTATTCATTCTTCAAAGGTTTTGTTTATTAAGTGACCGCAACCTATATTGGGTTTTAAATGGGAAAGGGAGGGAAGATAATATATTCGGACTGGACGCTTCATATAATTACGATCGAACTTCACTTAAGGTAAGTTCGTTTGATCGTACAATTATATTCGCGTCCAGTCCGAATATATTATCTTGATTATTAACTATGTAGTTGTTTAAAGAATTAATGTTGCGGCTTAATGAACTGTGTGTAAGGGCAACAAAAAATCCATTACAAGAACAAAATGTATTTCTAACTGTTAGAAAACAAAAGAGACTTCTATAGAAGTTCTAACATAAGTAACTTAAAAAGTACGAGTAAATTTTACAATAATATGAAAAGGAGACGCATTAGTTGAAAGCCTAGTCTCTGGTGGGAAGGTTCAAAACAGCTTTGGCAAAATCAGTCTTATCCGAAATAGGCCGATTATAAAATCTTGCGAATGTGTCTGTGCGTTCCGACCATCCTGCTGTTCTGCATATTGTCTCGACCGAGACCCCATGTCTTAAGGCCGCTGAGGTCGAGGCATGTCGCGTAGAATGCGGCTTAAATTTTGTAGTGTCAATTCCTGCTAAAGTTAACAATTGCTTAACCCATCTACTTAATGTTTGTTTATTTGCTACCACATGGGGCTTTTTAGCTGTAAGAAAAACTTTATCTTTTTCCAGAGTTCTGAACGGCTTTGTCATCTCTATGTATTGCTTTAAAGCGGTTGCAACACAAATACTAGGTCTTTGTCGCAAAAACGGAATATACAACGTGGGTTGCTGTTTGTTTAATCCAGAAGTCTTGATTGGATCCGATATATTAATCTGAATTTCATGTTGAGTTTCTGTAATATTGGATAGTCTAATGTGAGATAAGGTCTGAAGTCTGCCTCCCGTGATAAGAGCCAACAAGGTGACCAGTTTCTGAGAAAGTTGTTGTAGATTCAAATTTGTATGTAGTTTCTCTAGATACGAGAACAAAACTTGAGGGTCCCAAGTGTTGTTATATCTAGGCTGGGTCGGTCTTAGACGAGACATGCCCTTCATAAATCGTTTAATTATTGGATCCGTTCCAATGTTACTGGGTAGAATAAGGCAGAGTGCAGACCTATGTGAATTTAATGCTCCATATTTATAATTTCGATCCCTTGAAATCGTTTGCAGGAAGCTTAACACGTCTCGGTTGGTGGCCTGAAATATAGGTATTTCTTTCTTGAAACAAAAATCCCACCAGAGGTGATACGTGCTACTATACTGCTTGAGAGTAGACTCTGTAATTGATGATATAATAGTATCTATAGCTTCTTCGGGGACATGTCTCCTCTGGAACGAATCCCTGACAATTTGGCGGCCACCAGGGTAAGCTGCTTTGCCAGAGGGTGAGTTCTGCTGAAAGGAGAAGATAATAAAGTAGGGCTTGGGTCTAGGTATAGTTCCTGTCCAACTATCAACTTAGAAAACAGTGGGTACCATGGTTGTGAGGTCCAATATGGTACCACTACAATTCCTACAGCATTATCTTGGTTTATTTTTTGCAGAGTTCTTAAGACCAAGCTAAAGGGAGGAAACGCATAAAAGTTAATGGACTGCCAATTTAGAGTAAATGCATCCACAGCGACAGAACCTGGGTCCCTCCGCCAGGATACATATTTCTCGCATTTGTGGTTAATGTTTGACGCAAAAAGGTCTACCTCTGGTTGACCCAAACAACGGACTATTTTATCAAACGCTTCTTCAGAAAGTGTCCACTCTGTTTCCGAATTTATGCGACGCGATTCTCTATCGGCCTCGTAATTATCGTTTGAAGCGATGTACGATGCAAAGATCCAAATATTTCTACGTTCACACCACTGCCATATCTCCCGGGCTAGCGCCGATAACCTTGGGTACTGAATGCTGCCCATACGGTTGATATACGATATAGCGGTGGTGTTATCGCATCTCAAAAGGATGTCACAGTTCTCAATATTCTTAGCGAAACATTGCAGACCGTAAAAAATAGCCGATAATTCTAAGAAATTTATATGAGAGTTACTTTCAATGTTATTCCAATACCCATGTGTTTTCCTCGAATTACAACAAGCTCCCCATCCCGTTAACGATGCGTCAGTAAAGATTTCGAGTTTAAATTGATCCTGTCTAATATTATTAAATGATTCTGATATATTTTGTTCCCACCAATAAAGATCTTGGTGGAGGTACGTAGGAATGCGCATCTTTGCTTCAAAGTTCATGTTATTCTGATTTAAAGCTAGGAATTTCTCCCGCTCAAACTTCTTCGTGTAAAGCCAGCCGTACCTTACAGCGGGACAGGCTGAAACCAGAATTCCAATGAACCTTGCAAATTCACGAATTTTACAAAATGATTTGTTTCTAAAATAAGCGGCCCATCTCTTTATAGTGTCCTTCTTTTCAGTCGGCAGTTCAATTCTCATACTATTGGAATCAAAAATGAAACCTAAAAATTTCTGGGATGTATTTGGTATCAAACAACTTTTTTCTCTGTTTATTGTAAAACCGAGCAATTCTAAAGTTTGTATAAGTATACCTGTGTTTTCTGAGCATTGTTCATAAGAATTCCCCATGATTAGAAAGTCATCTAAATAGTTGACACATAGTATGCCCCTTTCACGCATGATGGTAAGTATAGGTTTCATGATTTTTGTAAAACAAAATGGCGCCGATGACAGTCCAAATGGAATACAAGTAAATTCAAATAAACAATTATTGAATCTAAATCTTAGATATTTGCGAAAATCCTGATGTACCGATATTGAAAAATAGGCATCTTTTAAATCTACTGATGTTAGAAAAAAGCCTGGATTAATTAATTTAAGGGCAGTCCTATGGTCTTCCAATTTAAAGTGTGGCGTAACCACAAACTTATTTAATTTTTTCAGGTTAAGAATAAATCGTTTTTTCCCATTAGACTTATCCGCCAAAAAAGTCGAAGAAATAAACTGACCAGGACAAGGCTCACATTTTACCACCGCTCCTAGCTTTAATAGTCCCCTAATAGACTCTTTCATCAAATCGGATTCGCCAACAGATAATACATATCTGGACGGCCCATCCGAGCTAGGTGGCACTTCAAAAAAGGGGATTTTGTACCCGTTGATCCAAGATAAGATTGTAGGACTAGTAGTAACTGTTATCCAGGTATTGTGAAAAAATCTCAGATTTCCAGCAAAAGTGGTTATATTACTCACCATTAGCGCCTCCTGTACGTCGCCGTCTTTTGAGTGAATGAAGGACGCCCTTTTTGTGGCCTCACCTCCTTCCTCTGATGAGCCGGGCGTCTCCTGTTTAACTGTGCGTTTGTTATAGTATGAGGTTTCTCTCCACCACCACTCCCTTTTCTCTGATGAGCAAACGGGGCATTATTTTTGGTCTGAGAGTAAGATGTCTGGAAAGGGCGCAAGTCCTTCCCCACTTTCTCTAATACCTTAAGAGCTTGAATTTTATCCCCCAAATCCGGGCCGAATAACAATTCGCCAGGCGGAATTTTTTCCACGAGGGTTCTTATAGGTTTGTTCAGCAATGGTGATATAAGTTGACGTCGTTTAGTAGATATTTCTTTAAAAAGATTGCATAACAAGCGACCAGAATCTGCCACGCTTGCTAAAATTATTTCTTTCGTTTGCTTTGGAATGTTAGATTCTTCTCCTAAAATAACGTTCATAGAATGACCCAGCGAGGCTAAAACCTTGCTTATATGAGTCTGGTAATTTAAATGAGTCTCATCTCTTACATTGTATAGAGAGTTCATATTAGCCTGGATTTCCGCATTTACTTTAGGAGGAATGAGCAATTTACAATTTTCAGGCAGATCATATTTATTAAAGAGCTGGTCGACGTCCTCCTTAGATAAACCGAAGGCTAAGATATGAGACCATATTGCCTCTACGGCGGTATGTAGAATAAAGGTCGGTCTTTTCTGTTTACTAGGATCGGGACCTAAGATATTTCTAGCCTCCCCAGAAAGACCTGTATCATCTAGCAAAATTAACACCGGAGAACTGTCAGTTTTTATATTCTCAGGTGTATCACTGCTTTCGAAACCTGTTACTGTAGACGCCGAACCACTAAGATGACGGCCGTCTACGTTATCAGCACTGGCCGTGGCTCTTGACACGCGTCCTGTGCTTATCTGACTGTACTGTGAAACCGCAACACTCGGGCTGCGGTCTTCACGTCGACGCCTCTCTTGATAGTTATGAGAATTGGCCCTTGGTCTCGGAGTACCCCTACGTGAACTCATCTCACCAGGAGAATGACCTCCACGGTGACGGGATCGAGACCTGTGCCTAACCCTGTTCTTTCTCTCTCTCTCCAATTTTTCTATCCTCCTCCGTAGATCTCTATTTTCTCCACTTAAGGATCGCCTAGTATGCGATCTACTTCGAGACCTACTTTTATCCCTTCTGTGAGATTTACCCATTTTCGTAAAGCTAAAATAAATACCTACAGTAAAGTATTAGTGCTTACCAACGCAATCTTTACCACTATCAACCAGTATCACTTTCCAACACAGCTGAAATGAGAACAGCACTGTTTTCGTAAAGAGCTCGCGATGTCCTACCGACCGCACGGCGGAGTGCACCAGAAACGAATGAATAACCTACCAACGGCAAACTGGTATGCAGGCTGCGACAGGGCGCGCGGAGGAAGGGAGTTCCTAGCCGATGTTTTTATCATCGGTGTCTTTGAATTTGGTGCACGGTGGGTAGCCGGGAGCGGACTACATAGTTAATAATCAAGATAATATATTCGGACTGGACGCGAATATAATTGTAAGGATTTATTGGTAATAAATACATATAATTAAAATTTTTAGCAGGTAAAACACTAAGATTATTCATATCAGCATATCAGCAGCATTTTGCATTTTACGTCCTGGTGTTAACTCGTTAGCGCTCAATGTCACCTACAGGTGCAGCTAATTCAAAAACACCTTACACGTTTACTAGTGCGAATTGGGCTTAATAAATGACCTTCGTAGATAGAGGGCGCCCTGAATAAAGCACACATTTTCAGTTATATTTCGGCGTTCTGTGTCAACACGTGTTTCGATAAATAGAGACTTTTTGCACCTCTTAATTCGTCATGCCTTTATGGTTATCGTTATTCTGAGCATGCGCAGTGTTAAAAATCTGATCCGTTATGGTTATTAATCATAACGGACTCCTTTATTTACGGAAGAATAAGGAAGAGCTTATCGTTAACCTTATAGTTGTGCTTAAACTGCATGGTTGCCGGAATGTACAAAATGTAATAAGCGTCATTACTATGAATCAAAACTGTGATAAGCAATTAATTAAAATCCGATGCAAATATAAGCTTTGCAATAAACGTGGCAATAAACGATTATAACAAGAAAAGTGCATTCTTTGAAAGAAAGCAAAGGGAACCGAATAGTTCTTTTTCTTTTATATTTTTACCGATTTATACACTTGACTCAATCTGGCACACCTGCTTTTGGTGCAACCTAACCTTACTTTTATATTGTTTACATCTGCCATGCTTTTTGTTGTTGTTTGTTAAATTCATCATTGTTATTATCATTTATTTCCTACGTGCCTTCGTGCCTATAAAGTATGGAGTATAAAAGTAAGTACTTATAAATAAAATAGCTGTTTTGGCTAAATTCAAGTCAAATGTACCTAGAGTAAAGGTCCTGGTCTTTGCTCTGTTTTAGGGTGTGTTTGAAAGAGGAGTAGATATATAACAACACCCATTTATCAGTTTTCATTATTTTTAGGTATGGACATACCCAGGAACATCCTTATACTTGTAAAAAAAAGACTGCGTTTTACTGAAGAAGATGATTTAAATCTTCTTCGAGAAGTGGCAGGACAAAACCCTTTTGAAAACACATCTGTGTGGGCAAATATAAAAGAAAATTTATATATTTTATCCCAAAAAGATTTTGCAATTAAAACATTAAAAGATCATTTAGACCTTTTAATAAAAGCCTGGCTTGCTAAAATAAAGACTTTAAAAGATAGGTAAGTTTGGGTTACCTACAAGAATTGAAGTGAAAATATTTTCTTCACAAAGTATTTCTTTTTATCTACGACAGGTCCCACAGAATTATTAATTTTAGATCAAGTATTGAAGAAGACTATAAAGAAAAAGACCAGCTGTGCCAAAATATTCACGATTACATGATTCACTTCAGAAAAAAACCCGAAAAAATGAAAAGTGCTTCATTGCAGATAAAAAGTCTTGAAAAATATGCAAGAGATAAATGGGCCACTAATTTGGCTAATAATAATCATAAAAAGTGCCAAGAATCTAATTGGGCATTACAAGATCACCTGTATTATGATCATGGTATGTTAATTAATTTTGGTTAAAAAAAATAGTTCTTTAGTTTTTAAACATCCACATATGTGCATATGTAGGTACAATTAATTGTAAACTATTATATTATTAAAGTATGCACATTATTACTAACTAGTTAAAAATTATACCTACAGGGTGTACAAAAAAAGCAGAGGTGATTTGAGTTTTGCCACATAACAAAAAATTTCCACATACATAGAGCCTACTTTTTGGAGCTATAACAATTTTAAATACAAAATATGTAAGGTTGTTTTTAGAAGCCTACAAATGTTGTATTCACATTTTTCATAGATCCAAAAATAAAGGCTCTAGGTGATGTGTAAATGTAATGGTAAACTCTGTACACATCATTTTATGTGTTAAATGGTATTAGGTCAGTCATTCTCATGTATTCATTGAGAACATATTTTTCTAGATGGTATGCTTGGAAAGGAGGAAATTGTAGAGATAGCAAATACCCCTACCGGGACCCGTATCAACTTGGATCTACCTAATTGTAGTGATAAGTATTTACTGACATTAACTAATTATAATTTTGGGAATATTTGTCTTACTTTTACTATTTTTTTTTAGCTGCAGTAACGCCACAACCTTCCGATCAACCAGTAATTATTGAAAACAACAGTGCAACACCAGTGTCGTCAAAAATTTTAAGTAAGTTTATGATTTTATGAATATTTAATTCTAGTCTGTACCTACGTACTAGTCTTCAGAACTATTATGTACAAGTTTTTATTTTATATTGTAGGTTTCTTATATTAATTTTATTTAGGGCCTGTGAAAACAAGAAAACGAAAAAGAAATATTCAGAGACAAGGGATTAATTATTTAGAGAAATATGATGAAGACCAAAAGGCTCTAAAACAAATAGAGTATAAATTAGAAGAAAGAAGGATTGCACTAGAAGAAAGAAAATGTGCTTTAGAAGAACAAGACATACCATAGAAGAAAGAAGACTTGTCCTACAAGAAAAAAATTTTGAGTTTGACAAAGAAAAAGAAAAAATTAAATTAAACTTAGAAAAAGAAAAACAAATGTCAGAAATTGAAGAGAGAAAAAATTTAAATAATAACATAAAAAGCCAAAATGAACTTTTGAGCATCCTCATTAATAAATTACCGTTTTAATAGGTTATTAATAATTTCTGCAATTGTATGTGATATTACTTAGGTCACAGCATTGTATACCCTTCTTATACAATGGTAACAGGGTCCTAACTTTTATGTTATTCGTCTTATTTATAAGAAAGGATATTTATTTTTCCATAATTTTTTTTGATTTTTAGTTTGCTAAAAAATGCAAAAATAAAATGTGACTTCATGTTAACATATGTATTTGTTTATAAAGACTCTCAGGTTAGTTATTTGTTTGATTATTAGTGTATTGTGGTTCTGGGTTTTGTTTTTATCATTTTTTTTTGTTAATTTAAGTATCTATATACCTAAGTATTAGAGTGGTGAATATTTTTGATATTTTCTTGGAAACTAACCCCTGAAGTATCATGTCCTAGATAAGAGTTTTAATCTTCGCCTCATTTACTTTCAATGGTGTGTGTTAAGATTTATTTAAAGACTGCGACAAGTTATATGTTATATGATTTTTGCTTATGCATACATTTGTTATTTAATTATTTTCCATTTATATATAGTTAGTTTTTTGAGTTTACTGTAGGCAAGTACAATAAATAGCCAGTATATAAAAAAAGGTTTTGTTTCAACAAAAATATATGTATTACCGGTTTAGATACACTTCTAACAATATTGGCTGAACATTGAAAAATTGTGCAACTTCACTGCTACACAAAGTAGTATGACAATTACAAAAAATAACAGCTGTTTTAAACATATCTTCTACTTCTTGTAATAATATTTTCTGATTTTTCTTAAAATCTAAAAATGCAAATTGAGAAATAACTTTTTGGAATCCCCATTCAACAGCTTGTCGGACTACACTCATGCTTAAATTAAAGTTTTGCTGTTCCTCGTTAAGTCCTTGACCTGGATAAGGACATAAAAGTAACTCCCGAATTTCATAAGCTTGATCTCCATAAATGACAAAATGGCCATCTGGAAATCTCCCTTTTTCTTCTAATTGAGCATAGAGTCATTCGGGTTAAGTGTACGGACTGGGTAAGTGTGCGCATTGTTGATTTTGGAGGGGAGACGAATGTATCGCGCGAATTGCTGCTGACATTTTAGTATTCCCACAGTGGCTATTCGATGTAGATCTCTCGCTTCGCACCTATAACTCGTGCAAGAGAAATATTTTAAAAAGACGAAAAGTGCTAGTTTACTAAATATTATCTGCCTCGTGGAAAAGCGTGTTATAACCGAACCTCAAATAATTTTATCGTAAGTATTTTGTTGACTTATATGTCTTATATGTAGGTTATTTTCCACCATTAAACCAGCGGTAATATGTTGTCGTTAGAAATATGAGACATATTTAAGATAACGGTTCTGGGGTCAAGTGTACGCGGGTAAGTGTGCGAGTGCGTACACTTACCCGCAGATACTATTTCGCTAAACTTTATCTATTCTTTTATTTTACTTTTTTTCAGAATGTTAAAATATACAAAATGCCTCGAAATTACATAAGAAAGAAGCCTGAGACAAAACCAGTTACTCAGGAACAAATAGCCGCTGCTAAAAGACTGATAGAACAAGGATCAAGTAAAAGGAGTGCAGCCGATAAGGTTGGCATCAGTGAGGCTGCTCTAAGAAAGAGATTGAGACTGGGAAGTACTTCAGTGTCTATGGGTCGTTTCAAACCCACTTTTAATGCAGACCAAGAGCTCGAATTTGCCGATCATTGTCGAAAAATGGATGAGATGTTTTTTGGTTTAGGAATTAACGATCTTTGGAGATTGGTATATGAGTTTGCCGAGGCAAATCGAATATTGCATCGCTTTGACAACTCTACTAGAATGGCTGGCCGTAATTGGGTCGAGGGTTTTCTTAAACGAAATCCCACGCTACAACTACGTAAGTCTGCTCCTACAAGTTTAGCAAGAGCAATTGGATTCATCAAAGTTCAAGTTAACAGATTTTATCAAAACCTTGCAGAGCTCAATCAAAAATATCATTTTAGACCCAATCGTATATACAACATGGACGAGACGGGTATGAGTACCGTTCCCAAAAAGGTTCCAAAAGTTGTATCAGTCAGAGGGAGGAAAATAGTAGGAAAACTGGTCTCCGCAGAGCGTGGCATCACAGTAACAGCAATATGTTGCATGAGTGCAACTGGCCATTATATTCCTCCAGCATTTATCTATCCCAGAAAGAGACCGAAAGCCGAACTGTTAGAAGATGGACCAATCGGATCTGTTTGCATGGTTTCCGATAGTGGTTATATAAACACAAATTTATTTTTAAACTGGATATATCAGTTTAAAGACTACAGTCATCCAAGTAAAGAAGATCCAGTTTTGCTCATCATAGATAATCACTTTTCACATATCAATTTAGAAGCTACCAACTATGCTCGAGACCAAGGCATTATTATTCTCACACTGCCTCCCCATAGTAGCCACAAAATGCAACCCTTGGATAGATCCTTTTTCAGCCCACTAAAGACAAAATATGCCATCGAATGTGATAAATGGCTGACCCAGCATCCCGGAAGAGGAATAACTCAATTTCAAGTGGCTCGATTGTTTAATATAGCTTATAACCAAGTAGCTACAATGTCCAATGCTGAGTCAGGGTTTAAAGTGTCTGGTATTTTCCCTTTCGACGATAACTTATTCGAGGAGTCTAATCTTGCTCCAGCTTCTGTTACAGATCAGATATCGAACCACCCAGATGAAGAAATTAACGAATCCTTGGTGGCTCCAGTTTCTACTATAGAAGAGGACGAAGATGCCACAAATCAGCCTCCGTCAGCCGAGATTACAGAAAAAAATTCTGTTAATCAGTCTTTGCCAGTTCCTAGAGTAACAGAACAGTGCACTTCACATAATGGGAAAAATGTGTCTGTTTCTCAACTTAGTCCTCTACCACGAATGTCTGAGAGAAAACGAAGAACTAGAGTAAGTGCAAAATCAGAAGTAATAACTTCTAGTCCGTTTAAAGAACAATTGGAAGAAAAGGCAAAATCTGATGCTGAAAAAATGGCTCGTACCAAAAAGAAAAAGCCAACATTAAGGTCTCTCTCTCCCCAACCAGGCCCTTCACAGAAAAAGGAAATCTCTACATTTGTTCCCAAAAAAGCAAAATACCAAAAGAAAAATAAAGATATTTTTTGTCCTATGTTCAAGGAGCAATTCGTAGAACCTCCAACTGAAGAATGGATCCAGTGCGTTTCCTGCGAGGAATGGTGGCACGAGCAATGTACGGCCTACGAACATGGCGCTTATATATGCGATATATGTCAAGAAAATAATGGATAATTAAGTATTTTCATAAATATTTATTTTCAATTTTTCTTACTTTTAAGCATTATATTACTTTTTATATTAGGATATATTTTTTGCGTCTACTTACCCCATTATGCGTTTAATTACCCCAATGTTTTCGCACAGTTACCCGCATTAGGGGTTAACTGTGCGCATTTTTCACAAACGAATATCAGTTAAGTTTTTTTGAAAGCACACATAATTAAGTAAAGTTTGTATTTAAAAAGTTGAAATATAACAAATAGGCTTCCCAAAACCAATTGTGTTATTTAAATTTGCCCAGTTTTAGGATTTTCACAATTTGTTAAGTATAAAAGTGCGTACACTTAGCCCGAATGACTCTATAAGCCGCTCTGTCCAAAAATATAGGCATCGTGTCTACGGCCTGGGTACGCTCCAAGAAGGCTTACAATAATTCCATCAGGACAAATTAGTGACTGGTACTTCACACAATGTACACGTTTGTGGCCTGAATAATACTCTTCTTGAAACTCGGTAGGCCTACATATTGCTCTAGCTGTACCGTCAATAAAGCCCCAACAATTTTGGACAGCAGCTCCCTTTGCTGCAACTGCCTAAAAACATCAACACATTAAAATAGTAATTTATTTTACCAACTTCAGCATAAGTATTTAGTTTCTCTCTATTTAGCCATGGTAAAGGTCCCAAATCCTCCAACAGGTATTCATAATTACTGCAAATGTGGTTATTCACATAATTACTTATTCAGATAATGCTCTAGAAGACCTTCGAAAAATTTGTTCTAAATAACATAGTCTGCTAGGGTATGATAATCTTCTCAGTAGAATGCATAGTCCTTCTATACCTATAAATAATATGAAAATCAAAAGTTGAAATGTATATAAGTAACTTCTTATTGCATATTACTAAGTACCTGCAGCTGAATGCCTAGATCTTGTTATTATTTGTTCAGGAATTTCCAAGGCCCTTGCCAACCGGGGAATATCATGTCTGTGGAATCTGAAGTACAGCTTTACATATTTATCTTCAATATGATCCAAATCGAATCGCATAACTGGATTTTGAACAAGATTTTCTATTGGATGGACCAAAATATCATCTAGGATTATTCCTCCTACTAAATTATGGTCGATACCATTTGGCTCTCGGCCTCCTCTTCTGATAAGATTATCTAGGGCGTCTTCCATTTTTTTAAGCTCGAAATCTAGATAATATGATGACATACAGTACACACCAGGAACACAAAAATATACAAATACAAATTATTGTTAGGTTAGGTATTTTATTTTGTTTAGGTGCGCCGACGCAAAATAACTGCAGAAGTGCAGAACGTAGGCGCTGCAAAATCTCTTTTTTTAAAGGTGGCGCTACTCGTTATCTTGAATAAAGTTAACCATAACGGAGCTAAAAACTGATGTTAATTTAAGAGGTGCAAAAAGTCTCTATTGCCGCAAAATCCCGAGTTCGTTAACAAAAATCGTAATAAATATACGAGGCTGTAAGTAATAAAACTTAATATTGTGTATGATCGGAAGTTAAGCTATAGTCATATAGCATCAGTCAGCATAAACATTTTCTTAAAATACTTTTTTTGTACTTTTGAAAATTTGGTGTCACCTATAAAAAAGCGGCATCAACGCATATTGCTATTGATGAAACCATGGTGCCCTATTATGGAAGGCACGGCACTAAACAACATATTCATGGAAAGCCCATAAGATTTGGGTACAAGTTTTGGTCCGCCGCTTCCCGAAATGGCTATATTACTTTTGAGTCGTATCAAAGTGCAAAATCGGCACCACTGCATTCTTAAGATGAACACGGACTTGGTGCCACTGTAATTTTAGGGTTAGAATCAAGGCTGCCCAAACATTTATCACCATATAATTTTGTTGTCGGATCATAATCATGGGGAGTCAGATTAAAAACGGAGGGTATTCAGGACCTCTTAACATTATCTTCTAAAATAAGCCTAACCATAGTTAGCCCATCATATGCGTTAAACAGAAGAACCATACTTAACAAGTTGGATCTGATAATGTAGAATTTATTGAAGATATAAATAATTTATGCGATGCAAATCCTTTAAACTACGGACTTAGTGTTAGGCGTAACCAAGATTACTTGTTTTTGTTTTTTCAATGGCTCGGCAACGAGGCGGTTGGAACCTAAATCCAACTGCCAGGTCTTTCAAACTGTTCTTTAGAATTAAAAGTATCACTAATTTGCTTACTCCCTCAAGGTCCTCTAGCTGTGAAGAAGATAATTATCAACAATTTTTAAAATCCGGCGTAACCAGATTCAAGAATTTGTTAAAATATGATGCCATTGACATAAATGTTAATGAACATAATGCTAATAAATTTGATGTAGATCTGTTAAAACCCCATTAATTTTCAGCGTATTTTTACAATTAGAGCAGTTAAATTTATCAATGATGCGTTTAATCAAGTACCCCGCATAGTAATTGTTGGCACAATCTAAAACTATTTTAAAGACAAATACACCTGTTGGCTTTTGTTGTTGTTAAAAGTATAATAATATAAAATATCTCTTCAAAATTGTCGTTGTAGAACTATCACTATCTTACATATATCACAGTTCTAAATATTTACTTCAATAAACATCCGAAAATAGGCAAAAACACTGATCTGTTTTTTGACGCGCAGGCAGTTTGTTAATCACATTAGAACCATACTTAACAAGCTTATTTACAACATAAATCGTAGCCTACAGATGTATACCCAAGAAAATTCCAATAATCCTGTCTTTCTGAGCCTGGATAGCTTCGAGGACTACTTCGTAGAGAATCTAAATGCATGGCACGGCGCTCCTTCTAACAAAGGAGAAATGTTATTATTTAAGTTTCTATCTAATCACCGATTAAATAATACAAAATATGTGAATCAGGTAAACTCCTCTATATCAATATCGATAACGCGCAGCGATAACTCGGCAGCTGCCCCAGAATACACGGGCAGGAACAGAACACAAAAGTTTTAATACAAACGCCCATATCTGTAGAACACGAATCCCCTTTGAAAGATATACTCCGTCGGGTGGTTTCAAACGATTTCCAATGAATTACCGAAACCGAATCAGCGGCTCTCTCGTTGGAATATCGGCCGACTTTTGTGCTTGGGATATATTATCGAACTAACAATAATTTACGATATAAAAGAAAGAAGTTTGTCCCTTTTCTTTCCGTCAGACCCAATCCTTGGATGCGTTTCGTCATATTACGGCTCTTCGGCAAGGCTAGAGATCTCGTACATGTATTTATACATTATGTGACGAAGTTCACTATAAGGTCTGTTTCCTTTTCGTCAGACTCTATAGCCTTGCCGAAGAGCTGTTATATGGCCAAACGCGTCTAAGGATTGGGTCTGACGGAAAGAAAAGGGGCAAACTTCTTTCTTTTATATCGCGTTGTCGATTCGCAGAAACCGAAAATTGGCTTTTAGCGCCACCTGACATTAGATACCTGCTTATGCGGGTTCCATTCCAGCGTTTGGTCTTCTCTAAGACCTCGCTAGTCTGGTTGAGTGGATAGCACGACTGTCACGAGATGTTGCCATGTGCAACATCTCGTATGTATAATAATATAATACTACATATAACATGTAACTTAGGTATGTATATTTTAAGCCTATACAGGGTGAGTCGGGAGGAATGGACCCAATTCTAAGGGTGTAATCTATGCATCAAAATAATAAGAAAAAACTCAAATAATGTTGTTATCCAATATTCATTTGTTTTCAAGTTACAGCGTTAAATAAAATAATAATATTGTTAAAACAAAATATCCAACATTAACTTTGTTTTAAATAAATCATTGGTTTAGTAAATTTTCAAAAATACCGCCATTGACTTTCAAACATTTCCTGCTTCGTTTACGAAGGGCGCGCGTGGATCTTCTAATTGATTCGTGCCTTCCTTTATTATTGAGTACAGCATTTCTAATGCGTCTAATTAATGGATCCCTAGTATCTACTTTTACTTTGTAAACTTCAGTTATTAACCAACCCCATAAATTGGAGTCCAACGGCGTGAGGTCTGGCGATCTAGGAGGCCAACTAATGGGACCACCGCGACCAATCCAAACCCCTGGAAACCTTTGGTCTAAACATTGGTTGACCCGATGATCGAAATGGGCAGGCGCTCCGTCGTGTTGATAATACATTTGAATTCTGATGTTTAAAGGAAAACGCGATTTATAATAAAGCAAGACGGAAAATTCTTTTTCAGTTTGACCCCAAGTTATGCGGCGTTTACCTCTTAACTGCATGGTGACAAATGATTTTGCAACTGTGGATAAAAACGTAAAAAAGGAATAATGCTAAAAATGGTCAATCTAGATTTTTGTACATTTTCCTTAATCTGTAAATTCTTTTTTTATAGTTTTTAATTTTTTTTGTCTGAAACTGTATTCTTTTTTTCAGATTTTAATTTTCGGGTAGTGACTAGGGCATCTGGAAGTTCTGTTAACTCATTTATAAATTAGCTGTCTTTTGAATCTTCAAATCTTAATTTTTTCTTGCGCTAGCAGTTGGGGCTAGATTGCGGCACAAAACACTTCAACTCGGAATAGGATCATTTTGGAGTTACAACTTTGAAATTTTCTTCACTATCTGATTAAAAAACACTACTTATTGCACATGTATAGTGTTTGGGAAATGCGTCCTCTTTATGGTAAAACTTTCTAGCCGTTCGATATAATAAGTGTCTTTGAAGTGGTTTCAACAAATGAACCTATCCGGCAATGATTTATTATGAAGACCGGCTAATTGAACATTTCCTTAAACAAAGCAGCTATACGAGTTACTACAGAAACAAATCGCAGACAAAAACTAAACACACCTATATATAGGGTGGCCAATATACAGGGTGTCTGTAAAAGGTCTTTGCAAAAACCTACCGCATATTCTTAACACCAAAATTGGCCGATTTAAGTAAACTAACCTTAGTACAAAGTTGCTTAGTTTGGGCGCTAGACGGCGCTGAAGTGACAATTTCTAAATCGTTTTTCGAGATTAATTCAAAAAATGCTCATACTATTTTGCCGAAATTTGGTACGTTGGCATAGCATTATGGGGCAAAAAGACCTATGTCTAGACTCACCCTGTATATTCTATGAGTCCATACCATAAAACTTATCATAATGAAAACCCCATGTCACAATTCTGATTAATATCAGTCCATGGGCGTAGAACCTGGGTTTTTTACTAATTGCTTGTTTCAGATTTCTATGCCAATGGAACAAGAGGGGTTTGAGCACAAAATTCAGATGAACCTACTCATTTGCTACAAAAAAGGTACTCTTGATAGGACTCGATTCCTCTGGCGGTTTTCGAGAAATTTACATTTTATTACTTAATACGTAGGAGTTTTTACCACGTAGTACTTGGGTTTTATAGAATTTTTCTGTTTTTGATTTCTACGCCAATGGAAGATAAGAGGTTTAAGTTTAAAATTTAGATTAAACCGACTTATTTACTACAAAAAAACTCTTGAACAGTTTTCTTATCATCTGCTTTTTGTTCGCACGGCATTTTTCAGGTATGTACAGGGACATTTTTTTAAGTGTCTCAGAGGATTGGCGATTTTCCTGCTGACTATTATAAAAAACAAATTACATATTTCTCAATGATTTTCGATAAGGAAGCCGAATTTAATGTCAAAAAATACATAGATTTACAAATTTGACAGATAAGGCGCCATTTTGAATTTTCTTAAATGGCAACCCCCATAAATAACCACACGATTGAATTGCATTTGGCGATCCAATTCACTATATAGTTGTTGACACTTATTTTCAGCAGTTTCGGAAATACGGGGGTTTCTAATTGAAGAGTGGAAGTAACAAAGGTGGTAAGTGCCATGAGTTTGATTACGCTTCCTACAATAAATATAAGATGGAGCCACCGGTAAGCGACAACGGTTATTTCTCATCAAAGGGGGCAAGTGCCAGAGTGAATCAGCTGTTTAATTCGATTATTTAAGCTGTGTGCAGAAGCGTTCGAAACGTGTGTTGTTCTTAAATTTAATATATTATTAATCAATTTCGAAAAGTTGTAGAATATGAATGAATTGGACCGAAATAAACGTAGAATAAGTGGCAGTGGTCGTTTTGGCTCGGAACAAAAGTGTCTGAAACAGGCGGGCAAGGCATATAAAACACGTAAATTTAACAATGTGGCAGAGAAAGCATTGCCGACAGAACAGTTTTGTTATTGTGCAATCTACTCAAAAATATTATTATTTACGTATTATATTATTATTTACGTATTATATTACATTTTTAGATCACCTGTAAATGCAAGTTTTCCTGCAAGAATCTCGAATACCCATGGCGTAAAGTCTTGTGCGAAAAATTCTATAATCAAAACTTAAAAGGACAGGGCTCCTATCTAATGAATCTTATCCATCTAGGACATATAAAGAGACGTAGACATGGCACTTATGAGGACCCAGTGAGCAGCAAACGCCAAGTAACAATAGGCTACACCATTCCAACAAAAAGTGGAAATTTTGTTTCAGTTTGTAAGGCAACTTTTATAAATACCTTTGCAGTGACAAGGAAAAAGGTGGATGTTCTTGTCACTAAAAAGAAAGCGGGCGAAACATTTTACTCTGATAAAAGAACATGTCATAAAAAGGCAAAATTTTCTGAGAATGACCGAGAAGTCATAAGGGCTCATATAAATTTAATACCAAGAGACGTTAGTCACTATTCAAGAACAAAATCTGATAAGGAGTACCTAAGCCCCGATTTAAATGTTAATAGATTATTTAGGGCTTTTTAAAAACCTAATCCTGGAACTGCAGTAACATACAAGTTCTACCGGTCTGTTTTTATTAAGGACTTTCCAAAACTCTCATTTCGCCGACCAAGAATGGACACTTGCCATATCTGTGATCGACTAGATTGTGAAGTTCGTGCAAATATTGGAACAAGTGCGCAAGCCAAAAAAGAACTCGAACTTCATCAAAGAAGAGCTGAGAGAGCTAGGGATATTATGAAAGAGGATACATGCGAGTCTTTACTTCCAGAAAGTCAGGTATGTTGCTTATCTATGGACCTTGAACAGATAATGTTTGTTCCCACGCTGGTGCATTCTGATATGTTTTACTTGTCACAACTTTCCTGTTATAATTTCGGAATCAATGTAGGTGACACAAATAACGCTTACATGTTTTTATGGCATGAAGGTGTGGCAGGACGTGGTGCAAACGAGATTGCCTCCTGTCTGCTCCGGTTTCTAAATAGCGGATTCACTGATAAAAGAACTGTAACCCTCTGGTGTGACAACTGTGGGGGACAGAACAGAAACAAATATATTTTATTTGTTCTAATATTCTTGGTAGCTCATGGCCTTTACGATTTATAACAGATCAAGTTTCTTACCAGCGGACACAGCTTCATGCCCTGTGATAGGGATTTTGCTTTGATAGAGAAACGTAAAGGAGTTACGAAATCCTTTATACCAGACGATCTGGTTAACGTTATTCAGTCAGCAAGATATAACCCACCGTTTGAGGTGATCAAAATGACTGAGTTTGGATTTTGGGACGTAAAAGGACCAGCGGACATACTGCTGAATACTTCAGAACTTCAAATCAGCAAAGCAGTCACAATACGGATTGAAAGAACTTCTTGGACTCCCCAGAAAACAAAATATCTGAGAACAAAAAAAAAAGTGTCCGCTCTATGTTGCCATATCTAAGTAATCCATTACATGAAGATTTTTACAAGGAACTAGGCATTCAAATGGATTAGCAATGATTTGTGATGTTAATTTAGTTAAAACTGTGACACTTACTACGTTCTTTTTTCTTCAAGAAATCTTTATTTTTAAAATTGAATTTTCTAGTAGATACTGTATTATTTAGGATAGTATTAGTTTTACTTTTGTCTGCAACCTAATTTTTATTGTTAATACACCCTAAAATACATCAGCAGTACTTTTTGATCCCATTTTGTTAAAAAACTATTTTGCGGCGCTTACCCCGTTGCAATTTTTTTTGTAAAGAAATATTTTTATTTTCAGCTTTGTTCCATAACTTATATCAGTGTATGTTAAAATTGGTTTTCCGTAAGCCTTTTACATCATTTTTAATGATAACAAACCAAAGAAAGAAATATTGGCCTTTTTATTACGTTTTTCTTAAATATCCCGGCTCTTTATTTTCGGCACTTACCACCTTTGTTACTTCTACTCTTCAGTTTGCCTCCATCGATTTTGTCTTTTAAGTGTCTCACCCCTAGCATAGATCGCTTGCTCACGGGAAATTATGGCACTGTAAAAATAATTAGGGTCTAACAAGGTCTATTTATTAAAGGGGTGAGACACTTAAAAGACAAAATCGATGGAGGCAAATTAGGAACACCCGTATTTCCGAAACGGCTTAAAATCAATATCAACTATAGGGTCATTTTCACGAAATTGTTCCATTTACTGTCCCTGGTCAATATTATCACGTGTTAACGACAAAATATAGATTTTTATTTATTAAAAATCAAGAAAACAACTGCTTCGATAAAAATACGTAGCTCTTTGGCAATATTTTTTTCATTTTATGTAAAATTTTTAATTAACAGTACGTAAGACCTCACGTTTGTTAGTTGTCCCCAGGTCGACTTTCTAATCTTTTAGCCCAATTTTCTTGCTTTGAATAAGGATTATCTAAAATCTAAAAATATATTATAAAGAGGAAACTCAAAAGTCTTATACAATATGCTACCAGTAATTTTTATAAAACGTGTTTATAACCTAAAAAATTTAAAATAATACGTGTCCCCCAGTCTAAGTCTCACTTTTGTTAACGGTCCATTTAATATTGATGAAAAATCATAGATGGCACGAAAGGAGCAAATAACATCACAGCGCGGCGTCGGGGATTAGTTACTGTTCGGTCTTCGTTTAGGACGGTCCGTTGACCTTGACTTTCGGAGATTTCTAGTAACGAAGACAAAAAGTGCATTGTCGTCAAGCGTACTGTGTCACTTCGGTTAATAGTTAAAACCCAGGTAAGAAATCACATTTATTTAAATAAATTATTATTTTAATTACTTAACATGTGCATGAATTTATATGAGTAAAAGCTAGCAATTTTAATAATGTTGAAGTTCTTGTTGCGGGATATTGGCATAAAAACCTCACTTCCGTTAATCTCATTCCCGTTAATGATACTATTAACGGAAGTGAGAAGGATTAACGGAAGTGAAATTATTATTTAATAATATGTTAATATACTTATTTATAGTCATGGCAAGAATGAAATATCAAAGCACTGACAAAGAAAGAAAAATCCAAAATGAAAAATCAAGAGAATGCATGAAAAAGCTAAGAGAAAAAATCAAAAATAACCCGGTTTTACATGAGGAGCAAAAACGGAGGGAAAGGGAGAGGTATAAGGCTAGAAAAGAAGCCAATAAAATTAAATTAATAAACGATCATAATGAGAGAGACAAAAGAACGGTAAGAAGAAACTGGAGGGAACGAAGTAAAAGGTACTATCATGCGAGAAAACAAAGAGAGGAGATGCTTGAAGCAGTTCAAGATTTCACTCCTCCTGGTACTCCTGTTTTTGACCAGCCCGCTGTTCAAATTGAGCCAATTGTATCTCGACAGTTAATAAAAGGCAAGCAGATACAAAGAAGAAATCGGGATATAATGAACAAAAAATTAAAGATATTAAGGGAAAAACTCCGAAAGGCAGAAAGAAAGGTAGAAAAATATAAAAAGAAATTATTTAGAAATAAGGAAAATGTGCCTAACACCCCTAAGAACAAAGTAAAGGAAATACTTAAGGGTCAACAAGTAACCCCGGAAGTGAAAAAACATTTACTTTTGGGTGTTGTTTTAAAGGACCAGGGGGTCAATTCTCGAATCTCGATTGGGAATGTCGAATTCGACAAGTGTCGCGTAGGTCATGTCGAACGATTATTCAAAACTGTATTCTCGAATGGCATACGTATCTTTTTCACGCATTTGATATAATGTCGAACGGCAGGAATTGGCAACGTTGCAATTCTAATTTATTTGACGGCATGACGGCGATAATAGGAGGTTATGTTTGGTGTTTGTTTAAGTGTTGTTTCAAAAACGAAATATAATAAGTGATATTGGAGAATAAGTAGGTAGGTACATATAATATTATGTATATCAAATTTGGCTTTAATACCATATAATTTCACTATACTTTTTAGAAAATCATGACGGATACAAAACACCAATATTGTAGTCAGCAACAAAAAGACGAGCTAGTGAACTTGGTGACCGAAGATCGTGAACTCTTATGTGGGAAATTTTCAAACAAATTCACAAACAAAGATGCCGAGAAAAAGTGGATAGCTATAACATCAAAATTAAATTGTATTCCAGGGGGTCAGAAAGACTGGAAGCAGTGGAGGAAGGTAGCTATATATTTCTCATCTATTCAAACTCAAACTTATGTACTATTCTTAAATGTTTGCTTTTAAGACATGGCAAGATATTTCTGGGGGAAACAGGTGGAGGCCCTCCAATTAGAAACATTACTCCAGTTGAGGAGAAAGTTATTTCAGTAATAAGCAAAACATCAATCATAGGAGAAGCCTGTATCAATGAATCTCAAATAGAATTTGATTTTGATGATAACACGGAAGCCTCAATGGAAACCTTGCCAATAGGCGATTCCATCATATTGGAAGGCAATTTAGATGATACAATTGTATTGGAAGAAACAAAGGTAATGTCTGCTTTTAAAAAAAATCACTAACATTGATATTATTTTGGCAATACAATGTAAAAACTATGTGTCGTGAACATAATATCAATATACAATGAATTTGTAGGATTTTAAAAAGAAATGCTCCTGATAAAAAGTTCGGTTCTATTTTTATAAATATTTTGACATTGGTTATTTGTGCAATTTTAGTATCAAAACATTGTTTCATATTCAAATTAATTGCTTTATGCTTGGTTAGATGATAGACAAATTTAATACAATATTATTTTTCTTTGGCAGCTTAATGATGAACTTCCACAGGAAGAGCAAATATCAAGGTTGGGGACCCCAAGGGGGCACCTTACAAAAAAAATAAAAAGGACAGTAGCTGCATCACGGCTAATGATATCAGCTAAAGCAACAACATCATTAGCAAACATCTCAGAAGAAAGGCTTACCTTTGAAAAAGAAAAATTTGAATTTAAAAAGCAGAAATTTGAATTTAAAAAATCATACAGGGAAAGAAAGTTGGTTATCTTAGAAAGACAAGCCAAAGCTCTTAAAGGTTTAACTAATACCAGCTTGTTTGAAACTTATGAAACCAATTGAGATTTTTTATAATAAATATCTACTCAATATTTAAGAGCCAGTGTTTATACCTATTTATTGTTTGGTAGAATTAAAAATATTTTGGTTTTTTAATTACATTTATTTTTGTTTTTCAAAATCACATGTACCTCGTTATAATTAATTTTATTAGATATTTATTGATAAATATTAATTATTCGTCTTTGCATTTGTCTTCCTGCTTGGAGATCCGGATTAATTATTTCTTCAACATTATTGAATAAACCATAGTCTTCGATATTATCAAAATTATTTTCATCTAAAGGTATATTAGCTTCAATACACATATTATGCAACACTACACATGCATTGATAATTTTTGAGCACATAATAGGGTGGTAATGTAGAAAGCGATGTTTAAATAGACATCTAAATCTCATTTTGAAAACTCCATTACATCGCTCAATTGATGATCTTATAGTTTTGTGTCTATTATTATACATATCTTCCGCCCTTCCTTGTGGATTAGCTAATGGTGTTAAGAGCCACGGTCTAAGAGGATATCCAGAATCTCCTAAAAAGTTATTGACATTAAAAACATTTTAAATAAATGATATATTTTTATCGATAAATTACATATACTTATCTGCTATTGTTTAGGTACATACATACCCAGTAAAGAAAATCCAATGTGACCTCTATTATAAATATTCCGCAAAACAGGTTCAACATTGCTGTTACTCCAAATATGAGCATCATTGGTGCTCCCTGGAAAACGAGCATTTACATGTAATATCTTAAGTGAAGTATCACATATCTAAAATATAATGAGTTGAGTAGGTACAACAAACTTATAAATAAACTGATTTTGTTATTGGTGAAATAAAAATTAAACTATTTCATTAATTTAATGTGAATTTTTTACAAAAAAAAAAAATTAAACTTACTAGCTGTGTATTAATTGAGTGATAGTTTTTACGATTTATATAAATATATTCTGGCCGATCTTCATCATTCTGTGGTGGTGGCACAATAGCAATGTGTGTGCAATCTATACAACCTATAACTCCTGGCATCCTAAATTTTTCATAAAACCTATAAAGAATATCAACCAATTGGAGCTCCAGGATTTAAAGCTGTTGTAAATAAGACAAATTGTTATTACTGTTGCCGAAGTTCCTGGAGCTCTTGTAAATTATTTGGAAATTTGACAAATTGGTTAAACAGCTCAGGCTGATTAAGAGCTTCAACTACCTCGTGAATACATCTGCTAACAGAGGATTGGGAGACAGATATATATTCATTTGACCCAACGGGCAATTGATAAGATCCAGTAGCAAGAAAGTTTAACGTAATAAGTACCTACAAAATAATTAGCATATAAATAATGTTATCTCTAATAAATGCGATATTCAAATGTACTTTAGTTTCCACTGATAAAGAAGATGCTCTCGTTCCTTCTCCTACATAGGGCTGAACTAAATTAATTAAGTATCTAGCCAAATCCTTGCTTAGACGGAAATTTCTAATAAAATGTTGATCTGCCATATCAAACCCGTTTCTGTATTGATATGTTTTACGCAAAAATCTAACATTTTCTTCATGAATTTCTTCATTTTCGATAGCTGCAAGTAACTCTAACTCTTCGTATTCCGCCATTCTAAAACTTATATTCAGTCAGAACCGACGACATTCGTGATTATAAAAGTCGCATGGTTCGACCCACTCGTGATGATGTCGACTAATAAAATTCGCAGGCGACATTCAAGAATACAACTTTGTGACATCTTCTTCATTTTGTGCGAAATTTAAACATCTCGCATGCGACACTCCGAAATCGAGATTCGAGAATTGACCCCCAGATTAAAACTAATTATGGAGAACAACAAACCTTTGCCGATAAAAGAAATTTTGTGCGTTGTATATCTGGAAGGATTGTCAAAAAGTATAGATTAAAGAGCGCATTAAGCACATTCACTTCAAAAAGATTATTTCCAAAACACAGTCCGAAAGAAATAGTAAATAAAAGAAAAACAGATGCTTACCGAATAAGGAAAACAGTTGAAGATTTTTTTGAACATGATAAGGTAAGCCGTATGTGTCCAGGGAAAAAAGACACAGTAACTTATAGAAAGATTAAAAAGCAAAAGCGCTATCTTAATGATACCATTAAGAATATTTACGATGAATTTAAAACTAATTTTCCACACATTAAAATAAGTTATTTCACGTTCAGTAAATTTCGTCCTTTTTGGGTTCTCTTTCCTAATGCAAGATCACGAGAAACGTGTTTGTGCGCGCGACATGAAAATATTTCTCTTCTGACAGGTAAATTGATGGCCATGAAAATTGTTAATTTCGATACACCCACCGGTTTGCTAAAAGAATTATGTTGTGATGACTTAAAAGAAGTTTGCCTAGATAGAGTATGTAAAATATGCCAGGAGAAACAAATCACCGTTTTAGATTTTAACAAAGACGAACTTGGAACATTTCAAAAGTGGACAACGAAGAAGGAAGAAGTGGTAGTAAAAGGCGAAAAAAAGCTTTGCCAAAAGACTGTAAAGGAAACTATATAATGTAAAAATGAAGACATCCTTCGGCAATTGCAAACGCAAATTCCCACTTTTCTCGTTCATACTAGGAACATAATTCATCAGTACCGTGCAATAGATGAAATTAAAAGGAACCTTGCATCAGATGAAGTATTAGTGCATATCGACTTTTCTGAAAACTACACCTGTAAATATGGTCAGGAAATCCAATCGGCTCATTTTGGCGGATCGAAGCCCCAAGTCAGTATACATACTGTCATTGTCTATTATGTAAATGCCAACGGCACTGCATCTATTTTGTCATTATGCACTTTATCAGAAAATCTCAGGCATGACCCTGTAGCAATAGTTGCACACTTGGAACCAATTGCAAATGAAATTCACAAAGTAGTATCAGCTTTAAGAACTGTACATATTTTAAGTGATGGTCCAAGCACGCAATATAGGAATAAAAAAATGTTTTATCTTATTGCAACTTACCTATCTAAAATAATGAAGGTAGATATTTTACGTTGGCATTTCAGTGAGTCAGGCCACGGAAAAGGAGCACCTGATGGAATTGGTGGGTGCCTTAAGAGAACAGCGGATAATTTGGTAGGACAGGGAAAAGATATTTCAAACTTTAAAGTTCTCGTCGAGCAACTAACCAAGAATTGCAAAGGAATCAAATGTATTCCCATCAATAGCTCAAGTATATTTGAAAAAGATAAACTATTGCCAGATAATATTAAACCGTTTAAAGGCACAATGGCTATTCATGAAATAATTTGGAAAAAAGAAGACGAAAGAGTCCTTGAGGCACGAAAACTTACCTGTTTACAATGCGATGTTAAGGAAAAATGCCACCATTTCGAACTGGGTTACATCAATTTAACCCTCAATAAACACAACCCACGCCCACGTGATGAAAGTATCCTTTTACACATAATACATTTATTAACTTTTATAATGCCAAACAAATGGGTACACACACACACACACACACCCACCCATACACACACATACACCCATACGTACACCATATCACACACACACACAGGTTGGTACAGCAGATTCTAATATTTGCTGCCTACTTTACGGCATTAATTTAAGTTTTGACTCTTCACACTTTACACGTTTTAGTTATTTAAGAGTTTTATTCAAGGGTGAAAAATATTTCGCTTTTAATTTAAGTGTAGAAATTTATTATTATTTTCCTTAGTTTTGTCAAAGCTCCCACAAACAGACATGTGCGCTGTAATGAAGTAGAAGCAGGCCCTTCCAATATGTTTAAACATAAATTACGATATTCAGATGTCTACTCTGATTCAGAAGATGATAATTTGCCTTTATCGTCATGGAAGGAAAAACAAAATGTAGAAAACACTAATAATTGCGGAATTAATGATAATGATTTTGTTGTAGTTAAGCTATGTAGTAAGAAGTGGTTTAAACATTTTGTTGGTCTAGTTTTAGAAGTTTATTCAGACGATGAAATAAGTGTAAAATTTATGCAAAAATGTGGATTTAATAAATTTATTTTCCCGAAAAAGATGATATTTCATCAATATTGCATAATGAAATTGTATTAGCCCTAAGTGAACCCACCATTAATAAGAATAGTCAATATTCTTTTAATAACTTGCCCAATCTCAGATGTTTCTCCTAAATTTTTTTTAGTAGTATTTTTAAGAATATACCGATTGTTATTGTTTTTTAATTGTTCACTTCCATTATTACTAATACTTATTAAGCATTTTGTAAAAAATATAACCTCTATAGAGTTAAATAAATTTGTTTTCTGAGAATTCAGCCTTTGAGTTACTTAGTTTCTCACCTCCGTTTATAATATCTCACCTCCGTTAACTGTACTTTTGGTTATCATGGTTTTTTTCAGAAAAAAAGGCAGTTCAAGGTTGACCCGTTTTAGCATCTTATTACCTGATACAATCAAACATGTCCCTGCAGATTTTGTGCAAGAAATATAAAATAAATTTTTTTTAATTTCAATTGCAAAATCCACAATCTCATGAAAACGACCCTATATAGTTTTAGAATCGGATCACCAAATGCAATTTAATCGTCTAGTTATTTATGAGGGTTGCCATTTAAAAAAATTTAAAATGGCGTCGTATCTGTCACTATTTGACATCTGTCGGATTTGACCATAGCGCAGATCGCTTGCTCACGGGAAATTATGTCACTGTGAAAAAAATTAAGGTGTTCAGCTTAGAAGGTCTATTTATTAAAATCGATGGAGGCAAATTAGGAACGCCCGTATTTCCGAAACGGCTGAAAATAAGTGTCAACAACTATATAGTTTTAGAATCGGATCGCCAAATGCAATTCAATCGTGTGGTTATTTATGAGGGTTGCCGTTTAAGAAAATTCAAAATGGCGTCTCATCTGTCAAGTTTGTAAATCTATGTATTTTTTAACATGAAGACAAGACAACGTCGCTCGGTTTGTTTTGAGAGTTTTATTAAAATACTTCTAAACAGTCAATATTGTGAAAAGAAAAATTTTGTGTTATAACCAGGTGTGTTACTTACATGGCCAGTTATCCTGGTAAGTGAAGATCCTGCCAAAATCAACTCATTTTCTGGTATAAATTCATAAACTCCGATATAAAACGGGTAAACAAACCGTTGATGTACTATTTTTTTTAAAAGCGTCGTTGCCAAGTTACATTTAAAAACGTCTTCCTAACATGCAAGATATAACTAACACTGAACTTTTTGGAAAACTACTTAGCGCAATTAAGGATAGTGAAACTCGCACAGTAAAGAGCTTTGAAGAAAAACTAAGAATTGAAAGTGAGAAAATTATCCAAAAGTTGGAAGAACAAGACAGAAAGATCGAATCACTACAAGAAAATTATAAAGCACTAGAACTAAGAGTATCCCGCACGGAAAAGGTTCAACGGAAAAACAACACTTATATTTTTGGATTAGCAACCAACACTGAAAATCTTGTAGCACAAGTTATCCAAAACCTTATAAATAATATTTATAAATTTAATTCAAACGAGGGCATTCAACCAATAAAGGTAGAATTTGTGTAATTTTTAACAAAACTTGAGATTTTTAGAAACGTGCGTAAGTTGAAGGGAAGTAAAATATTTATAGCTCACGATTTGTCCGCAGAGGATCGTAACGATCAGATAATATTGCGGGAGCATTACAACTCTGCTAAGAAAAAGAGCTATTACGCTAAAATAATCGGTAATACATTAAAAGTTAATGATGACGTATATACTGTCGATCAGTTAAAAAATGACATCGGACGAATCGTCAACTGGAGAAATAGCTGAAATCGTACGTGCAACACAAAGTGAGCCATCAACTCCCTGTGTACCAAGTGATAACGAAAACGTGTTTTTTGAGGAAACCCCGGAAGTACATATTCACAGCGAACACCTCCGTAAGGCACGTGTCGACTCGGCCCAACCGAACGACGACGAAACCAGGCGTTTAAGTATTGCTGCAACTGACGCACAGCCTGCCAAAAAGCAGAAAACGACTGAAATCAGAGGAAGTCCAGCGTTTGTCAAAGAAGGTGCCGTTACAAGGAATAAAAGCCAAACCAAAATAAAAAAATAGAGACTGAAGAAATTGTAAATTTAGTTTGTCTTACTGTTGATTGATTTGTCCCTCTTATAAAAGGTATTTTCTATTGTTATTGTTACTTATATTTAACTTGTACTTTTTCTCTCTCCTTTGCTGTTATAATTCTGTCTCCATAATTTCATAAAGTCTACCAGATGGTGTTTACTTTGTATAATATTAGATATATTTTATGGAAATGAAGTTTGGCCACTTAAATGTAAGATCTCTTACGTCAAGCTTTAATTCTTTCAGCAACTTTCTCTGTTCTGATAATTACGACGTCTTCGGTGTATCAGAGACTTGGCTCAACAATTACATATTAACGGAAATTATAGCAGTTAAAAATTATAACTTTGTAAGGGCTGACAGGGATACCAGAGGCGGAGGGGTTGGCATGTACATTGATAAAAAGATAAAATATCGGGTACTTATATCCAAAATCGAACCACATCTAGAACAAATATGGGTTTTATGGGTTTTGGTGAATACAACTGGAAAAAAATATTGTGTAGGGGTAATATATCGACCGCCTAAGAGTAGTGTTAAAAACTTCATTGAAGCCTTAGAAAATTCAATCTCTGAGATGATTCCGACTTGTGACTCAATTCTATTGGCGGGGGATATTAATATCAATATGCTAACACCTGATACTAACAACTCTCAACTATTTAGCAATCTTTTAAATCCTTACAATCTTAATCAGATAGTATCAGAACCCACCAGAATCACGAATACGATAAATTCTTTATTAGATGTTATAATAGTCTCAGAGGATTCAGTGGTTAACAGCATAACAGTAATTGATCTACATGACATATCAGATCATTGTGTTACGTCTTGCAGGGTTAATAAGGATAAAGAGAGAAAAGTTGTACAACATCATTTAGAAATTTTAAAAATTTTAACGAAAACATTTTTTCTGCTTACTTACACCAAATTAACTGGAATTATATATATAGTATTCAATGCGTAAACCTTATGGTAGAATATCTTACTAGCCAAATTATTCATATTTTCGACATATGTGCCCCCCTATGTAGTAAACAAATATCCAAACCACCCGCACCGTGGCTAACTGATAACATTAAAGAAATGATTAGGCTTAGAGATAAGGCCTATAGACGATATAAAATATCAAAACGTACTACTCATTTTAATTACTACAAAGAACTTCGCAATTACACTGCGGGAGCTATAAAATGCGAAAAAGACATACATCGAATATGTAATACGTAGAAAAACATCTAAAGAAACATGGAACACTCTAAGGTCTTTACACGTCATCAAAAGTAAGACAAATGCTGAACTACCCTCCAACTTAGAAAATGTCGATCAAATAAATGAAAACTTTACAACTTTGCCAGTAATTAGTAAAACCCAGTACCAACTGGATCTTTTGAAAAAATATGACGTCATACCCCAGCTTCGCGTGGGCTTTCAGTTCTCTCAAGTATCAAGCCATGACGTAGCCAAACAGTTTAGCCTAATTAAAAGCTTCGCTACCGGCTCAGATCAAAAAGCCTTATCAATGCTACACTTAATATTTTCACATTTGAACGATTACATATATTATTAATAAAATACTCTCCTCAACTACTTTCCCTGATGCTTGGAAACAAGCTAATGTACTTCCATTGGCCAAGGTTCCTAACCCAGAGGATTTCGGCCAATTTCGACCAATCAGTATTTTACCCACTCTCTCCAAAATACTTGAAAGAATTTTGCACAAGCAAATATCCGAATTTATCTTTTCGAATAAGATAATACCCGAAATACAATCGGGCTTTCGTCCACAACACAGCACCACAACTGCCCTGATCAATATTACGGACGACATCCTAAGAAATCATGATCGAGGTAAAGCTACCTGCCTGGTTCTTTGAATTACAGCAAGGCATTTGATACTCTCGACAATGCTACGCTATGCAATAAACTTCTATATTTTGGATTCTCAAACCACTCAGTTTCCTTGATAAAAAGCTTCTTAAGCGATAGATCACAACAGGTCATATACCACGCTACTACTTCCCAGCCTCGTCAAATTCATACTGGAGTCCCACAAGGCTCTATCTTATCGCCACTGTTATTTTCAATTTAAACGGCTGACTTTCACACAATGGTCCAAAACTGTAAAATTCACCACTATGCGGATGATACCCAGATCTATCTTGATATCTTAAATTTACAGTGGGCTTCCGCTAGTGAACAAATTAATAACGATTTAAAAGTCCTGACTGACATATCTTTTGCACATAACCTTAAATTATGATGATCGGATTACCGTTCATGATATACTTAATCTAAAAAATGGGCTAATCTCAATTCTAACCAAATTGATAAATAAGTGCTTTGAAACAGCTTCCTTTCCAGATGAATTAAAAATCAATAGAGTGACTCCCATATTCAAGGCGGGTCCCAAATCCTGTATGAGCAACTATCGCCCTATTAGTGTAATTAGTGTTTTTGCAAAGATTTTGGAAACTGTAATAAAAAATAGAATGATGTCCTTTATAAGTAAATATATAACTATGGATGAATTCCAATATGGGTTCATCAAGCAAAGTAACACTCTTAGTGCAACTGTTGATCTGACAGATAACATCTCGTCAAAGTTAGATATGGGTAAAATAGTTATTGCAGTATTTGTGGACCTCCAAAAGGCATTTGATGTAGTTGATATAGATACATTATTAGACAAACTATATAAAATGGGATTTAGGGACAAAATGTATAGTATTATTAAGTCATACTTATCAAATAGGAAACAATATGTCAAACTAGATTCCTTTATAAGTGAAACCAAAATAAATGAGTGCGGGGTGCCCCAAGGTTCGCTTCTTGGACCTCTATTTTATTCCCTTTATGTGTTAAATTTACAATGTGCTGGATTGGTCGCTAATTATTATACATTTGCAGATGATACCGTATTGATGTATGATTTTGAAAATGCGAATGAAATGGAAAATATAGTGAATTTAGATCTTAGAAGGTATACAGACTGGCTCTTAAGTAATAAATTAAAAATTAACGCAGATAAAACGAAATATATGCTTTTTAAACAAAAAAATAAGTCTGTAACATTACCAAATTTAAAAATAAATAATATACAAATTGAGCATGTAGCAAAAATAAAATATTTAGGATTAATAATGGATAATCTGCTAAGTTGGTCAGAACATATAAATTATATATCTGGTAAAGTACTTCCGATGGTGAGTGCCTTATATAAAAACAGAAACTATCTCTCGCATAAAAGCAAACTAAATGTTTACAATGCCTTCGTATTATCACGTTTTCGATATCTGATCCCCGTATGGGGCACATGTGGGACTACAAACTACAATTCTATGCAAGTACTACAAAACAAAATACTAAAAGTTCTATTTAATTATGATCCACTGACTCACACTGTGGATCTGTATGAGAATTTAAGAGTATGGCAATTACATAAGGTATTAAAATTTGAACAGGGCAAACTTATACACAGGATAATAAATAAAACACAAAAATCAAATATTAACATAATATTTTCAAGAGATATCCATACCCACAATACTAGATCACGAGAAAATGTATTCCACAATAATGTCAGAAGTAATAAAGGATTAAATAATCCTATATATCAGGCATCGCGAGAATATGATAGTTTACCAGAGAATATAAAAAGTATTAGAAATTACGGTAGGTTTGTCAAACACCTAAAGGAGTTTCTCAATGTGTCTTAGAACGTTTACATAAAAAATGTTTAGTTTATAAGAAATCGTACTGTTATTATAAAAATAATTCTCCTCAATACCAGTGTTTAAAAACACTGTCTAGAGGAATAGGGATATGTATATTGTAATTATTGTTATACTGTGTTAATAAATAAATTTTCAAAAAAAAAAATACACAAAAATCCTCAGTCATCCTTTTTGGACCGAAAACAGCACGCAGCATTGCTACTAACCAACTTAAAATCAAGGTTAATGAGGAGACTCTCACGTTTGTTACAGAGTGTAAAAATCTAGGTATTTGGTTCGATTGCAACCTAAGTTTTACAAAGCACGTTAGTCAGCTCTGCAAAACATCATATAGTATGAGTTATGTCACAAGCCAAGCATCCCATTCGCTTTTAATGTTTTAATGTTCTTTTCCACATTTAGTCTAGAGTCAGATTTTATTCGAGTAACTGCTTTTAAATTAACCATTGTTAATTATAAATCGACTTATGTATTTCTAGTAAAATAAAGTTGTTTTTAAAAAGGGACTTGCGTGATTCAATCGTATAACTGGCGCAGTCGTACGGATTTGATAGGATTGATTGTATCGTACAAATCAATTTCGGTAACGATTAAACTGTCAAAACGAACTTTGTGATTTTGTGACTAGTGGAGGTGATCGTACAGAGTGGCTTTCAGGACATAGAAAACCCCATCCATAGTGGACTGAACATCTCACCATCTACCAGCCAAGGATCTCGGGAAAGGGCTCTACAAATCGACCCTTTTCGCAAAAGTGGATTGATTGGTTCCAGACAAAAATTGCTGGCTCACAACAACCCTTTTATAGAAATGAAAACGAACCAGGCAGCCCTTCTAGTTGTGTAAGTGCATTTTATAAATGTCAACTGACGATTTAATTAATTCTTTAAGAGACTTAAAGATAAACCCTTCAACTGACTCTGACTCCGCTTCCTGTCCTATTGTACCGGAAGTGTCACTAGAAATAAGTAATATAATTAATCTTTTGTGTCAAAGTAGCGAGACAGCTACGCAACTTGAAAGTACCACTTTCTCACAAGTGATTTGCTCCGCAGGACCAAACTCTAATTTAGTTTTAGAAAACAATTCAATAATACAAGCAGAAATACAAAATACTAATATGCCTAACATATTTAAGCCTGAGTATTTAAATTGTGTTCCAACCTTTGATGGTAATACAACAGAATTAAATAGATATTTAGCAATATGTGAAACAATAATAAACAATTTTTATGATGCTAATAACCCTGCAGATTTTTAAAATATTTACTTGCTAAACTCTTTAATTGGTAAACTAACCGGCAATGCTAGATTAGTAATAAACATTCAAAACGTTACCACTTGGGCAGATCTAAAGAGTACCCTTTATAGGAATTTCGCGGATCGTCGAGACGAAACCTGTCTCAATAGAGATTTAGTTATGTTAAAACAATTACCTAACGAGACACCCCAAAATTTTTATGATAAGTGTTTAGAAATATTAAACTTATTATGCAGCTTTATAGACGCGCATGACAATGCAGGTGCAGCAAACGTAAAGCGTGAACTGTATAAAAAATTGGCATTAAAAACATTTTTATCTGGACTAAGAGAACCCTTAGGGACCACCATACGCAGTATGCGTCCCGAATCTTTAACAGACGCTATTCAATATGTTATCCAAGAAGGTAATATTAGATATTTGCAATCAAACCAAACGTCACAGTTTAAAAATAATTCAAATAGACCAAACAACAACCTGTCTGTACGTCCGACAAATTTTAATTTTAATAATCAAAATTCGCAATGGTCTCATGTCACCAAACCATTCAATACACAACCAAATAACTATCAATTTAGATCGAACTTCCCTTCTTAACCTATACAAATTAGGAAAAACCCTAATTATAGACCACAACAAAAGTTCTTCACCAACTCGCAAGTTTTTGGAAGACCACAAAATGCTTTTAAACCCGATCCAAATAAGCCATTACCTAAGCCAACACCAATGACCGTGTGTACCAGGGAAACGTCGAAATTTAAACCCAATAATAACAACAAACATAATTATAATAATAACGCTCAACCTTCTACGTCTTATCAACAGTATCGTCCTTCACAAAACTATAGACCCCCGCAATTTGCATTCGAAGAATTGTATAATACGGAAGCTAACCCATTCTATACAGAATATAACCCAAACAGCGAATATAGTTCTGAATACGTAAACCCCGACCTACCTTATGAATCTCAATATTGTGTCTGTCAAGGAAATGACAAACAATATTACGAACCACCTAATACTTCTTATCAAAGTATGTCAAATGGCGACAATACTGAACCGGATTTTCAGGAACCTCCGCAGGAGAACAACCAAATTTGACACCTCAAATTATTTCTCTAAATACGTCAAATACAAGTGAATTATCTTATATAATATTTCCCGAACATAACCTAAAATTTTTGATCGATTCAGGATCGACAAAATCATTTATTGATCCAAATTTAGCCTTCAAATATTTTCCAAATTGTATCAGAGACGACCCATTTATTGTATCCACTGTTTTTCAGAAATCTGCACATAAACACAGTGTAATGATCCCTTCTTCCAAAATTTTTAAATTACCAGAAAATCTAAACTTAAAATTTTACCTTTTTAAATTTCACAATATATTCGACGGATTAATTGGTATCGATAATTTAAAAATACTACAAGCAAGTTTAAATTATGACCAAGGATTTTTAATCACACCGTATACGAAAATAAAATTATCCTTCCATAAAACTCAAACAGAGCTAAATTGTATAACTATCGCACCTAGATGCCAACAAATTATTAAGGTAAAAACAACAATAAAAAACGGTGAAATAATTATTCCCCACCTTAAGATTCACAATTGCGAAATCCCACAATGTCTGACCATAGCAAAAAATGGCACAGCCATAACGTCAATTTTAAATAACACTTGTGAACCTATAACATTAGACTTTTCTGAACCCATAGAAATGGAAAGCTTTTACCAAAAAGATTTGGAAAATATCAATTTAAATAATTTTGATGAAACGCATAAACAAGTACTAGATTTTTCTCAAATTCGAACAGACCACTTGAACGCGGAAGAAAAAAAATTTCATTTTGTCATTATGTAAAAAATTTTCAGATATATTCTATCAAGAGGGCACCCCTCTTACCTTTACGCACAAAATTAAACACCATATTAGGACTAGTGACGAAACACCCATTTATACTAAAAGCTATAGGTATCCGTTTGTTCATAAACAAGAAGTAAAAAGCCAAATCAATAAAATGTTAAACCAAAATATAATTAGACCCTCTAGTTCGCCATGGTCTTCTCCAATTTGGGTAGTACCGAAAAAGTTAGATGCTTCAGGCAAGCAAAAATGGCGAGTAGTAATCGACTACCGTCGCCTTAATGAAAAAAGTTTAGATGACCGTTACCCATTACCTAATATCGTTGATCTGTTAGATAAATTAGGCAAGTGTCAATATTTTACCACCCTAGACTTAGCTAGCGGATTTCATCAAATCGAGATGAACGAACCCGATATTTCAAAGACAGCATTTAGCACTGAGAACGGACACTATGAGTTCCTGCGCATGCCCTTTGGCTTAAAAGGAGCATCGGCATCATTTCAACGCGTTATGGACAATATACTGAGCGGAATAACTAACGAAATGTGCGCCGTCTATCTAGACGACATTATTGTTTTCTCAAGTTCCCTTCAGGAACATATTGTAAAATTAACTGAAGTATTTAATCGACTCAGAGAATCCAATTTCAAAATCCAATTAGACAAATCAGAATTTTTGCGGAAAGAGGTAGCATACCTAGGTCACGTCGTGACGCCCGAAGGAGTGAAACCGAACCCCGACAAAATTATCGCGATTAAAAAATTCCCCTTACCTAGCACAACAAAACAAATAAAAGGATTTCTAGGCCTTTTAGGTTATTATAGACGCTTCATTAATAATTTTGCTAAAATAACCAAACCTTTGACGAAATGTCTAAAGAAAAACGCTAAAATCGAACACAACGAAGAATTCATAAATTGTTTTGAAAAATGTAAAAGCCTTCTGATCAATGAACCGATATTACAATATCCCGACTTTGAAAAACCATTTAACCTAACTTGTGACGCGAGTAATGTAGCACTCGGATGTGTTTCAAGTCAGGGACCCATAGGTCAAGATTTACCCATTGCATACGCATCACGTACACTAAACGATTCGGAAAGAAACTACTCAACAATTGAAAAATAATGCCTTTGTTTAGTTTGGGCAACTAAATATTTTAGACCATATTTATATGGGCGAAAATTTAATATAATTACAGATTAAGAAACAAAAGATAATTTTGATTTAGGTGACTATACAAACCAAGTGGCACAATTTACCTTGCCAAACGACCCAACTACATCTAACAATACAATTAATACACCTACAGAAAACGATAACGAAAATATAGATCAAATGTCTACACTTGTCCAAGTTGACGACCGATCAGCTGACGATGACGTCACAATTCACTCGAATACATACATTTTATTTTAAATAATAGGATAACATATCTATTGTACATCCCGATAGTATATCCCGAACAATTTGATTATTTACACCTCTATTCCATTCCTATCCTTAGAAAGAGTCTGTTTAAGGTAATAATACCGCGAAACAAATTTTTAATTAAAAACAAACTGCACTACGCATACCAAAGTAAAGAATGCCGAAAAGTCAAGGACCAGTCCTATATCTGTAATAAAATGGATCTTCAAGAAATTTCAGCAAATAGCCCATGCACCGTCAAACTTTTAGAGTCACCAAAAGCCACCTCCACTTGCAAACAAATCGAAGCAAAAATCACTCAACCGATCTGTAAACAACTGGATATCGCCAATCAATGGATTTGTATTTTACCTAAAGAAGACATTGTCAAATTAACTTGTAATCAACAGGAAGAAAGCAAAAAGTTGTATGGTACCTACCTGTTCCAAATCCCGAATGGATGCCAAATTAATGTCAATCAAGAATCAATAATCAATAGTCAAAGGCAAATCGCAAACAGCAGCCAACCCATACTGTTTCCTGATTTCGATGACGAAACCAACGTCCTACCAACCCTAAACCTTAGTTTCCACATCCAAGATGTTAAATTGGACGGACTTTACGAATTAGAAAACCAAATTCAGGAAAATCAAGCCGATCTGTTCTTCAGCAATATTTCTGAATCACCCAGTATATGGACAATACTAATTTACATAATCTTAGTAATTGGTATTGTATACTTCTGCTATAAGAAGAAATGGTATTTTAAACTGAAGCCAAGACACAAGTCAGCCGACGAAAAAGAAGCCTTGGAACTTCAACCTACCCCGTTAGCCGTGAAGTTCAATCTTCGAGGGGAGGAGTTATGTCACACCCTATCCAAGGATAATGCTGATTCAACATATTGTTATCTCGATGCAAGCCAAGCATCCCATTCGCTTTTAATGTTTTAATGTTCTTTTCCACATTTAGTCTAGAGTCAGATTTTATTCGAGCAACTGCTTTTAAATTAACCATTGTTAATTATAAATCGACTTATGTAAACTAAAGTTGTTTTTAAAAAGGGACTTGCGTGATTCAATCGTATAACTTATGTTAAAACAACTATACAGCAGTCGTGAAATCCTAAATTCCACAATGAAATTGAAACTTTGCAAATCGTTGCTCATCTCGAAATTGTCGTATTGTGATTCTGTCCATGGACCTTGTCTAACCGCGGTCGATAAAGCTAGAGTACAAAAAAATCCAGAACTCATGTTATCGCTTTGCCTATGGCATCAGAAGAATAAGATTCTGGATACAGGCCGATTAAAACTAAATAAACTTCGGCAACTTCATCTCCTCACTCTGGGTCACCGCTTACTATTAAACGATCAGCCTTCCTACCTCTTACGTAAGCTTACCAAGTTTAAAGACATCAATAACGTAAACACGCGAAACAGAAATCTTATGGTTATTCCCAGACACTCCACAGCAGCATTTAAAAGTTCCTTCTCGTTTCAGTTCAGTACCCACTACAATAATTCGACTAATGACTATTACAACTACGACATTATAAATTAAAAAAAAAAATTAAAAGCACTATTGTTGCTACAGGCCGGAAATTCTTAACAGGGATCAATGCTGACTGTACAACTGCTATCGCCTTGGAATACTATCATCATACTTTTATTTTTCATTGTATCAATAGCACTGTAATATACTCTTTGAACTTTACGTTCTCTATATGGTTTAAATGTATTGTTTGTATGTATAATGTATAAATGTATGATTGTCAGCCTAAAATTAATAAATTAATATATCATTATATACCTATATGTGTAAATATATAAATATAAATTTTAGTGTAATTTTAAGGTTAAGTAGAAAAACGCCCATTATGGACGACACTTCGCCTTTTCAGCTAGAACATGTATATGTTTCTAGTAATTTAATTTTATTTTTATAATATCTCAGAAAAGCTGAATAAAGACGATTTATTATTATTATTATTATTAAATTCGGCTTCCTTATCGAAAATCATTGAGAAATGTGTAATTTATTTTTTATTATAGTCAGTAGGAAAATCGCCAATCGGGTGAGACACTTAAAAAAATGTCCCTGTACAACACGACCTTACACGTCACAAACGATTGTTATTGTTGGTTATTATTAGTTACATCCGACAACATATAATTATTGTCAAATTTGTAACATTTAATATTGTTGCCAACGTTCAATCATTTTATCTGCTTGCATTTATTATTAGAAAACTTTAATTGTCGTGAATTATCATGGCGGTGCAATACACTAATGCAGAATATACCGATATGATATTGGTATTTGGGTATTGCCAAGGAAATGGTCGAGAATGTGTTAGAGTCTACTCCGAAAGGTTTCCAAATCGTCGTATATCAAGCCACCCGACGTTTGCTGCTGTTGGAAGACGCCTGCGGGAAAACGGTTAATTTACTCCTAATGCCATTGATAATGGAAGACAGCGTTTTGTAAGGGATCCTGAAGTCGAGGAAGACATTTTAGAACGTGTTGCAGACGATCCAGAAATAGGCACCAGGGGGCTCAATAGGGAAATAGGAGCGTCCAAAGATATTGTTCATGAAGTACTTCAAGAACAGTTGCTATATCCATAACATAAGATGCCAGTTCAAGATCTTTTACCTTATGATCCTTAAATGCGCCTAGTTTTTAGTCGGCTTGTTCAAGGCCAGAAAGAAGAGAATCCCAACTTTGCCAACAATATTTTGTTTACCGATGAAGCATGTTTCACAAGAAGAGGGATTACAAATTTTCATATTGAACATGTTTATGCGGATGAAAATCCACATACTATCAAGGTAAAACATTTTCAAAATGAGTTTAGAAATAATGTGTGGGCTGGAATAACTGGTAATCACATTGTTCGCCCTGTCATTATTCCACAAAGATTAACCGGGGAAATTTATTTGCAACATCAACAAAATACGCTGCCAGATTTGCTAAAAGATTTATCTTTACAACTTCGGAGAAATATGCGGTTTATGCACAATGGAGCTCCACCACATTTTGCATTAAATGTTAAAAACTTTTTGAATCAGCAGTACCCAAATAAACAAATTTGTAGAGGTAATGCCCCTGTAAATTGGCCACCACGATCTCCGGACTTAAATCCATTGGATTATTTCTTATGGGGGCATCTTAAGACAGTGGTTTACAGGACAAATCCACATAACACAGAACAACTATGGCAACGTATTTAAGATGCAATAAATATCCTTAAGGGCGATGAACAAGTTCTGCAAATAATGTGTTTTAATTTTCTTCGACGTATAAATCTTTGTATTCGTGAAAATGGTGGACATTTTGAGCAACTTTTATGATATTCCCATTTATTTCTGTTTATGATTTAGTTATTATTTTTTTCTTTTTTTGTAAAAACTAATACGTATTAAGTAATAAAATGCAATTTTCTCGAAAACCGTCAGAGGAATCGAGTCTTATCAAGAGTACCTTTTTTGTAGAAAATGAGTTGGTTCATTTAAATTTTGTGCCCAAACCCCTCTTGTTCCATTGGCATAGAAATCTGTAACAAGCAATTAGTAAAAAACCTAGGTTCTACGCCCATGGACTGATATTAATCAGAATTGTGACATGGATTTTTTTGCCCCATAAGACTATGCCAACGTACCAAATTTCGGCAAAATAGTATGAGCAGTTCGTGAATTAATCCAGAAAAACGATTTAGAAATTGTCACCTCAGCGCCGTCTAGCGCCCAAACTAAGCAACTTTATACTACGGTAAGTTTACTTAAATTGGCTAATTTTGGTCTGAAGAATATGTGGTAGGTTTTTGTAAAGACCTTTTGCAGACACCCTGTATACAGTGTGTCCCCGGATCGACGCAACGATAGGTGAAAAAGGCTGAAATTTTTTGAGTTGAAACTTTATCTTCTGAGGTTCAGCCCTGCTTGGATAGAAACTAATTTGTGGCATAATTTTGATTTCGAAAAATCAAGTGTGCTTTGGAAGTTTTCAAAAAACTTTTTTTTCCCACCAGTAAAGTGCTTGATTTCTAGGAGATACGAAAAAATTTTATTAAGAAAAGATGTTCGGAAATAATAAATGAGAAAGAATACAAAATTTTAAAATCCTATGCCTACTTTGATGTTTTGCGTTATTTTTATTGCGCGCACCTCCCTATTGAAGATATTAAAAAATTTCGTTAAGAAAAGTTGTTCAAAATAATAAATTAAACCCGATCGGTTTATAAGATACCAAAAAATTAATTTATTTCAATAGTAACATTAACAACGGTTTATACAATACATCAAAAAATTAATTTATTTCAATAGTAACATCAACTGAAAGATTTATTTATTCAATAAGTTCGCCGCCTTTATTCGCACATTCCTCAATGTTTTCCCGAAATGCAGTGAAAGCTGCTCTTACCTCCTCCAGGGGAATAGAGTTTATTGCATCTGTAATATGAGTTTTCAAAACTTCTACGTCATTTGGAAGCCTATCCAAATATACAATTTGTTTTATTCGACCCCAAAAATAAAAATCCATTATTGTTATATCCGGAGATCTAGGCGGCCACAAAATGGGACCAGCATTGGCTATCCATCTTTCTTACAAATGCTCATTGAGCCATTCACAAACCCGAAATGTCGGGTGGGCAGGGCAGCCGTCGTGTTGAAAATATGAAAATTATCTTGGTTCCTATGGTAGTTCGTCAAGAAACTGATTTCGGATATTTAAATAAGTATGTTGATTAAGTCTTCCCTCAATAAAATATGGCCCAATTACACCACAATGATAGGAAATGGCACACTAAACATTAACCTTTTTAAAATACTGCCGCCTAGAATTTATTACATAATTTGGATTATCTTTAGACCAATATCGGCAATTCTGTGATGAAGGTACACCGTTAGTGGTAAAAGTCGATTCGTCTGAGAAAATAATATTTTTATGGAAATTTCGATCTTCTAGAATCTTCTCATCTAAAGTTAGGCAAAACTCCAACCTTCGGGATTTATCCCCTTCTTCTAACGTGTGACGAAATCTAACTTTATATGGTTATACCTTATTTGCTTCATAAATGCGTTGCAAATGTGATTTGCTAAAACGAGTCTCGTCGCACCGCTTTCTTAGTGACAGCTTTGGATTTTCGCGTAATGAATCCCTTGCTAACACAGTATCTACATCATCTTCATCAAAGTTCTTCTTCTTTTTTAATATATTATGTACAGTACCGGTAGTAACAAATTTTTTAACCAGTCTGGATACTGTAGATTTGACTAAAACTGTGTTCGGAAATTTCATATTAAATCGCCTGATCACCTCTGGAATAGATAATTCACCTATACCATAACATTGAATTAGGTAACACTACAACAATATTAAAAATACCAAACTATTTTTGACAACAAACTGTCAAAATATTATTTTATTCTTTTTCCTTTCATGGCATACTGTTTTATTCTGAATAGCATTGAAACAAATTTATTCATATTTTGAAGGAAGTGTTTTGCTCGTTATTTTTATGTTCGCATTTCTTTAATTATCTAAATGTCTATTAAAAAGTAGATGCTGGCCATTTGGTGTAAACCAGAGCTATAAAACATAAATAAAAAAAAAAGGGGAATAAAATAAACCGATCGTGTTTAATTTATTATTTTGAACAACTTTTCTTAACGAAATCTTTTAATATCTTCAATAGGGAGGTGCGTGCAATAAAAATAATGCAAAACATCAAAGTAGGTATAGGATTTTAAAATCTTGTATTCTTACTCATTTATTATTTCCGAACATCTTTTCTTAATAAAATTTTTTCGTATCTCCTAGAAATGAAGCACTTTACTGGCGGGAAAAAAAAGTTTTTTGAAAATTTCCAAAGCACACTTGATTTTTCGAAATTAAAATTATGCCACAAATTAGTTTCTATCCAAGCAGGGCTGAACCCCAGAAGATAAAGTTTCAACTCAAAAAATTTCAGCCTTTTTCACCTATCGTTGCGTCAATCCGGGGATACATTGTATATAGGGTGTTTAGAAAAACGGTACGTAGCTCAAGGAGGTGATTCCTTATGATATTCTAAGAAAAAAAGTTCATATGAACATGAGTCCGGAGTTGCCCCGTTTCTGATATACAGGGTGTTAAAGTTTTAAAAAAAAATTGTTTCTTCTATAATTTTTTTAAATGCCCTTTTCCCGATTTATTGAAATTTGGCACCGTTATTCATAATGATAAGGGCCTAATTAGCTCCAACTAGATTAAATTTGTTAAGTCCAGTGGCGTCCCGGGAAGCATCTTAACAAATATTATTGGCGAAAAAATGTACGCCACTGTCTTTTTTTCTAATTTTGATATTTTTTCGGATTTACCAGCTAATAAAAAAACTTTTTTGTTTCCTGTATTGTTTTCGTATTTTACTTCGTTTTCGAGATAAAAAATAAAAACCACTTTATTGCATGTATGTGCAATAAAAATACCTATGTATTTCAAAGTTCATTAAAACAACGAAAAGGTAAATTTATTTAAATCTGTCAGTTTGTTAGCAAACACCGTGGCTCGGAGGGTAGAAGCCATCGCAGAAAATATATCAACTTAACTGTCTGACAAAAACGGACATCTTGAGTGGTTTTCTCTGGCCTTGAATGAGTCAACGGATGTGTCAGATACTGCTCAGGTGTTGATTTTTATTCGAGGAATAGATAAAAGCTATGAACTGTATGAAGAACTTCTTGATATTGATAGTATTCACGGCAGGACTACTGGTGAAGATATTTTTAAGGGAGTTGAAAATGCCATTAAAAAAACCTTCAATGGAAAAACTTGAAATCAATTACAAGTGATGGAGGCTAAAACATGTGTGGTAAAAATAAAGGAGTGGTATCAAAGGTTGTAGAAAATGATAGTGGTTTAAAACCGTTAGACTTACATTGTATCATTCATCAAAGTCTTTGTACGGGAAATGTTTGGATATGTCTGAAGTTCTAAAACCAGTCACATCAATTGTTAATTTCATCAGATCCACTGGGCTGAATCACCGGGAATTCCGCGAGTTTACTAAAAAAATGAGAGAAAATGACTTACCATATCATACTGCCGTACGCTGGCTTAGTTGCGAAAAAGTCCTTCAGCCCTTCTTTAAACTTCGAGTAGTGATCGGAATTTTTTGAATGTAAAGCATCGTAATTTATCCGAATTACAAAATAGCGAATAGCTGTGTAAGTTAGCATTCTACGTCGATTTGACAAAACATATGAACGAACTGAATCTGAGGTTGCCAGGAGAAAAGCTTCTCCCTGATTTATATTATAATCAGAATTGAGTAAAAAATGTTTCACACATATAAAAATATGTGAAATATTCAGCCACACTACTAAGACTGAGTTTCCCGTCTATATTGCAATCGAAGCTTTGAGTGATTTAAATATAAATTTTGATACTCGTTTCTCAGACTTGATGCCATTGCGAATAAAATTAAGATTTTTCAAAATCCTTTTGATACCGACATTGAAACCCTAGCCCCAGAACTTCAAATGGAAATTATTGATCTACAGTGCAGTGATATAATTAAGAACAAACATCAAAACTCATCTTTGTTGGAATTTTATAAGAGTCTTCCACTGGCACAATTTGATATATTACATAAATTTGCTCGTAGGCTGTTTTCTGTTTTTGGTACTGCTTACTTGTGTGAGAAATCATTCTCCAAAATGAAGTACGTAAAGAATGTTTACAGGTGTAAGTTAACCGATGAGCATCTTAAATCTCTTTTAATAATTGGTAGGTACAAGTAAGACTGGTCCACAACTACAAACTATTGTCACTGGAAAATCACAATTACATAAATCTCATTAGTATTTTACATGTTATAACGTTTATATATGTTTATAATGTTAGTTGGATTAATTTCAATTATTTGTTAGTATTATGCTTAAGTTAAATTTTCTGCGTATTATACTTGTCATTAAGGTTTACCTGGTAAGTAAATAAAACCGAGTTATTATCATTCTGTGTTTTTTGTATCCAACTTATCACAACAACAATAAGCCATTAGCTGTCGCGGGTCGGATTGATGGTACTGGCGGGCCGTAGTTTGGAGACCCCTGGTCTGTTGTTATGTGCTACTGTATGCAGCAACCACCCACTAAAATCAAACCTTGGCTGAAAGTCACGGGGAAGCAGAGGTTGCATACGTTGAGTATGGTATGGGTACAGTTGATAAAGATGCAAAACCCTCCAAATAGCTGATGCACTTGTTTGAAGTTGCACTGCTACCTTTCTAGCACTAGTTGAAGGATCATCTTTCGAAGTATAGCCACTTCTAACTCAGGCGTGGTTATTGTTGCAGATCTGCCAGGAAGTTCCGTACTCCGTTTAAAACTCCCAGTCTCATTCAATCTTGCATGGAGCTGTCTAACTATTTTGGCACATGGCAGTACTCTGTTTGGATAACGTTCCTGATAAATTCGCCGAGCTTCCTCAGCATTTTCATTTGCTAGGCCATAATTGAAATGCATATGGGCCATTTCAGCGTTAGTAAAGTTATTCATTTTTGACTTGTTATTGACAAAACCGGTAAATTAGACATTAAAACTAACCTCTACCTCATATTTTAATTAACTTTGAAATACATAGCTATTTTTTTTGTACATGCAATAAAGGGGTCTTTATTTTTTCTCTCGAAAACAAAGCAAAATACGAAAACAATTCGAGGAACAAAAAAGTTGTATAATTAGTTGGTAAATCCAAAAAAATATTAAGATTAGAAAAAGTCAGTGGCGTACATTTTTTGTGAATAATACTCTTTAAGGTGCTCCCCGGGAGCATGTTTTAATTCCGTCATCTATTTCGGCACCATATCAGAAATAACACGTTCTGATTGGCTGTGCGGTGTTCTCCGACTGGGTGCCGAGATGGGGGTCGGAAATAACTGCGGAGTGCCGAGATCGTAGACAGAATTAACTATTTATTTATTTTGAGCGTTGCATCATTTCTAGTGTAGACGCCATGCGATGATGTTGTCTAGTTATTATTCTTTTATTTTATCGCAATAATGGAACAGTTTTTACCTACCTCGTTTCGTAACTTAAGTGTTCATGATAAGTGTATTCGAAGCGACATAAAAAGTGAAAAAGATTTGCGCCATTGGGTAGGGGAATACAGTGTATTAAGCAAAACAAACTGGACTGTTAAAAAGTGCATAAGGTCAAATAGGTTTGTGGTTAGGTAAGGTATTATTATTCTTATTATTATTATTATTATTATTATTATTATTATTATTATTATTATGATTTTCTGACAGGTCGCGAGACCTGTCATGCACTCCCTCTACGGGGAACATTCAATCATCCCAGATATCACCCAAAAGGATTGAGCTCTGTGGGGGCCCTTTCCGTGTTATTGGGCCCGTGGGGTTCTTCTTTGATTACCCATATACTTTTTGACTGTTCGGCTTGTTGAAAGTAGCACTGCTTTCTGCATATCCTTGTAGAGATCATGAGGTAAGTCTAGTGTCCTAAGGTTTTCCAAAAGCTTGTTTGGGATTACTCCTGTTGTTGAAACAATAATCGGCATGGTTTCGATGCTGTCCATATTCCACTGTGTTCTTATTTGCTCCTGGAGGTCTCGATACTTCGCTATTTTCTCAGCATGCTTCACTAGAAGGTTGTTGTTATTTGGTATAGCTACATCTATCAGAGTCGTTTTCCTGGCCCTCTTGTCTGCCACTACAAGGTCTGGTCTGTTGTGGGCCACCGTCAGATCAGTAAGAATAGTCCGGTCCCAGTACATCTTATAGTGGTTGCTTTCTAAGATTGTCTGTGGTGTATATTTATAATATGGGATCTTCTCATTTTGGACAAGCTGTAGTTTCACCGCTAACTCCTGGTGTAGGATCTTGGCCACTGCATCATGCCTCTCCTTGTATTCTGTTGCAGAAAACATCTGGCATCCTCCCGTGATGTGTTGGATCGTTTCTGCCGTTTGACATCCATATCTGCATTTATCTACCTGTACTGAGTCGTCTCTAATTATGTATTTCAGGTAGTTTCTAGTTGGTATGACCTGATCTTGGATTGCCAGTAGAAATCCCTCCGTTTCAGGAAACATCTGTCCAGAGATGAGCCAGTAGTTCGACGCAAGACTGTCGACGTGATCCTGGGCTGCCTCGTTCAGGTGTCGTCCGTGCAGAGGTTTTTTCCTCCATATCTGTAGCTTTTCTTCATTAGTCTTGTGGTGTTGTGGGGCATTCTAATCCCTCAATCTTAGGGGAGTAGAGTGGTCTGTTTCGCAAATAGCATGGTGTAGGTCTGAAGTTTGGGCTCTGTTGCGGAAGTACTCCCTTAAGTTGGTTATTTGTTGATCCATTATTTTCCCAATATCTGCCAGACCTCTTCCGCCTTGATGTCGTAGTAAAGTGGTCCGCTCTACCGCACTTCTTGGATGGTGTTTGAGTGTTTTGGTAAGTTGGGTTCTGATTTTGCGCTGTAGCCCTTCGATGTCAGTCACGCTCCAGTCTACAATGCCGAATGAGTAGGATAGAACTGAGCAGGCGTAGGTGTTAATTGCTTTGAACAGGTTCTTGCTGTTCAGTTTCGTTCTCAGAAGCCTTTTTGTTCTCTTAAAAAACTCTTCCCTTATATCTGTCTTCATCGCTGCATGACTGATGCGTTGAGCCTGCTTCATCCCCAAGTATTTGTAGTTCTCGCCTTCTCCCATTGCCTGAATCTCCTGGCCATCTTGCATAACGAACGGGTTTTGCTGTATTTTTCCCTTTATCATGGTGAGAGTACGACATTTATCCAGGCCAAACTGCATTCCGACATCATTGGAGAATTCCTCCACTATTTTAAGCATCTGATCGATTTGGTTCTTGGTGGCGGCCATTAGTTTTAGATCATCCATATATAGAAGATGGTTAACCCTACTTGCTTCTTGGTTGCCGTTTTTGATAGCGAATCCATATCTTGTGGAGTTTAGTCGGTTGGAGAGAGGGTTCATAGCTAGACAGAACCACAGAGGACTCAAGGAATCACCCTGGAATATTCCTCGTTTTATTGGAACAATGTCGGTGGAAATATTGGTGGTCCCCTCATTAAGGTGAATCTTGGTCTTCCACAGCCCCATTGCGTGTTGTAGAAATTTTATCAAGTAAGGATCGATTTTGTAGATCTTTAGTATGCAAAGGAGCCACTCGTGCGGTACGGAGTCAAAGGCCTTCTTGTAATCTACAAAGGCAGTATAGAGGTTTCTTTGCTTAGAGTAAGCTTGGTTGCTGATGACTGAGTCAATTATTAATTGTTCCTTGCATCCCATGGCTCCTTTGGTGCACCCTTTCTGTTGTGGAGCTATAATGTTGTATCCTTCACAGTGGGAAGAAATTCTCTTAGTAATACAGGATGTTATCAGCTTGTATAATGTGGAGAGGCAAGTGATTGGTCGATATTTTGATGGATCGTGTGTATTTTTGCGGTCTTTTGGCAGAAGATACGTTATTCCTTGGGTGAGAAATGGCGGCAGCTTTAAGGGGTCTTTCAGAGTTTCATTAATTAATGCAGCCAGTTTCCCATGCGCGCACCAGAATTTCTTAATCCAGTAATTATGTACTCCATCCGGGCCAGGCGCTTTCCAGTTATGTAACTCCCTGGTGATGGCGGATATTTCTGCCGCTGTGAATGGTTCGTGTTGCATCTCGTTCTAGTTCTGGGAGATTACATTTTCTTCACGAATCCAACTAGCGTTAACGTTGTAGTTTGCAGGTCTGGCTAGCTGGTCCTTCCAGAATTGGTCTATTGCCTCTTTTGTTGGATAGGTGCTTCCCTCCTCTTTATCTCCATCATTTAGTTTCCTGTAGAAAGCTTTTTCCGATCTTTGGAATAGGGCGTTGTCTTGTCTCCGCGCATTACTGGCTTTGTATCGTCTTAAACGGCCTGCGTATACGGACAGTTTCTGTTTTAAAGTATCAAGGCCTTGTTGTGGGGAGATATTTTCTGCATCTTGTCTTGAGTGGATCCTGTGTCGAGTCATTATAGCTTGTACAGATCGTAGTACTCTTGCTGATCTAATTCCACTTATGTAAGATTGAAGTTGTCCAATACTTCTTCTGAGCGCTTCTATTTTCTTCTGGATTCTTTGCTGCCATGCGGGTATTCGGAGCTCGACTCTTGCCTGGTGGCCATTTTGCCTTATTTTTGCTCCAGTTGATTTGGCTACTGCTAATGCTGCACAGTATATTACCGTGTGTATAGCTTCCAATGATGTTGCTCTTGCAACATATTCTGGTAGAATTCTGTTGTTCATTACCTCTAGTGTGACTGCTAGTTTTTTGGAGGAGTTTAGCTTGGGTAGTGGTGGTCTGCACAGTGGATCTGTACCTTCGTATTTTATTTCAGCTCTTCTCATTTCCATAGCCAGATTTTCGATAAGCTGATAGTTTTCCGGTGGGTTTTCGATCAGCTGCTGTTCTTGCTGAGCTCGATCTTCAGGTTGTAATTCAGCTTGTTCATTTTCTTGGTCTTCGGTTTGTGGCGCTTCTGTTGTATTTCTTTCATTTTCTTCGCCAATTCCTTGTTCTTCTTGTTCTTGGATTTCTCGTTCAATTTCTCTTTTAATTGTATTTAATCTGGTTTCTGGAATGAGTCTTTTTCTAAGTATTACTCTGTACTGATCTGCTACTCTTTGTTCTGAGACTTGGAGGTGTGGGTATATATTGCAGAAACTAGCGTGCAGTCTTTGACGGTATACGGTCGTATCTTGTCCTAGTTGCGTCACCCTGTAAAAAATACGCATTATAGTTTCATTAATGGCTGTTGTCCACTTCATGCGCTGTCTAGGACGTCCGCTTGGGTGAGCGCTGGCTGTAGCTCTTGCGCAGCACCTTCGGCGGTCGGAGTCCTGGTTCTTGTTTGACTCCTTGGCGTTGCTTCTTCCTCTTCTCTTTCCTGTTGGGCTGTAGCTGCTTGCATGGCAGTTGCCCGCCTCCTCAGCACCCTGCCACCGGCGGTCCGCATGCTGTCATGTCCAGCGCCGGCTCCAGACATGCCCTGGCGATCCCCAGGCAGCGACCTTTTTCCGAGGCGTTTACCACTTCTGGTCTCCATTTTCATGGGTTTTTGCCTGTAACCCTAGGCAGGGGCCCTTACAGGTTGGCATCATCCGGGCCAGATCAACCCCGGTTTTTTAACGAGGTTGTTACTCCTCCCCTTCCCCCTTTTTCACCCGGGCTTAGGACCGGCGTTGGCGGTTATTATTATTATTACTATTATTATTATTATTATTATTATTATTGAAATAATTGTTTTATACAGGGTGCATCAAATTCGATGGCCTACTAGCACACTAACAAAAATATTTGTCAGTTTAAAAAGCTCCTATTCAGGTTTCATTTACGCCTAAAGAAAAGCAGGAACGTGAACCTTTGACAATGTATTCCTTAGGCATGCGCACTTGTGTGCCATTGTGCATCGCGTATCTAAACTGCTCACAAATTGGAGTGGAAATTTTACAATATTGCTAAAATCAGGATAGTCCTGCATTTTATGTTTTGTTGTTGTGAAGTAAATGACAACAAAATGACAACAACATAAATAAAATTTGCATATACCATTTTTAAAAATAAAAGTAATATTGCAGTATTTAGTGTGCGTTATTTTTCAGAATGATTTACCTGTGCCATCATACAAATTATAAAAGAGTAGATCCCAAGAGTAATAAACGAGGGCGGCCCAAAAATTGTTCGTGTCCTGCAGAAATGCATATTAAAATAAAATGTACCACCAAAGTACTATGAAAAAAGATGCTTATGTTAAGGTAAATATACAGCGTGCCCCAAAAAGTTTTACTTATGTAAAAATTTTCTTATTCTTTATTATTATTAACCGATTTATCTAAAAGTTGAGCTTAAGGGTGTTTTGTGCTATACTATCTATTTTTTTTAAAGGATGGATTGCAAGGTCAAATAGATTTTAAATATGAACACAATCACTCGAAAACTTCCCAATCATTTTCATACCTACGACCTTCAAAAAATATTAAAGAAATATTTGAAGCATATTTTAACGATGGACTTGGAGATAGAGTCAATCAATTTGCATGAGTCTAAATTGGAATTGGAAAATGGAATTGTGCTTTAATTGGAATAGGCCCGGAGCAGCTACAAGAACAAAATGAGAACCGATTAAGAATAGCAGAGAGAAAGCTCTTAAGGGGCATATATGGACCAATAAAGGACGAAGAAACACAACAATTCCGTATCAGAACCAACGCAGAACTTAAAAATATATATCGACGACCTGATATTGTCAATGTGGTAAAAGCGGAAAGACTCAGATGGGCCGGCCACGTTAAAAGACAGGAACACGATCGTATGGTGCAATTGGTATGGGAGCAAGCACCAGTCAACAAACGTCCGTTAGGAAGACCAAGATTGCGCTGGAGAGATAATGTGTCAGCGGATCTGCAAATCCTAAACATCGTCAACCCGGAGCAGATGATGATGGATAAACAGCGATGGAGGCAAATTGTGAAGTCAGCCAAGACCCACCCAGGGTTGTGACGGCTACAAAGAGAGAGAGAGAGAGAGAGAGAGAGAGAGAGAGAGAGAGAGAGAGAGAGAGAGAGAGAGAGAGAGAGGGAGAGAGAGTTGCTTTTGCTACTGCTACACAAAAATAGCAGTTAAAAATAGCTGCAATTTTAATAGCAGTTGCTTTTTTAGCATTATTCGACACGTAACACGTACAGCAACATAGTAAAACTAAAAACATATTTAATTTTGCTTTAAAAAGTATTTCGTTTAGTCTCTGTCTCCGTATCGGATGGCTTAGCACCATGGTCGGCTTGTAGTTTATGACTTTGTTTACTTTACATTGATTTCCTTCACGGCCTCCCAAACGAAATATTCAATTTTGGGCTTTGGCGGCAACTTTGGTCGTCGACATAAAAATCGGCGATTGTATTTGTATATACATATAGGTACCCACTTTTTTTAAAAACATTCAATTGTAACAATACGAGCAATATGTATATTGTATATTAGTTTGGTTCATGTCGTCGGTCTTTAAACTATACAGCAAAATAATAGGCGCGACGCGCGACGTCCCGTTTTTGAAAGTTTTAAGTTTAAAATTATTGTGTACGGTGTTTGCTAGTTTACTTTTATATTTGTTTTTTATTTTCAAAGGTACAATTAATAAAAGGTAAATTAAAATCAATCTTGCATTCAATAATAATTAGTTATTTATTTGTATGTTTGTTTAGGTGCTGCCAATCAGATTTAACATTAAAAAATATGAATAAAATTTGGAACTTCTTCTCCAGATGAAGATAACAGTAAGGCAAAATGTAACATATGCAAATCTGTATTTTCATATAGAACATCAGTTACTAATTTAAAATCACATATCATTCGAAAACATCCAACTATTAGATTGGGCCAATGGGAACGTGTTCAAAACAGGCATAAAAGTGATGATCAACAAAAAATTCCTCATACCTTTAAAGGTTCTTCAACTCCTAGTGAAGGCTCTAGTGACATCAGTCTAATTCCTGCAACCGTCATTAATGAGTCGTCATTGCCATCAACTTCCAGGGCTTCAACATCAGTTATAATCGAATCGTCTCGATCTGAAGTTAGAAGATTACAACAGCAGGTCATGTCCGCGTACGCCCCAAAGAAGATTTCAATGCCCCCCCCCCCCCCCCAGACAAAATTGGACCTGCTTTTGTTGAATCTTATAACCAAAGATTTCCAACCATTTTCCGTGGTAGAAGATAGCAGTTTTAGAGACTTTATATTTGCGTTAAATCCTGGATACAAATTGCCTACAAGAAAAACTTTAAGCAATGTTCTTCTTCCAGCAGTGTTTGAAGAAGTTTACCTTAAAGTTTCGGATGTCTTAAGGGATGAAGTCATATCAATTACAATTACAACAGACTGCTGGAAGTCTCGCAACACAGATAGTGTAATGGCAGTAACAGGGCATTTTATCAATAGTAAATTTGAAGTTAAATCTGTTCTTTTGGAGTGTGTTGGATATGAGGGAGGTCACGGAAGCACAAATTTAGCAGATAATCTACGAAAAGTCATTTCAAACTGGAATATATCTGAACAGTCTATTTTGCTTGGTATTTCAGATAACGCTGCAAATATTAAAAAAGCTATCTCTACTGACCTACAATGGAGACATTTTGGTTGTTATGCACATACTATAAATCTAATAGTAGCCGATGCATTAATACTAATCCAAGAAGGAACATTAAACAAGGTCAGTTAACTTGTGACACATTTCAAAGAAAGTGCAAATGCTAAGAGTAAATTAGATAACGTTCAACGCCAGCAAGGTAAAGAACCTAAAAAACTTAAAAAAGACGTAGCCACTAGGTGGAATTCAACTTATTTAATGCTGGAAAGATTTGCAGAATTAGAAGAAGCTATTAGAACAACACTAGCATTAATAGATGCAGTCTCCTTACCAGTAATAATCACAGAAGAGTGGACGTTCATGAGGGAATTAATAATAATCTTGAAACCATTTTATGATTTAACGGAATTAATGTCAGCTGAAAAATATGTAACATTATCACTTGTAATTATTATTACAAATGGATTACAAAGTGTTTGCAATGAGATGTTGAGCAGCAATCAGTTATCTCATGACATAAGTAAAAATTTTATTGGAAAACTTATAGAAAGTATAACATCCAGGCTAGGAGATTTAGAATCCAGCAACACATTAATATTATCCACTTTTTTGGATCCTAGATTCAAAAATGTAGGTTTTAGTAAGCCTGGAACTTTTGATAAGGTCAAGCAAATCGTTACTGGTTTAGTAGCTCAAAACATTATAAGGACCAAATCCACAACAAATGAAGAACTTACTGTGGAAGTACAAACTGCTAATACATCCAGAACAGTAGAGTCCGAAAAGCCATTATTTGACATTTGGAAACAGTTAAATAATCAGTTTCATCTCAGCCAAGATTAAACCAAAGTCCACAAGCACGTGCCATAGTGGAAGCTAACCGGTATCTGGAAGAAGAAATTATACACAGGAGTGAGGATCCTCTGAAATGGTGGGCAAATCATGCTTCTGTTTTTCCAAACTTAAGCCATGTTGTTCGAAACAAGTTTGGTACGGTTGCTACTTCAGTTGGATGTGAACGTGCTTTTTCAAAAACGGGAATTATTATTTCAGAACGAAGAAGTCACATTAGCCTAGACAAAGTTAGAAAAATAATGTTTTTAAACGCAAATCAAAAATTGTTTTAGTGTTTTCTGGATTATGTTTATATAGGATGTTAATTATCTTGTTATGTTTTTCATATTTTTCTATTTCCTACTTTTCATTTGATATACCTTTTTAAGGACCTTTTGGTTAAGAACGCTACAGAATATAAATTAATTTATTTTTATTAATATATTACTGTTATTAAATGTTAACCATTCCGACATTTTAATTTATATATGCAGTGTCACCATTAAAGTCCGCACCATATGGAACTTTTTTTTATTAATGAGGTTAGTTAAAATTAAATTTGGGCAATCGTTTTTGCTTCAAATTAGACTAAAAATTATATAATCAAATGTCACCATCTGTCATTCGGTATCTGTCAAAAATTACATTTTAATCAAAAAATGCTGAAAAATGGCATTGTTTTACCGAATATCAAAAAATTTTATTAGAAAAAGTTGTTTCTAGTACAGTTCTTGGCCTAAATACAAAGTTTTAGTTTTCTAGCTCAAAGTTGATTTTTTTGCCATTTTTTCCAATTAACTTTTTTTTTATTTAATGTAAGTTCGCTTAATGGATATTAAACTATTTGCTTATACCATACTTAATATTTTATTTAGTTTGTATGAGCTTTTTTTTACTAGAATGCCATTTTTTTTCGAAATTTAAAATTAGAGGCAAAAAAATTTGACACAGGTGGTGCAAAGTTATCCTAATTTAAACATTTTAACAGATAGACGTCAGATGTTTCGTTTTTCAAATGACAAATACATCTAAATATTTGATAAAAATTTTATTTTATACTTAAAACTATCATTATTATTAAAAGGAACAAAAAGGAACTTTAATCATTTTAAATAGGTAACACAAAAGCAATATAAATTTCACATTTCAGTGTGACGTCCTTCTCGCTCTATACAAACACCCGTCCGTCTATAAACGTCTTTGACAGCATTTTGTAAAAAGCTTGGTCTTATATCGGCACAACACTGTCTTATCGTTTGTTCCAAATGCTCGATATTTCTAAACGGTCGATTCTTATAAACTTTCTGCTTAAGATAACCCCACAGAAAAAAGTCTAGTGGGGTTATGTCAGGCGACCTGGGTGGCCAGTGACATTCTCTATCACGCCCTATAACTCCGTTTTAAAATAATTGGTTTATGCGTTCTTTCACTGCTACAGTTTGATGTATGGGTGCACCATCAAGCTGATACCATAAGTTATATCTATGGTGTAAGGGCATGTTATCCAAAACTTTAATCTCGTTATCAAGAAAATTCAGGTACCTTTCACCAGTTAAGTTTACTCTAAAGAAGTATGGTCCAATAAGCTCATCTTTCAAAATTCCACACCAAACATTGGTTTTAAAATGATACTGGTCGCGACATTCAATTGTGAAGTTAGGATTTTCTTGGGACCACCATCGGCAATTTTGTGAGCTCACGGTACCATTCGAAGAGAAAGTGGCTTCATCTGTCCATAATATCTTGTATGGAAAAAGAATATTCTCCTCATATTGTCCCTGATACTGTCCTGGCACAATGATGCCTTCGCTTCCTCCTTTGAGGGGCCTATCCCTGGAAGTTCTTAGTACCTCGGCTAGCTTACAGTCGTTTTCTCAGGGGCGGCATATTGTGTAGGGCAGTTTGAAACCGCACCCAAGCAGCGGCTTAGGGGCGGCCTCGGTAATTGAGAGCATCTTCGCCTTCTGCCGTCAGGGCTGGCGGAATTCCACTTTGCCACGTGGTTTTTACGGCTTGCCGACCTGGTGCAGGTTATGCCCAGGTGGTATCCACTCGTACAGGTCTTCTCGGTAGTGGCACACGACGCTGGAGGACTGGCAACTGTCATCCAGTCCTGGCATCGGCGGTCTCGTACTTAATCATCTTGAATTCATTTTTCCACGTGGTTTCTGCTGCTTGCCGACCTGGTGCAGGTTATGCCCAGGCGGTATACACTCGTACAGGTCTTCTCGGTAGTGGCACTCGACGCTGGAGGACTGGCAACTGTCATCCAGGCCTGGCATCGGCGGTCTCGTACTTAATCATTTTTAATTCATTTTGCCACGTGGTTTCTGCTGCTTGCCGACCTGGTGCAGGTTATGCCCAGGCGGTATACACTCGTGCAGGTCTTCTCGGTAGTGGCACTTGACGCTGGAGAACTGGCAACGGTCATCCAGGCCTGGCATCGGCGGATTCGCACTTCATTAACTTCAAATCATCTTGCCACGTGGTTTTGGCTCCTTGCCGACCTGGTGCAGGTTATGCCCAGGTGGCATACACTCGTACAGGTCTTCTCCGTAGTGGCACTGGACGCTGGAGGACTGGCAAAGGACAACCAGTCCTGGCATCGACGGTTTCGTACTCGGGTAACTTTATTCTTCCTTGATTCTTCTTCGCCACTCGGTTTTCTTTGCTTCTCCACCTGGAGCAGGTTACGCCCAGGTCCAACCATTCGTACGCGTCACCCAGGGCGATGGCGTCCGGCGCGCCTCCAATCCAATAGCGGCACCGTCGGCTATGTCGGTATCCGTCGCACACCACTAGGTTGCCGAACTGGCGCAAATAATGCCCAGGTGGAAAACACTTGACTTAGGGTCCCATTCATACGTTGCTGGCATCCATACGTTAAAATTGTCCATCTTCCTCTTCACTATATTTCTTCTTTCGGACCTGCCCGTACACTGGGTACGAACGCCTCGGAACGACTAGGAACCACTGCACCCTCGCAGTATCGGGTTCGACTACGGCGCCCTTCACCGGTGCTACATCAGCACGTCAAACGTAACTTGAGGTTTCCCAAGGGACTTCCCCCCAAATGAAACAACCTCCATGCCGCTTTTAGCCAGTGACAAAGGCCCAGCACGTCTTGCCACTGCAAGGTACGACACCAACTGAGCTCTGTCTTGAGAAACGCGCTATTTATAGCCGTTTCCCAAGATCGAGTTCCAAAACAATACCAAAACGAAAAATCAAGTCGGATATCAAAATCGCGTTCTTTTAATGTGTTTATAAACTTGGGTTTATATGCCCGAAATCGATTTTTCTGAAGAATTTTTCTAACGCTTTCCCTCTTGCACCCTGTTGAATCACTTATCTTGGTTACACTAGTTTGACCGTGGTCAATAACAGTTAAACAAACATCAAGTTGTGCTGCTTCATCGTATTTACTTGCCGCGTGGGGTTTCTTAAAATTATTTTGAACAGATCCAGTTTCTCTAAATTTTGACATTATTCTTGAAACAGTGCTATGCTGCAAATTTTTTTCTGGATGCCTCTCATTAAAAATGGCAGATACTTGCCGGTGAGGCATATTCTCTCCACAAATTAAGACAATTTCTATTTTTTCTTGAATGGACAACATTGGTGATAACACTCAAAACTATAACTTGCGAAAATATTCAAATTTATGACATTTATTTTATTTATTCGGCACTCTAATTTGTTTTTTTTTTCCATAGCCTACTTATAAAATTCAAAATTGCCTTGATATTTTATTGTGGATAAAAAGAAAATGTGTCTAAATTTTGAACTAATCTGATATCTGGGAATTTTATTATAAGTTTTTTAAACTTCTTAGGTGTATGTACTATCAAAAAAATGGAATATCTGACGTCTATCTGTTAAAATTTTTAAATTAGGATAACTTTGCACCACCTGTGTCAAATTTTTTTGCCTCTAATTTTAAATTTCGAAAAAAAATGGCATTCTAGTAAAAAAAAGCTCATACAAAGTAAATAAAATATTGAGTATGGTATAAGCAAATAGTTTAATATCCATTAAGCGAACTTACATTAAATAAAAAAAAAAGTTAATTAGAAAAAATGGCAAAAAAATCAACTATGAGCTAGAAAACTGAAACTTTGTATTTAGGCCAAGAATTGTACTAGAAACAACTTTTTCTAATAAAATTTTTTAAAATTCGGTAAAACAATGCCATTTTTCAGCATTTTTTGATTAAAATGTAATTTTTGACAGATACCGAATGACAGATGGTGACATTTGATTATATAATTTTTAGTCTAATTTGAAGCAAAAACGATTGCCGAAATTTAATTTTAACTAACCTCATTAATAAAAAAAAGTTCCAGATGGTGCGGACTTTAATGGTGACACTGTACATAATGATTTGTAAAAATAAATTAGTTTTGTTATATAAAAATACTATTTCTTCTGTTGAACTAAAATAAACAAAGTCAATAATAATATCCACTCACGCCTCACGCTGCAAAAACTCTCAAATCTAAAATCTAAAACCCAAACGAAAATGTCAATAAAAAAGAATAATATCCGCTAATTACCCATACCTTTACGTTGCTGCCGCCTAAATAGATGTCTACGGTTCGATGTTCTATTGGCCCGAACTGGCGTTCGCACTTCGCAACTTCGCAGTAAGCAGTGAGTAAATCGGAATAGCACTAATAGCAGTGCGAATGCGAAATAGTCGAACTCACTTAACCTAATCAGCTCGGTCGCTTGGTCCGCGCCAGTCGCAGTAAATATTTCAAGTTTAAAATGCTATTTTATTAGCAGCTATTTTTGAGGCTCGTAGCAGTTAACATTATTACGAACCAAATAGCAGTTAAAAAAAAAGCAGGCTGCTATTTAGCAACCCACCACTAGTATAATTTCAGGTGCTAATGCGGTTTTGTAGAGATAGGCCGTCGAAATACTAATTAAAATGTCTCGCACGCGCTTCGATTTGTTTTGTCCTGTGTTCGGTGCATCAAAACTGTTTAGTGACAATGTGTTGCCTACACATTCCGATGTAATGAAATATTATTTATTTATTCGACAAAACCTATTAGAAACTAGTAGACAAGAACCTGGTTTGAGTGATGTCTGTGTGCCGTTAATACAAAACTTAAAATCTGTATATATTTTTTTTCCATAGCCTACTTATAAAATTCAAAATTGCCTTGATATTTTATTGTGGATAAAAAGAAAATGTGTCTAAATTTTGAACTAATCTGATATCTGGGAATTTTATTATAAGTTTTTTAAACTTCTTAGGTGTATGTACTATCAAAAAAATGGAATATCTGACGTCTATCTGTTAAAATTTTTAAATTAGGATAACTTTGCACCACCTGTGTCAAATTTTTTTGCCTCTAATTTTAAATTTCGAAAAAAAATGGCATTCTAGTAAAAAAAAGCTCATACAAAGTAAATAAAATATTGAGTATGGTATAAGCAAATAGTTTAATATCCATTAAGCGAACTTACATTAAATAAAAAAAAAAAGTTAATTAGAAAAAATGGCAAAAAAATCAACTATGAGCTAGAAAACTGAAACTTTGTATTTAGGCCAAGAATTGTACTAGAAACAACTTTTTCTAATAAAATTTTTTAAAATTCGGTAAAACAATGCCATTTTTCAGCATTTTTTGATTAAAATGTAATTTTTGACAGATACCGAATGACAGATGGTGACATTTGATTATATAATTTTTAGTCTAATTTGAAGCAAAAACGATTGCCGAAATTTAATTTTAACTAACCTCATTAATAAAAAAAAGTTCCAGATGGTGCGGACTTTAATGGTGACACTGTACATAATGATTTGTAAAAATAAATTAGTTTTGTTATATAAAAATACTATTTCTTCTGTTGAACTAAAATAAACAAAGTCAATAATAATATCCACTCACGCCTCACGCTGCAAAAACTCTCAAATCTAAAATCTAAAACCCAAACGAAAATGTCAATAAAAAAGAATAATATCCGCTAATTACCCATACCTTTACGTTGCTGCCGCCTAAATAGATGTCTACGGTTCGATGTTCTATTGGCCCGAACTGGCGTTCGCACTTCGCAACTTCGCAGTAAGCAGTGAGTAAATCGGAATAGCACTAATAGCAGTGCGAATGCGAAATAGTCGAACTCACTTAACCTAATCAGCTCGGTCGCTTGGTCCGCGCCAGTCGCAGTAAATATTTCAAGTTTAAAATGCTATTTTATTAGCAGCTATTTTTGAGGCTCGTAGCAGTTAACATTATTACGAACCAAATAGCAGTTAAAAAAAAAGCAGGCTGCTATTTAGCAACCCACCACTAGTATAATTTAGGTGCTAATGCGGTTTTGTAGAGATAGGCCGTCGAAATACTAATTAAAATGCCTCGCACGCGCTTCGATTTGTTTTGTCCTGTGTTCGGTGCATCAAAACTGTTTAGTGACAATGTGTTGCCTACACATTCCGATGTAATGAAATATTATTTATTTATTCGACAAAACCTATTAGAAACTAGTAGACAAGAACCTGGTTTGAGTGATGTCTGTGTGCCGTTAATACAAAACTTAAAATCTGTATGGGATGATATGAATGGTAAACTAAGTGATAAAGCAAATGTTGTTTTGTTTAGAGATTAAGAGGAAAAAAAAAATGTTTGACATTTCCCTATGTAAATGTAAAGATTTCCAAAAATGTACCTGCAAAATCAAAGTGACCTTAGCTGAGCGAGATTTCCTGTTGGATCAGCGAACCACTCGAAAAATGATAATTGGCAATGTCGACGTCAAGGTTAGTAAAATGCTTGAAAATAAATTAAAGCGTAAAACAAAAAGGACAGAAGCAGTCCCAATTATCCAGAGTAGCGTCTTCTTCCGGTAAAGGCAGTCACATTGAAGACTGTTTTCAAACAAATATAGAAAATTTTACAGCAGGAAGCTCCCCCTCAACTTGTCAAATGAGAATAAAGCTTCCAAGTTTAGCGCAAGCGTGTGATAGAACAGGCGTTTCCGATAGATCTGCTGCAGTTCTTGTAAATGCAGGTTTAAAAGATATGGGAATTTTAACCAAAGAAGACCCTTTTAAGATTATCGATCGAAGCAAAATAAGTAGAGAGAGAATAAAGGCGCGTAGTGATCTCAAAAGAAAAAATAAGGAAACATCATTTCCACTATTGGTATATATTTTGATGAACGGAAAGACAAGAGTTTAGAGTACCTTCATTAAATTTCAATGCTACAGACTATGTTGATTTGATTGATTGGCAGTCAATTACAGTTACTGAGCCTCCCCTTACAGTATCCATTTCCGATAATGATCTAAAGAAAATGATCTCAGAAGTCTCAAGTGAAATTAATATTTTAAAGTTTCCATGTCATTTACAAGCAGTAGAACGCTGCGTCAAATTGGTAACTGAAGCATCAATTGCAGTCTGTGGCTTTGATTCACGTGATGGCTTTATAAGGTCTAAAATAGCTTCTAGAGCCGAATTGCCAAAATTTGAAACAAAAATCAATATTTAAATGTTTTAAACAATTAAAAAAATTATGTTGGAGGGTGGGCGGGAGGAACTCGATAAGCAGTCACCTCCACGTGGTGGGTTCTGGGTTATTTTGATTTAAAAAACAAATATAATTGTATTTAAAAAAAAATAAGCGAAGAGCTGATTTTTTTTTGAAAATTCAGCGACAAATTGGCAGCCAAAGATATCGTTGTACCAAACCCAACTTTTGCCAAGATGTTTATAATTATAACAGGCAACTTTTCCGCATATAGGTCAATTGATTCGAAAAAAAAAAATTCGACTGTTTTCGCTCCACCCTAACGTATATTTCTAATTACTGGAAGAGACGAGAAGATTGGTCGCTTGCATTTAGAAGCTCTATGACACATGGACATCAGACTAATAATTTCAGTGAACGTCAGACTTTTTAAAGACATTGTCTTATTAAGGAATAAAGCCTACAATGCAGTTTCTTTGGTAGATTTCGTCAGTACAGGTATGGAGACTTATAATAAAGGAAGACTTCGCGATTATTCCTATAACAGACAAGTAAGAACAGCCCTACTTTTGAGATCACAGTTGCTGAAATGTTCGTATTTAAATAAAGAAGATATAAGGTTGAAAGCAAATTGTTACAAAGTGCCGAGCGAGAGTAATCCAAAAATAATGTACGATGTTCAAGTTCAACTGGGGTTCTGCTCTTGCGAAATAAAGAGATTAGGAAAGTTTTGCAAACATCAAGCGGGAGTATATAATCATTTTCAAGAAAATTTTCCCAATTCACCGGCTATAGCTGCAGAATCAAAATATTTAATGGCTAAACTAGCCTTTGGTGAAGAAAATGTTATGCCGTTTACATTCTATAAGTCATTACAAACAACAGAAACGCCATCGACATCTGTCTCGACATCTGCTTTCGAATCTACACTTATTTTACTTTTATTTACTTTATTATACTAAATTTATAACTTTATTACAGAGTCACCATAATACACATGGCACTTCTTCAAAAATAATAAATCTCTGCATACAACGCTTAAAGAAAATTTCCACTAGCACGGCTTGGGGATCTTACCTAGCTACTGCTGGTAGTTATTTACCCAGAAAACATACATCTAAGGCCGTTATTAGAGTACAACCTACAACAATAAGCCGAAGAAAAATTTTAATTTAAGGAACAAAACGTTTGGCAGGTGGCCGGCCTTCGAAAGAGTCATTAAAACGAAGAAAAGTCAAAAGACCTAGAAATTTACAGTTCAATATTGACCACAATGTCCCAAACGCTATCGGGCATTAATTTGTTTTACTATCGTTTTTTATATCCTGATATTTTTTGTGCCATGTACTACCTTAGTCCTTAATAACTGTATAAAAAAACTCTAAGCACGTTTTTGTTTTAATTCCCTGCTTCAATAAAATTTCCTTTGGCTTGTTTTAATTCTGTCTACGATCTCGGCACTCCGCAGTTATTTCCAACCCCTATCTCGGCACCCAGTCGGAGAACATCGCGCAGCCAATCAGAATGTGTTATTTCTGATATGGTGCCGAAATAGATGACGGAATTAAAACCTGCTCCCCGGGACGCATGTTTTAATTCCGTCATCTATTTCGGCACCATATCAGAAATAACACGTTCTGATTGGCTGTGCCCTGTGCCGCCGCCGCTTTCATTCTACTGTTACTAGATTAACTTAATATTATTAGTGAACGTGTGGTGTAATGTATATAGCGTTTAGGTGCTATGCTGTAGGTCACCGGATCGATTCCCACTTTGGGCACTCTTTCTTATAATGACTTTTTTAGTTTTTTCATAACTTTTTTTAGTTTTTTATGACTCTTAGTTTTTTTTAAAGTAGATCGAATCAAAAAGGGCTGGTAAATAATTGGCCGGTGGACTTGAAAAAGGCGAATTGGAACCAAAAAGGTGGATTAGATGCCGTGTTAGCGCCTGTTTAACAATATAAGTCTATATAATTGCCATATTTTTCATATAATTCATATTTTATTTATATAAATAATAAAAATACTTTTCATTTCCTATGCAACGCGCAAAATAAATAGTTAATTCTGTCTACGATCTCGGCACTCCGCAGTTATTTTCGACCCCCATCTCGGCACCCAGCCAATCAGAACGTGTTATTTCTTATATGGTGCCGAAATAGATGACGGAATTAAAACATGCCCCCGGGACGCCACTGGACTTAATAATTTTAATCTAGTTAGGGCTTATTAACCCCTTATCATTATAAATAACGGTACTAGATTTCAATACAATCGGAAATAAGATATTTAAAAAAATTATAATTTTTTTTTTTAAACTTTACCCTGTATATCAAAAACGGGACAACTCCGGACACATGTTCATATGAATTTTTTTTCTTAGAATGTCATAAGGAATCATTCCCTTAAGTTAGGTACAGTTCTTCTCAAACACCCTGCATATACATAGGGGGCATTCCACACAAAATTTGCAACTCAGAATTTTTTTTCCACGAACAATTTTTTTTACGGTTCAGCAGTCAAAAATATTTTACACATATTTTTTTTATTTTAATGTGTTGCACAGATTTTTCGAAAAAATTTTTTTTTAAATTTCACGTTTGTAAAAAAAGCACCTTTTCCGATCGCTTATACAGCAATATCGAATAAAGATATAAAAATTTATCACATACATAAAATGTTCACCTTTTTCTCAGCTTTCGAATGGAGTATAATAAAACTCAATTTTGTAATTTGTTAAATGACAAAAATTGAAAACTTATAAACAAATCCAATTTTTCCAAATTTGGACATGATTTTTTTCCTCTTTTCTTATTGAAAAATCAACTCAAACCTTTTTTAAAATACTGTTAAAATTTTAGAATGGAGAATTGAATACTTACGAAACAATAAATTTTTTAAGCACGGCTTGCACGCGCAAAACGCGCCGCAGCTCGACTCGCTCGGACTGGATTATAAAAGTTCTGCACCCCTACGAGCTAAGTAAAACATAATCTTGTACTTTAGTTATGTTACTATTGTATACTTTAAAAATAAAGTAGAGATTTACTATTAGTATAAATTCAAGGTGGTCAAAATGAAATGACTTTGAAACTGGAATTTTAAGTAATAGGTGTATTTATTATCGATAAAATTGTACAATAATTTTTCATGAAATAATTTTACAGCTTTTAGAACATTTATAAGTTACTTCATTTCTTTTTACAATTGGATCTACGTTTGACTTATGATTTACAAAAACTTAATATTTCAAAAGCGTCGCAAAAAGAAAATATTTTCATTTTCAAATTGAAGTTTTTGTCCGGCTCAACATAATGAAATGATTGTGTTCCTGATATCGTTTTGCATTTTTCAAAACGATTCTGGAGAAAGTTTTCTGCTCTTGCATTGTAACGTTGTTACTATCAGGTTGTTCTGTTTGTATTATCTTGCGCCGTAGAATCGCAACTCTGTGGATCTACCTCCGTGCGCGAAACGTTTTTCGATTTTAAGGTTTCTCGGTGACCTTTCGGTGGCGGCTTGGTTTTGACGGATGACTGTCATCAGAGTCACTTTTAGTCAACCGATTCTGCTAGCTGGCCGAACGAAAGTTGCCTAGTGCGAAAAACCTGGGAAATCGTTACCCATCTTTATATTTTTCACCCTAAATTTAGATCGGGGCACATATAGGGTAAGTTTGCAACACATAATTTTCTCATTCATAAATATTTTTGAGAGATTTTTGGCGCATAACCTAAAACTCCATGTTTTTCTTGTAGGGCCAGTTTTGATATCAGTTAAAATAGATTTTGATTTGAGTTTGTGATCAAAGTTTTGATTCAGCTGATCCAAGTTTTGAGTTCAAGTTTGGCTTGAAGGTTTTACTTCAAGTTTTAATAGCCTCAAGTATCCGACATCTGAACTCGGGTAATTCAACTGTCCGAACAGAGGTAAAATCAAGTACGTTGTCCAACCCAGCCATCTAGATAGAGGTAGGAATATCAAAGGCCACTGTAAAGCCACTTGAGGGCCGGAATTCCTATAAGTTAACCAGCCACGGGGATCAGTGATAAGTACTATTAGTAATAGACAGTACTGATTTTTACTCGTTTAAATCAAGAGAGCCATAAGCAAGTTTGCCTAGTTAGCTATATAAGTAATTTATCTCGTTAAAGTTCACGTATCATTATAGAGCGGTATTGTAAAGTGGTTGCAACTGCTGCGCTGTAATATTGGATAAATACTTTGGCCAACTTTTACTTTTACTATCAAGCTACAAGATAAATTAACAAAAGCTAATTAATTGTCAATTATTTTAAGTATTTAAATTAAACTACTACACATTGATTTTTGTTTTGTTTTGGCACAGTGTGTGGACCCCATTGTCTCGCTCACAGGAATAGGTGTTGCTGTGTCAGGCCAGAGCTTATAAGACACTATGAGTGGCGCCCCAATTTCCATCTTGGATCTGGGCTTGCACGGCAGCATCCTTTGGGGGTCACACACGTGCAGACTGTTGCTAACCAAGGCAGGGACCCATTAATAAGAACCACCCCGAACTGCAACTGCCCCGAGTAATTGAGCTAGCTGAGGCAGGTGGTGGCCTCACAATCAATATAACATTTTACAAAAACATCAGTTGTATTCTGCCACCACCGAATAATGTTACAGCATAGTCCTCTGAACATTTGTATATCACAGAAATATTAGGTAGAGAAGAAGTTGTTTTAGCCCACTCATACTTTGCTATTCTTTTGCGCCACACGATAATTTCTGCTTTGCATCAATGTAACCAATTGTCTGCCTAAAAACAATGATAATCTTAATATTACAAAAAATAATGAAAATATTATTTTTTACCCAATGTCATCAGTCTCATGTTTTCATAAATAGGACACAAACATTATGCGTCCCACCAGAACCAGCAAAAATACAATGGTCCGGTCGGAATGAGCAGAATTTCGAGAAAATTATTTTAATCCCTTCATCTTCACGCATAAAATGTTTATAAACGTCTTTGAGATTCCCAAATATTAATCTTTTTTAAAGAACGATCTTTTTCCCTTTGATTTTTACTGATTTTGTATCCTTTGCCCTGACATCATGACACTCACATCATCACGTTCGTAGAAGTTTTTGACTTTAACAATTATTTCAGGAGAAAATGGTTTTTCTGTGGAAAAAAATTCATACATTTTTTACATACAGATATCAATAGTCCGATAAATGAATCGATATACGTTACTTTTTATTTCGGGCATCGCTAAAATTCCTTTTCTTTTTAACAGATTCCTTGCTTTTGCAACAAGATATCTTGATGTTCCCATTGTATGTGCTGCCTTGCTTACACTCCAGTTTTTTGGCAAAAGGCTTAAAATTCTCATTCTATCTGATTTAGTTGTAGGGTAAAGTTGGCTATATCATACCGTCAGCAAAATCGTACCACTGCGATATTTAAAAATTGGCGGTAGAATTTTGTCATGTGGCATGCTTAAATTATTCCGATACGCATTAAACTCGTCAATTCTGTTTCTTAGTGCTCTGTGCTAATCCAAGCCATTGCAGTAGTCAGAAGTCAGTAACAGAAAAATATTAACCCTAAAGGGAAAGAACCAAATAGGCATCCCAGCTAGCGGAAAAAGAGGCACAAACACAACGGTAGTTTGCTGTGTTAGTGCCGCAGGAGTTTATATGCCTCCTATGATAATTTTTAAACGCATAAGACAATGTGATGAATTAAAAGTTGGAGCTCCACCTGGTAGCATTATTGAAATTTCTGATACTGGGTATATTAATTCAGATCTATTTGTAAAATGGTTAAAACATTTTTATTTACTTTATTAAACGAAGCCCAGAGAAAAAAGTTCTTCTTTTATTGGATGGCCATACCACCCACTCGCGAAACTTAGATGCCTTAGAACTTACGAGACTCCATGGTGTCATTCTTCTTCAACTACCTGGACATACAACCCATAGGCTTCAGCCCGTTGATGTAGCATTTTTTAAACCGTTACAGACATACTATGATCAGGAAGTAGTAAAATGGCTACGCACAAATCCAGGACTAGCTGTCACCCAATTTCAAATATCACAGATAATAGCCGAAGCGTATGGCAAAGCAGCTACTATTGAAAATGCTATTGGTGGATTTCGAGGGAGTGGAATATGGCCAGTTGACCGTCATGTTTTTAAAGAACATCATTTTGCCGCATCCGAGATTTTAAATAACAATACCAATGATCAAGACGAAGCTGATAACGTGAAACAAGGTGAGAATACATCGGGCATAGAAAGTAATGAATCCTTCAGTATTGAGCGACGAGAAGAATTAACTAAACGTAATTTAAGTTCACCTGCTCAAAGTACAACCCAAATGGATGTTTCTGTTGAAGATCTCTGTCCAGTACCCAAAATGACTTCTCAATTAACTCATCGAAAAAAGAAGGGTTCTCAACAGGCTGTAGTTTTAACAAGTACGCAACATAAAGAATATTTAGAAAATATCAAGGAGAAGCATAAGCCAAAACCTCAAAAATTAAAAGTCGTAAAACGCCAGCTAGTTCCAAACACCAAAAAAAAAGCTGTGACCGATCCTGTTCCAATCCCAAGCACCTCAGCATCGTCTTCAGCGCCACCGTCGGCGTCAGTACAAATAGAAATTAACGAACAAGAGTGGTATTGTGAGGTCTGCGAAGAGTTTTCATTGGAAGATATGGTACAGTGTTCGAATAAAGATTGTGAGAAGTGGTTTCACGAAAAATGTGTAACAATAAAATCAAAAATAAGATTTTATTGCGTTTTCTGTACTAATAATTTTTGAAGATTTATATTTTTTACCTAAAATAAAATGTTTTTTGAGAAAACTTTAATTTTTTTTGTTTACTGTTTCTAAATGTGTAAGTGATCCGAATTAGCCGACATAAGTTCTTATGACTGGTACGATATGCCCACCTGGTGGTACGATTTTCCCGACCGGTCGGGTAAATCGCACCGTTTAAGACTTTTTTCTTTTCCAAATTTTCGGCAAATAAAACAATTTCTTCAATTTTTCGCTTGCACTAATCTATGCAAAAATATACCAGGCTCTGGAAAAAATTTGGTTTTACTCAAATGTCGGATCATTTAACGATTTATTCAGAGCTTTGTAAACCCGGTACGAAATAACCGACTTTACCCTATCTTCGTCATGAAATTTTTGATTACATTCGGTAATGAATGCAAAAGGCATTTCTTGTTCGTCCTAAAATAAAAACCAATTTACATTTTTTAATTTTCATTTTGTCACCATAAATATAAGAAAAATTTTATATTTAAGTCGGAATAGTCACTAAATACATACAATCATCATCAGTCTCGGAAAAGTCAGAATCTGAGAATGAAGTTTCATCAGCAGAATTTTGTGCCACGCCTGGATGGTAAAAATTGTATTTCATTTCACTATTTTTACTAAATTGTGTAGCATCATTGTTTAAAAACCTACTAAAACCATTTTTCTGCATTTTACTTGCTCTCTGCCTACACGTTGCACACAAAACATCACTCGGTTTCAAAAAATCAAATTTTTCAAGATGTGAATCAGAAACTCGACGCAAACTTTTTCTTTGACTTCTCCCATTATGATTTTTCAAATCAAACGGATTGTAACAGCGATCTTTGAATTTTGAACACATTTCTGACGACATTTCAACCCTTCTTCATCGCCAGAACATAGCAAATGATAAACTATTAGTGTTAGGGCCAGCGCGACAAGTTTAGACAAGTCAAGCCGAGAGAATCGCGCTGCGGCGCGTTTCGCGCGTACAAGCAGCGCTTGAAAAATTTTTTGTTTCGTAAGTATTCAACTCTCCACTCTCAAATTTTAAGAGTATTTTAAAAAAGGGTTGACTTGATTTTTTTCCATAAAAAAAAGGAAAAAAATTATGTCCAAATTTGAAAAAATTGCATTTGTTTATAAGTTTTCAATTTTTGTCATTTAACAAATTACAAAATTGAGTTTTATTATACTCTATTTGAAAGCTGAGAAAAGGGCGAACATTTTATGTATGTGATACATTTTTGTATCTTTATTTGATATTGCTGTATAAGCGATCGGAAAAAGGGGCTTTTTTACGAATGTGAAATTTCAAAAAAAATTGTTTCGAAAAGTCTGTGCAACACATTAAAATAAAAAAATACGTGTCAAATATTTTTGACTGCTGAACCATAAAAAAAATTGTTCGCGGGAAAAAAATTTTGAGTTGCAAATTTTGTGTGGAATGCCCCATATGCATAAACCGATATACAGGGTGATATAGTTTGGAATAATAGGAATATTTCTGAACAGGTCAACTTAAAAAAAAACGCTCAGACACGTCGATTTTTATTTTTATTTCTGCATTTTTTTTAGCTAATACTAGAATATACAGGGTGTTACATAAATGAATTATAACGTCAATGTCACTTTTTGTAAATGGAATACCCTGTATATTATTTCATTTTTTGATTCTACGCAAGATTCTAAGCAGATTTCGTTTATGATGTCCTATACCTATCTTCAACTGTTTACGAATTATTGACAATTGAAAATTAGACATCTTCAATGAAAATAAAAATATAAATTGAATTGTTTGAGCGTTTTTTTTTTTAAGTTAACCTGTTCACAGATATTTCTATTATTCCCACTTTATTTTCATTCGTACAGGGTGCCTCAAAAAATCAGTATCAATTTCAAGTTTGTTTTTATAAACGAAATGACACTTTTTTAAATTTTAAACATATTATTTTATTTAATGAACATTATTTACAATAAAGGAATATGCCTGCCTATTTAAATAAATGTTGGAAGTGGTATCCATTCACAGCTCTACAATGACCCAATCTATCCACAAACTCTCGTTAGCATGGTTACCAATATCTAGCGTTCATAGTGATGTTATTTGATGTCATTCTAATTCACTTTTTTGACAAACGCCTTGTGATTATTTGATTATTTTGTATTATTTTATCATAATAATCTTAACAGAAACGCAAAGAATCGAGATCCTTATTATGGCTGGTTGTGAAGATAAAACTCGAACGCAAGAAGAAGTGTGTGAGATGTTCAATAATAAATACCCGGAGAGACAGCCAATCAGTCAGGCCACTGTAAGTAAATTAATAAATAAATTTAAGAATTTCGGACATGTCAGAGACAAGCCGCGTTCAGGACGACCAGGCATCCCTGAAGACACTAAAATTAATATATTAATGTCGCTGGAAAAAAATCCTCATTCAAGTACTAGATGTCTTTCAAACCAAGACAACATTGACGTGGACCATTCAGCTTTTGTGAAGTTCTTAAGAAAAGGAAAGTGGCGTCCTTATAAAATAAAAATAGTTCAAGAGCTATATGACGACGATCCGGACAGAAGGAATCAGTTTTGTGAGGTAATGATGGATATCTGCCAATATAATAATAATTTTGTAAAAAACGTGATTTTCTCTTATGAAGCCACATTTTGCCTTAATGGGGAAGTAAATAAGCAAAATTTTCGTTATTGGTCAAATGAAAATCCACAATGGTATACAGTATGTCCACGGATAGACATCCCCATAGGACTAATGGACCAAAAATTTCGTTTTTCGACAAAAAGTCATTCTTGATAAAAAGCATCTCGAAGAAATGTAGCCTACGAGGAGATTTTTTGATTTTTTTATACAGGGTACCCAAAAAATAAAAAAACATGAAATACCATCAAGAATAAATTAACTTTACTTATCGTTTTAAAGTAAAATCGCAAATAAAAAAAGGTTTTAAATCATATTCAATTCTGAGTTGGGGATTTTCTCTACTCCAGCATCATATTAATACGTGTATTATTTTTACTGAACAATCTCTAGTTTTACCTTTTTTACCTATCCCACCCAATGCAGGTATCCTATAAAAATCTGATAAAACGTCATGATATTATTGTAATGTTATGAAGTTGTCAAAAATTTCATTTTAAAATATTAAAAGAAATATGCTGTCCGTTGAACAAAAAATATTTTTGGTCCAGTGTTATGGTACCGGTGTAAACTCTTACAATTATGTACAAGAAAGGTTTTTAGAAAAGTTTCCTGGAGTTTATGTTTCGACGTATGCAATTAGACAATTAATCAAGAAATTCAAACACACGGGGTCGGTGGAAAACTTAAAAAGGAAGAAGAAACTGTTTGATGAGGATGATGCAGCTACCGTTGTGGTCTTACAATCTGTTGAGGAGAACCCACTTGTCTCACTAAGGAAACGAGCTCAACATTTGCTTATTGTCCAGAAAAGTCAAATTCAAATAATTTTAAAACAAAATAAGTTTCACCCATTCAAACCGCATTTTAATCATGCTTTAGAAGATGGAGACCATGCGAAACGACTGGATTTTTGTTTATGGGTAGGGGACAAAATTTTAAATGAAAATAACCAATTTCACAAACTTATTTTATTCACTGATGAATCGACTTTTTCAACAAATGGTACAGTGGCTTCCCAGCACGTACGATACTGGAGCACAGAAAATCCCCAATTTAGAATTCCTGCCCATCGCCAATATTTTAAAAAAGTTAATGTATGGTGTGGAATTTCGTATTTTGGAATAATAGGTCCGTTTTTTTTTGAGAACACGTGCAATAGGAATTCATACATGGAAATGCTACAAACCTTTTTTTCGGATAAGTTAGATGAGCTGCCATTGCAGTACAGGGGACAAATGTACTTTCAGCAAGATGGGTGCCCAGCGCATTGTGCACGCGAAGTTACAGAGTGGCTTAACATGAAATTTGGAAATCGATGGATTGGCCGGTACGGTCCAGTTATGTGGCCTGCAAGGAGTCCTGACCTCACGATTTCAGACGCGTACCTTTGGGGCCGTTTAAAGCAATTAACTTTTCAGCAACCCATTGAATGTAATGTTGATATTTTGAAACAGAGGATTTTACAGTCAGTACAAATGATTTCCCTCGAGGAGGTAAGAAGAAGTTATGATCACATTAGAAGGCAATTTGAACAATGCGTCGAAAACGGGGGAGGCGTATTTGAATAAATAATAGTTCTTGCTTTGCAATGCAGTTCTTTTTGTTGTGCAATGTTTTTATTTAATACGTTTATTATGTAAGCACTGAATATGATTTAAAGCCTTTTTTTATTTGCGATTTTACTTTAAAACGATAAGTAAAGTTAATTTATTCTTGATGGTATTTCATGTTTTTTTATTTTTTGGGTACCCTGTATAAAAAAATCAAAAAATCTCCTCGTAGGCTACATTTCTTCGAGATGCAGAACTTTTTATCAAGAATGACTTTTTGTCGAAAAACGAAATTTTTGGTCCATTATTCCTATGGGGATGTCTATCCGTGGACATACTGTAGAGAGGGCCATACACAGGATAGGGAGAAAATTAATGTTTGGGCGGGAATTGTTGAGAATAGAATCATCGGGCCATATTTTTTTGAGGGGACATTGAATGGCGAACGATACCTGTCATTTCTAGAGGAAGAACTTGTACCTGCCTTAATTACACTATTTCCAAATCAAGATGTTCCAGATACGTTTGATGATATACTTTGGTTTCAGCAAGATGGAGCTCCTGCCCATTACAGCGAAAATGTTCGAAGATATTTGGACAATACGTTTCATCATCGTGTGATAGGCCGACGGGGCGAAATAGAGTGACTACCAAGGTCACCCGATTTAACTTTGCTCGGCTTCTTCTTATGGGGCTACGTTAAAGAGTGAGTATACAAAAATAAACCACAAAATTTAGAAGAGTTGAAAATAAGAATAAGAGCCACGATACGGCAAATTACCCCAGATACTGTTGCTAACGTCCAAAGAGAGTTTGTGGATAGATTGGGTCATTGTAGAGCTGTGAATGGATACCCCTTCCAACATTTATTAAAATAGGCAGGCATATTCCTTTATTGTAAATAATGTTCATTAAATAAAATAATATGTTTAAAATTTAAAAAAGTGTCATTTCGTTTATAAAAACAAACTTGAAATTGATACTGATTTTTTGTGACACCCTGTACGAATGAAAATAAAGTTGGGAAAAATAGAAATATCTGTATATATATAAGATAAATGTATAAATAAGATAAATATGCAATAAACAGTGTCAATAATTACGAACGAAAAAACCCATAATTATATACACAATATCAGTTTCTTAATTTTATTACTTAGATGTAAATACCTCTATAATCACAGCTGTAATTTAGTTGTACCTTTGGCCAATACTTGTAAATTAAGAACCGAAATAACCCATCATCGGTCAATTTTTATTTAAATGACATATACAATTTATTATTGTCTTATATCCCTTTGATAATGATCCGCAAGGGTTGAAACACGTGTCAGGAAACTGAATTAAATTGTGAAATATAACAAGTACGACTTTAATTTCCTCTACTCTAAGAGGTAAAATAAACATTCCGAGCAATAACCTCATAAAAAAAAATTAATAAAAGAAATAAAAATAGAAAATAAAAAAACAAACATAAAAATGAAACAATCTAAGAAAAATATACGAAGATTAAACTTACTATTTCTACTTTAACATTAAATAAAACAATTTAGCGTCTGTCAGGAAAAGCGCTCGAGATGACACACCTGGAAATTAATAGAAAATAATACCTGAGTAACCAATTCACAAATTATGAAATTAAAATCATAAGTTTAGAACAATACGGAATTTTGATAATAACATGATTGCCAACACAAACAAGACAGTAAGTGTCATATAAACACATGAACCCCACCAAATCACACATCAAAACAATCGTTCGGGTCCTAGGTATGTTTCACCTCTCCAAAAGTACGATATGTCAATCTAGCGTAATCCATAGTTCACATATCTTTAAAACTCAATAAATAAAATGATATACTTTATAATTGTACAAACAACACATTAACCTACAACAAAAGTCAAGCATTTCTCGGGTCGTCGGTATTAAGGGTCAACTCGCAAAATACCTCTCCAAGAACTCAACATTACTAGTCCGGAGTATTATCATGATAACAGTGCATAATATATAGGCCTCCACTAAGATACTAAGGGTCAACTCGCAAAGTATCCACTCCTTTCAACTAGTTTAGTACGAAGGGTCAACTCGCGACGTACTACAGAAATATGTTATTTGTTTTATGTGTTATTTAATATATATAGGTGTAAACCTATTTACCAGTTGAGAGAGTAAAAGAAAAGAAAACAGTTATAATAAATAAACAAATTCACAGATAAGCACAAATAATATAAATTGGTTACCCCGTGAGATAAACTCACCTAGGCTATTGCTGATCTTATCCTTTAACTTCCACAAAACAGATCACAACACTTTCGTTAGAGTACTTAACACGACTTTGTTCTATTTAATAATGATAACCCTATAAAAGAAACTGGGGACCAACGCAACGTAACTCGAGCTGGTATGAAAAAGACGTTTTAAGCGATTTTGGCCTTTATTTTCTATTCTACCTACAGCATAAAATAATATAGCCAACACCCGAATGGTTCGTGAAGTCCCAAACAGAATGTTTACAAAATCATATCTGCATCGATATTGGTTTGTTTATATTAACACCATTAATTTCCAGCCCTCTTCTTGTGACCCGTTCTTCGTTAAAGCTTAGATTTTATGATGCGAGTTTAACTTCAATATTGAATAATATTATTTTCGTATTATAAAATTTACTTACCCTGACAGTTCGGCCATCCTGCAAATATCTCGCCCCGAGATATATTAGGCTCTTGTAGAATCACTGTCAGAAGTCAGTACGACTCCGTCCTCCCCACTTTCGTTGTCGGTAGTATATAAAATACCTCCTGACGGGCACCAGGGACGCATGCGATCGACGGCTATAGTCCTTTCATAGTTCGATGCTTCTTGTGCGATAAGATTTTTCCATATCTTTGACAACGTATCGATCGTTTGGTAAAACAGTTTTAACTATCATTGGACCGCTGTATGGAGCATTCAGTTTTCGACTGGTTCCAGTGGATGTAACTTGTTTAAGAATGACTACTAAATCTCCCTCCTTGTAAATTTTTTTTCTCTTCTTATCAAAATTTTTCTTCTGTCCAACTTGTGCAGCCTTAATTTTATTTGCGGCTTGTTCTCGCTCTCCAATAAGGTCTTCAAATAATGTAGCAATGGTACTGATTTCATCTTTAAGAATGGTATCCAATGAATTACTTCGTGGAGTGAAACCAAAAAGTAGTTGACTAGGTGTTTTGCCAGTACTTTTATTTATCACATTATTTATGGCGAATTGCATTGAACGTATTTTCTCATCCCATAATTCTTCCTCAGCTATTGACGGTAGTAACGCACCAAGAATCGTACTATTTAGACGTTCCCCTGGGCTATTTGCCCTGGGAGTAGCTACAGCGCTTAGCACGTGTCGTATGTTGTTTTGGCGGCAGAATGATTCGAACTTTGTGGAAGTGAATGAGCTTCCTTGATCAGACACTATGATCTTTGGAACTCCATAGGTAGCGAAAATATCCTTAAAACAGTCGATGACATATTTGGTTTGGTTGCTTTTTGCGGCTCGGAGAAATACAAATTTGGTAAATGCATCTATTCCGACAATTAAATACTGGTTGCTTCTTTTGGATTTCGGAAAAGGTCCAAGATGATCCACATGGAAAATATTTAATGGTTTATCTCCTTTCGGTATTGGGTGTAAAAATCCCTCTTTTTTCCCATGGTTTCTTTTATTATATAAACATGGTATACAACAAGATATATAGTGTTCTACATATTTCTTCATACGTGGAAACCAATAATTCTCACACAATCTGTGTAGCGTTTTCTCTACTCCAAAATGCCCAAAATCGTCGTGAGCTGCCTTTAAAATACGTTGTCTCATTCCTCGTGGAACAACCCAAAGTATCCCTCGAGCTGTAATTCTATAAATTCTCCAATCTCGCAAACAATAGTTTTTGTAGACATTTTTTTCAGTGTCTGTCTCTGGACTTTTTAAGAGTATCTTGTGAATATCCTTTATGTTCTCGTCAGTTAGTTGTCCTGCCAGAACCCAGTCGGCTTCTTCAATATGCAAGATTACCTCACACTCTTCTTTATTATCTATATTGGCTGTTGGATTGCGACTTAGTGCGTCAACGTGACTCATGCGTTGTCCAGGGCGATATTGGACTTCGAATGTAAATTCTTAAAGCTCAAGCCACCATCTTGCTATTCGCGGTAAAATATGCTTTTTTTTGCTTGCAGCTTTAAAAGAATTACAATCTGTGACAACAGTAAAATAAATCCCAAGTAGATAGCTTCGAAATTTTCTAAGGCTTTCGACAACAGCTAGAGTCTCCAATTCAAATGAGTGGTATTTCTGCTCCACATCTGATGTTTGACGACTGTAATACGCTATGGGGTGTAGACGTTCATCTTTCTGCTCTTGAAACAATATTCCAGCCAATCCAATTTGGCTTGCGTCGGTGTGTAGTTCAGTTGTAGCTTCTGGATTAAATATACTTAAGACTGGTCGAGTGACTAGAATCTCTTGTAACTGTCGGAAAGCTTTTTCTTGTTTTTCTCCCCATACCCACGTCACATTCTTTCGTATCAAAGTTGTTAAAGGCTTTGTAATAATGGCGTAGTCTTTTACAAAATGGCGAAAGTAGCCAGTGAGCCCAATAAACTGTCGTATTTGGTGGATTGTTTTGGGTGTGGGAAACTGTTCGACTGCTTTGATCTTTTCAAGTCCAGGTTTTACTGTTCCTTGTTCAATTTCGTAACCAAGGTATGTGACGGATGTTTTTAAAAAGTTACATTTTTTAAGATTTAATGTTAAGCCTTCTTGTCTAAGAATTTCTAATGCTTCTTTAAGAACCTGGAAAACATCATCTATCGTTGGTCCAAACAAAAGTACATCATCTAAATAAAGTGCAGAATTTGCCCGTATGGGTCTAAGTATTCGTCTCATTAACCTCTGGAAAACCCTTGGCGCATTGCTTAACTCAAAAGGAACTCTGTTGTATTTGTATTGTCCTTCCGGTGTGACAAAAGCAGTGTAGTGTTTCGATGTTTCTTCTAGACGTACTTGATGATAGCCTGATTTTAAGTCGAGACTAATAAAGTAATTTCCAGCTTGCAATTTGTCAATCTGGTCATCTATACGTGGTAATGGATGGCTATCCTTTATACAAAGAGTGTTCAATTTACGATAATCAATGCACAATCTTTGCTCGCCGTTTTTCTTCTTGACCAAGAGAACGGGTGATGAATACTCTGAATCTGACTCTCGGATAATCTGACTCTCCAACAGTTCATCGACAATCCCTTTAACCAAGTTCTGCTCTGCTCTTGCCATACGATAAGGCCTGTATGAAAATGGTTTGTCTTCACGTAGCCTAATTACCATTTCGGCAGTTTTTGAACATCCAAGTTCTTTAGTTGCTAATGGGTCATTCCATCTCAAATCGTCCAGGCAATTTTTTTTTAGGTATTTTTTTCGCGCCAAAATTTTTTACAGTATCTCTATCATAATTAATGAGACACGTATTTTTTTATTTAGCTTAAATGTCATATGGTTCGTCGTGATAAATTTTTGAAAAATTGATTGAAAACACGGTTTTGCTCTATGAGCATATGTAAAGTTTTTCTAAAACCGCGATAACTTTGCAAAAATTTGACCGATTTATATGTTTGTTAGCGTGCTTGTAGTTAAAGGGTTTCTCTAACAAAAAAAAAATTTAAACACGAAAAATTTTCAAAAATTTTTTTGTAATCGTAATTTTAATAAAAAAATCAAAAAGTTTTCGAATGAAAAATTTTGACATTGCATCAGTTTTAATTTTTTTCATAATTTTTTTATAATTACTACTATATATAAACAACATTTAGTAGCAGCCTCTATTAGCGAAAATTCGTTGCTTGGGAATTATGATTTTTTGAAGTTTAAGAGCGATTTATTCAGTTATTTATTGCATTATCGTTATTTTATGTGTTTTTTCCTGGACTACAGAGTTTCGAAAGGTGTGAGCATGATTAAATGAATTGTGAATAGAAAAAAATGCGTCACATTTAGAAAAAAAAACCAAAATGAATAATTTTAACAATGTGATAAGGTGAAATAATGCAAATCTATATTGTACTTTATACGTACATTTGTTATTGTATCACATTCTATTTTCATAATAATTTTACCCTGCTGCGAAATTTTCTGCTGTTTTTTTTGTATACGTTTTTTTAAAATATTAATTTTTGTTACTCAATTTCTGAAGGCTTACAAAAAAATTAAGTGTGTTTTGGTGAATGCAAAATGTGCCCTGGAGCTTCAGCAATCAATTTTGAATTTTTTGGAGTTACTCAAGAATATGAAGACGATGAAATTTCATTCGCGTTTTGGGACAAGAACGATTTGATTACAAAGACTCTAACTTTAGAGACATTCATCAATACCGTGACGGAAGGGACTCTCAAAGCCAGCCCACATTTGAAGTCTAAGCAGATTCAGCAGGCAGCTATTAGGGAAGAAAAAGAAGCGGCAAAACTTGTTCCATCCCGGTTGTTACTTCACGTTGATTTCGCTGAAAACTGGTCTGTCATCTTACAAGATAAAATTCAGGGCCATCATTGGAAAAATGACCAAGTTTCTATATTCACTGCCGTATGCTACTTCAATTGAATGACGTTAAGCTATGCACTTGTGAGCAATGACACAGAACACGACACTGCTCACGCATTGTTCGCTAGGAATTATATCAAAGAAGATATCAAGGCCAAATATCCAGATGTCGGAATTACATGCGAAGTGATCATTTCTGATGGCGCAGCAAGTCACTCTAAAAACAGATTCCAATTCCACAAAAGAAAAAAATCCGCCACATGAGAAAAACTGGGTGTTTTCCGCTACTGGACATGGAAAAGGGGCCTGCGACGGCATTGGTGCACTTGTCAAGCACATAGCTACAAAACATAATTTGTCGGCGACACTGATAAACAGCATTCAAAATGCGGAAACATTCGTAGCCATCGTTCAAAATCACACTCCAAATGTCACTGTTAAGCTTCTTGAAGCTGGTGACGTACAGAAGTTTCGGAAGATCAAGAAGACCCAGTGAAAGAATGTTGCAACAGTTAAAGGAATACGATCGATGCATGCCTGGAGGTTCGAAAAATCCGAGAGCGACACTAAAATGTACATCGCACGAACATGTCAGCACGAATGGAGTTTAATTAAATGAAATGTACACAAAGATTTGTAAAGGGAAATGTACGTATGAAGTACAATATAGAATTATAGAATAACAATGTAGATTGGCAATATTTCAACTTATCACAATCGTTATACTCATTCATTTCGTTTTTTTTTTTCTAAATGTGACGCATTTTTTACTATTCACAATTTATTTAATCATGCTTACACCTTCCTTAGCTCTGTAGTCCACGAAAAAACACATAAAATAACGATAATGCAATAAATAACTGAAAAAATCGCTCTTAAACTTCAAAAAATCATAATTCCCAAACAACGAATTTTCGCTAATAGAGGCTGCTACTAAATGTTGTTTATATATAGTAGTAATTATAAAAAAATTATGAAGAAAATTAAAACTCATGCAATGTCAAAATTTTCCATTCGAAAATTTTTTGATTTTTTTGTTAAAATTACGATTACAAAAAAAAATTTAAAAATTTTTCGTTTAAATTTTTTTTTTGTTAGAGAAATCCTTTAGCTACAAGCACGCCAACAAACATATGAATCGGTCAAATTTTTGCAAACTTACCGCGTTTTTAGAAAAACTTTACATGTGTTAATAGAGCAAAACCGTGTTTTCAATCAATTTTTCGAAAATTCATCACGACGAACCATATGACATTTAAGCTAAATAAAAAAATACGTGTCTCATTAATTATGATAGAGATACTGTAAAAAATTTTGGCGCGAAAAAAAATACCTAACCCTAATTGCCTGGACGATTTGGGATGGAATGACCCTAATGCAAAACAATCTCTATACATATTTATTTAATATGTTGACTAATTTCTGTTTGTCTTTGGTAGTGACAGGTCCAATCATTATTTCCTCTTCAGGTAAAGGCTGGTCAACACCTTCATGTATTTTTCTGACAAATTCTTCCGAATCCCGCTCTTCTATACACTTAAAACTCTAACGACTATCCTATTTTTCCTAAATTCTATGTCCTTATCTGCTAAACTTATACATGGTACTATGGTAGGTTCACCCTTCTTTATTGTTACTACGGTATAGGGAATACAATATTCTTGACCTTCTTGTAGTCGTACACTAGCGGCAATATAAAGGTCACCTTCATATAAATCACTGTAAACTGGTATATTGCCCCAATGATTTGGCAACAATGTAGTGTTATCTAAAATACGTAGTTCAACCTTACAATTGTTTGGTTCGACTTCTATACTACTAAGTTCTGTCGAATTGTTGTGAAGGAACTTTAACGTAACATCATCAGTATATTCGGCATTTCAGTGAAATTTCTACCTAATAAAATTGGTGCTGTCTGTACTGCACTGGGAACCACATAGGCTGATATATTTGCTTCCACTTCATCTACTTTTATTTTAAATGATGTTGTTCCTAATGTAACAGTACGCCTATTTCCATAACCATGCAGAATGATATTATTGGTAGTGTCTACATTTAAGGTTAGCCTTAAGGCTTCTTGTGATTGAATTGTTGTGCAAGAACTTCCTAAATCTACATATGCTAAAGACGGCGTTCCGTTAATAAAAATGTTTTTGTAAAATTTTTGATTTGGCGTATCTGTTAATAGTCAGATGGTTTGCTTTGCTTTTACAGATTTCTTTTTAAGGAAACTGACAACGTTTTTCAGCATTTTTGTTCTGGTTGCGATTTCTTTCTTGACACTGGTATGCCGTATGTCCCGGCTTTTGACAGGTAAAACAAATTAAAGTGGCAGCATTTTTAAAATGTTTGTTATGGCCTTTAAAATGACTATGTTTTTTCGTTTTTGTATACTTCTAAAAGAGTGTTCCATTCCTTTCGAAGTACTTGGTGTTAAATCCAAACTACAAAGATAACCATATAGAGATTCTGGTGATAGATGATTAGAGGCCATAGCCCCAGTTTTGACTACGTTGTCAAATATTCCTCCAATAATGCAAGAAACTGCTTTTTCTCCCGATATTTCACATTTACTAAGAAGGGCTAATTTCTCGTAAAAATATTTGCAATAATTTTCATCGTTGCGTTTCGTTCTTCTCATCATTTCCTGTAAATCTGCATTAAAATTGCGTTTCCTTGGAAAACTCTGGGTCAATTTCTCCTTCCATTCATCCCAAGAGAATTTGATACTGGATAGACCTTTGTACCAGATCTCTGCCATACCTTTAAGTTTCGTCATCCCGAAATAAATTGTGGCTTCTTCGGACCACCCAAAAACTTCCTTTAATTCATCCACTTTAGAAATCCAATCAGTGACAGTTAACACTTGGTCTTCCGGATTAAAAACTGGTACCATGTCTCCACGCATAACGGGGACGCTAGGTTTTTCATGCTGAGCATTTGACTCTACGAGAGTAGTTATTAAAGCCGTTAAACGATCGATACTTTTGTCAGTAGAAGTATTTCGCGAGGAACTTCTTTGAGAATTACTAGATGCATCCTCTAATACCTGCTGTCATTTACGTCCACGCCGAGTACTCATTGCTCACAGTTTCTTAATAAGAATAAAATAATAATAATCACAATCGGTTCTATTTAGATGTGTCATCTCGATTAAGAGGGCAAAAAATTTAAATTAAATTTGATACACCTTTAAATAACTTGAATTTATATATTTATTATTACTATTATTATTATTTTGTGGTAATCCTTGTGGTAATCCCACTTCTGAAAAATTGTAAGAGGTAACATAAACATTCCGAGCAATAACCTCATAAAAAAAAATTAATAAAAGAAATAAAAATAGAAAATAAAAAACAAACATAAAAATGAAACAATCTAAGAAAAATAATATGCGAAGAGTAAACTTACTATTTCTACTTTAACATTAAATAAAACAATTTAGCGTCTGTCAGGAAAAGCGCTCGAGATGACACACCTGGAAATTAATAGAAAATAATACCTGAGTAACCAATTCACAAATTATGAAATTAAAATCATAAGTTTAGAACAATACGGAATTTTGATAATAACATGATTGCCAACACAAACAAGACAGTAAGTGTCATATAAACACATGAACCCCACCAAATCACACATCAAAACAATCGTTCGGGTCCTAGGTATGTTTCACCTCTCCAAAAGTACGATATGTCAATCTAGCGTAATCCATAGTTCACATATCTTTAAAACCCAATAAATAAAATGATATACTTTATAATTGTATAAACAACACATTAACCTACAACAAAAGTCAAGCATTTCTCGGGTCGTCGGTATTAAGGGTCAACTCGCAAAATACCTCTCCAAGAACTCAACATTACTAGTCCGGAGTATTATCATGATAACAGTGTATAATATATAGGCCTCCACTAAGATACTAAGGGTCAACTCGCAAAGTATCCACTCCTTTCAACTAGTTTAGTACGAAGGGTCAACTCGCGACGTACTACAGAAATATGTTATTTGTTTTATGTGTTATTTAATATATATAGGTGTAAACCTATTTACCAGTTGAGAGAGTAAAAGAAAAGAAAACAGTTATAATAAATAAACAAATTCACAGATAAGCACAAATAATATAAATTGGTTACCCCGTGAGATAAACTCACCTAGGCTATTGCTGATCTTATCCTTTAACTTCCACAAAACAGATCACAACACTTTCGTTAGAGTACTTAACACGACTTTGTTCTATTTAATAATGATAACCCTATAAAAGAAACTGGGGACCAACGCAACGTAACTCGAGCTGGTATGAAAAAGACGTTTTAAGCGATTTTGGCCTTTATTTCCTATTCTACCTACAGCATAAAATAATATAGCCAACACCCGAATGGTTCGTGAAGTCCCAAACAGAATGTTTACAAAATCATATCTGCATCGATATTGGTTTGTTTATATTAACACCATTAATTTCCAGCCCTCCTCTTGTGACCCGTTCTTCGTTAAAGCTTAGATTTTATGATGCGAGTTTAACTTCAATATTGAATAATATTATTTTCGTATTATAAAATTTACTTACCCTGACACTACTATGCTAAATAAAGGTTAAAATGTGGTTTGTCGGCATCGCCTCCACGTATCAACCAGGCGCCAACGCGAATTTTTAATTAGGTGATCAGTGGCATTTATTTATATACATAGGAGTTTGTGTTTACCGTTTATTTGGTGGCATGACAGTCAAACGTAAGTAATCTTTTGTTACTAAAAATATAATTTAAAGTATTAATTTAAAAGATCCTATAAATTCAAGTATGTATGTTTTTAACCACCACCTTTAGCGGCGCTTGACAATTTTTTTTTTAAATATAACTTAAGAGGTGCAAATCGGGGGTATGTCTAATTTGCTGATCTAAATTAAAACTTTGCAAGCAACTAATTTGGGTGAAAGAAAATTGTTCATATTCGGTCCAAGTACTAAATAAAAATGGTACTCTCTGTTAGTACCACCAAACCGCGCCTAAAGTTGTTATACGTGGTACTTTACTCTTGTCGATTTTAAGAAGAAAACTTGCCAGATACTAGACAAGAGCTTCCAGGACGTCCAAAACAAGTATAGAATATTAAGGTCAATAGTACTTTGTGCCAGCATTACCAAACCGCGCCTAAATTTGTTGTAAGTAGTACTTTACTCTGTCGATTTTGAGAAAAAACGTTCCAGGTAGTAGACAAGAGCTGCCAGGACGTCCAAAATAAGTATAGAATATTAAGGTCAGGTTAGTTGTTAAAAATTAATGGGTAAAAAATCCTAGAAATCGAAGTATAGAGAGCTCATCTCCCAAACCAATTTTTTTAAAAAAATATTTTTGTGTGTGATTCAAAGGGAAGCACCTTGTGCGGCAATTGACATATTTTTTTATTTTAAAAAATATAATTAAAGGCGGACAAATCGGTAAAAAAATAAATTTTTTAAAATCTTGAAACGGAAACAAGTTATGATAAAAAAGTATTTATTTTTGTAAGATTCTATTGTTTTTATCTATAAACAAATTTTAAACCATAACCTATGCAAATTAGCCCGCAGTCTTAGCTTTGAAAAGATAGATTTATATTTTGACTTTATAATTAAGGCGAGATAATATCGTCAAATATGATATGCAGTATTGAGGCCAAACATATAAAAGTTATTACTAATTCCAGGTAAATCGGCAGTTAGCTCGTCAGTATAACATTTTTAATTTTTGGGACGAAAACATTTATTTTAGCAGTCATGTATATATAGTGTCAACAAAATGGCGGGCTCCACATTGTAATTATCTTTTTTACACCTCTAGACCACTGTGCGTTGAAGTCGCGGAACACTGTGCCACCTAATGTCAAGTTCAATTAAACAATAGTCAGCACTTTCGGTGTATAAATACCCGAACATTGGGTGGACACGGTACCTTCGTCTTTCCAACTGGTCACCTCCCCTACGATCAGGAGCGCCCATGTGTCTTATAGACTCCAGGCCTCTCTCCTGATCTTCTTTTAACCGACCACCTCCCCCAAAGACGTAGTCCGGGTGAAGCCCGTCAGGCGCATCCCCTTAAGAGCCTCCAAGCCGATAGTGCCGGCCAGGTCGACACCTCCACGAAGACATGCTGGGTTTCCTCCAGGCTACCTGGTAAACAAGTTATAAGTATAAATAATAGGGTCTGTGTTTTTTCTAGTCAGTGTTTTCATTCACGCCCCGTTAGGGAAACTACCCCCTAGTTGCGACAATTTGGTGGATGTAGGTTAAAATGCACTAGTTATTGTCCAAGGATAAATTTAAACACGACAGAGTCACCCCATCCCAGAAGCCGCCCTATCAACTTGCGAGACACGGTCAACTAGTAGCGAACTCAACGATGAACATCACACCGAGTAGAAGCTATCTACCGTCATAGAGGCAGGACTTGCTAGAACCAGCGGAAGGAGGACGAAGGTCAACAATTATCACAATTAACCAGAAACATCACTCAAGAAGAAGAAAGGGCACTAATGGATTTTCCAAAAGCAGGGTGCTAAATGAGCACTATCAAATATGGTTAGACGCGGCAAAATAGAAGTGGCTGTGAACTGAGTAGGGGTCAGCTATCTATTACCGCCAAGTCAGCGATCACCAATGGACGATGGGCATTAAAGGCAGAAACTATTCATTCGCCATGTTACCATTAGCGCGTATCTGATTTCAGGCCCTTGGAGAGTGTTTTTTTCATATTATACATTTAATTTCTTTATTTATTTACAAAAGGTTTCTTAATCATTGTTTAAATTGCCGCAAAGTGTATCATTTATTTAAATAACAAAAATGCTGATGATTGTTTATAACTTTTACTTTGGGTAACGACATGTAATTTAAAGGTAATATTTAATTAGTAGGTCATATTATTGTATTTAAAGGATTTTTTTTAGGTGTCGCATGTTTTGATAACGTTTTATTTTTCTATTCCGACAATTGATAATATTTTTTAAAATATTAGTTTATAGGAGAGTAACGGTTTACATTTTTGTCATTTGTTTTTTTAAGTGGTTTTATGCCTTTATTTTCAGAAGTGTAAATATTTGCAAAGTTTTATTTATAGGATTGGCCATACTGTATTCACTTATATTTTACATTTTTTTTAGCTGTGCGTAAAGGATGAAATATGTATTGAGTAGAAGCGATTTGATGAATGGAAAAACAGTGGCAGAAAGGGTAAAATAATATCTGTTCGGAACATAACTAATCAGAGCGTCAAATTTTGTGTCCTGGTTTGCGACGCTCAGCACGGCAGACTTTTTGGTGATTTTATGGTTGATCACCTCAGACTTGCGTTCCAGCAGGATAGTTTTCCCAGTTTGGCTAAATTTTTATGACTGTTTATAAATGTTGTTCTGTTTAAATGATAAAGACGATTAATCAGTTTGGATATATGGTTTTTTTTTTAATGCCTTTTAGAAGCAGCCCCGTACAGGCGGAAGTCTACCTACGATCAGAGCCAATAAGAGTCAAGGCGTAGAAGTTAAAAACAGCGTAAGGGCAACCCTATTGTAGAGGAGCCATGCTGTTAGCTGAGGAAGTGGTATTCAGCAGGGTCGAAGTATTAGAGGTACTGACGCAAGCGGGCGTCAAGGAAAGGAGTTTTTTTGAAATGTAGGAAGTTGAGAATACATATGATGAATTTTTTATTTTTCGCTTAAATTTGATATTTATTTAAAGTATAATTGCCTAATGATGTGAATAATATTTCAGGAATTCTTGTTTATTTACTTTTATACCGTTTGTTACAGTATGGCCATTCATAACCTTTTTATATTGAACTTTACATTTTTCATTATTATAGTACTGGGTTAGGCATCTGGTTTCATCTATTTATCATAGTGCGCTGTGGAAATAATAATTTGATTTTGACAATTTTAGTGACACATTCCTATATGTCAACAGTTGCAATTTAATTTGTCATGGACAAATTTCCGATAAATCAACGAATTTATGTCGTAAAACAATTCATATTAACTTATTCAGTTGTGCAAGTGCAAAGAGATTTTCGTAGCGAATTTAATGTGGAAAGACACGGAAGAATTCCAACACGCCAAACCATAATGAGGTGGGTAAGAGATTTTGAAGTTAGAGGGAATGTTGCATCAAATTTTCGTGGAGGTATACGTACAGTCAGAACACCCGAAAATATTGAACGGGTAAGACAAGCTGTGATAAGAAGTCCGAATCGATCTGCATCAAGGCAGTCACTTGCGTTGCGCATTTCCAACAGGACATTGCGAAGAATTCTGCATTCTGATTTGCACTTCCACCCATACAAAATCCAAGTTGCTCATAAGTTAAAAGAAGCAGACAAACCAGTTCGTATTGCTTTCTGTAGACAATTTTTACAAATTTTAGAAAATGATGAAAACCTGTTAAATTTCTTGATGATGTCAGACGAAGCGCACTTCCATTTAAGCGGATATGTGAATAAGCAAAATTATCGTTATTGGTCCGACGTAAATCCGCAACAGCTTCATGAACGACCCCTCCATAATGAAAAAGTCAGCGTATGGTGTGGTGTTTCAATTTTTGGTATCATAGGGCCATATTTTTTTGAAGAAAACAACAGAACTGTTACAATAAATGCCGAACGTTACGTTAACATGTTACGGGTATTTTTACGGCCCGAATTGCGAAGACTAGGACAAAATCATATTTGGTTCCAACAAGATGGGGCTACCGCACATACAGCACGACAAACTCGAATTTTGTTGCAAGAAATGTTCCCCGGTCGCTTGATATCAAAATTTGGTGACATAACGTGGCCAGCTAATTCCCCCGATTTGACGGCTCCTGATTTTTTCCTCTGGGGATATCTAAAGGAAAAGGTTTATGAAAGGCGTCCCAATACCATCCAAGAACGAAAATACGTATCTTGGAAGAAATAAATAATATTGAAGTAGAATTGTTGGAACGAGTTATGCAAAATTTTAGATCCCGATTACAAAAATGTATAGATAGTCAAGGAAGTCATTTAAAGGATGTTATTTTTAAAACATAAATTGCACATATTAATATTGTTATTTTTCATAATTTTGTTTCAATAAAATGTTTTTTGGTCTTATAACAGATTTTTGAAAATAGGTGATACCAAATGCCTAACCCTGTAGTAAGCTGTGACATGGTGGAGGCGCCTACCGATTTCCGAGCAACTTAATCCCCCTATTAAGCTGAGTCAACGACGGAGAAGCATCCACGACGACGAGGCCAGTTTCCCCCATCGATCCCAGAAGATATTCTTGACAATTTGGTGGATCAAAGTTTTCCGGACACCCTGGCGGATGCGCCAGAATAGAAGCCCGGAGAGTTTATGTCCAAGTACGATCTGAGAAGCAAGGAGAAGCCCAGGGCCTTGTCGACAAGCTCGTTAGCAGAGTTTAGGCCCCAATCCTGCAGCACAGAAATAGGTCCAGAAACATGCCCCTTCCTCCAGAGCAAACAACTACGACGATCACCAACCAGAGTGAAGCTAGTTTTTAAGGACCCCCCCCCTCCGACCAGAGGGATACATCAACAGACACCCAACTAGAACCGTCAGCCACCGAGTAGCCATCCCCTGAGGTACCAGCCACACACCCACCAGGTAGAACGACCGCAAACAATCCAATGGAGGGAAGCACCAGGATGAACACAACCATCGAGGACGCACTCGCCTCAGCCAGCCAAGCTCCAGTGCCTTAATTCTTATGCCCCCCGACGTTTTATCCAAATAAATGATTAGCGTCAAACTTTATAAACACTTACGACTGAACAGCACTAGCCAATAGTTGGGACGACAACCTGAAGATAGCCTACTTGGAAACGTTCTTGGGCCGCAAATATCTGGCTCCACTATTACAAGTCAGCCAACAAGGACAAGACGTGGAACGATATACTTCAACGACGAATTCGAAGACGCAGGCACACAATCAAGGCAAAAAAGAAGAGTCGAACAGAGAAAACAATTAGAAGAGGAAACGACCCGAAAATACTTCTACGAACTTTGATCCCTATACCACGAATATAAACCCACATTCTTTGAAGAATTCAGAAGCTTTTTTGAAAATGGCCTCCACGAAACCGAATCCTACCACTATTACTGGTTAATAAACACACCTAATAAATTGTCAGAGACAGAACTCAAAAATATAACCACCACGATAGACAACGCCCCGTCAATATCACGCTCAGAAGACAAGAAAAATAAAATTCAGAGAGCCTGAAGAAAGTCGTCACTACAACAGAGATGACTACCACAGAGACCCATGGAGATCACCGCAGCGAAGTAACCAAAATTAGAGAAGAAGTTCACCAGCGCGACAAAACGATGTTAGAGGCCCTCGATGCTACCAAAGAGACACTCACTACAGACAGCCCCAAAACACCTCGCAACGAAACTCCCAAAAGTACAGAACAAGCCCACTGGCACAACAAACTTCCAGGACCTACGATAACAGACCAAGGTGCCATCACTGCAACAAACCAGGCCCTTTTGCAGTAAATTGCAGAAGTCAGAGGTACCCAAACGCCAGCGGACAACGAAACAATTGAGAACCCCCGTTATCCTCAGTCCAACGACACATCGTCCATCAGCGCTCAGTATCGAGCTATACATAAACAACAAAAAAACCATAGCCATAGTGGACACAGGAGCCGCAGAAAATATAAACAGAAGACAAGACAAAACCATTTTTGACGCCAACCACAGGGAACTAATTTTCACACCAGGGGACAAGGTCAAAGTATTCACGCCAATTAGAAAAGTAGGTCGAAGCGAAAAATTACTACTGCGATGGTTCGGTCCATATATAATAATAGAGAAAATAGGGGAAGTGAACTAGAAGATTAAGAAACCAAAGGGGGCAACAGATATAGTTCATGTAAGTCGGATACAAAAAGTGAGTGTTAAGGAGGAACCCGCGGACGAACGAAAATCCCAAGAATCACCGAAAATTCAACAAGAGGGTCAGTCAGCCGTCCACATCGAGAACAGAACACACAGAACGAAAACTCGCCTGCATGCACTACCAATGGAGTCACCGCCACGCAAAGTCCAGCACCGGAATAGAAATTATCAATAAGTACGCACAAGGTTGTCATTCGCAACTAAATACACTAGTTTTTAAGATAACGTTAATATGAAGACCAATTTAGTACAGGGAGGACTACCTATTTAAAATTCGTTTTTACCAAAGAACAAAAAAGCATTTTTGTTTAGGGTTACCTACCGGGTTAGAAGCCAAAAGGAATGCAGACTATTGCAAACTAGGTTAAACACAAGGTTAAAATAATTAGAATTGGTAATTAGGGATAACCATAACGGATTAGGATTAAAAATATACATATACACTGATAATAATTATTAAGATAAAGATACCGCATACGTCTTCTCTTTTGTTTCATGTAACATCCACGGCTTCACCAGTTGGCAAGAAACTAGCAAAATCAGTCCCAAGCTAACAAAGTAACTTATTTACCGTTAAAGTGGAAACCAAGAAGCAATGCAAGGGACCAGATACAGGGCCGGACTAAGAAATTAAATGTCAATGAAACTGGTGGAACCGGATGGAAAGGTAAGAAAGAAACAAAGAAGCTAAGAATAAAAAGATAATTAAGGCAAATTGTAAATCGTAAACTCAGATGCCGAACTTTCTATCAATAGTGAGCCAGAAGTGCTAGAAAGATGCCTAAAACAAAGTTCTATCGAGAAATTTGTTTCGAGATATTTAACCCAGTGCAAGTTGTGTGAACAAACCGCCAGGCAAGTACTCCAGAAAAAAAAAAAAAAAAAAAGAAAAAGGGGTTCGTCAGGGTGACACAATATCTCCAAAGCTGTTTACACTTGCACTAGAGAAAGCCTTTAAGAACCTGCCATGGGAAAACAAAGGCATCAGCGTAGACGGAACTCGTCTAAGTCACCTTCGTTTTGCCGATGATATTGTTATCATTAGTAGCGACATAGAGGAACTAAGAGCCATGCTGGAAGAACTGAAAGAGACATCAATGCAAATTGGACTCAGAATGAATCTAGACAAGACGAAGGTGATGACCGGTGAAGACATAGATATAATTGTGGACGGCCATAAAATTGAACAGGTAGAGGAATACGTATATCTGGGTCACGCCATCAGGCTGGGAAAACAGAACCAAACCTCAGAGATATCAAGGAGAACAAGATTAACCTGGGCGGCGTTTGGTAGGCTCAGCTACATTTTAAAAATCTCACGTCATCCCAATTAACCTTAAAAGGAAAGTTTACGATGCCTGCATTCTACCAGTAGCAACATATGGACTAGAAACTATGTCTCTGACAAAGAACAGTGCAGAAAGGCTCAGAGTAATCCAGAGAGCCATGGAGCGCGCAATGCTGGGAGTCAGCCTGAGAGATCGCTGGACAAATGAGGAGATCCGAAGAAGAACAGGGGTTGCAGACGTTATGAGAAGAGTGTCACAACTTAAATGGCGATGGGCGGGTCATGTTGCCAGGCAAGACCCTTCCAAATGGGCGAACAAACTAATACAATGGCAACCCAGAGCCACTAAGAGAAAAGCAGGAAGACCACTACAGCGATGGCGAGACGACATCCAGAGAATAGCGGGGAGAAATTGGTTTCAGGCAGCTCTGGACAGGGAAACATGGAAGATGTTGGAGGAGGCCTACATTCAGGAGTGGATGATGATGGGCTAAAGAAGAAGAAGAAGATTTCCCTCATATACTGTAACTACAATGCGCTTTTCACTTGATTTTCGGTGAAAATCAGCCCTCGGTCGCGATTGAGCTGAAAATTGCACTCTTCTGGTTTTTCATTGTTGGTTACCTACGAGAATAACCGTCACTGTCACAACAAGATGAAATTTCTGCTTTGACAATTTCGCGTCAATTTATCAAAATGATGAGTTTTTCATTCAGGAAATAGTCTAAAAAATATATTTCGTGCATGTAAAATGGCTTGATAATCATGCACTCAGATTTGTTGCCCTAAAGAAACAAACCTTCATGCATGATTTTCAGCAATTTTACATGCACTTAACATATTACTATTGATAACAATTTCCATGCTAAAACTGGATCTTCGAATATGGATTTCCCTTCAGAACAAAAAATAGCAAAACAAGCTGAGCTACATTTGCAAACAATAGAGGCGCCGATAACAAGGGATATCCCAGAGATTGACCCAGTTTTGGAGGAAAATAAACAAACACTGACCTGAGACAATGTTAATTCTGTAGTACTTATGGAAACAGAACAAAATACAACATTTCCTGAAACAAATATTATTATTAAACCTGTTAATATATACCTGAATATTATTGGCAAGTCCCAGGACATCCGCATGCAACGTCCAGTGCCGTCCGCATCACAACCAGTGCCGTCCGCATCACAACCAGTGCCGTCCACTTGAACTGGAACAATACCTAAAATTAGAAATTCAAATCAACGGCAAAATATGATTAGTGACAGCGATCTTGATAGGCAAACAGATTAGATAGAATTAAATACGCCAAAAGAACTACAATATTACAAATATTTATTGTTGATGAATACAATAATTACTTCCGCCAGCTCCAGGGGAATGATGCAAACAAGTATCATACATAAATTACAAGATGAACTCGCTAATAATCACAAATTACTCATCAAACAAGTTTATCTACTAATAACACTCTTTCGACCTCTGTACATGGTGGTTATGAAAGGAGATAATAACATTAACAAAATCAGCCAACAAGCAAGATATATTTCAAACGTATCAATCACTTGGGAACGGAGAAACAACAGTGCGACAATAATTCAATGTAAGAGGTGTCAAATTTGGGGCCATGCCACCTCTTACTGTGCACGTGATATCCGCTGCATGAAGTGTGCACAGAACCACTGGAACAAAGACTGTGCACCAGGCCATACTGTCATGTGCGCCAACTGTAATGGGACGCACATGGCAAACGATCAGCAATTTCCCGTACATATTTTCAAGATTAATACGCTCATGGAAAATCAGCAGCGGTCCAGGCCTGTACAGCAGTATGTTCCAACCCCCCCCCCCCCCCCCGACGTCTAATCCATGGCATAATGCGAACAACCCCAGGGCAAGTGGGGTCACCATGCCCTAACTCATGTATAACACCCAAAAGTCCCATACCTGTTTATTCGGTGGAGCACTGGTTGCACTAACATGTTGCACTGCACTGGGGGCTGCTTGTAGTGGAGCTGTGTAGGAAACGGAAAACTAACCACACTAACCTGAACTAACCTCTAAACGTAGCGAATTTCCCTAGCCTGCCTGCCAGAGGTGGTGCCGTAGCACCCCCTCCCGTTTCCTACACCGCTTCACTACAAGCAGCCCCCAGTGCAGTGCAACATGTTAGTTCAACCAGTGCTCCACCGAATCAACAGGTAGGAGACCTTTTGGGTGTTGTACATGGGTTAAGGGCTGTCAATATCGGCGAAACAACTAGATTTTTTGCTGAACTACTTGGTATAACAAGTATCACAAACACTTCCAACGATATTGACATACCCTTTAAACTTTTAAAATTTGCAGAAACTTTTCATACCTTTAAATTTAGATAGAGCTAAGAAATTTGAAAGTGGTCAATTGGAACGCCAATGGCGTGAAATGCAAGCTGGGGGAACTCATTTCCTTTCTTTCAGCAAAACGGGTCGACATTATGTTGGTCACCGAAACTAAGCTGACTGAAAATGATTCAATAAAAATCCAAAATTATGTAATATACAGGGCACATCGGAATGTGCGAGGTGGCGGTGTTGCCATACTCATTAAACAATCCATTCCTCATATGCAGATTGAGAATATTATAACTGCTGTGGAGCATGTCTCAATTCAGCTGAGAACCGAGTGGTTATGACTGCAGTATATGCCTTACCCAGCACCCGTCTCGTCAACAATGATATTAAGTCATTTTTCGCCAGTCATGACCAGGTTCTTATGGCTGGTGATTTAAATGCACGTCATAATATGTGGCATAACCACCTAAACCATAGACATGGTAATCTTATCTTTGACTATATTTTAAACAATAATATTCAAATAATCGCTCCAGACAGGCCCTCTTACTACCCCCTAAATGGCAGTACGCCGACTTATATTGGCTTTTATTTAAATAAAAACATATTGGGCCTGTCTGAAGCGACAATTTTAAATTAACTAAGCTCCGATCATCTCCCTGTAGTGGTGGAATGGCAGGTACAAATGCTTTTTGAATCCCCAACAAAAACGATACTTTTGAAAAACATAAACTGGAACAATCACCGACAATTATTAAATAACAATAAACAACACCACTAATGACATACATACATTAGGCGAAGAAGTGCGACTAAACTAACAAACAACAACAAACAATTCACAAACAAATTGGACAAAAAATTAAAATCAGACATAAAGAAGACAGACTTCCACAAGACATACTGGACTTAATAAAATTTAAAAACAGACTGAGAAAAATTTGGCAAAGAACTCACAGACAAATAGACAGAATCAGACTCACAGAAATACAAAATACAATACGTAATAAAATATACATACACAAAAACAATACATGGACAGACACACTGACTGGACTCAGCACACAAGACTCGTCACTGCGCCGTTTGGCCAAACGCCTCAAACGTAAATTCAATAAAATTCCGACAATGACTGGTTAACAAACACAAACTGACAAAGAGAAGGCAGACTGTATAGCAGAATCTCTTGCTGCAGTCTGTATTTCTCCTGACAACACACAACGATCACAAAATAACATAACAAACTTAATGACACATGTAACAAGACAAAAATCATTTGTACAACTGCTGTATATAATAAATGCCATGTTCACCCTGCAGCACTTTCCTGTACAGTGAAGAGAGACCATAATAATACCTTTACTCAAACCAAATAAAGACTCGAAACAACCTAATTCATACAGACCAATAGCCTTGACCAATACATTATCAAAAATAGCAGAAAAATCAATCTTACTTAAACTTAAAAAAAAAATCAATCTTACTTAAACTTAAAAAACAAAGACTCCTTGACTGGATTCTATTAACATTTTTTGTGGGTGGTTCGAGAGAACAGTTCAAGATCTGTCAGATTCAGCTTTAGAAAACCACAAAAGCAATTTTACTCAATCCAAAGCAACTAAATGTGCCCAGGATTTTACTTTGCCAGTTTCTGATTTAATACAATATGAGAAAATAAATTTAAATATACATTCCGATATATCTTCCAGTCCTTCTACAATTGTGTCAGATAGTGTAACTGAATGTAGTGATTATGTACCCTTTCTTGTTTTGAGGATTCTTGTTCAGAAATGTCAGACAACAAATTAACTATGCACCCAGAGCAATTGAATTTTAAAAAAAGATTTTGCTGAACCAATAACTGCTGAATATACTATATCTTTTTTTAATGACGATGACAACAATATGGAGAATGAATTTCCACAGACTGATCGAGTAAACATCATGAAATTAAAAAATCCTCAGCAATAACATCTTATCAATTAAAATCAGCAGTTCCAAACAGCGTACCTAACAGTAATCACGAAATATTAAATAAATCGAATTCAGAAAAAAGCGACAGTTTTGCGCACGAGGTTCCAAATGATGATTTTCAAGATTTTGAATGTTCAGGGTCTGAATATATACCGTCCGACCCCTCATCAAGCTGTAAATCACTACTGGATTTGGACATAACTACTACAAGAAAAAAATCATTAAAATAATTAATTAAGAAAAAACGAGATGAAACTACAAACGTAAATGAAATTGAAGAAACGTTAATTAATATGGAAACAGTCAAAGTGAATACAGGAGAACGCAAAGAAAGCAAATATCCTCAATTAGAGACAAGGAAGCAAGAAAAAGCACAGACGAAGGAAGATCATCTATCTTTTACAGATTATGTAAGTTTTACTTTTTTTTACTTACAGAGTGAGACAAATTCGCAGCTCCAATTGGGAAGTCAGAAACGGTCAAGGATATGAAGGTAAACTTGCGCAATTTAGTTCTTAGTCCAATACCGTTTAAAATTTTCAAAATTCCTAGTACTTCGCGGAGATATCCGAAAGAAAAATCGAAATTTTGAAAATTGGTTTTTGTTGTTCCCAGACTTTATTTAAATAATCAGCTTCTTCTAAGCGTCCTCTTTTTCGTATCTCTGATCGTTTCCAAAGTTTATGGTGCGAGATATTAAAAAATCAATTTTTTACAAATTTATTATTGTATAAGTTAAAATGTTTATGAGAACCGCAATAGCGGTTTTGCTAATTACTATCGGATCCGTGTCCTGTCAAGGGGCGCGGACTGAAGACCCAAAGCGCACGATAGAGAGGGCGTGGAAGTTTGATCTGGATGGTCTAAGTTTGAACCCATCTAGGTGGAGTGAGTCGGTCAAAGACCGTCTCTGGAAAGCTAGCGCTGGTGTTGGCTATGCCAGCACCCGACCTCTATCAATCCCCGTACTTTTGGGGTTTGGTTTTTTTCTCTATGGACTCGTCAAGTTAAGTTGGCAAATTGTTTGCACATCAAGCCTGGCCCTTATGGGTTGGGCAAAAAACAAGAGGCTGTATCTGGCCGGTGGCTTATTGGCTACCTATGCTTTAGCTTTTGGGCTCTTATAGTAGCGTCCCAAAAGCTCCCGGATTACGAGGTAGCCATAAGATCAGGCTACTGCCTCTTGTCTAACTTTAACCCACATGTTATTTACGAACCTCCTGTATCAGGTATACCGGAGACTGCAGGGCTAAGAACTAGCTGGGCTAATCTAAGGTATGCAGACCTACTGAGAAGTGGGTATGAGAACGTTGATTCAGGATTATGGCTGTATGTTAGTGATAGTGACCCTTATTGTTACTATGAAGTTACCTATGATGAATGGTAGTTTAGGGATATTAAACCTTCCCAGCACTGTGCTGACCAAATGGCCAAGGATAGGTGTCTCTTGATTTCGGCTGATGTCGAATCTGAAGAGATCATTTTCCTTGAGAAGAAGGTCACCGTCCGATGTGTTGGCCTGAAGACAAACAGGCATGCTATACGCCATCATGTGGCTGAAGGATAGGTTAAGATCTGGTACACCAAGCCGATACTGTTCAACTATGCCGGCCCGATTCTCTTCTTTTATAGGAGGGATAAGGTGAACCTGATAATACCAACAGCCCTTAATATGGGCTTTATATTTGATGGAAGGTTCCACAGGGAAAAGTTGAAGAATTCGACTCGACATGTAGATCAATTAAAGATAAATCATTCCAAATTACCATATTATGATTCAGAACCTAATAATGCTGTTTCCATTCAACCACGCTTAGATATACGTAATCCAAATAATTCAAATATTAGTGATAGTACTGTGTGAGAAAGTGAGAAATAATATTTATCCAACACCCTCTAATGGTCCTCAACAAAAAGCTCTTCGGCGGCGTAGCCAAATAAAACCACCTGACCGATTGGTGGTCGGTATTTAATGTAATTTTGTAAAAAAAAAATCGTAATCAAAAGTGTGCCCTGATTATGTTATTATGATGCATAATGTTTTCCACAATTTGGGGGGGAAGGTGTTGGATGCTCGGTATCGGTATGTGGTTTTTTGTGGGCTTTATAAATAAACCGATATCTTGACTTGCTTTTAGGTTTGGTTGACCTGATAAGATTCAGTATAAAATATACACATGTTCAGAGTACATCGGTGGTTTACTCATTTACAATATCCTTTCGGAATATTAGTATATTAAATATTCACATTAATATTTAAAACATAACACTAGTGGTGTGGGTCAAGTTTGTTACACCCTGCATATATATTTTTAGAACCATAATCAGAAATATATCAAGAAGACTTGTGCCAGACCAACTCTTTGTCCACTGTGTTATGAAGGCGTCATAACGCATTTCCCTAGACATTTGCTTAGGCGCAAACTCTTGGTCCACTGTGTTATGAAGATGTCATAACGCATTTCCCTAGACATTTATTTAGGCGCCATAAAGATAACCCACAAGTTAAGCAAATAAAAAGTCCTATAGCAGGAAGCAAATATTATGATCCCAACAAGAACTTCAAAAAATCCAAATACCGATTATTTTGTATGTTCCTTTGCCTTGGGAAATTATACGAAGCAACTTTTATACAAACATGTAAAGCTTTGTAAACAAAAACCAGGTAATGTTGTTGAAAACGGAAGAAACTGCTTAAGCACCTTTCAGACGTCTCTGGCATCAACAGTGGCAAAAAATGAAGAGCTTTTGAAAACTGCCCGAATTAAAAATGAAGTCCTGCCAATTATACGTCCTGATAATATAAGCATGGTGACCAAAACTGATCCGTTAATATGTTTATATGGAGAGTTATGACAGTGGCAACCTTTTGTCAGGGACAACAGGTTGTCACTTTGTGCTGACGGTAGCTTTTTATGTGGAGGCACTGGGGCATGGTCCGGTATTTTTATACCTTTCCTTCGTCACTTGCCTTGAGCGCCACCTGGTTTGACAGAAGTCCAAACTAGGAAAAATATATCGAATGTCAGTTACTATTGGAAATCTATGCAACAAATAAAACCAAAGTTTTCCCACACAAACAATAAAGTTTTTATTATAAAAAAGGTTTACGCCAGCTTTATGATCAGTCAAATTGTTTAAAATTTAGTTTGAATTATTAAAAAAGGAATGAGTAAAAAGACAGCCTTTCCGGACGCAAGGATTTAAAATAAAATTTGTGTATACCCTCGGGGAAGATTCTACAACCTTGTAAATCTTTTAATGATGTATCGCTATAAAAGTGTTATCTTTGTCAAGATGGCCCTACAATGTTGATTTACATTAAAAAAGTTATGAATTAAATTTTAGTTAACTAATTGAAATAAAAAAGTAATAATTTCAAATGGCTTATGGTGAAACTATGGTGACGGTAAACATTAATTAAATTATAAAAAATGCATCTAGACAACTTTTATACCACTCTGTATAACTAGATCAATCCATCAGGAAGAAAATGGCCTAACGGCGGCTGGCTTGATCTTCTGGTCTGAAGGATTTTCAGAAAGTAAAATTAAAGGCCCCGAGAACTCCGAAGCAACCCCTTGTCCTTCAACAATCAGGTGACACAAAGTTTTGCCAACTTAACCTAACACCAACAAAAAAAAAGAAGAGAACAGAGACACACTACAAAAGATCAGAACGATACGAAAGTCTGGGCTTTTACCAGATCTTAAATTAAATAATGAAATATACATAAAATTGCCAAAAGTAAAATTGGGCGTTCTGCAACTTGACCGGAAACAGAAACGGAAATACATGGTCAACCTACTTGCAGCGTCTTGTTCAATTAGCCAACAGAAAGGCGAACGCACTACTCCTAGCCCCACATATTTCGACTACTTTTCTGTAAACAAAAATGACACCATTTAATAAACAAGTTTTTGAACAGAATAACTATAAAAGATGCACTTTGTGGAAATATTACTGCAAAAATCATATATAAGTCTAACATTCCCTACAAAGTCAATAGTGGCAATTTTAAAATTGCTACAGAGTACCTACTAGTAAAGTATAAGAGGCGGCAGATAGCCCTTGCAGTATCAAATAAAATGAGAGAAATGGCAAGAATGTTGCAAGTTATACGGTCCTCTAACCCAGAAAAAAAATGTTTGATTTGCTAAAACCAGAAATGTCTGAAACATTCATTTTGCCGCCAAGGTAATTAGTGGGTACGATGAACATGAAAAAGATTTTAAAGCACCATCTTTAGCATTACATATGGGAACAAATTTGAAACAAATATGTAATGTTGCCTTTAAAATTGTATGGGAAAACAAAAAAATTCCTAATATTGTCACAAGTTGGGGTTGTAGGGGTCGATAGCTCAAAGGAAAGACTGGGTGATTTTCACTGGATTTATTTGGCGCTTCAAAATTGTACACTTTACCCTATAAAGTGGACCAGCATGCTTTTGGGGCGTCTTCGGGGATCTTCTTAATGTCTCTTGTCGTGCCTGAAGGGCCGATGGATCGGCTATAAGGACCTCGGGAGGGATGGCACACACTACCCTTCCAACTAGGGCCTTAGTGAGTACCAGGGTATTTAGGAATCAGGCGGCACGCAGCACCTCAAGGGTCATTTGCGAGTACCTGGGATAAGAGGGAGGTTTTGTACTGGGGAATCAGGCGGCACGCAGCACCTCAAGGGTCATTTGCGAGTACCTGGGATAGGCTAGGTTAGGGTTTCATCAGGCTATGAACACCGATGCCGTCTCATCTTGGGATCCGCGTATTTATACTCTAAACGTGCTGAGGTTCGCTTGCACTTGACCTAGATTTGGTGCATAGTGGAACAGAACCTCAGTGCGTGGGTCAAAACTCGTGGTATGCAGTGGTTTAATTGACATGCCTCCCCCCCGGGAAGCGTTGGTCCCCAATGCTTGAACTATACTGGTCCACCTGTACATTTCTCTAGTCATGATACAAAATTTATTTTTATAACCTAATTCAATTTCCCTGTGCATATTCTATGGTCTTTTCTGTGTTTTTTCTCCCAACCTCCTTATTAAAAAAAAAAAAATTAAATTAATTGGAACATCAAGGGAACCTCTTTAGTCCGGCTCTGGTTTTCCTCGGCTACCGGGATTTCCGTGGCTGACTCGTCATTCTTTCCAGGTCAGAGCTCTTATTATGGTTTGCCCATGTGTTGCTGGGTGAACTTTGGCCATGTTGCCGTGTTTTTTGTTCTGGCGGGTTGCCGTTTCCGGAGGTTGGGATATGAAAAAAAGATCTCGTATTAGTATTTATGTCTTAACAGTTTCTAAGGAAAAGAAATTTTTCTTAATGCTACCTATATTTTTGTTCTAATTCTATATGTAATATACCTTTTATTGTAGATTTGGCAAGTGTATCGGCTTTGTTTTTTGTTTTTAAAGAATATTTGCTAAGACTTGCTATTTTTTTGCGTGTTTCTAATATGTGTGTTCCAATAAAATTTAAAATTTTTATTATAGAACTATGGTGCTGACCTCGCTGTGTGAGTGAATTATTACTTATATGTATATTATGATTATATATATTTTTTCCCTTTAAATAAAATTTCTACCTTATAGGTCCGTTTAGTTGCACCCGCATCGTAAAAGCTAGAGTTCGGGAACTTATATTTCGTAAGTTCCTTCATTTTTCCCACGTAAGTACCCATATTAAAAAAAAATTTTTTTTTTTCCTTTTTTAAACGTGACTGTTTTGGTTTTTTGTTTCCAGAGAGCTTATGTAGAAATATACATATTGCGGGCTCCCGTAGAACATTGGCCCCCGGACCCCCCTGAGGGGCATTCCAGGGTGTGGTTAGGGGTGATGGGTGGCCGAATGGTGTGTATCACTGCCAATCTTCGGCCCCGTGGTCCATGTATATTATTAATTTATTATAAATATAAGTTTTACCATTAATTCTATTTTTTTTTTTTTTTTTTTTTTTTATGCACCTACATTTTAAGTTTTTGGCAACGTTGTGGGTTCGTTGCCTCTTGATATCCGTGCCTGTGTATTTTTTGCCGACGTAGTCAGTTCCTTGGGTTGCCTGCTGTTTTTTTTGTTTCCTCAGTGACTACGTAATTGTGATTGAGGTAGTGTGAAGCCTTTCGTCGCGTGTTTCTTGGGTCAAGGACGTTGTGGTCGTAGAGTGTGCCTTATGGTTAGGAAGTGCAGTGCTCTTCTGTGTGCGTGTTTATTTCTTTGAGCAGGCAGTTGATTGATGATCCTGTGGTGTTTTCTAGGTTTCTTGGTATCTCTAGAACTAAGGTAGTTTGTTCCCTTGGTGGTGTTTGTTCCTGTTCGGAGTTGGCCGCAGTCCCAGGTAAGCATATATATTTTGTTATCATGGTTTTTATTATTTTGCTTAAAATATATAGTATGCAGATTGTAAATAAGGTGCATGTTACGTAGAACGTAGCGTCGTGGCTTGAAGTTTTTTCTTCTGCTTGTGCCAGGGTCGGGCTTGCTAAACTCGTGATTACTGCATATGGGCTATAAAATAGTAAGTAGGCGAGTCCTATTGATAATATGACCTTCCAGATCAGCATCATGCTATGGTTTTCAGTTTGCCATGTGTGTGGCGTTATTGGTTGGACAGCTGCTTGAAGTTGTTTTTGGACGTCTTGTAGCAGTTCCCTGCTGGATGTTAGGTTGATATGGGCTGTTGTTGTTGTCCAGTTCCTGTTCAGACGTTCGGAAAAGTTGTCGAACCTGGGTGGGTGTGCTTTGTTGAGCGGGGTAAGTTGAAATGTTTTTAGATTAGTCCATGCTGCTGGCAGGACGTGTATAATATTTAATTGTCTTCTTTGTATTTTAGAGCATGGAAAGCGCCGTGGTATCATCGTGTTACCCTTGACCTCTAGTGTGCAGTCGCATGGTAGTTTAATTTGGAGGGCCCCTGGCAGAGTCAGCATATCTTCCTGTATGGTGGTGGTTTTATCTCTGCACGAGATGGTGGAGTTTCGTTGCGGGTGCGTGATGGTGTAGGTTTCTTCGCTGATTTCTGTTATCATTAGGAGGGTGGACTGGTGACATCTCATGGGACAATGGGTTATTAGGTCCTCCACCGTGGTGCCGTGAAAGAGTTTTGTGGCGCACGATGGACCTTGGAGTGTGTCGGACGAGAAGCGTGGTAAGTAGCACAGTTTGTTTTCATAAGGTTTGCATAAATGTAATGCGGTTCCCGTTATCTGACGTATATCCTCGAATTGGTCGTCTTTTTCAGCTATTGCCAGGTATAGAGCGTTATGTTCTATTAGGCAGGTTTGCCCTTCCCAAGCGAAGGGGTGAGTAATTAACTCGAAGAGTTTCCATTGATGATTTTTCTGTTTTATAGGTATCTTTATGTTTATGGTCAGGACGTCCTTAGCGAAGTTACACTCACATATGGATAGTTCATAGTATTTTGAAACGTCCGGTAGTGGCAAGGCTAGGTCTTGGTCATTGACGCTTAAAGTGGATTGCAGTTTTTCCAGGTCTGTCCTAAGGATGTGTGGTTTGATTGCGGCTATCGGGATATGGTGATGCCTGCAAGCTTGGACTATCCCGTGGTTTTTTGTAGCCCTGGTAAGTTTTAGTATCTTTTTTGTTGATTCCATATTAGTTTTTGCAATTGCCAGTAATAGGTTCCTTTGTTCGTGGCCTTCTGCAATTATATTGTTATTGAGTATTTCTGTATATTTTTGTAAATTCTTGATTTTGTCCTCTGTCATTTCTAGGGCTGCTGCTGTATGGTTTTCTGATGCTTCCAGTTGCCAAGATTCCGAGCTTATGGCTGTAATTGTGTTTTCCAAGCCTTGATTGATGGTTGTCAATCGGTTATGGAGTTCGGCGTTGTCCAGTACTATGGAGTCCAAATTCTGTTGTGTGGCAACGCCGCAGCAGTAGTTCAGTCCGTCTGCTATGAAGGACAGTGAAATTGCCCGTTTTTTGCGGCTTTCTTTTCGTAAGTATAATGGGTCCCAGCTTTCGACTAAGGCGTTGATTTCTGCTGCCGCAGGTCGTGTGAAATGGTCTTGATTTTGTTGGTATCGTCAGCTGGCATTCTACTTGTCCCATGACGTTGATTCTATGTCCGCCTGCCGTGATCAGCACTGATGTGTTTTTTCTTATCGTGGTAGGGGATCGTAGGAGGCTTTCTTCTATTACGCTGTGTTCTGCGCCGGTGTCGACTATGGCAATTGTTGGCGTGTTGTTGTACGTGACTTTGATACGCAGTGCAGAGGTATCCTGTAGGATGTCTTGTCCCCGTTGCATGCAGACGATCGGGGGCCTTATTGGTTTGACCGTCTGTATTCGTTTTTTGGGTGCCTATTGCTTCGGCACTCGAAGGCTAGGTGTCCTATTTTGCTGCAGTTGAAGCATATGGGCCTGTTATCCCTGGTTCTGGACTGTGAATATTCTCTGGGCCTATACTGTTCTTGCCTGTAGCTGTGGGGGGGTCGCCTGTCTTGTATTTGTCTGGCTGGGGCTGTTCTGCGTGTGTCTCTTGTCCTAGGGGGTGAAGATTCTCTCGGTTGGTGGCTTCTGTCAGGAGGGCGTCTATCTTGTGCTGGTTCAGGGCTGTAATCTCGTCTTGTTGGGACCATTTTTTCTTGTCTGGGCGCGTTGTCTATGGTGACTGCTATTCGTTTCAGTTCGTCTTCGGAGGAGGGTGGTTTATTTGGGGCGTTTGTGAGCCAATAGTAGTGGTACTGTGTGTGCTTCTTGTTGTAGGCCGCTTTCGAATAATTTCTTGAACTCATCTAGGTCCATGTTTTCCTTGTATTCATGATAGAGGAGTTTTAATTCATAGTAGAAATTCTTAACTGTTTCGTTGCTTTGTTGTCGTCTCTCTTGTAATCGTTTCTTCTGTGATGCTTGGAAGCTGCTGTCGTCAAATTCGCCCTTGAAGTCTGTGCAGATGTCGTCCCACGTTTTGTTGCCAAACTTATTCTTGTACTGCTGGAACCATAAGCTGGCTATTCCGTCAAGGAAGGTCTCGAAGTAGGCGATTTTTAATTGTTCATTCCATCCGTTTGCTGAGGCTGCTCTGTTGTAGGAGTTTAGGAACTGTGTAGCTGAACCGTTTGTAGGTTGGAAGGTTGGCGGGCACAGGAACTGGGGGACTGCTGCTTGCCTTGTTGCTGCTAGTGCATCTGTAATGGTGGTGTTCATATTTGGAGATTCTGCTGTTGGCGTTGTGATGTAGGGACCGGGGGGTTGTTCCTTTGGCAGGCTCGTTGCAGGGAGTTTGGCTGGCGTTTGCTTGCAGTCTGCTGGGGGGCTTGACGGACCTGTCGTGTCGTCACTTGCTTCGAGTGGGCTTCTTTGGATTTTGACACGGATCTGTGTGGGTGGTGAATGTGGGACTTTGCTGGTGCCCTGCAAGGGTGATGGGGGTTGGATGGCACTGATGTCCTTACTGCAGGTGGTTGATTTGGTGTCGCTGGCTGATTTCGTCCTGCTTCTTGTTTGGTACTCTGACATTTGTAGAAAAGAAAAAGAATTTAAATTTTACTAATTCGTCTTATTTTTTAGGTATGTCGTCCAATAGGATGATTAGACGGCCCGGGAAGAGAGAGGCGCCTCCACCATGTCACAAGTTGGGGTTGTAGGGGTCGATAGCTCAAAGGAAAGACTGGGTGATTTTCACTGGATTTATTTGGCGCTTCAAAATTGTACACTTTACCCTATAAAGTGGACCAGCATGCTTTTGGGGCGTCTTCGGGGATCTTCTTAATGTCTCTTGTCGTGCCTGAAGGGCCGATGGATCGGCTATAAGGACCTCGGGAGGGATGGCACATACTACCCTTCCAACTAGGGCCTTAGTGAGTACCAGGGTATTTAGGAATCAGGCGGCACGCAGCACCTCAAGGGTCATTTGCGAGTACCTGGGATAGGCTAGGTTAGGGTTTGATCAGGCTATGAACACCGATGCCGTCTCATCTTGGGATCCGCGTATTTATACTCTAAACGTGCTGAGGTTCGCTTGCACTTGACCTAGATTTGGTGCATAGTGGAACAAAACCTCAGTGCGTGGGTCAAAACTCGTGGTATGCAGTGGTTTAATTGACAATATAAGTTGGGATGATAAGGGACAAGGGACATTGGTGTAATAAAATCTCAAGCTTGGCACTAAAAACGCCTCAAGAAAAAAAATGGAAAAAACCAACTCAGTTCCCACTAGCAAATAATACCTTTGTTTTCCAAACTTATTTAAATAATCTTGCTTAAAAGAAACTATAACTTTAACAGAATGTATTTTAGCACTAACCGCTATGTTTATTAGAAAAAGAGTACGTGATGTCCAATATTTGACAATTGAAACCTATAACAGCGGTAGTGTCAAAGTTAAGCAACAAACTTTATCAGAATCCCTAACCCCCGTGGAAAAAATAATAAGCAGGCAATTTAAAAGAATTGTAACTGGGGGTCTATACCAGTTCCAATTATTTTTTCGAAACTTATCCAGAAATACATTACCTGTATAATAAAAATCAGAGAAACATTTGATGTAGTACCAAAAACAAATCCATATTTGTTTGCAAAAATTATAAGACGACTAGCATATAACTCTGAAGCTAAACAATCTGCTTTATTAACCTCGACCAGATTTCGCAAACACATTGCGACGACGTTATAAATAATGACTATGCAGCCAAAAGACATGGAGCAAATTGCAACTTTCATGGGTCACACGCAAAAAACGCATGCCGAGTTTTACAGGTAAGTCCTATGTCTCCCACAGACTTTAACTAATGAAGATACAAAAACTTTAAATACAAATTACTTTAGGTTTTCTTCGGTTTTCGGTCAATTTTAAATTAAAAACAGTAAATTTTGAAGTGAAGTTTCGGTAAAGTTTATTATTAAACCAACATCAGACTACACTAAAAAAAATTATTTTATATGTTATTTAACTAATTTTTTTTAATGCTTTTTAGATTACCTCAGGATGTCTATCAGACGGCTAAAGTAGCCAAAATTCCACTGATGCTTGAAAAAGGTAAGGGATCGGAATTCAATTGGATGAAAACGTCTATAATTCCGATTCAGATGTAGATGAAGATGGCGAGGAACATGTGCCATTAGCAGTTTCTACATCTGCTGAAAAAAACGTCGAATCTACATTGATTCTAATATACCAAGTGATAATTTTGACTTGGAAAGTAATTCCAGCAGAGACATTAATGAAAGAAATAAGAAAAGAAAATAAAGAAGCCCTAAAGAAAAAGAGATAAAGGCAAATATTAAAAAGACACTTAAAAAAACAAGAGACATAGACAAATAAGATGAGGACAAAACTGTATTAGGAAAAAAGAAAATATCTGGGCGAGTTCGCTGGTCCGATCAAGAAAAAAAAATTGTATTGGATTACTTCAAAAGACATATACAGAAAAAAATAACTTCAAAAAAGCATGAGTGTGACGATTTTCTTACATTGCACTCTAAAGAAATATTTAATAAGTACTGGGTAAGAGTTGAAACTTTTGTCTACAATACTTTTATTAAACTAAATTAAAATTGTTTTGCGAGCAATTCTCATAAGCAGATTTTTGTGTTCGGTAAATAATTTTTTTTTTAATTCCGTCATTCGAAAATTTTGTGTTCGATCATTTTTTTTTCGATTACTTTATTTTGATAGTTTCTTTTTTGATAATACACTCACGGATAACAAAAAAATTAGCCGCATATTTAATGTAAAAACATGTTATAAAAATTTAGGAATCTCTCTGGAAAATAAACATAATTAATCATTAAAACACTAAACCCTTAAGACTAAAATTATCTTGCAATTTCAAATGACTGCTGCAGATAATAAAGTCTACTGGGTGTTTCTAATGGCAGGCGCAAAATAACAAATTTTTAAACACTACGTTAATTTTAAACTAAATTTTGACTGTAGCTCATAAACATTCCTATGAATTTGTTATAAAATCTAAAAGACCTTAGTGACAAACCAAAAAACTCGAACTTATTGTCACAATGTGAATCTAAGGCTTATTGCTGAATGCCTGAAAATTGCAATTGGTTTTAACGATTTTTAAGATTTAAGTTTTTAAATGACCAATTAATTTATGCTTATTTTCAAGCGATATAGTACCTACTCTAGTTTTTAGTAACATGTTTTTCCATTAAACATGACATATTTTTTTGATACTCGATAATTTGGATCGTAAGATTCGTATTAAGTTAAATACTATTAGTTGTAGTAATGATGTGTTAGTTTATGTTAAAACTTAAGTTTAAAAAAATGTTAACCACGTTTTTAGGTATATTATAAACATATCTTAACAAAAAAAAAAGGTGTTTTCTTTTTCATTTTTAAAAAAGAAGAACCATTTACCTTTTACACCTTTGATGACGAAATAGAGTTATTCTTCATAAAAAGTTCTGCTTGTTAAGAAAATAACAGTTAAATCAACAAATCTGAACCAGATTTAAAAAACGATAAAAATATAAATGCCGTCGCGTCGATGGAAATATTTAAATTAATTATCACCGACTAAAGGGACGCCTAGAATTGAAAAGTGATAGTATTTAAAATTTGATAATATAACTTTATGGTCAATTAAGTGTAATTTTTAATTTTTATTTGTTTTTTAAACACATTTCTCCAAAAACACTTTTTTGAAAAAATATCGTCGCCGTGGAGGTCAAGGGAGTCAAGCCACAAATTTGGCGAAATGGAGTTAAGTACACAAAAGCATTTTAAATCCATCCAAAAAGCCGTGGTTAATGAATTTAGGCCACAAAATTCTCTAATATAAAGTATTTTGTATTTTGCCAACAGATACAAACGCATACATTAAAGCAGTCAATGACAACAAGCCGCAAATGTCTCTTGCCACTCAAATAATTTATTGTTGTTCCGGTAGAGACAAAGATAAATTAAAAAATTAAGGCCGCCATACCTTAAGAGAACTCCTTAAGATAATTACTTGCAAGTCCTTCAGACTAGATTCGGGGATGCAGACCTCACGAATGAATTCATAGTCTCATCTTTAAGGTGCCCGCTCACTTGGACGAAGCGGCGCGTCGCGTCGCGAATCGTATTTTTTCCGCATGAGAAAATTACATGTAAGTAAATGTATACTCGCCCACTTGCGCGGCGCGAAGCATGGCGAAGCGTCAGTTGACGCGGGAGAAGTCTCGAGAGCAACCAGGCGAAGTTTAAAGGATCAGTCAGACCTACGCGAATAGTGCGGGAGCGTCAGTGAAGCGTCTCCCGTAAGACTGACGCTGCACATACTTTCTTATAGAACTGTGTATACCTGCGCGACAAACGGGAGACGGTAGTGCGGGACGACGGCGAGTAGTCGATTGTTCGCTGCATGCACTGTTTTTCACGCGACCAACTGCGAGATGACTACAATATTTGAATTTAACAATGAGTCGTTTATTGAAAAAGTAAAAATGCACCCAGTGCTATACGATTTAAAACACCCTGATTACAAAAATATCAGGAAGAAAGATAAAGTGTGGGACGAAATCGGACGGGAAGTTGGAACGGATGGTAAGTAAAAATAATGAGTAGGTACCTACATTTTTTTAAATAACTATATTTGATTTACATCAAAAGCATGGATGTATACATACCAACAAAATATAATTTATATTTCTAAGGTTGAACTCGATTATTATAAAAAAAAGTTACAAAATCCTCACGTACTTGAAACGCTATATTTGCTGCTCTTGTAATATTGTTCTCAATGTTAGTAATACAAGTCGCTTCAGGTGTTTGTAACAAATCAATTAGTGTATCAGATTTTTTTACAATCAAAAAATTATGCAAAATACAAGTTGCTTCTACAATTATTTTTGATGTCTCAACGTTTGTTTCTAATGGTCTGTCATATAATCTCCACTTTTTGGCCAGTATACCAAAGGCATTTTCCACAACACGTCTTGACCTGCAAAGCCTGTAATTATAATTATCTTTATGTGGATCATATCTTGCTGTTCTTCTTGGAAAGGGTCGCATTAAATATGTTTTTAAAGCAAATGCTTCGTCCCCAATTAAAACGTGGGGCGTTGGTAAATTTTGTCCTGGAAGATTTTTAGGTGGTGGAACATGAAGTGTATTATTTGCCAATTTTCCTCCCATTATTGATTCTTCAAATATTCCACCATCGCTGTTTTTCCCATAACCTCCTATATCTACAGATATGAATTTGTAATCTGGTCCAACTATAGCCATAAGAACTATAGAAAATTTTTTTAGGTAACAAAAGTGATTCGAGCCACTTTTCGGAGGACACTTTATTGTTACGTGCTTCCCGTCAATACTCCCAATACAATTCGGGAATTGCCATCGTTCATAAAATACCCGAGCTGATTCTTCCCAAATTTCTTTCGTAGGCACAGGCATGTAGGTTGACTGTAATATTTTACAAATGGAATAGCAAACTTCTTTTACTATCTCACCCACTGTAGTAAATCCAACTCTAAAGCTATGACCGATAGTTTTAAAAGAATCGCCAGTAGCAAGAAACCTGAAAAAAATAAATATACTGATTATATTATATTGTAAAGTGCAAATAAACTTTGTAGCATTTTTTTCAGGTGATAATGCGAAGAAAAAATGGAAAAACCTTCGAGACACGTACTCAAAATATTTGAGAAGTACCAAAACAAGTACAGGTCAAGCTGCTAAAAAAAACTATGGACATTGGCAATGGGCGATTCAAATGGAATTCCTTAAAACATTCTTGTCATTTGCTAAGACAGTCGGTAACATTACAGAGTCCCCTGCAGATGAAATTACCGGCGAAACAGAGGTGAATAGCCAAAATCAACACTTAGTTCAAGATGAATCTTCTGCATCAGAAAATATTCAGCCTGAAAGAGAAGAACAGCAAGGGAGCTCATCTGAGCAAGTTGAACCAACATTAATACAAAGCCAACCAAAAGTGTCTCGTAAATCCAGAAAGGAAGATAAATCTGAAGATACGCCAATTAAAGAAGTCATAAAATATTTGCAAAATAAACCGCAGAAGAGACTCTATACAGACATGGACGAATTAGAATATTTATTTGTAGGCCATGCGAAAACTGTGAAAAAGTTATCTGCCCGTAGGCAGGCAATTGTCAAAATGAAAGTGGCTCAGGTTATAGCAGAGCAAGAATTGTTACATTTGGATGAAGTAACTGGCACCAATTCGCAATTTTCATACAGCTCTCCAAGTAGCTACTCGAATCTTTCTGATGACCAGCAGTCAACAATAATTACGAATGCAGCAGTTCCGTCATACTCATCACCGAATTACAATATATTTAATGGTAGAAACACAAATCCAGACACAATTTCCGCGACGGGTACGACGGGTACCTATTTTCAAAATTTTTCTTCTGAATAAGAATTGATATTGTAACTAACTTGATTTCTTTTATCAGATATAAAAATGTCCAGATAAATTGATTTTATTTTCATTACCTACCTTTACCCCTTTGTTTTTTTGGGCCAAATTATAAAGATATTTTTTTTAAAAATTATAAAGTTATTTTTACTCACCTTAACGTTATAGCAAGCCGTTCTTCTGCAGTAATAGCTTCGCGGTATTTTGTATCTTGTTTAGAAATATCTTCTTTTATTAATTCCAAGATCTGATCAAAGCATTCCTCTGGCATTCTATAATAAATGTAAAATCGTCTTTTATCTTTCCGTAATTGCGGCATCAACGTGTGAAATTCACCATATTGATTCCGATCTTTATTTATTTCATGAACCCATATTCTTTTCTTCCTATGAAAAAATAATAAGTATACTTTTTGTCATACTATACCTTTAAATTTAGTTTTGCTAATATAATAATAGATATGTATAATGTAACTATATAAAACTAGATATTGTATATACTATTAATTTAATTAATTAAAATAATTACTTACCTCCTGGTTTCCTCGGCGAGAGCATATATCAGAAGTACTTCTTCTTCGTCTGAATCCGAAGAATATGACATTACTGAAAAGTAGTTGGTAGAAAAAGGCTGCTGTGTTTCTGCCCGCGACTTGTGAGAATGGCGCGTCGCGGTCGCGCAAGTCTGCGTAGGCAGCGGGATTCCGCGCTGAGCAGCAGTCGCGCCGTTCCCGTTCCCGCTCCCGCATCACACTCATCGCGCAGGTTTGCGCAATCCTTTACGCTACGCAACGCTTCGCGCCGCGCTAGTGAGCGGTGTGAAGAAAAGAAAAGATCCGATATATTTGTTATTCGTTGCCTATCGTTGTCGATCGTAGCCTAACTATACGGTGTGTTTGTTTACTATTGGGGTGCAATGCGACTCTTCGCTACGCTTCCCGTCGCCTAGGTGAGCGGACAATACCTAAGCGACGCTTCTCTTCGCCCAAGTGGGCGCTCACCTTTAGTCCTTGCGACGTGAAGCCCTAGTTCATCTTGCAAGTCACGTGCAGCAATTATCAAATTTTGACTGGCAATGAAGTTAATGGGGTAATAACTGCCAATTCAAAGCAATAGCCATTTTAACCCATTCATAGGCATCTGACCGAAGCCAGGTCATGAGCTACAGGTAGCTGGAGTAATCCTAACAGACCAGTGTATTTTCTATTTTACAAAGTCAAAAATTTGATAGTGCTAAATGAATAATTTTTGTAGGGTTTAGTCCAAAGGTGGAAATTTTTTATTAATATATCGCGCACAAAATTCTAGAATTTTCCCTGCGTCCCCCATTTAATTTGTTATTAATTTTAAAGTAAATTTTAATTCATGGCCAATGGCCACATTTCCTGTGTAAAATTACTATGTAACATAAATGTGTAAATTTGCAATTAAATAACTTTAGGCATGTACAAAGGTTGTAGTATAATGTAAATTGAACTAATCAATTTTTGGGAATGGGATATTTTATTTTTTGTTAATGTTTTAAAAAGAGGCAGTAGGGCCCATGAATAAATATTAAATTATTTGAAACACTCTCTATTATTTTATATGGTTTCTGATTTTTCCACAAAAGTCAGTGGCGTCCAATACATTAGGTCTTTTAATTTAAATACAACCAGAAAGCAGGCAGAACTCACTAGTCTCATGCTGAAGGTGCTGCCGGTAAATTGCATTTAAAATCGTAAGTATGACATAATACTTTCTATGCCCATTTTTAATAAATTACATGACTGGCCGACGGTAACAGATCCTGCTGCGTTGCCATATCTAGTATCATATAATAATGCGTTCTGAGAACTCTTTTGGCGCGAAAAGTCGATGAAATGACCTAATGTTCTTTGTGTCAGCGGTGCAGGCTATAACAAGTGTGTAATTAATATGTCTCGTGGGAAAAAATTAGTGGAGTTATCAAAGAAAAACTTTATATCAGGTAAGTACTTTTTAGCAATTTTTTTGAGTTTTGGTATTAGTGTAATGATAATAACATATTTTATAACCTCACCAATTTATTTTTTCAGATTTTAACGATTAAAAAACAAATATAAACATTATACAGGGTATTTTTCTTGTTTATTGGGTTTTTAGGTCATTTATAAATAAATAAAGGTTTGGTTTAGGTTGACGTTTCGGTTTATATTACATTAAACCATCTTCAGAACTATAGTATCCCTTACCTTGAAGTACAGAATAAGTCTTCAGAGATTAATCACGAAACTTGTGATATTATACCTAGATACAGTTGGTTAGATAATAACGAGCGAACTTTTTCCCAAAATAAAGAAACAGTACAAGCAAACCGCAGATGATTCACGATTTTCAATTTCAAGCTCCAACAAGAAACAAGCAAAGAAAGCGATTAAAAGCAAACAACTCTGGATTAATTATTTGCGAGAGCGAAACATTTCAATTTCTTTTTTATTAACCATCTTAAGTACAACAACTTTAAAACTAAGAGTTAAATAGAATATATCGTCGGTGACACAAGAAAACCTTGTAGCTCCACATTCTTTGAAAAATTAGGTATAAGTGCCATCTTTAAAAGAATATATCAAGCTTTACGTACACCAAATCTCATAACTCCATAAAAATCATTTTCCTGTAATATTGGCTGCAAGAAATCCCCTTAAGGGTAGAGTTCTCAAGGTCAGTCATGCGTAAAATACGTCTTTAAATGGTTGAATGCAGGGGTAACTTTGAGAACGCTGCATTTATTCAAAGAAAATAATTATTAACTGATTTTGGCAGGACAGTTCAGGGAGGCATTGAGAGATACGATGAATGTGTTTTATATTTAAATAACTGCAGGAGAACTTAAAACAAGATAGTTTTTAAGTAGTAAAATTTTCACAATTTACCTTCAATATAAACACGTCGATTCTAAGACTTTAAGTAAAAATAACAAATTTCACTGGATTTACCATATTTCCTAATGTATCTACTTGTCATTTAGTCAAAAGTATTCTAGGAAATATGTCTTTGTTTTAAAATGTCGTGTTCCCATATTGCACAAAACACGAAAACCGGGAAAATTAAGAAGAAAGGCGACCGACTGACTCGTTTGCTTGGTTCCTCACTAGCTCCAAGAATATGTCTATCCTTCTTCTTCATATGCCAATGGATAAAAACAAACTAGTCTGACGAATTATAGAGCACTGCAAATTGTGAATTGCGCAAATTTTGTCAAGACTGTCATGTTAGTTGAGCAGGTTGACCGCTAGGGTAATTGGCGGAATTGGCCATTCATAAACTTCATTTATAATAAGCATGAGGCAGGGCCGGACCTGGCCTACTTATCAAAAGGGAAATTATTATAAAATATATTTTTATTGAGATAATAAGTTGTATACTTCCGTTTTTTTACGAAATTACTTTAATTTAAATATTTATAGCAAGACGTAGTATGGTTTTCGGAACGTATATATTTTTCATTTGTGTCCATTTCATAAACTTTCAATCAGGCGCGGATTTAGGATCCAGGTCCAGGCGGGCGAGGGGGTGCCAAAAGAAATAGCGCTGCCGCGCCGGTGAACATTTTTTGGAGGCTACGACTTTTTTTCAATAATGTTACATGGTTTGCAAGTATGTAGGAAAAATTAATAATAGCGCCGCAGGCGAACAGCTTTTGGTTTCTACGACTTTTTTTTAATGATTTTACTTGATTTTCATGTAAGAGAAACAAAAAATAATTTTTAAACGGCTTAGGGGGATGGGGCGCCCCCTTGTATCCGCAATAAAAAAAAGTTGTTAGGTTCAATGTGGTCTATAATTTTTCAATCCTGCCATAATAGTATTTGTCCGTAGGTTGATGAAATGAAAAATCTATATTTGTCCATTATACAATAGGTACATACAATTATGTGAAATGTATTATACAATTAAACACAATGCATATAGTTGCCCATTAGGCGTACGTAGAACGTGTCATCTTAAGAAAGTTAAAATTTACATGGTCAAAATAGCATAGTTAAAAATGGGATACTGGGATATTGTTAACACTATGGCTGATTGCAAAAGTAGGCCAAATTTATTTATCCTATGGCTGTAAGACACAGAAGTTTTCAATTATAGTGTATATAATATTATAATAATACAAAGTATAAATGGTTACCTATTATATTATGTATACTGGGTTTTGGAGTTTTGGGTTAAATAATAATAATACATAATAATAATACATAATAATAATAATAAAGAGTTTATTAAAATATTATCTATAAATAATATTTAAAGTCATGTAATTGATTGAATTAACAAACTTAATACCAACTCATGATTAGGTACCTTATAAAATAAAGAAATAAAAGATACAGTTCTGTTTATTTTTAAATATAATAGGTCACGCAAACAAAATAGTAAAATGTAATAGTGGATAGCTTCTCGAAGTGCTGTCCTCATATTGAATATCTTTCCAATAAAATTCGTGTTTCCATAAGTTCTACATTCAGAGAAATTTTCATATATAAAAGTTTAGTCGAGTCATTCATTCAATATCGAATTTTAGTCTGGGGCGGACTATATACAAGTAGGTACTCTATACCGGGTGTTGCATCGTCGAGCGGGACATAGGAAATCCCATGTAATTTTAAATGGGGTCAATTATTGGCTTCCCTAATTATTTTAGAGAAAAATTCTATTTAGGTTTATTAAAAAGCACTAAAACCCACATTCAGAAGAATAACTTTAGATATTTTTGATGAGCCCGTTTACGGGTTATCGCCGATTTCTTTTTAACTATTTCTCCTTTTTATGGCCCCGTATTTGCGGGCACCAGTGAAGGTAAAAGATGACTGTCAAATAAAGTTGTCATTTTGAAATGTGTGCTTTATTGTTATAAAAACTCGTACATCGAAAATATTAAAGGTGTATTTATTAGTACAAATTAATCTGAATAAAACTAAAATAAAGTATCCAATTACAAGGTTAATTATGACATTTTACATGTTTCAATATTTTACTAATTAATAGGTAGGTACTATTAAATTGTTAGAACTTTAGGATTTAAGAAGATGTTCAAATATTCCTCAAAATGACAACTTTATTTGACAGTCATCTTTTACCTTGACTGGTGCCCGCAAATACGGGGCCATAAAAAGGAGAAATAGTTAAAAAGAAATCGGCGATAACCCGTAAACGGGCTCATCAAAAATATCTAAAGTTATTCTTTTGAATGTGGGTTTTAGTGCTCTTTAATAAACCTAAATAGAATTTTTCTCTAAAATAATTAGGGAAGCCAATAATTGACCCCATTTAAAATTACATGGGATTTCCTATGTCCCACTCGACGATGCAACACCCGGTATAGATTGAATATAGTGCAAAAGTTAACATTGAACCTTCTATTTCTTTTGTACATAGAAATAGAAGGTATCCAACAGAATTGCTACTCTCATACACCATCTGTAATATTCGAACATTGTTATGTTAACATACTCACGTTAGAATAAATAAGGACATTATTAGTTTACGACATTAGGCACAGTCCGATGAGACTGTCGTTTTTACTTAAAAGTTGTAGGTGTTCAAAAGTCACTAAGTTTTGTAGTGCAACTTATATGATTCCACCTTTAAAAAAAAATATAAAAAAACTTACGTACATTTATTATTGAATGTAGAATTTACATATCTCTAGAATTCAGAAAATTTGATAATCTTTTTAATCTATTATCAGGAGTTCAATATCCTTGCCACGTCGGAGAAAACTTTATACAGTCCGTCACACGAGTGCAGAGCTGGCTAAGGAATCCGATAAAAAAATAATACAATGGAAATATGACTAAGCGCGCCTATACTGCCAATGTTAAAACGACGGTTTTACCGCCCTATCCCTTCAGCCATCGTAGCTCAAGATCCGTGTGTCGAATTGTATAAATATAGCATTTAGGTATAGAAACAGAAATAAAAAAAAAATGGTAATGTACAGATGGAATGTGTGTGCAATCTGCTATTTTCAAGCTATACTAATCTTGTGCAAAATTCAGGTTTTCATGATAGTTGTAGAAAAAATTGATTACATGAAATAAAATAAATAAACATGGAACGGAATACTAATCGCCGTAAAAATTTTCGGGGAATTACAAGGATAGTTCATTTAATTATGGCTTTATACAGCTAAGTTTTGCATAATAGTCTGAATAGTTTAAACTTCAGGTGTAAAAATAATATCCTATTTTTCCATATTTCATCATTACGGCAAATAGGTTATATACGCAGTGCCTTCCTATCATTTATGTACATTGCTATCTTTGTGGAATGTTAAGCTCGCCTTTAATCTAAGAAAGTTATTATTTCTAAGAAAATAGTCAATAAGAGTACAGTGGAACAGTTATGGCGTATTTAGGTTCTAGGTTAGTACCTGAAGTTGTGGTGATTCCTGGGGTGGCAAAAGTTTTCTATAAGTACAAATTATCTTGTAATTTTAACCTGCTTCTTGCAGTGTCTCGTCCCTCTTGTATGGGGATATTTTATTTAATGCCATTAACTTGTGTACAAGATCTAAAAACACAGCAAAGTAGATATTTGTGAATTCTTAAAAAAAATACAACATACCTTTACATCATTTGTACTACTATTCTACTATTTGTGGTGACGAGGATCTAAACATTTCCTGTTTTTGTCCACAATCTGAAAACTTGTGTAACTTGGGAAGCATCCTATCGTGCCATAGTTCATCATCACGACAAATAGCTTCTACATGAAGCGGTTCCCTATCATTGATGTACACTATAAAGAAGCATATATCCTTTTGTGCAATGTTAAGTTGTCCTTGTACCTAAAAATTTGTATTTATTATTTGAGACAAAATAGGCATTGAGAGAATAAGCAAGACTGCCCTTGTAGTTTATCGTTATCTAGAATAGTTACCTGATAATAGTAATCATGGTTCCTTTTTAGACGAACTTTGTTTTGAAATTTTTCTAGACAAATTGTCTTATTCTTTTCCATGGCTTCCTGTAGTGTCTGACCACTTTTGTGGACCCTATGGAGACAATTTATTTCCATTATGCCATTAGCTCCAACCAGACCTTAATTTTTGCTTCCTTGGTGTTCCGGAGCTTAAGGTTGCCGGTGTTTGAGTTCCTATTGTTGGGGAGTGCAAAGTGAAGGAGGACGAGCAACTGCACAAACAATAGTGAGTCCGGAAGAATGAACAGTGCTTTGGCCTTGAACAAAAAAGTTTAATTTATATACAACATATGTTATGACCGAAGCATACAGTTACCTTTTTTTATGGTACTACAGTCTCTCTAGTTTTATAATACATTTTTCAAAACAAAACAGCATACTAATAAAAGTATTTTATAAAGTACAATAAGATATAAACTTAAACATTGTTTATGATTTACAAAACTAAAATTTGTTTTCTCTCTGCAGTGAAAATTACACTAATTGTGAAATTATGACACACAAATTATATAAAAAAAAGTTGCTGTGTGCTTATTATTTTTATTTGCGAAAATTATTAAGTGTTCCATTTCAAAACTTTTTTAAATTGACAATTGCAAAGACGTACAATTTTGGTTTTAATTATCTCAAGCCCACTCAAAATTGAAAGTATAATTTGGGGGAATTTACTGCTTTCTATCACAAAAATTGTTGGTAGGTACAAAAAATGTAAACTTTTTGAAGAGTGATAAAAATAAATGTCATACCTGAGAATGATGTTGATGCTTCCACTGAAGGCTCAATACAAGCTCTTTTTGGCTGACTGGGTTGACTCTCATCGACACTTGAAACATCGACAAGTTAACACACACTCGGAACCAAAAATTAACTGTAATAGTAGGTACAGTATAAATGGATTATATTGTGGGTTGGGCCCTATCAAACAAACGTGATCGTACACCATCTTTGGATATAAACTTTTGTTCAAAGTGTTTATTACATAGCCGATAATTTTTATTGACTTTATTTGAATCCATGCCCAGTAAATCTTCCCTGTTGCAAGCTTTCAGCCAGATTTTAGCCCTAAAATATAAATTAAATTATTCCTAAAAACAAATAACAACAAGGAGACAAACTGTTTATTTTAGCAGGGATAAAATTATTCTGCATTTAGATTTCTGAGGATTTATCCACCGTTTTTACAGCTATAAAATTAAATTTAAAACATACCTTTCTGGGTCTTTCGAAAAAAACTGGTTCCAATAATATCACTTTGGGCAGGGCAAGGGCGATAAGCACATCTGCTCCTTCTTTCTTCTTGGGAATCCATTGAAAATCAGCAAAAGTTCGACACAAACACTTTAAACCACCTTCAAACACTTAAACGCATGATAAAAACCAATAAATTACAAAAACTAAACAAACTACAATCCACATGCACAAGCTGTGTTTACCTTTCTGTTCTGACCGACTTATTTGTCACTAAAAAGATGGCCGCTACGCGCATTGCGCAGAGAAATTTGGGTCTGTCTAAATCGCCTCGTGTCGCTACGGTATAGTTCCCGTATAATACTGTGCATAGAAAAAAGAAACAAAGTTTGTTTCTTTTTTCTATGATACTGTGCTGATACCGTGAAGAAAAATGACAAATCATCCGACCGGCAATGTTGCCAAATATTTATTAAATCCACAGATATGGAATAAGGAGGATATTATGCAGCTGCAAACTGAAATCAAACGTCTGAGAATCAAACACATTTTGTGAAAAATAAACAAGGCGTTCGGACTCTCAGTGGATCTAAAGAAAGTACTCTTTTTAGCTATTAACCGGGCTGGCTACACTTTATTTTACTTGTAAGCTCCACTGTTTTACGATTAATTATGTATTCACAATACATAGTAGGAGTAGGTGAGTAATACTCTCAGACGAATTTGTCTGAGGTATTACTACTGTACTTACACAAATTCTATTGCAACATAATATATCACGATTTTGACGGGTCGCGGCCAATGTGATTCTCGAACTGTAAGTTTGTGTAATTAACATTTTACTAATAGGGTAGAGTAGACAGAGGCTTTTTGTTCTGTGTTAGACAGTGCGCAAGTAGGTTCTTACTACTATAGAAGTAGAAAAAGTCGATTACCTAATCGTACAATTAGTTTTTCTACATAGAAAAAACATTTTTCCTGATAATAAAATAAAATAGTTATTGTGATAATTTTTCCAACATGACAACTCTGCATTACAAAATTTTACTTGGTCGACGGGTCGCCGACCTCAGCAGTTTACAAACGCAAATATTGTTTTACGCTAAAAATGATTTATTGCCGTTTTGCTATTTGCGCGCCATCTACGAACCTATATTTGAAGCAAATCTGATTGACGTATAAAAGATAGAAAATGGCGTCGTTAATCCAACCTTAACTCCCACATGTACAAGATCGCTATCGAAAACCGCGTAACTGCTTAGTTTGCATCATTACGCTTATGGCGTCGAGTTCAGACAAGTTAGTAATCGAAGTATTTCGCATTTTTGTGCAATAGGGATCACATAAGTATTGTTTTTGGTAAGGTAAGCACAAAAACTATTATTTATTATTATTATCTCTTAATTATTTTTCAGTATTGTACAGATAAAGCTAAGGATTGCTTTATTTTGCTAACTAGTGGAGTTACGAGCCTTTCTTATATCATTTATAGAAGATAATTTTAATAAAAACGAAGTTACGAGGTTTTACACTCCTTTGTTATGAATTACCTAACGTAAATGTTTTTCCTAATTTATTATTCCACCGAAAACATTTAGATATCTGCTTAATCCTTCTTTGTCGACAACACGTTTAGCATAATTAATTTTAATGATTACTGATTTTCAAAATCTGCTTAATAAAGTTTATAATCATTTTCTTATCATTCATTTTAGATTAAGATGTCCCGATCAATAAAATTTCTGAACATGGCAATAGCTCAAAACAATAACCTTGAAAATCAAAGCCCAAATGTTCAGGATAACAATTTATTAACTAATATAGAAATTGTCATCATGGATGAAAAAGGAAATGAGACCGCTTTACCAAATTATAATAATCTTGACGACATACCTGTTCCTATTGTTTTCGATGAACATGTTGCTTCCTTGTCTGAGGATAATACAAATGGTGAGGATCTTTATAATCGGACAGCCCTTGGTCCTTCTAAGAAATATCACGATTCACAGAATTTAAATGAAAATGAGACAATTTTACCGCATTTTATATTACCTGTTGTATCTTCTTCAATTAAGGAGATTAAAAATCCTGAAGAGAATAAAATTATGGAGGACAGTAAACCTGCCGAAGATAACTTAGATCGTGATAATATAAGCACTTTGGCAAAGGTGAATTGCGATAAGAAAAGGAAGCGGAATTGCGATTATTGGTCTACTACTGAAAATAAATTAGGACGAGCAAAGGGAGCTTCATTTTGTGGTAAAAAAAAGAACGAAGATAGCACTACTTGGAAGTATGATGAGTAAAAACAAGAACGGCAAATGAAGAAGAGCTGTGATTGTAAATTATCTTTAAAAGGAAAAAGTCTGAAATGTCGAGCAATAAATGAAGAGCAAAGAAAACATATATTTAAAAAGTTCCGGGACCTGAGTTGGGGTGAAAAACGTCTTTATATACAAATCCTAACAAAAGTTATTTTTCCAAAGAGGGTCAGGGATAGGAAAAAGACTAACAAGTCTCGACGATCAACATCTCTCGAGTATTACTTAAAAATAGAAAATGAGCTATTACGAGTATGTCAAAAAATGTTTTTACATACACTAGATATTGGCGAATGGACTGTTGTAAATTGGACCAAGAACAAGAGCCAGAAAAATATTCATCAAGTTGCCGACGTCAGTATAGAAAGTGTAAATTAAAAAATAAATCAGTGCCAAAAAAAAGAAAAGAGCAAGAAGTGAAGAATCTAAAAAGGTTTTACGAAGAGTTGCCAAAGATGGAGTCCTATTATTGCCGGGCGTCTACAAACAAATTATACTTAGAGCCTAATTGGAAATCTAAGTCCGACTTGTATGATTTTTACAAAAAGGATTGGTGCCAACAAACAGCCATAAGCCCAGTGAGTTTGTCAAAATTTAAAGAAGTATTCAATGAAAAAAAATTAGGACTTTTTACCCCAAAGAAAGATAAATGTGATACTTGTTCAGGTCATAAACTCGGCAACGTTGACGAAACCAAATACAAGCTTCATATAAAAAGGAAAGAAAAAGCAAGAGCAGAAAAAGCAAGGGACAAAGATTCAGAAATAAAAACATTTACACTAGACCTTCAAGCAGTTCTCCTAGCTCCAAAAAATAACGTGCCTACAATGTATTACAAGACTAAATTAGCAGTTCACAACATGACATTCTTTGACTTGCAAACCAAGGAAGTTAAGTGCAGATGAATTTGCATCGATACTTATTCATCTTTTGATGGAAGTCAAAGAGAGGCTTCAACAGAAGGGAGAAGTTATTTTGTATACTGATGGCTGCAATTAGCAAACCCGTAATTCAACATTATCGAATGCGCTTTTAAATTTTGCGATGCTTACAAATATAACTGTATACCAGAAATACCTAGAACGCGGGCACACTCAAATGGAGGTGGATGGAATGCATAGTACAATTGAGAGGAAATTGAAAGGAACAAGCATTAATGTACCGGCTGATTATGTTGTGATTTGCAGACACGCTCGAAAGTCACCAAAGCCATTTAATGTAACTTACCTAGACCATAATTTTTTTAAAAGTTTCAAGTCTTTGCAATTTTTTTCTTCAATTCGGCCGGGTAAGAAAAGTGGCGATCCCACTATAACAGATATTAGGGCACTTAAATATGATCCAAAAGGATTGGTGCAATATAAACTAAGATTAGCCAAAGATTGGGAGAACTTACCTTATCGGATTAATAAATATAAAATTATCCCAATACCATTTGAAAAACTCCTACGTTTGCACGAAAATAGGATTCCCATTAAATCAGAGAAATTCAATCATCTCCAGGCATTAAAATCTGTCATAGATCAAGATTATCACTCGTTCTATGAGAACATCCCACATCAGTGATAATATAATAATTTTAGTATATTTTTTTAAATTACTTTTAAAAAATATTCGTTTCTGTTCTTAAGATTTTTTAAAAAAATTTTATTTTGTTCTGATTTTTTGCTTCTATTTTTAAGAACATTGTTTTAAGTTTTGGGTGATGTTTTTTAAAAAGCTTTGACAATATAGGAAAGAATAAACCTACAATTATTATTATTGTATTTATTTTATTACACAGTCTAACTTGTAACTCCAATTATTATCACTTATATAAAAAGTGAAAAACTCGAAACTCCAGTTTTGTTTTTTTTTTAATTATAAGTATTGTGAAATTAAAAAAAAAAAATCCTATTAATTTTTAGTAGTGTACGAAAATGATACAATGAAACACGATTACTCTGGAAGTAATTAATTAAGAAAATAATATATCACTTTCAAATGTTTTTTCCCCTCTTCTGTACAATTTTGTTTTATGAAGTTACAAGATTTTCTTGTGTCACAGACGATATATTGATTAAAGTAACGCATCTAATTGACTTTAACTTTTTTGTAAATAAGTTACTGTAACTAACCTAAACTTAATTTCTTGCTGCATGCTCTCGCTACGAGTTTTTGTTACACACAAAACTAACCAAGCTAACCCAACCTAAATCGACTTACGTAAATTAAGCCAGAAACCAAGACTCATTCAATGTTTGGGTAATGAGGTTACATTAAGTCAGCCTGTGTTATATTTGCTTGTAAAAAATATTCAGCCCTCTTTTATTGCAGAACCAACAAGAAAACTCAAACCAAGCAGCCCATATTGCTAATAACAAAGATTTGTGCCTATTTTGCTTTGAAGGCGTGGGACATTTTTTTCGTCACTTATTTCGAAAGCATATTGAGGAGGTAGAGTTACCAACACTTAGGGTTTCACCCGGAGACTCAGGGTTTCGGGTATGATTTCCGGGTCTCCGGGTTAGAAGTCCGTTTCTCCGGGTTTAATACAAAACAGGGTGTAAAGGCCGTATCAGACGAACCACTACCGAGTACAGCCCATATCAGACGAACCGCTCCTGATCGGCTGCCGACTGTTGTTCGGCTTTTTAGACCAATCTGATTGGTCCGAGGAGCCGACTGATTGGTTTAAACAGCCGAGCGGCAGTCGGCCGCCGTTCGGAAGCGGTTCGTCTGATATGGGCTTTTCAGAGCGCAGTGGTTTACCGCTACCACCGCTGCCGCGGCCGCCGTAGTAGCGGAAACTGGCAGTAACACACGGTTGGTAGTGCCAACCCTAACGCTAATCTAGTGACCAGTCTTAAGAGACACACTTAAAATTATATTAAAAGCATATGAGTGAGTGAGAGAAGAGACTCGGATAAACCAGGTACCTGTCCACTATTGCGCACGCGCTCAAGTGTCCTGGGTTCATAACCAAAAACTTATGTGTTGTTATAAACGAAAGTTTTATGGAAGTAGTCCATCTCACAGTGGAGTAATATTTTATTTATGGAATAAAACACAAAGTCTACTCCACTAATTTAATGAAACAAGTTCATATTAAAATCCCATACATGTTTCGAAGGCATAAACCTTCATCTTCAGTGGGTTATTATTAAGATGTTATTAATTTATGAAGAGACCAATGACATTGTTAAATTTTTAAACTAATGTTGCAGAAAATTTTTTTTAAGAAAACATATGTAACGTTAATTAAATAACTAATACATTTTGATTAATAAAAGTAAAAAATTTTGTAAATAAAATGAATTCAAATTAAATTTTATTTTATTTTAAACTTATTAAAAAACCCAAATGATTTTGGTACGACTCCACCATAATGGTCGTACCCTATTTCAATTTCCCAGTCAAATTTGGGTTTTTTAATAAGTTTAAAATAAAATAAAATTTAATTTCAATTCATTTTATTTACAAATTTTTTACTTTTATTAGTCAAAATGTATTAGTTATTTAATTAACGTTACATATGCTTTCTTAAAAAAATTTCCTGCAACATTAGTTTAAAAATTTAACAATGTCATTGGTCTCTTCATAAATTAATAACATCTTAATAATAACCCACTGAAGATGAAGGTTTATGCCTTCGAAACATGTATGGGATTTTAATATGAACTTGCTTCATTAAATTAGTGGAGCAGACTTTGTGTTTTATTCCATAAATAAACGAAAGTGTTTCCTGCTATCCGTATGTAATTTAAAAAAGTGAAAATTTTGAAAATTTTGTGAAAGTTTCGTAAAAGACTTGTAAGTAGCTTTTTCTCCTTAACAACTCGATTTTGTTTTCCTCTATCAAAATTAATGTCTGAACATTTCAATTTTTGGTTAGATTTGGTCGTTGAATTGCTCAACAAAATGTTAAGGCCGCGAGAATCAAATGATTCAAAAAGTGAGCCACCAAAGAAAAGAATATTTTTGCAGTTTCCGAGATGAATGGATGACAAATGACGAATATAATGATTGGCTGCAAAAAATTGACACGAGTTATATTCCTGTGAGAATTGTGTGCTTAAAGATTACCAGACTCTCTTATCTCAATTCTTAGATTTTCTATGTTTTGTTCTCATGCAATGTCAGCATCTAAAATGTTATAAATATAAGTCAAACACAATATTATGACGAGTTTAATTGTAACTACTGCTGAATAAAGTTTTTTAAAAACAACTTTTTGTTAACCGCATTGTTAGCTGGCGCAGTCTGGTCGGATTTTATCAACGGTTTTACGCATCGTGCGTGTCGAGCCGTCTTCGTTTCAACGATTAGTGATAAAAACGAACTTTCAAAATTTAACTAGTACGTGCAATTGGCCCCATTGACTAGACGGACAGGGAACAAGCATCGTCCCATATCCAAAAAATAATTTTTATCTTGAGAAAAAGCAGTGGCGTACATAATATTTTTCCAAAATGTCTAGTCCAAACCCTTTCAGGACGGCACTGGTTAAAAAATTTTAAAATTTTTCTACACCAAAAAATGGCTATTGATGCTTAGAGAGCATGTGTGAAAAATTCATAAAAATAGCTAGAAAGTTGTTAAACTTATGATAGAAAAACGATTTTTTTCTTAAAACTTTAACGCCCTGTAGTTCGAAAGTTGATAAGTTAAGGATATATGTTAATTTGACCTTTTCTTCTTAAAATCACCTAAAGATTCACACCGTAAAGGATCAGCATCTTATTCTGAAACACCCTGTATAGCCCTTGGAGCCGTACTCCCACAAGGAGACCCCCCAAATGGACACCCTGCAGCTTTTGCCTCGCGTACATTAAACGAAACAGAGCAAAGATATTCTACAATCGAAAAAGAACTTTTAGCAATTGTCTGGGCATGTAAATACTTTAGACCATATCTTTACGGTAGAAAATTTAAAATCTATACAGATCATCGCTCCTTAATTCGGCTATTTAACTTAAAGGAACCCAATTCGAAACTTATACGTTGGAGACTTAAACTCGAGGAATATGATTACGAGATTTTTTAATAAGAAAGGCAAACAAAATACAAATGCAGACGCATTAAGCCGAATTTCAATACATGCTATCGAATCCGAATTAGTAATCAATAACCCCGGTAATATCGATCAAGAAATTGATAAATTTTTAAAAGAAAGTTATAACCAATTTAATCCCGAAAACTTGAATCCTGACGATGTCAGTAAAATACTTGAAAATATCGAAAAACCCAAAGATACTAAAATTAAAATTTTACAAGATATTATAATAAAACCCTCTAATCAACCTACTACTAGTCATGCTACTGAAGCCCCTATCGAAATTGACGATCACTCAAATTACACAGTACATAGTGTTAAGGAAGAAAACAACTATTCTAATATGACTCTTTTAGACGCAATTATAAATACTAAATCACACCAAATTATTATTAAAAAAATCACCTTATGACGCATACAATAAAATTAATCGTGAAAACTTCGAAGGTCATCAAACCATACATGCAACTTTACCTACCAATATGTCAATCATTACTAATTTTCTTGAAGAATACATAATTAACAAAAATACTTACATTTATTTCTTTTCCAAAGAACTACGACCTTATTTTCAACAATCTATGATGAATCATTTCAATAACTTGAAACTTATAGAATGTACTAAATTAATAAATAACGCCCAACAGGACGAAAGAAAATTATTAATTAAATATCGACACGAAAGTAAAACAAACCATCGTGGAATCGAAGAAACATGTAAATTTTTAAAAGCTTATTATTACTGAAAATTACTAAAATCTGATGTAACAAAATATTGTCATGAAAAGAGGCCTTTTCCAAAATTATTATTTCATTATACATCTAAATCATTAATTTACGCTTCTCAGCCTGGTGACCTACAAATTTAGTAGTTTACTATTTATTATTTCACTATTTACTATTTGAAGCACAACGCCGAGTTTGTTATTTATTGATGTTATACAAACAGTCATAATAATAAAATAATACATGATTGTTAGACAAACCATAATGGATATAAATAGCATCCTCGGTGATACGGAGGGTAGCTATCGAAAGGCTCTCGAAAAGAGCGTTCAAGAAGCGATCACACAGCCATCAGCTGATAGTAGCTCGGTAGCTTCGCGATTCAGCCAAGCCATTTCATCCCCCGACCCCGAGGGCACGTTGACTGAATAATGTAAGTTAGAGGGTAAAAGTAAGAGTTAAGTGTTATTGTAATTGTGGTAAGAATAAAGAGCTTTGTTTTTTAGACCTGTGTCCTTTTATCCGTGTCACACTTTTAGAACCCCCTTTTTTTAACTAATATCAATTATAAACGTGACATTTGGTGGAGGCGCCTGGTTCGTTCTCGTTGGTAGGTTCTTCCTAATCTATCAAATAATTATTTTAGGCTGTTTTTAATTAATTTTTTTCTCTTTCAGCAATTAATTTCCCTGGAAGGACTGATATAAGTCCTATACCGCTGGCGAGATTAGGTTTATACAGACCTTTTTGCCAAAATAACCCTGCTTTGTGCCCGTTAACGCTGGCGAGGTTAAGGTTATTATAGGTATCCCGTACGTTTAATAGTGATTCTACCTTGTGCCAGTTAACCGCTGGCGAGGCCTTAGAGTTATTACTGACCATTACAAAGGAGTTTGTTTATTGCTCGGCCAGTTGCCAGCTCGCGGTAATGAACTAACTACCTTAACCCCTTAGGTTTTTTTTTTTCTCTTTGACCAATTTTTTGTTTTCTCTCTTAGCAACCTGCATGATTGACATTAATTCTACCTTGGCTCAGTTAACCGCTGGCGAGGCTTAGAGTTGTTATCGACAGTGCAAGTTAGCTTTTTTCTATTCTTCAGCCCGTTACCAGCTGGCGAGAATAAATAAACTGATTTTAACGTAATTTTTAAACATGAACTAGCTCTGATTCCATATGGCCCGAAGAAAACTTAAAAGAAACCAAAGAGAACGAAAAAGGCAGGACAAATTTAAATTTAAAAATTCTAGCGACAATTTAACTATTAAAATATATAAGGAAACAGGTTTCCCCGTTACGCCAACAATCGAGAAACAAAGCTTTTTTAATGACAGTGGAAATGAGCGTGTTAGCAGTTTAAAGAATAAATTTTTACAATTATTTGGTGACGATGAACTGTAAAACAGGACGTCACCGTAGCGCCAGTCTTATTACAGTATTTTGCTGATGCAACCTCATTGTATACTTAATAAATATTATATTGAGTATAGGTCAGTTGAAATAAAGAATACCTTTTATTTTTTTTAAACGCTTACGTTCGCACAAAATATAATTAAATTGTTTAGGAGCATTTACGTTTATCAACAGGACTTCCCAGGTCCGTATCAGCATAATTTATTTAATTTTTTTTCCCATTTATTATTAATTTTTTTGGTTAAGGCTGTATATTTTCACTTCTAATGTCGGATGATAATCCGTCACGCCCCGTAACAAGATCCGCGAGCAAATACAAATTAATTGTGGACCCAAAACATTCGGCATTTTTTCCCGAACATCGTAGTACGGAAATTGGTCCAGACCCGTTTACCAAACTCACCCCAATATCTCGACTTAAATAAATCTTTAAATCTTAACTGGACAATGACAATCCCACACCTTAATATAAGCACAAACAAAGATCAAATTCAAGACGTTATAAATACTCTCCAAACTAACATTAAAAATTTTCTCCCACTTAACCAGCATCTTGCAAGTAACACACTATTCCTAATATGGAACATAATTATATCAGTATAACTAGCAGTACTTTTTTTCAAAAATCAAAATGCCCTGGCTCTAATACCAAATTTAATTAATCCTGTTCGAGGGGAAAATAACCTAATAGAATACGACATTTTTGTGGGAGTTCTATGCACGGCTTTTATACTATTTATTCTTTACTTTCTCTTTAAATATTTTTTTCTATGGCTGAAAAGAAAAGACCATCAAAATGGCAGCACTAATGCCGTAATAAATCACGACAACGCAGGACATTAACTTATTTTAGACATACCGACAGACCTACAAATACCAGCAGGTACAACTCTGTCCTGCTCATTGTCAAAATTAGACTCCTAATCTTTTATATTGTTATAATACTCAACCTTTAGAATTAAGATATTACTATATAAACAATGAAGAATTGACGGCTACTATTCTAAATTAGTAGGTATTGAACAAGACGCCTATATTCGCAAATTAAAATTATTTGCAAAAATAAAAAACTGTGAGACTTAAATATTTTATTTATTTAAACAATATAATTTTTAAATCTATGTTTTGCTTTGATACTCCTTTAATAAATACATTCATTTCGTTGTCTTAGAAGTTGTAAATGAGAATGCCGAAGAAAGCCGTAATACCTAAATTTAAAAATTTTTTTTGTTTAGCCAATATAAGTGATAATATTATGATGATTCAGCCGTTATGCAAAAATTATTGAGTTGTAGTGAAAATGTATCACTAATATTGCAAAGTAGGGGGACATGGAAGATGACTACAATAGATGGTTGAATGTCCGCCCATGAGATATGTTTGTTATATGAAAAAATTATTAGAGAGGGGAACATGGAAGATAGTTTAGGAAATAAGCTGAATGTTCGCCTTTTTTGATGCGTTCCGGAAAATGAAGCTTGCAGGGTACTGCACACATTTTCCATGATATATGTTGAAAATAAAACAGGGGAGCATGGAAGATGGTTCATTGTAAGAGCTGAATGTTCGCCTTTTTTTTATTAAATCCGGAAAATAGTGCTTGGGAGAGTACTGCTTAAATTATTGATTTGTAATCCAGCGCTCGGTGGGGCACATAGCCCAGAGAATAGCTGTTTAAACTAAATTTTCAGTACTCTCACAACACATTTTCCATGATAATTTATAGAGAATATAGTTTGTGTATAGAGTTGTATGTTGAAAATATTATAAAGACGGCTAAGAATTAACGTTTAACGGTGGCTTCTTCTCGTGTTTATTAAATAGAAAAAATAAGAAGGAAATGTTAAAAACGTAGTGAATGGTATACAAAAATGGTCAAAAAACATTTTAATTATATTAAGCGGGTCAATTCTTCATTAATATCACACACAGCTCTTTGGTACTATATTCTTTTGTATTCACTTAAAATTTAAATATAATTTTATATTTTTTCTATGTTCTTTAACTACTTTTTTTGTTTTGATACTGCTTTGCTTTCTTTTTTTACATGTATGTAACATGAAGTCCACACGCCTTAAACCCAGAGCCACACACCCCACTGGGAAGATCCCAAGAGCCCACATCCACCATCCACCATGTCTCCGGAGCAATCATGGCATAAGGGAAGGTCCCGTCAGAGAACAGCAGTGCCAACAAGAGCGGATCCTCAATCACCGTGACCAAGAAATTCTCAACAACGCAAGTTGTGAATTTCATAGCTACGAAGCCAATATGTCCGGTGGCCAAACCTTCAGGGGAAGGGAGAGAGATTCCAGATTCTGTGCCACAAGGCAAACCAGAACGAATCTGAATTGGCCTTCAATTGCCCAGCCAAAACAACGGACCGGATATGGATGGAATACAAGTGCAGTGTAGGGTGCATGCGCGCGGTTTATAGCATGTTGGAACTTCTATGAGCTATAAATGACTCATTTGCAAAGCGTAACAAATTAGAATTATCTTTATTACTTATAATTTGTATGGATTGTTAGTAAGATTATTTTAAAGCTAGGGGCTTGCTTTCAGTAGCGCGAGGGATGCCATGAAAAAAGGCTTTTCCAAAATTATTATTCCAATATACATTTAAATTATTAATTTACGTTTCTCAGCATGGTGACCTACAAATTTAGTAGTTTACTATTTATTATTTCACTATTTACTATTTAAAGCACAACGCCGAGTTTGTTATTTATTGATGTTAGACAAACCATAATGGATATAAATAGCATCCTCGGTGATACGGAAGGTAGCTATCGAAAGGCTCTCAAAAAGAGCGTTCAAGAAGCGATCACACAGCCATCAGCTGATAGTAGCTCGGTAGCTCCGCGATTCAGCCAAGCCATTTCATCCCCCGACCCCGAGGGCACGTTGACTGAATAATGTAAGTTAGAGGGTAAAAGTAAGAGTAAAGTGTTATTGTAATTGTGGTAAGAATAAAGAGCTTTGTTTTATAGACCTGTGTCCTTTTATCCGTGTCACACTTTTAGAACCCCCTTTTTTTAACTAATATCAATTATAAACGTGACAATATATTAATAATTGCGAAATTTGTCAGCGATTAAAATATAATAGAAAACCCCCTGATCAACCATTAGTTTTGACAGAAACACCAAGCAAACCTATTGAAATAATACACGTAGATACATTTATTATTGGCAAATTTTGACAATAATAGACAAATTCTCTAAATATGCTCAAGCTCTTCCATACACAGAAAATGCAGTGTCATGCTGTGACGAATTAATAAAATTCTTTTCATTTTTACGAGTACTAAAACAAATCGTATTAGATAACGGATCTGAATTTCAAGACGAAATAGTCAGCAGCTTATTAAAAGCACATAATATAAAAATTCATTTTACCACACCCTATCACCACGAATCGAATTCTCCAATAGAAAGATTACATTCGACTTTAATCGAATATATTCGTATTCTACGCGAATCAGATTCCCAAGCAGATATAATAAAGTTAATGCCTTATGCAATTATCGCGTATAATAATATAATACATTCAAGCACAAATTTCACCCCTTATGAACTTGTCCTCGGACACACCGATTCTAGAGACCCAATGAATTTAATACCATCTCACGTATATACCGAATATTTAAACAACCATAAAAATAATACCCAAATTCTTAACGATCAAATTACTGAAAAAACAAAAGAATTAAAACTAAAAACTATATATTTAATAACTCTTTTTTTTATGGAAGTAGTCCATCTCACAGTGGAGTAATATTTTATTTATGGAATAAAACACAAAGTCTGCTCCACTAATTTAATGAAACAAGTTCATATTAAAATCCCATACATGTTTCAAAGGCATAAACCTTCATCTTCAGTGGGTTATTATTAAGATGTTATTAATTTATGAAGAGACCAATGACATTGTTAAATTTTTAAACTAATGTTGCAGAAAATTTTTTTTAAGAAAACATATGTAACGTTAATTAAATCACTAATACATATTGACTAATAAAAGTAAAAAATTTTGTAAATAAAATGAATTCAAATTAAATTTTATTTTATTTTAAACTTATTAAAAAACCCAAATTTGACTGGGAAATTGAAATAGGGTACGACCATCATGGTGGAGTCGTACCAAAAAACTAACGACTCTTTTTTTTTGTTTTGATTTCAGGATTTTCCGTTTAGGATAATTACTATAGTGGTTCGGGAACGGGAGGAATGGCCCCCCATTCGGCCTTCTAAATTTAAAAATGTTTATTATGGTCGGCTGGGAGGCCGAACCGTGTATGTATATGCTCGGGCGACGTTTCGTTGCCCGACCATTCATGTTTATTTTTAAAAATAAAGTTGGTAATTTATAAGGCTACTGGATTTTTTGTTTTTTATTATTTTTAGTTATTCCTATAGGATTTTTTTTATTACTGCATTTGGCAACTGTGTCGGTTGTACTTGCCTTTATTGTATTATTTCCGTCTGGGCTGTTTGGCCTCTGTGTTCGTGCGCATTCAGTTCTCTTAGTAGACAGCTGATTGATGTCCCCGAGGTATGTTCTAGATTTTTTGCGATTTCTAGGACCAGAGTTGTTTGACCTCCTGCTTCTAAAGGTAGAGATTGTTCTTTGTGGGAGTTGGCCGCTGTTTCAGGTAAGCCCATATATTTTTTTATTATGAACTTTATTATTCTGAAAGCGATATATGCTACGCAGGCTGCAAATAGTGTACAGGTTATGTAGAAAGTTACGTCGTGAGTTATCTAGCCACCTAGAGCTGAATAGACATTTATTTTGCTAACATTGCATTTATTATTATATTGTAATCTTTATACAATGTTTCTAGGATTCAGTCAGCTGAACGCATTTGTATTGTAAAGTAACGCTTAAGAATAAAATAAACTTTTTTAAAAGGACATCATCGATAACCGATTAGTTAACTGGCGCAGTCGTGCGGATTTTCGGGAAATCAATACGTATCGAACGTATAGATTTTTTTGCACATTCTAATTAACCGAAAATAAAAGAACTTACCATCGTTAGTGTTTGCTGTGAGGTGGATTTCTGAAACTCGAAAACCCCAGTTCATCGTAAACCTGCTACCTTGGAGTAATCGGAGATTGGACCCACATTGCCAAATCTCGCAAGACCAGGATATTTTGGGAGGACCATATCGCCAAACAAAAGCCTGGTCTTATAAAGGATGTTGATGATTGTCGCCATTAGTATGTAAGTGCAATTGAAACAAATGTCTGAAGTCAAAGATATAATTGATAAATTAAGCAACCTTAAACTGCAATTAGAACCATCAACTGACTCTGCTTCTCAATCAGAAGAAGAAATCAAACAAATAAATCAAACCTTATTGTAAAATATAGTAGAAAATAGTGCTGCAGGCACATTACTAAATAATTTAGATATTTCGTCTGAAAGCAGCGAAATAGAAATGACTCAACAATTTAAACCTGAATACTTAAGATGCGTACCACATTTTGACGGTAATCCAAACGATCTAAATAGGTACCTAGCAGTATGTCAAAGTATCATTGATGCATTCTATATAACAAGCCAGCCAAATAATTTCCAAAATATTTACTTGTTAAATTGTATTGTCGAAAAACTTACCGGGAACGCGAAATTAATTTTGGGAACCCAAAATGTGCAAACTTGGGATGAACTAAAGATTATTTTAAGTAGACACTTTGCTGATCAACGTGATGAGGCTTGCCTCAATAGAGATCTTGTCATGCTTAGGCAACAAAACATAGAAAAACCGTATCAATTCTATGAACGTATTTTACAAATTATAAACCTTCTATGTTCGTATGTAAATATTCACGAAACGAATGATAATGCAAAGAATCTTAAAAGAAATCTTTATAACGATTTAGCTTTAAGAACATTTCTATCGGGTCTAAAAGAACCATCAGGAACCACGATACGTTGTATGCGGCCTAAAGATTTACCTGAAGTTTTACAATTTGTTACTGCGCAATATAACACTCATTATTTCCAAAATTTGTCAAAAATACCAAATCAAAAACAACCCACACAACATTTTATGCCCACCAACAATCAAAATTTTACGCATATACGACCTGCACTACCATTCAACACATATACACCACAAAGATTCTTTAATAATCAACCAACTTTTCCATCTCAGCCTATTCCGATAAGACCTAATTATAATAAAATGCCACAAAGATTCCCAACTAACTCAAAAGTATTTAAAAACAGACCTAACCAGGCAAATTTTTTAAACCCAATCCGAACAAACAATTTCCACCACCTACACCGATGAGTATAAATATGAAACAAGCAAATAATACCTTTAGACCAAATAATAATTATAGACCCCATTCAAAAAATTATTTCCAATCACAGACCAATCAACAACCAAATTTTATAGCAGAAGAACTATATAATACCAATACTGTTAATAACGACCAATACTACGCTGATAGTATTGAACAGAACTACTATGTTGATGACGGAAATAATCTCTACGATGCACAAGAACCTCAATATTTCGACGAATCTGACGTAAATCAATATGCCGAACCCGAACCTTCTCAACAAAATCCTCCTTACGCTTCTTGTAGTAACGACCAAAATTTTCAAGACGCTATGCAAGAGAACCCCAAGACATAGCTTCTGAAGTCATACCCTTTAACAACAACAACACGAGTGAACTATCTTATATTGTATTCCCAGAATATAACTTAAAGTTTCTAATTGACTGCGGTTCAACAAAATCATTCATTGATCCTGACCTAGCCAATAAATATTACCAAAGAGCCATAGTTCACGATCCCTTTATAGTGTCAACTGTTTTTCAGCAATCTGCACACCAATATAGTGCCCAAATACCAGCTTCTTCTATTTTTAAATTACCCAATAATAAAAACCTGAAATTCTACTTATTCAAATTTCATAACATCTTTAATGGTTTAATAGGGTTAGATAACCTAAAGGAATTACGAGCTTACATTGATTACGCTAAAGGATTTTTAATCACCCCAAATACTAAAATAAAACTGCAATTTCTTAAAACTAAAACAGAAGTAAGCAATATAACTATATCTCCTCGTACCGAACAAGTCGTGAAAATTAAAACCGACATACAAAACGGTGAAATAATAATTCCTTATCAAAAACTGCACAATTGTGAGATTCCAAACTGCCTAACAACAGCAAAAAACGGCTATGCAATAACCACTATTTTAAATAATACTTGTCAACCTATTACGTTGGATATTTCAGAACCATTTGCAGCCGAGCGATTCGATCAAAAAAATATTGAAAAAATTGATTTAAATAATTTTATTAATTCATCGGATTTACCCTATTTCGACCCTTCTAAAATTCGAACGGACCATCTTAATAAGGAAGAAAAAACAAAAATACTTAATTTGTGCAAAGAAATTTCTGACATATTCTACCAAGAAGGTACACTTTTGACATTTACCAGTAAAATAAAACACTGCATTAAAACAACCGACGAACAACCCGTATACACAAAATCGTATAGATACCTCTTCGTGCACAAAAAGGAGGTGGAAACACAAATAAAAACGATGCTCGATCAAAAAATAATACGACCCAGTAGTTCGCCTTGGTCCGCACCAATTTGGGTAGTCCCAAAAAAATTGGATGCTTCGGGAGAACAACGCTGGAGGGTAGTAATTGATTTTAGAGGTTGTAACCTTAAAACAATAGACGATAAATATCCCTTGCCAAACATAACAGACTTATTGGACAAACTTGGCAAATGCAAATACTTTACGACGTTGGATCTCGCAAGTGGGTTCCACCAAATCGAAATGAACGAAAGTGACATCCCCAAAACAGCATTCAGTACCGAAAATGGTCATTACGAGTTCACTCGCATGCCCTTCGGTTTAAAGAACGCGCCTGCAACGTTCCAGAGGGTGATGGACAGTATACTACGTGGAATTCAAAACAAAAAATGCCTTGTTTACTTAGACGATATAATCGTATTTTCGACATCTTTGCAAGAACATCGGGAACGCCTTAAATCGGTCTTCCAAAGATTACGAGATTCAAATTTCAAAGTACAATTAAATAAAAGCGAATTTCTCCGCCGCGAAGTCGCATACCTGGGTCATGTAGTGACACCAGACGGCGTTAAACCTAACCCCGATAAGATATACGCGATAAAAAATTTCCCTATACCTAAAACAACTAAGCAAATAAAAGGATTTTTAGGATTGTTAGGTTATTACCGGAAATTCATTAACAACTTCGCAAAAATTACTAAGCCCCTAACTAAATGTTTAAAGAAAGGCGCCAAAATAGTACACGATCATGAATTTATGGAATGTTTCGAAATTTGTAAAAATCTATTAATTAACCAACCAATACTCCAATATCCCGACTTTAGCAAACCATTTAATTTAACGTGTGATGCTAGCAATGTTTCATTGGGAGTCATTCTATCTCAGGGTAATATCGGTCAAGATTTACCGATAGCTTACGCGTCGCGCACTCTTAATGATTCAGAGCGCAACTACTCAACGATAGAGAAAGAATGTCTTTGTCTAGTATGAACCACCAAATATTTTAGGCCATATCTATTCGGTCGTAAATTCAACATAATAACAGATCATAAACCCCTTCAGTGGCTTTTTAATCTAAAAGACCCTAGTTCGAAGCTTTTACGTTGGCGTATTAAATTAGAAGAGTTCGACTATAAAATCACGTATAAAAAAGGGAAATTAAATACTAATGCTGATGCTTTAAGTCGCATTGAATTGCATACGAAGGAAACAGACAGTTTTTCTAATCTCGTTTCTTACATAAATGATTTTAATAAAAGCCTTGAAACTGAAACGCAACCTGACAATGACACAACTATAAATGACCATAACTTAGATCAAATGTCTACTATGGCACAACCTGACCCCGAACTACTAACAGCTGATGTTGACGTCGATTAGAACGATGACGAAACCGTGCATACAAATAATGAACAAGGCCCAATAGTAGGAGTCCCGATTATCGAATCAGCCGTAAATTATGGTGCCAACCAAATAATAATTACAAAAGTACTACATTCACCCGCAAAACTGAGACGTCTTATCTTATTCGAAAAAAAGAGACGACTTCTCGTCCAAATCTCTGAAAACAATTTCGAAAATGACATTTTACAATTTATTAAGGAACACGTACTCCCCGATAAATTGTATTCACTTTATTTTGAGAATCCTGAAGTTTATGAACCTTTCTGCGAGGTAGTAAGGAAAAACTTTAAATGGTCATCATTAAAATTTAAAAGATGCCTCATAAAATTAATTGGTGTTGTAGATAAGCCAGAAATCTCGGAAATTATTAAAAATTACCACGAAAGTAAAACTAATCATCGCGGTATCGAAGAGACAGAAAAACGAATAAAAAACAAATACTACTGGCCTAATCTTAAAAATGCCGTTCAAACGTATATTAATGACTGTGAAATTTGCCAAAAAAGCAAATACGAACGTCATCCAATTAAGACTGAAATCAATATAACCCCAACTGCGACTAAACCTTTTGATATTGTACATCTTGATACGTATACATTAGATAAAGTTAAATTTCTAACTATTATTGATAGTTTTTCTAAATATGCACGAGCATATCCTTTAAAATCATTAGCAGCTTCTGAAATATTTATTTAAACACTATAATACACTACAGAACAAAGTTCCAAATGGTATATTCTAAAAAAAAAAATAAAAGAGTAAACAAGAACTAACAGTACTTACTTAAAAAATGAGTTGAACAAAAAAAAAAAAGCAATTCACACAATTAACAATAATACAGAGAATCATAAATATAGTCTTTCTTTTTTTTTGCCTCATGGGCCTAGCAGTAAGTAAAAATTGTGTAAAAATGTACATATTTTATTACACGTGCTCACATACTAAAAGTTACGCCCACATCTAAATAGTTTTAGTAATTAAGAATATTCTATTACAGCGCTATCACACACGTGTTAGGAACTTCTGAACAAATCAACATACGGAAACTGGACGATAACCCAGGAATTATTCCAGTTAAATTAGGGACGGCAAAAATTGAAAATTACGCCTACACACTTATACACTATTATGATTTGAACCCAATAATAATAGAAATAAATAAGTTGCATCTTAAATCCCAAAATATTACTAAAATAATAAGTACACACAAAGAATATAATGCTGACATAAGCAACTATATAAAACTATTAAAACTGACACAAAATAGAGTCGAAATTAAAATAAAAGAAATTATTCCTTATCACGACAGGATTAAACGAGGACTAGTAAACGGCCTAGGATCCATATTTAAAGCTGTCACAGGAAATCTTGACGCATCCGATGGTGAACGGTACGAGAAACTTATTTACGAATTAACGCAGAACCAAAATAATTTGCAAGCAAAAATTTTGGAACAAAACTCGCTTTCTTTAAGTGTTATTGAAAATTTTAATTCTACGATAAAACAAATAAACTATAATGAAAAATTATTAGAATCTAAAATAAATCAAATTTCCTCTATCGTACAGAAAGCTGCTTACAGAGAAAACTCTCTTTATATAAAGGATATTATTAACCAAATAGTTAACGTATATGAAATAATTATTTCTATATTACAAGACGTAGAGAACTCCCTAACATTTTCGAAATTAAAAATAATGCATCCTAGTATAATAAGAACTGAAGATCTTTTTATCGAATTAACTAAGTTACAAAAACGAATAGGGCTTCAGCAAATTCCTGTACCGGTAACATTAGAAAATACCTTACTTTATGAAAAAATCATTAACCTCGAATCTTTTGTGCTTAATAATAAAATAACATATCTTTTACATATACCAATAATGCACCCACGTCCTTTTGATTATTTTCATATATATTCAGTTCCAATATTTTATCAGAGTCTGTTTAAGGTTGTCTTGTCAAGAAATAAATACTTATTAAAAAATCAGTTGCACTACGCATATTACAATCAAGAATGCCAAGAAATATACCCTGAATTCTATATCTGCGAGAAAGAAACATTACACGAAATTAAAGGAACTAGCCCTTGCGAAGTAAAACTACTGAACTCTGACAAAAACACCTCATCCGTAAGCAAACTGAAGTAAAGATCGCTCATGTTATAATCGATTGCTTAGATAAAACCAATCAATGGATATTAGTCCTACCTACCAAAGAAGCCATAAAACTGAAATGTTTTGCTCAAGCAGAAACCCAAAATATTATTGGAACCTATCTATGCCATATCCCGATTGGCTGCCAAATCGATACTAACTCAGCATCAATAATTAATGATCAGAAGCCAATCAAAGCCAACAACCAACCAATCCTGTTTCCAGATTTCGCGGAAACACCCGATCTACTACCAGTACTGAATCTAAGCCTACACCTACATGATTTAAAATTAGATGGTCTACATAAATTGAAAAATCAAGTTATACAAACAAAACCAACCCCATTTGGTTTTCAGTGAAATCACGAAAGCACCAAGCCTATGGACAATATTATTATATATTTTCATCGCCATTTTGTGCCTATTCATCGCTTATAAGAAGATGATGCCAAGGGTCCTAAGAAGACAACGAGAAAAATGTCCCAAAGAAGAAAAGATAGCAATTCAACTACCCTGTCCAACCTGATAGTTGAATCTTATGGGGGGAGGAGTTATCTAGCCACCTAGAGCTGAATAGACATTTATTTTGCTAACATTGCATTTATTATTATATTGTAAGCTTTATACATTGTTTCTAGGATTCAGTCAGCTGAAAGCATTTGTATTGTAAAGTAACGCTTAAGAATAAAATAAACTTTTTTAAAAAGACATCATCGATAACCGATTAGTTAACTCGTGGCTTGTTGTTTCTGCTTCTATTTGACCTAATGCGGGGTTGATCAGGGCTGTGAATATTGCATGTGGTCTTTGGAATAAAGTGTAAGCTAGGCCTATAGACAGTATTATGTTCCATACTAGCATGATGCTGTGGTTTTCTGTCTGCCATGTATATGTTGCTGGTGGCGGGGTGGCGGTTTCTAGGTGTTGCTTGACCTCTTGTAGTAATTCGTTGCTAGAGGTTAGGTTGACGTGTGCTATGTCTGTAGTCCAGTTTGTGTTTAGACATTCCGACAGGTTACTGAATTTTGGTGGGGTCATTTGGTTCACTGGGGTAAGTTGGAAAGTTTTAAGTGTTGTCCAGGCGGCTGGCAGAACTTGGACTACGTTTACTTGTTTATTTTGATTTTTAGGGCATGGAAATCGTCGTGGAATAAGTATGTTGTCGTTAACTTGGAAAGTGCAGTCACATGGTAATCTCACTCGGAGGGCTCCTGGCACTGTCAACATGTTTTCTGATATCGTGGTAGATGAATTTGTGCATTGAATATTTGACCCATTTTTTGGATGTGTAAAGGCGTACTCTTCACTGGTTAGTTCCGTTATAGTAAGGAGGTTTGAGTGGTGACATTTCATGGGACAATGAGCCGTCAGGTCCTCCACTGTAGTACCATGGTAGAGTTTTGAGGCACATGCTGGTCCCTGTAGCACGTCTGCGGAAAATCTGGGTAAGTAACATAGTTTGTTTTCGTATGGTTTACATAAGTGCAATTCTGTGCCGGTAATTTGGCGAATGTTATCTAACTCATTTTCTCTTTCAGCGATTGCTAGGTATAATGTATTATGTTCTATTAAATATGTTTGTCCTTTCCATGCGAAGGGATGTGTTATAAGCTCAAATAACATCCATTGATGATTCTTTTGTTTTGTAGGTAATTTAAGATGGATTGTCAGTGTATCCTGGTTGAAGCTGCATTCACAGATGTCCAGTTCATAGTATTTGGACATATCTTGTATTGGTATGGCTAGTTCCTGGTGATTTTCATTTAGGATATCCTGTAATGTTTGAAGATCTGACCTGAGGGTCTCGGGCTCTAGCGTAGCGATTGGGATTTGGCGGTGTCTGCAGGATTGAATTATTCCATTGTTTTTGATGGCTCTGGTAAGAAATATTATTTTCTTTGATGTTTCTATATTATTTTTCATTATTGCTACCAGCATTGTATTGTGTTCGTCGTTTTCTTTTTTGATTTCGTTGATAGTATTTTCTGTAAATTTTTCTAGGGTTTTTAATTTGTTCTCTGTTGTTTTCAGAGCTTTAATCGTGTTGGATTGGGCTGCCTCCAAATGTTTGCATTGCGATGTTATGGCGTTGATCGTTGTCTTCAGACCTTGGCCGATGGTGTTAATGCGCTGGTTTAGAGCCTCTGATTCCATCACTAGTGAGTCAAGTTTTTCCTTTTTAATTTGTTGCTATATATGCTTGAAAAAAGAATAGAACATTTAATCGAACAAATATTACCATTTAAATATGTCTACAGAAATAAAAGAGGCCTATTTAATCCACTAAGCACATTTGTAAAAAGTATAACAGGAAACTTAAATCAAAACGACGCAGAACAAATCGACGCGAAAATTAAAAAACTAGAAGAAAATCAAAAGCAATTAAAAATTGATGATATTAATCAAAATAACGCTCTTGGATTCTACAATTAATAAGTTTAACTCGATCATATCGAATATAGCATATAATCAACTAATGCTCAAATCCCATATAACTAAAATAGAAGCAACTATTAAACGAGTCGAAATTTATCAAACAGATATGCAACAGTATTTCTTAATATATACAGTTATCAATCAAGTAACATGAATGTATCAATCAATTTACAATATTCTCGATAAAATCGAAATCGCTATCTCTTTTGCCAAAATGAATTTACTTCATAATTCAATAATAGATCCTAACGAACTTTTAACAGAAATACAAGATATTAGTAAACACTTAAGCACAGATAAATTGCTGTTAGAAAGTAACGCACAAAACGTACTTAACTTTGAAAAAATACTAATAATTAAAAGCTTTTTAAAAGGGTTCAACATAGTATTTGTATTGGAATTACCTCTTGTCAAGGCAGAGACATATCAATATTTTAATTTATTTCCTTTACCAATTCAACCAATAATTTTTGGTCAATATTCCCTATAAACACTACCTAGCAGTTGTGACCTTATCTTTTATATTAAGTGGGGTCCACGTTCTTATTGCCAAGCTTAACTCAGGGAGACTGAGGTGAAGGTCCGGAGCTGATACCTACTAATATATTCTTTATTTTTTTAGGACGCCAACCTAATTTTCTTGACTTTAAATCTTGAACTAGATGGTTTGGTAACCACAGACAACTAGGTAAACTGAGGAAGTATTTTAACTATAATTCAAAAATAGATGAGGTTTAGAAAATGCTTTATTTTTATTTAAATTAAAATAAATAGTACCTCTTGGTAGTTAATATTGGTACAACAAATAAATAATATAAAGTATTGTATAAGTATGACAGTATTGTATATAGATATAAATATTAATAAAACAAAGAAATAATATGCAGTTCAACACTAAACGATAAGGCTAAACCATGCTCTGTGATCTCTATTTGCAGTGTTAAGTTAGATAAAGACTCAACGGTAAAATTAAAATTTGTAAGTTTTTACTTGTAGTAACAATGAAGAAGGTTATATAAATTTAATATTGTAATAAATCTGAAAATGAGAAAAATATATAAATGGAGTCACATAAATAGCCAACCTTAAAAAAAACGGGGTTAAATATTCAAAATACAATTTGGATATGGTACCAATGAAAGAATTAATGCGCATTTACCTGTCCATGTGATGAATCCTGTAAGAGAGGTTATGAAATATTCCTATAGGCTATGAAGTGACTTTACACGGAACTATGAGGAAATTATTGTTTCAAATTTTGAATGTCGTTTAATTAAGAAATTTAAATTGATTATTGTTGTAAAGAAATTACTCTGAAAGGTGCAAGTGATAGCTCTTACCACAATCCCTGCCTCGAGCTGGTACGTAGGAGTTCCTAGGACTTTACGAGGGTTTCATACCATTCTGGGTTTTCCAGCTCTCATAGTGTAGTGCACTTTCACACAATCCCACAATAATTGATTGATTGCTGGGAACTAGGTATTCTTACCTAAAGCGCACTTAGATCAAAAAACTCTCACGGACGTTGATCTCGGCTTTTTATACCACTCGTGCCTACAGCTGCGCACATGGCACAAAAACGATAAAATAAAAGAACATGAAGCCTTCACAAAACAACTCTCTTGCCGAGATGAATAAACGAACTTTTGTTTCCCATTCAGAAACAAACCAGGCAATTTCGAGAAAATCGGTTTCCTCTAAAAGAAATTTGGCGAACTGTCAAAAACTAGATTTTAGTGGATCCTTGTAAACATCCGGAGACGGTGCGTAGACAGATGTTGATTTTTAGTCTAGCGCCTTGTTTCTAAAATCTAAGGCAAACTTTACTGCAATCGCATGACTGACATCCGAGTTTTGATGTTTTGACATAACCAAACATAAAGATATGTAAATAAAGAAAATGCGATACTTCGAACTCCAGATCATGTTTCCCAGAGAATGGAAAAGTATGGTACTTGGATTATTGTTTGTAGAGGCTCCAGGTCGTATTATATGTTATCATGTTCCTTGCCGGTAAAAATTTAAGGTATGTTTATCGAAATTATGTTGATTAAAATAAAGGTTCTAAATTGACATACTCCCTCTGAATCCACAATTAAAATTGTTACACAGTAAACAGTTAAAAATACGCATATATGGATCAGGGATGTATGCAAATTAAACCTCTAAGCTACCTATGCAAAGAAACCCATACCACCCTAGTAGAAGACAGCCCTTCCTGTGCAGTTCAGCTTATCAAGCACCATGCCAATATCACGTCATGTCATCCCTTTAGGACAAATCTGTACGAAGTTCAAACACGAAAAGTGACCGATGGAAAATGGTTAATTGCAGTCCTAAATCGTCTTGTCAGCACTATATACTGCCAAAAATCAGTGGACAACGTACCCCTATTTGGATCTTACCTGTTGGAACTACCAACCAATTGCAAAATCAAAATCAAATCAATCACATTGGAAACTTACAAATATAACCGACTTAGCTTCTCAGAAGTTAGCCTACCAATATTGAATCTAAGCCTAATCGAACGACGCCGCTCAATATACAATCCACACGCCATGGACCTCAACCATGTCAACCTTAAGTCAACCAAAGAAATAGAAGATCGATTGCAAGAACAGAAAAAGAATCTGGAAGAAATTACGTCAACGATCTATGTTAATCAAACAAGTTTTTGGACAATATTCCTATATATTATAATCGCTTTGATAATTATCAATATTTTATACCGAAAATATTTAAAGAAATCTAAGAATTCCGAAGTCAATTCACAAAAGCCAAATATTAATGATACAAATATTTCAATATTTTAATATTGCGAAATCACGTTCTTTTGTACGTGCTTTCATCTAATAAGGGAGGAGTTATATTCCCGTGAGAATTGTCTGCTTAAAGATTACCAGAATCTCCTATCTCAATTCTTAGATTTTCTATGTTTTGTTTTCATGCAATGTCAGCATCTAAAATGTTATAAATATGAGTCAAACACAATATTATGACGAGTTTAATTGTAACTACTGTTGAATAAAATTTTTTTAAAAACAACTTTTCGTTAACCGCATTGTTAACTCACGCACACTGCAAAGTGTAGAAAATGTGATGTGAAATTTACTGTAAAACACGATGGGGATAAAGCTGTCACAACTCATCTACAAAGTTTAACGCACAAAAAAAACGTCAAAACGATTAAAAAAAATCAATTAATGACAGCTTTCATGTCCGTAAAAGGTATAAAATTTTATTTTTATTGCTATCATTTGGAGTCCATACAAAAATATATAATTATTATAAACAAACATATATATGTTATATGCGATTTAATAACGAACTTAGAATATTTACATCAAGCGCGTGTTCTATTTCGCAATAGCAACTCGACACGTGTATTCCAAGAAGCAAAGTCAGCATGATTGCAAAACGTGATGTTTAGCGTGTGAACCATGCCGACACTGCGGAATTTTTATTATAAATACCTTTGTAAAATATTAGAATAGTTAGTATAAGAAAAAAGGCGTTACTATGCCAATTTTGTATCTCATATGTTTGTCTAATTAAAATAATAATCTTTTTTTTTAAAAGTGAACTGAAGTTTTAGTGATATAACAGTGGCGCAGTCGGTAGGATTCGTCAACGTCTGCAGAACAGGAAGATTAACCAACTGTTGACGGCGGATCCCAATCTCTTAACGGAAAAACTAACCAGAAGAGACATCCCAACTCGACAGCTGCAACGGAAGGAACACCCAGTGAAGCCCCTGGTTGCCTCAGCTCGTGGAAAAGAAGACAACTCATGCATCTAAGCGTGTTGATGTAAGTTACATTGATTTATCTCGTTCTATTTTCTTATAAATCATAGATAATTTGGTGAAAACATCTGTTTGAAAGTCTGATATTTTTGTGTACACCCTGCTGTTTTTATAGGTGTAACATTTTTAAATTATATTAATTAATATTCTATTGCGACATTTAGAAATTTTAAAAATCTTTGAGCCGTAAATTATCAAAATGCCCGATACTCGCTCGCAAACAAGTACTTCTACTAATAACCCCGGAACTAACCCGGTCCAAGTCCAAATTGAACCCTACAAACACTCCGAAATATTTTCAATAGTTCCCGAATTTGACGGAGATCAGATCTCGTTGGGTACATTCCTCAACGCGTGTGACTATGCAAACAAAATGGCAGTAGGCGATCAAAACCTCCTTTTAGTTAATCACATAAAAAATAAATTAAGAGGCAGGGCCGCCCAACTGATAAATTCCCGAAACCCTTCAACTTATTCAGAAATCAAAGATCTCCTTAATTTGCATTTTGGAGATTCCAGGGATCTATCGTCCCTCATACAAGACCTCCAGCGTCTTAAGCAACTATCTAATGAATCCCCGCTAACTTTTTTCAACCGGTTGCAAATCCTGAATGCGAAAATGCATGCTAACGTTCAGAAAACTTCTACTTTGAATAAAGACCAGAAACAAGCACAATGTGACTTAATTGAGACCATGACCCTTAACACCCTCCTTACAGGCCTAGAGACACGCCTTGGTCAAATTATTCGAGCAGGAAATCCTGTCAACCTCATTTGTAACCGCAATGGCATGTTCTCTGATTGTAGTACTAAAACTTCCACAACTTTAGTATATAATTCACTATATTTAACGGTAAAAAATACAAAGTTATACGGAGAAAATATTAAACATGACATCTAAACAAAATGTCTTTTTTGGTACTCGTCGTCGGTGGTGGCGGCTCGCTTTACTCCATAGGGTTGGCGCGCGGTGTTGCCGACTCGCTTCATCATTGATGCACATACCCGTATTAAAAGAGTACTCCAACTTTCTTACTTTGAAACCCAGAAAACTAATAAACCACCCAGCTTAGCGAAACCTCTTTTACCAGTTCGAAGGCCATCAATTCAACCTACAAGATGCTATAATTGCGGACATTTAGGACATTTAGCAAACGAATGCCGATCTCAACCGGTACAGAGACCCAGCCTCTCTCAAAATAGCCATAACTTCCAAAGACCCTTATTGCCAAGCCAGCATTCGAAATACGTATCAGTCGTATCAAAATAATTCGAGGCCTTCTACATTCTCACAACAAAGTCAAGCTCAAACACTGTTTCGCCCCTCCGTAATCCAACGGAACCCGAATATTCAATCAAATCAGCACAGAGCTCACTATATGAACTACAACACCCAATTTTACGAAGATGACTCTCAGCAATACGATGAGAGCTACTATGTACCACCCTGATCACACCCAAGCCACCGTCGACTCGTTCTATGACACCGATCAGACATTCAGTGATCACATAACACCCACCAATGAGGAGCCTCAAAATTTATCTCGCTTCCGAACCAAAACCACCCTCCGAACGGTACTACTGCGATAACCGATCCCCTAGAGAATATCCAGGATCGAATCAGCAACCTGAATCTGGACGATCTAAACCCCAATGTGAATTTCCCGGAACAGAGCTTCCTCTAAATCCGTTACTCGCTGTCAATCCCAAAAACCTTTATTTCATCCAAGATGCTTCTAACAAATTTAAACTCTTAATTGACACCGGAGCCAGCATAACTGTCTTCAAAGAAACCACTGCCCAACATTTTCACAATAGGTCCCCTGAAAATGTCACCATACAAGGAATAACCGACCAAAAGTTACATATAACTGAATCTACCCTTGTACCATTCAACGCTGGCGACCCTGTAATGTTCTTGGTTCGTTGTGTAACAATGTAGTCAGGATACGATAAGAAAACGACAGTATCTAGTTCTACATAATAAATACTATATTTAATCAGTCTTCAATTCTCATATATATACAATGTTACAATATACGAGGAACAACCTTTCAAGTAGTTGTCCTCGGTCAATTACCGTTCATGTTATCAATAATATAATACTATACATTAAACAACACATTCCTAATCTAAACATAAATGGATCAATGGCACCTCCGGCATTGACTCACTGATAGTCAATTGCCTAGTGAACTTGGTGGCGCCATTTAGCCATTACACCTCCCTGGGAGAATTAAAAGAAAATGTTTTTGTTAAAATATTTTCTTTTTCCTTGATTTATTTAACTAACACACGTTTTTGTTATGTTTTTATAATACATATGTTTGCATAATAATATTGTTACTTAATAATAATATAGGAACTATAAACAATGTTGCTTATAGTACGGTTTAATTAAATTTTTGTGTACTTCCCTAAGTTTATTATTTATACATATAACTAAATTTGTATTCCTATCTTCTAATACTGCATAAGGACCTTTATACAATGGTTCTAACTTATTATCTTGACTTGAGTTTTTTAGTAAAACTAATGCTCCCTTATTATAACTAACATGTTTACAATTTCTATCGAATATCTGTTTTTGCTTTGCTTTTGATACTAGCAAGTTATTTCTTGCATCATTCCATGCTGTTTGTAATCTGAATTTTAATTCTACTGGATAATTATCAAAATTATATACTGGGTCAATGGAATTGTCAATATTTGATGGAATTATACTCGGTTTTCCAAAAACAAGTTCGAAAGGTGTTCATCACATCATAAACGAAATTTTTATAGTACTGTTTACATTCTCCTAGGAATTTAGCATTTTTAAACTCTGAATCTGACATCAGTCTTAACTCAACTGTGTCACTTGGGCGCTTTAGTACTTCCACTACTACAGGGTGATCAATCCTATCGGTGTCAGTATCGCTTCCCCTAACTCCTGTTTGTCTGTTCCTAGCTTGAGCACGCGTCATAATATTTATACTTTCACTTACTTTTGCGCTCATTTCTTTTAGGTCTTTCACATTCATGCTTACTCGTGATAACGCGTCAGCTGTTACATTATCCGAGCCTTTTACGTAATGTATTGTAAAGTCATACTCTTCCAAAATTAACCTGAATTTTGTGAGTCTACTTGAGGGATTTGTCATATTAAATAAATATATTAACGGTCTGTGATCCGTTAGTATTTTGAATTTCTTGCCAAATGAATATGGCCTAAAATGTTTCACTGCCCATACTATGGCTAAAAGTTCTTTTTCGATAGTACAATAATTTCTTTCTGCCTTATTTAAACTTCTTGATGCAAAAGCGACAGGACGGTCATCGGAGTTTGACAAAACTACCCCTAATCCAGTACCACTTGCATCCGTTCTGAGTATAAATTCATTCTTGGCTGAAAAATCTGGATATTGTAAAACTGGTGGGTCGACTAATGCTTGTTTTAGTCTTTCAAATGACTTTTCGCATTCGTCGTCCCACACGAAAGCTTTTCCATTCCTAGTTAAATTATTGAGAGGTTGAGCTAACGCGGCAAAATTTTTTATAAATTTCCTATAGTATTCGCGAAAGCTACAAATCGTTTCACTTCATCTGTACTCTTAGGCTTTGTGCAGTTTTACATTGCTACAGTCTTTTCTGGATCTGGTGATATACCTTCCGCCGAAATGACGTGTCCTAGATATAAAATTTCCTTTTTTAAAAATTCACATTTACTCGGGTTAAGTTTTAAATTTACTTTCCTGACTATTTTCAAAACTTTTACTAAATTTATATTATGATTTTGTAGTGAATTTCCAAATACAATTAAATCATCTAAATAAACAAAACACGAGTCACTATTTAATCCTGACATAGCTATAGTCATTAATCGAGAAAATGCACTTGGACTAATTTTTAACCCCATAGGCAAACGTTTAAGCTGAAATTGCCCCTTGCCCGTTGAAAATGCGGTACAAGGCCTGCTCTTAGGGTCTAACTCTAATTGGTAGTACCCCTGAGCTAGATCTAGGTGAGAAAAATATTGGGCTCCGGATAATGAATCTAAAATTTCCGTGATATTAGGCAAAGGCCACTTCTCATCCTTTATCTGCTTGTTTCATCATCATCATCATCATCATCAGCCTTTTTCGGTCCATCTCTGAACATAAGCCTCTCCAATTCGTCGCCATTCGCCTCTGTCGATCGTCTGGCTCATCCATTGTGTACCCGCCAGTTTCTGGATGTCATCTTTCCATCTCGTTCTTGGCCGTCCTGGGTTCCTTTTAGTTGTTCTTGGCCTCCACTCAGTTGTTTTTTTGGTCCATCTATTATCACCTGTTCTCAGTACATGGCCAGCCCATTTCCATTTTAGTCTTGCCACCCGTTCTGCGATGTCTACAACTTTTGTCTTTTGTCTGATCCATTCATTTGTCTTTCGGTCTTGTAGTCGAATTCCTAGCATTTTCCTCTCCATTTTTCTTTGGGCAATCCTTAAACACTCCATGGTACCCTCATTAAGGCTCCATGTTTCTGCGGCGTACGTTAAGGTCGGTAGGACACATTGGTCAAACACTTGTGTTTTAAGGTATTGTGGAAATTTGGAATTAAAGATATCACTAAGTTTTCCATATGCTGTCCATCCAAGCTGAATTCTTCTGGATATCTCCGCTCTCTGACTGTCCTTATCGAACGATATTCTTTGTCCAAGGTACACGTATTCGTCTACGGCTTTAATTGTACTGTTGTTCTCAAGGTCAACATCTGCAACATCATTGGAGTTAGACATTATTTTTGTTTTTGCTACGTTCATTTGAAGGCCGTAGTTTCTGGCGGCACTGTTTAACTCCTGTAGCATGGTCTTCAAATCATCCATATTATCGGCAAGAAGTACAATATCGTCTGCAAAGCGAAGGTTGTTTAGTTTTTCACCATTGATGTTAACACCCTTGGCCTCCCATTCGAGTGTCTTAAAGACATCCTCCAGGGCTGTAGTGAATATTTTAGGGGATATTGTATCTCCTTGTCTCACGCCTCTCCGCAAATTGATTGGATCAGTTCCCCCGAATACTTGTACTGTCATGGTTGCGTCATGGTAGAGAGCGTTGACCAGCTGTACGTATCGGGTGTCTATAATGCATCTTCCTAGAGCATTCATAAAAGCCCATTTTTCAAGTGTATCGAACGCTTTCTCAAAGTCGATAAAAGCGAGGAAGACCTGTTGATTATACTCCAGTGTTTTTTCTATTATTTGCCGTAATGTGTGGATATGATCGATCGTACTGTACCCCCCACGAAAACCGGCTTGTTCCACTGGCTGGAATTCGTCAAGCTTGTTGGTAACTCTGTTCGTTATTATTCTTGTCAGGAGCTTGTATGTATGAGATAGCAATGAGATCGGCCTGTAGTTTTTAATATCTTCCTTGTCTCCTTTCTTATAGAGGATAATTACGTCCGCGTTTTTCCATGCTTGAGGTATTTCGCCTTTATCCAAGCAGTCATTGAAAAGTTTTTCTAGATATCCCAATAGTTTTGGGCCTCCCAATTTGATATATTCGATTATTATATCTGCTTGTTTAGTAAGCGATAATCCAAAACTACCCTTAACTTTTTTACCCCATTATGATCTGCTTTTTTGGGCACTATAAGTAATGGTGAATTCCATTCTGAAACTGCTCTTTCGCATATCGCTCATCCGGAAGAAAACCGTCACAACTCAAAAATATCTAAAATCGAGGTTTTTATTCGAAACTACCAAAAATAACCTATTTTATTCAATAGAAAATCGTCCCATCTCAGCTTTCAAAGCTAACCGCTAGATGGCACTTGTGTCATTTTGACATTGAGGCAAAATGGACTTAGTTTAGCGGAGTAAACTGGCACATCTCAGTTATAATTCAGACACCAAACAGGACTGTCGTATGATTCCGCCAAAAAGTGTCACATTTGGGTTTACAACAGCTGGTGGATTGATGTTTTTGGAAGAAAAGTGTCATAATTCGTGTTGCAACGTTAGTGGGTCTTGTGTTTTTAGAAGAAAACCGTCATATTTCTAGGTGAGTCACTTTTCATCTGAAGGTTAGGTAGTCGATACTTTAAATATTTTTTCGTTAACAGTTACATTTTAGGTTATGTCGTTCTTCTTATAAATAATTCTAAAACAATTTAAAATGTTGTATAGTATTTTAGGATGTGTCACTTTTCTGGCGAAACCAGCTATCAAACTGCTGTCAAGCCAAATAAATATTTTGAAATATGTCGTTTTTGTACCGGAATTAAAGTAACCGCCGTCTTAATTATTTTAATAACCAAAAACAAACAAAAAATAACACTTTTTTTTACTCATCTATACTATTATCATATTTTTTGTTAGCCTGTAAATCGATTGAGTCGCCTTCGGTCTCCTACTGGTTTTATTTCTGACAGTTTTTAAAATTATTCCAGTTATGGAGTTCTACAGTAGGACAATAAAGATGGTAAAGGCGGCCCAATTACTTGCACCATTGTCTGAAAATGCAGAAATACCACAGATTAAAGAAGATTGTTAAGGAGGTTCAGACGGACTTGCACAAAACAATAAAAACGGCTCAAGAAGATGTAAATAAAAAAGTGGTAATAGTCCCGCGACAAGAAGACTCTGCTGAGATAATTGAATCAGAGGTACCGGAAATGAAAAAGCAAGAGCGGAATTTGAATCGAACACAAGATTTGCAATCAGAAAGTTTTGCACCAATGAGAAGTCAAAATAAAACGGAAATACCTACATCCAGCCAAAAGCAGTGTGCGCAACATAATTCAATGTATAACCATTAATTACGGGAAGCAAGTCCAAGTGCAATGAGTAACCTAAAGTTCCAAGTTTCTGAGTCTGAAGAACATCTCTCTAACTGTGATGATTCTATTGCTGATCCTAATTTTAATTCTTCTACTTGTAGTAGCAGTAGTAGTGCTTTTTAAGAAAAAAGGGTGACGTTAGCGACGTAAAATCTTTCGTATTGAAAAGGGCATACCAGCGTAAATCAGGAGTTACCGAAAAAAAAATCACTTTTATCATTGTTTAACAACCCCAAAAAATGCACTGTTCCAAAAACCTATTTTGATTATTATAGCATCTTATAAAATCCTTTGTTTCAAATGTAGGTAACACAGTTACAGTCTTATGAATAATGCTTTCTTAATAATCTTCAACAAATTATTTCTACAGTTTCTAGTTTTTAAGTTGATTTATTTGTTTTTTTAAGCTTTCCCAGGCTAAATTACTATTTTTATTATTAGAACAGCGTTCTGTTTACTAGTTTAAGTTTTTCATTTGCCACGTTAATTTAATTACAATTTTTGTAAAATGATTATACTTACCTTCCTAATGTTCTTCTTTCAATAAAAAATTATTGTTACATTTCTATTTTGTATTATTTCTAAATATCGTATATATTATTCAATCGAAAAGTGACATATCTTGGTTTTTCTTTATCAGAAAAATTAAAAATCACGTCAATTATACAAAATAACAACCCTAGAATGTTAAAAGAATCCAGCAGATAACTTACTCAACAGAAACATAATTATGCAATGGAGAAATGCACTATATTATTTATTTCAAACTTTCATTTGCCTCTACTTAAAATTAACCTTTTTTGAGTTGTGACGGTTTTCTTCCGGATGAGCGATATGTCATTTTGGATCATAGTGTCGATTTGTTTATTTATCTCACATTTCTGTGCATGTGGTAACCGGTATGGCTTTACATACACTGGACTGGCGTCATGTTTTAAGTGAATTTTTTGACGGTATAAATTAGTTACTGTTGAAGCATCTCCTTCTAATTGAAAAACATCAGCGTATTTCGCACAAATTTTTTCAATAGAAGTTTTTTCTTCCCTACTTGTTGACTGAGCATTTACCAACTCCAAAACCTTTTCTACACGATTTACAGATATACATTCATCCTTAAAACTACATATCCTAAAAGATGACGAGTTTTCTGTTTTTGGTTGAAAATTTTTTAACCTGACTTCTCGTTCGTTTACGTTTCATATTTTTACTGGTATAAAATTTTTCTCGGGTTTTACTATAATACTGGCCACAATCACTCCTTCACACAATTTTTCATTCAAAATTACACATTCATCGGTGCTTTCGGTATAACAATATTTTTTTACTTCACACCGGGGTGGTATAATCGTATAATCATCGCTATTAGATTGCAATGATGTTTGAATTTTTCTGTCCTCGTTATAAAATGATATTGTGAAATCTTCATAATTTATTATTGCTGCCGTTTTGATGAAAAAATCTGACCCTAATACACCATGCATACTAGAGTCGAATTTATCAACGACACAAAATGTATGTTTAAATTTTTCGTTATTAATAGAAAACAAAATATTAGCTCTTCCCCTTGAAAATGCAGACCCCGTAACACCTTTAATTTTTATTTTATTAGATGTGTCTATTTGACATCTTTCCACATAATCAGCAAAAATACAACTTATACTAGCCCCTGTATCTAGCAAAAATTTTAACTCATTCACTCCATATTTTACGTATATATAATTTAATGCGTTTATATTATAACTACTACCTATTTTGTTGTCATTCACACCTAGACACGAAAAAACTGCTTACTCGTGTCACGTTCATCGTTTACAACATACGCTCGGCGCGTAAAATTTTCTTGACCTTGACCTCTACTGTTGTGTTTGTTTTCCTGATTTTGCCTAGCCATGTGATTTGGTTTGTAATTTGGTTTGTAATTAAATTTTCCGTTTTTTCTGTTTACACCGTGACCTCGCGTAAAAGATCTATGTGTATTATTAAAATGTTTATTTTTCCCGTGAGTGAAAAATAGATTGTTATTTGACTGAATATTAACATTTTTTACTATTTCTTCCTCTTTGGCTGCTATAACAGCATCCTTTAAATTTAAATAATTTCTAGCTTTAACTATAGTTCGTAAGTCGTTGTCCCTAAGTCCGTTAGCAAACGTACTTATTGCAATTTTTTCGTTAACACTTTTTAATACGCTAATAGCATTATCATCGTTATCCGCCGGTGTTATAGTAAGGTCTAACATTAACTGCTCTATTATTTTAGCATAATCTTCTATACTTTTATTATTTTGTTTTGTACTATGCAACTGTGTTGACAAAACGGCTGTTAATTTTTTAGCAATTAAATGTTTGGTCATATCAATTAATAAATTTTTTACACTGTCATACTCCTTTTGTAACCTTATTTTCGCGGTTTGAGTAATTTTAACTTTTAATATATATTTTATTAAGAATACTTTTCCATTGTTATCCAGCATTTCACTGTATAACTCGATAGCATCAATAAGCTGTTTCGTAGCTTCCTCGGTACCGTCCATAGAGGGTAACAAGGACGCTGCAACCCTAATATAAAATTTTTCAGTCATTATGTCTATTTTACTATTTTTACTAATTTGATCTGCGATGTCTCGTCGCGCTACAATAATTTCCCTAGATTTTTTTAAATACTTGCTTATTCTTAGAAAATATTCTCCTAACTTGGGCTCGTCTTGATCAGTGTTGATCTCCTTTTTAGCCAACTTATTTGTTATCTAATATTTCTAAGTCACTATATAACTTATTTATTCTAATTAAATTTTCACGACGCTCTTTGGGTTCTCGTTGCAAATTTTCGTAAAATTTAATACAAATTTTGTAAAATTCGTCGCACTATGCTAGTATGCTATCCATTAACTAATTATAATCCCCAAAAAAAATGTTTATATTAATTAGTATCTAACCTTTTAATCGTCTCGTCTTGGAGCTAATTTTGCACACTTGGGCTTTCAGATGAGTTATTGGCTTCTTCTGATTTCTTGCTGTACTTTCTTCTCTATATGCTTTTTGAATTTATGCACTGCATATGCCACTATTATGAGTATTACTGCTACAAAGGCCACTATTCCCAAATCCTCTTTCCAAGTCACTGCTACTGCACCATCTTGCACGCCATTTGAGGTGCCTCCGCTATTGCCTGCTTGGCTAATGATGACTTCCTCCTTTGTTTGAGATGATCCCATTATTTCACACTGCAATAACTTTGTACCACACTGTAATTACTTTAAATTTGGTACGACTGGCATAGAATCGACTGGTATGATCGCCATGTAATGTTCTTGGTTCGTTGTGTAACAATGTAGTCAGGATACGATAAGAAAACGACAGTATCTAGTTCTACATAATAAATACTATATTTAATCAGTCTTCAATTCTCATATATATACAATGTTACAATGTACGAGGAACAACCTTTCAAGTAGTTGTCCTCGGTCAATTACCGTTCATGTTATCAATAATATAATACTATACATTAAACAACACATTCCTAATGTAAACATAAATGGATCAATGGCACCTCCGGCATTGACTCACTGATGGTCAATTGCCTAGTGAACTTGGTGGCGCCATTTAGCCATTACAACGCCCATAAAGTTTTTATCTATAACCTTGATATAGAATTTGACGGCATATTAGGCCTAGATTTTCTAGAGCATTACGAGTGTGTAATAGACCTTAAATCTGAAGAATTATTAACAAACTTTAAAACTATCCCCTTGCACAAAGTAAACGCAAATTTTAAGGAAAAGCAAGGAACTAATAAAGCGGACGTGCGTAATACAATTTCTATAGAAGGGCGAACTGAACAAATATTTAAAGTAAAATGTGACTTGTCCGATGCGGATGCTATACTGCACGCCCAAGAAATAGATAAAGTTAGGTTACCACATGCACTTAGAGCAAATAAAGACGGTGAATTTTTAACGTCTGTTATCAACGCTAATGCGGTTTCTAAAACTATAAATTTTTCGAACCTCTCGATCGAACCATTAGAAGATGTCCAACCCATCCTAAGTCTAAACTGCTCAAGAATTGGAAATCCAGAACCCATTGATAGGACAGAAATAATAAGAAATGAATTAAGAACAGAACACTTCAACCAGGAAGAGAAAGAAGAAATACTACAACTATGTTTAGAATATGCAGACATATCCACAAGTGCACAAAGAAGAGGTAAAAACACAAATTGGAAAAATGTTAGACCAAGGTATCATCCAACCATCTGTATCACCTTGGTCTTCCCCAGTTTGGGTCGCCCCTAAGAAACTGGATGCCTCTGGAAAGCAGAATTGGCGCGTAGTCATAGACTACCGTAAACTAAACGAACTAACGACTGATGATAGATATTCACTCCCCAATATCTCCGATCTCTTAGACCAGCTCGAAAAATGGCAGTATTGCCCAGGCTGAACTGTTATTACAAAGATCAAGAGAAGAAAATAGATTAAAAGTAACTGTTGAAAATGATAATTTACTTCGGAGGCATGGTAGATTTGTCAGTTTAGAAAATCACCATCTTCCTGATTTCCCACATCTAACTTTAGAATATCTTCGGGACCTTACAGTTGGAACGTACCAGTTAAAGTTAGCGCCATCATATATACAAGATACGACACAACGAGAACGGAATGATGATTTACAAATTGATTTGGCAAATCAGCTTGCCAACACCATTCGATTAAGAATATGGTCAAGATTTCAAAACCGAGTTAAATATCAGATCTGGATCGAATATCGCCATGAAATAAATGGATATTACTGTACTTGCAAATCAGGAGCAAGAACCGTTGGGAATTGCGCACATGTGGCCAGTGTCTTGTGGTTTTTAGGATATTCAAGATTTGAAAATAATATTAAATATCCCTCAGTAATGCTACTTGAACATATTGCTGATGTTGCAAATAGACACCATGACAATGTTCCAGTTATTATAGACTAGTTAACATTTTATTGATAAAGTTATTTTATACTACGTTCACCCAATAACACTTTTCGTTGGAACGATCCGAACCTCGCCCATTACTGAAAATACGAAAAATAATTTTGTGTTTGGGAATATTTCGGAATTGGTTCAGTAAATAGACCTGTTAATAATAAGAATAACAAACATTCCAGAATTATTTGTCAACGAGTATTCTGCACTGAGCAATGATTACTATTTAATACCAGAAAAATATGTATTTAAATAAAAATGTATTCACAATAAATCCGTAGCACTCGGTACATAATATATGGAAATAATATTTTAATTAACTATAGTTAACATATGCAAAATAAATTGTTTTTACCATTTATAATATACAGGGTTATTACAAACGCGAAAAGCAAAATTTTTTTAAAATTTGTGATGGATTTATATAATTGTGTTTTTTTTTTCGATACCCAGTAAAACCATATTCAAAATAATTATTATTTTCTTCCTAGATGACTCGTCTAGTAATTTAAAACAGAAGAACACGAATTTATACGACCAGAGTGTGATTTAAAAAACCGCAAGTTAAACAGGTCTTAATTTCTAAAAATTGCACGCACGCCTATGAGTCCTTGTAGTGGCGAAACCATCCAATTGATCCCCCCCCCCCCCCATTTTTTTTTGGAAAATCAATCTAGGGGTTAGGAGGTACAACATACCAAAAATTGGAGCAATTTCACCGAAACCACTTTTGTGTGTATTTTGTGCGTGGTCCTTTAAGACTGTGAAAATATTTTTTCATTTTTATGCCCAATATTTGATGAGGTGATATGTATGGGAGATTTTAACTGTGTCTTTTTAAACCCTAACAATATTGTCACCTTTTGCTTAGAATCCTATAACTTATTTCAAATTATCAATAAGCCGACAAGAATAACAAAAAATACGAGCAAGTTACTTGATCCTATTTTCGTTACATCTAAAGAATTGGTCATTTCCAGTGGTGTTATAAACACTAATCATATTTCAGATCATGGCCTCACTTTTTGTGATTTTTCAATTGAAAAGCGGAAAGCTTCGCAAAGGTTTATCAAGGTGAGATCTTTTGAAAACTTTGATCAACAAAAATTTGATGTCGATTTGAGACAGCTCCCATGGCATTTGTTGCTTAGAGAGAGAAATATTGATAGAAAGGTTGAAATATTTAATAGCTGTATTCTGTCATTATATGATCGTCATGTCCCAATAAAAGAAGTAAGGCTTAGTAAGCCCAAGGCTCCTTGGCTAACGCAAAACTTAAAATTAGTTATGAAGGAACGTGAACTGGCCATGGAAAAGTTTAAGAAGACTAAAAATGAGCTAGATCATGGTAGATATAAGGACCTCCGTAACTTTGCCCTTACATGTCTTCGCAGGGAAAAAAAATCTTATATTGATTCATTAATGAGAGATAAAAAAAATCCTAAGAGACTTTGGTCTGCATTAAGAGATTTTAATATAAAATCTAACAATTCGACTGAAATTCCTAAACACCTATCTGATCCTCAACAGATCAGTACCTATTTTTCAAGGTTTTTGCATACTGTATCGAGTTACTGTCAAAATTGACAAATTGATTACTATGAATCAAATTTCTATAATGATTCCAAATCTTTTAGTTTTACTATGGCTACTCCGGAAGAAGTGGGTCGTATTTTACGGGATTTGCGTTCCAATGCTTATGGCGTTGATGAAATTTCTGCTCAGATGTTAAAAAATTGCAGCCCCTTTATTGATCCTTACATTACTAACATAATTAATTCTTGTATTGAGCAGGGCTACTTTCCTCAAATTTGGCGTGTTGCTGTCGGCAAACCTTTGCCTAAAAAAACTAACCCAGAAAATTTCTCTGATCTGCGCGTCATTAGTATTCTCCCAGCTATTTCAAAAATTCTGGAAAAAATTTTATACAAACAAATTTATAATTTTATAACTGTAAATGGGATCTTGCCCAACTTTCAAAATGGATTTAGGAGGAGGTATTCCACAGCGACTGCCCTGGCCACAGTAGTCAGTGACATACCTAATCGAAGCATGTGATAGGGGTGAGGTTGCGGCGCTTGTTTTGTTGGATTTTTCGAAGGCGTTTGATACCATTGATCATAAATTAATGTTAGCCAAGCTCAAATATTATGGGTTTGACGATCTCGCCTGGAAGTTGTCCCAGTCATATTTGATTGGAAGAACTCAAAGCATAACTCTTAATGGAGTAGTTTCATCACAGACGAGCATACTGTCTGGGGTTCCTCAGGGTAGTGTTTTTGGGCCCTTATTATTTTTAATTTATACGACTAGTATTCTAAAATCTATAACTTATTGCAGTGCTCAGGCCTACGCTGATGATACACAACTCTATGCTCACTTTAATGTCAATAATGCTCATAATGCTGAGTCATTAATTAATAACGAACTAAATAGTGTTTATGAACTGTCATTGGAACATAACCTTAAATTAAATGCAGACAAGTCTTATGTGCTGTTCTTTGGCGCAAAAAATAGGGTAACTTTGGTTAAACAACAGTTAAGTCAAAGGGCATTCATTAACCTTAAACTTTTGTATTCTAATAAACACTTATTAAACAAAACTTTAAAACGTAATTTATGTGAGAGCCTAGTGTTATCACATTTTAACTACTGTGACTTTATCTATGGCCCCTGTCTGGATCTTGAGTCCAGGGTTCGTATTCAAAAGATCCAAAATAGTTGTTGCAGATTTGTTTGCGGTCTCCGAAAATATGATCATGTATCTCCCAAAATAAAAGAATTGGCTTGGTTAAAAATGAATAAGCGCCGAAATCACCATTTGGTAAATTTTACCCATCAGCTTGTTACGAGTAACCACCCATCCCCTCTCAAAGCAAAGTTTATAGTGCGCCATCACAACCGTGTGCGCAGTAATCTACAAAATGATAGCGTGTTATCAATCCCTAGACACAGGACTTCCCTGTACAAACGAAGCTATGTTTATAATGCAATTATGTTATACAATTCAGTGCCATATGATTTAAAAAAACAAACATCTTATATAAAATTTAAAAAGGAATATAAAAGCTATCTACTCTTAATGTAAAAATGTTAGAATATAGCAAAAAAACAAAATATATAGTGTGTATTATATATTATACCGGGTGTTGCATCGTCGAGCGGGATAGGAAATCCCATGTAATTTTAAATGGGGTCAATTATTGGCTTCCCTAATTATTTTAGAGAAAAATTCTATTTAGGTTTATTAAAGAGCACTAAAACCCACATTCAAAAGAATAACTTTAATTTTTGATGAGCCCGTTTACGGGTTATCGCCGATTTCTTTTTAACTATTTCTCCTTTTTATGGCGCCGTATTTGCGGGCACCAGTCAAGGTAAAAGATGACTGTCAAATAAAGTTGTCATTTTGAAATGTGTGCTTTATTGTTATAAAAACTCGTACATCGAAAATATTAAAGGTGTATTTATGAGGACAAATTAATCTGAATAAAACTAAAATAAAGTATCCAATTACAAGGTTAATTATGACATTTTACATGTTTCAATATTTTACTAATTAATAGGTAGGTACTATTAAATTGTTAGAACTTTAGGATTTAAGAAGAGGTTCAAATATTCCTCAAAATGACAACTTTATTTGACAGTCATCTTTTACCTTGACTGGTGCCCGCAAATATGGGGCCATAAAAAGGAGAAATAGTTAAAAAGAAATCGACGATAACCCGTAAACGGGCCCATCAAAAATATCTAAAGTTATTCTTTTGAATGTGGGTTTTAGTGCTCTTTAATAAACCTAAATAGAATTTTTCTCTAAAATAATTAGGGAAGCCAATAATTGACCCCATTTAAAATTACATGGGATTTCCTATGTCCCGCTCGACGATGCAACACCCGGTAGATATATTATTATATTAAAATTGAAAAATATGAATCTACTACTAAAATGCAAATACCAGAGTCGTTTATGAAGTCACTTACTACCGTCGAGAAAGTTTTAAGTCTTTAAGTCAAAAATTCAAACGTGTAGTAACTGGTGGTAAGGGCTCTAAACCAGTTCCGATATTATTTTCGAATCAACTTCAAAAATTCATAGCCTGTTTACTTGACATTAGAGTTAAAACTAATATTGTTCCTAAATCAAACCCATATTTGTTTGCCAATCCTGGATCAACAGATAGGTGGATTAGTGGAACCAACGTAATTAGCGGCCTGGCTAAGGAGTGTGGTGCTAAAAATCCTTCTATTTTGACGTCAACAAAATTCAGAAAGCAGCTTATGAGCATGGATGAAAATGACATGGAACAAATTGTCAAGTTTATGGGACACACGCCAAAACCCATGCCGAGTTTTCTAGGTACCTGAATAAATGTTTATTAAAATGACGTCTAAGGCAAATTACTGTTATGTTTCCTATAGTTAATGAAAGCCGTTTTCGAGATAGTTACCTATTTTTGAAAATTTCGACCAAAATTAAAATGAATTGTTTGCTATACGTATTTATACTAGCTGTTTAAAATTATATTGATTATTTAGTAAAAGCATTAGGTTAAATTCCGTAATAAAGGCATTTTCTTAAAATTATACAGTGTATGAAAAAATTATTGAATGAACAATTTAAACATAAAATGTAAATTTTCTAAGGTTGGTAAACTTAATACAGTTTAAAAGGTAATTAAAAATCAAATCCAATAAGGATATTAAATATAGGGTGTTCTGTTAAAAATATACAAATTATTTTATTTAATTGATAACATGATAACTCTAATCCAAGGTAAGTTTTTTCATACCCTGTATAATTTTAAGAAAATGCCTTAATTTGAGCATTCAACCTAATGCTTTTACTAAATAATTAATATAATTTTAACCACCCAGTGTAAATACGTACAGCAAGCAACTCGTTTAAATCGTGGTTGGTACAAAATAGTTAAATATCCCGAAAAGGGCCTTTTAGTCCACATAACCGAAATATGCAATAATATGCATGCAGATACAAATTGGGATAGTTTAATTATTAACAAAATTAAAATAATAAATAAAATAGTAAAAATTTGCTCGATAATAATTTATTAATACTTTTAACAAAACAAATTCAGTTAATTCTCAATCATGCAAGATGTGCGTAAAAGTGGGACACGTTATGAGTTTTTATTATCATTAATAATTTTGTTATTTTTTAGATCACCACAGGATATTTTCCAGACGGCAAAAATTCTGTTACTATTAGAAAATGGAAAGGGTCACCAATTTCATGGAAAGAACATAAATGAAATTCACCTTAAAGAAGATATTTATTATAGTTCAGAGTCTGAGTTTAATGACGACGATGAGGAAGAAAATATGTCTCTTTCGGAACGGGTTGTAAGCAGAATATCAAAAAAACATGTAACAGAAAAATCTCACAAACGCGATGAGTTAGGTGGAGTGGCCTCAACCTCAAAAGTTATGGAAAGTATGTACGAGGAAGAAAATAATGGCGAAAAAGACAAATATCTGAAAGAAAATGTTGGACGGGAAGAGACTTATCTGGAAACGATGATTCAGAAGAAGATGCGAGATATAAAACATCTAAAAAACAGTCTCGTCGAACCGGAAAAAGCAAAAGTAATCTAAAATTATATTTTTTTTTTAAAAATTGATATCTGACGTTATTTTTTATTGTATTTTTAGAAACTGAAGGGAGGCGTCAATGGTCTGCAGAAGAAAAAAAAATTGGTTTTGGACCACTTTAAAAACCATGTCAAAAAACTTATTACGCCAAAGAAGGCAGAATGCGTAGAACTTATTACAAAAAATTTAGATACATTAAAAGACAAAGATTGGGTTAAAGTTAAAACTCTAGTATATAATACTTTCCGACAAAAATAAAATTATTTTTCAAAAAATTGTTTCTTTTTATTTCCTAACTCGATTTTATTAAGACTTTGCTGGTTCGTATACAATAATATAAATTTTTAGGACGCCCCGGGTCGGGCGTCGTAAGTCGGTCTTGGGCGTCACATCATCTGGAAGATATCGCCCTTCGGGCGTCGTATCATATGGTTGGTACGTCTATATTGTGGAAAAAAAGTATGGACTACCCTGGATATTTACGTTACGTTTAGTTTTCATGAGAAACGCTCGAACACGTCGATTTAGTTTTTTATTCGCCTCCTTTCTAATTTAATTCATTTGTTTTTTTATTGACAGTTGTCAAAGATGTGACGTCATCGACATTTCTTTTTATTGGCAACATACGGCTTGTGATACATCATTCGAAAGCTCTTATTTTACACAGTATGTTCCTAAATTTTGGCGAGATTCTCTAAAGCCATTTCAAAATGGCGACCGATAAATTGTAAATAAATATATTTATTTAATTTGGCTCAAATAGTACTTTGATCGTAGTAAGCTTTGAAAAACAAAACAAGCAAACAAAAATAAAGTGTCAGAATTGACAATAGTGTGTTACACGAATTTTTATGTATTTTGATAAAAAGAAAAAGGGAAAGAGAGTGTTAATTAGGAAAGATAAATATTTTAATTAATTAGTTGGTTTTTATGAATATTACGAAGAGAAAAAAAAAGGAGAGAGATCAGATGGCTCTTACATGAGCAAATGCTGTTGTCTTCAGGGCTGCGGCCGACTCGTGACTAGCTCATATGGCCGGCGAGTGGTGTGGGTAAAACTAAAGGGGGTGCGCCACCTATTTTGGGGCCCTCGAGTCGAGACAACAACACTGATTAACTAAATAAAACAGGAAACGTCACGAACGTCAAGAAAACACCAGACTAAACTCTAGAATCTATTTAGAAAATAATACTCATATACAATTTATTCAGACAATACCGAATGAAGCACCGAATTGACCATAAATAAGTAAATAAAAAGGCTCCAGCATGAACCGAATAAACGGGGTAATCGTAATACTAAATATTAACTAAAACGGGGTTCTATATAATATCATTACACCTTATTACCAGTCGAACCGAAGAAAACAGGATTAGAACGACTGAAATTAAATATGTATGGTACTGCTCCAAACAGCTGACTTTTAAAAGTTGAAAGTTACAGAATTTGAGGTTATACTAAAATGAAAAGTAAAAATGTGATGTTAAATTAAGCCGGTACATGTAAAATACTGAATTAAGAAAGCCATTGACATTAATTGTGATAATTGCGGGTTAAGGTGGAGTTCCAGAGTGGATTTCCACGACCTAAGCACGTTTTGAATGCGCTTTACTGGTAGTAAGACAGCACAGACAAATAGAAAAACCTGATATGAGGCTCGCCAAACTCCATTCCACTGGCACTGCTACTGGAGAGACTGGCTCAAGTTAGCCTCTATGTATCGCCAGGCCTTCGAGGACTCCTCGACGGATGAAGAGGTGCTAAGCTCGGGTATTCAGCAAAGTGACCGCAGGCACCAGCGGTATGCCACAAGCAGCAGGGTGGAATGCAGGATAATGCAGTCCAAAGCGACATAGGCGTATGCCAAACGCAGGCAGGACAGCAGGACAAGAATAGGCAGACAAAAGGGTGTGAAGAAAACAAAAACGTGATAAGAAAAAAAAAAAGAAAAAGGTCTGAAACAAAAGCAAAGCATGCAATGGCTGGCTACAATATGACGTGAATGGTAAGAAATAAATGATACTTAAACCCTATTTAACATTATAAAAAGCAAAGCTGCTTATCTCTTGCAGAAGTAATGATCTAAAACTCACCTGAGATGGTAGTTGGCCTTTCTCGTAGAAAATAAATCGAAATTTGAGGAGAAACCCGAAGCAATTAAAACAGCAAAATTGCTTTCGGCGCTGAATAAACTTGGCCACCGATAAAATGCTTGGGCCCCCAAATTCCTCACTAAAATGGCGAAAATAGCGCCAACGGTCCAAATCGCACCACTGCAGGAACCAAAGTGATTCTAGAAAAAGGGTTTTCTCCTTCCAAAAAGGCGGGTAAGTTTGACAGTCAGAGTTTTAGGGAATTTTTGCTTTACTTGGCAGCTTTGACATATGACACAATAATAACAACAATAAACTAAGGACGGTTAATTAATTATCTTTAATTAAGAAAATATGAAGAAAGTTAGCCTTCCACACAACGCTCCTGATTTAATAAGGGTAAATTTAAGGGGCTGAAGAAGTTTCTCTAACTTTAATATGTCATATCGTCAAAGTGTCTGTTACCATTGGTTTCGTGTTTTTAGCCTTCAAGCATGAAACTAATGCCTTTAAAATGGATGGGGTTCTAGTAGAAAGACCCATATGGTGTAATAATTAACTCAGAAACAGCCTGAAGAACCGGTAGGACTAAGAAAAAGATATTGGTTAATGAGAAAACTGAAATTGTAAACTGTATATTTATTTTTTTGAACAAGGAGGCTCTGAAGGAAGTATCTGTCTTGATTTTTATCATTAAATCAATTAATTTTATGAAGAAGGGGGTGAGTTTAAAAATAAATGACTATTATTCTAATAGCGGTAAATTTGACCTGTAACAACACCTCCCCTTCTTCGGAGAAAAAGTTTTTTTCGGTTCTGACCTTACAATATCTACTAATAGCTCTTAAGCAAAAAAAATATACATACTCGCAGACTACGAGTACCTACTCATACATTCATATACGCTTACGTATTGTATATTTGGGTAAAGTTAACCAACTACAAACCAAAAAAATTTAGGCGAAATTAATTGTAAAAAAAAATATTTGCACATGGCTTTGATAACCAAAACAAAAAAAATGTATGTGCAATCAGTTGGAGAAAGAAATATTTACATACGGTTTAGATAACCATTAACAAAAAAAATAATTTACAGCAGGAGGGAGAGAATATGCAAACGCGGTTTAGATAACCATTAGCAAAAAAAAAGAAAATAATTTAGGGGAATTAACTGGAAGAGAGAATATTTACACGCGGTTATGGCAATAATTTGTATTTAAGAGGGGTCATCTGGAGGATGGGCCTTGAGGTCCTTGGCATGCCAAGCCCTAATGTTTCGTCCGTTCTCGTTGACGAGTTCGTACGACCAGGGAGACAATATCTTTTTAATTAGGCAAGGACCGACAAACTTTGGCGCCAATTTTGAAGTAAATTGCTTGGTCGCATCCGATAGAACATAATTTCGTTTCCAGACCCTCTGGTTGACCTGAAATTTATCGTCGCGCCGCCTTAAATTATAAACGCGCCTACTTTTTTCATACGCCTGGAAAAATCGCTTCTGAACGTCACTAAATACCTCCTGAAGTGCCTGTGATTTCGCAACCGGATCTAGGGGCGGATCGTTAATAATCTCGGAATCGTCATTAGAAAAATGTACCTCGCGGCCAAACATTATGAAATTCGGTGTCATGCCCGTGACTTCGTGACGCGCGGATCTTAAAGCAGCTCCAACTTTGGGTAGGAATTTTTCCCATTGTTTATGGTCCTTATCCACATAACTAGATAACATGGTTTTTAAAACCCGGTGAACTCGCTCTACAGGGTTCGCTTGTGGATGGTAAATGGCAACATATTTGAGAGTTATGTCGTACCTCTCCATACACTCTTTAAAAAGCTTGCTCCTAAACTGAATTCCGTTATCAGCAGTGATCTTTTTGGGAGCGCCGTAAATTAAAATAACGTAGTTTTCAAGATAGCGGACAATACCTGAAGCTGTCGCAGATCTCAAGGGGAAAAAGAGGACGTACTTACTAAATACATCACAAACGGAGAATATGTAGTTGTATCCTGACGAAGAGCGAGGTAAAGGCCCAACTAAATCAATACTGGCGATCTGCCAAGGTCTTGAAGTAGTCGGCTGAGCCCTTAAGAGATGACCTGCTGGCGCTTTTTGCTCAGGCTTAGTTTGCAAACAAACACGGCAACGGCGGATATAACGGGCAACATCAGAACGGTTACTTCAAAGAGGTATAGTTATTTAGTAATTCATTTTTGGACCAATATCCTATAGACGACATGGTTAAGGTTTGACCACAAGATGTCAACGGAAAAGACCACAGAATTATAACTATCGGTTATTCTCATTCAGAGTGGAAATTAAAGAAAAGGGAAAGTTATTTGTGTTAATCACACAATAATTTATTTTTCTGAAAAAAGTAATCCTCGAGCCGGGAACGAACCAACAACCTCTGCATATCCAGTGCAACGCGCTACCAATTGCGCCATCAAGGATGTTGGAACTCAACAGCTTATTGGGAATTACTTTAATCAGAAATTAAATCGTACTGAGAAGGGTTACTTCAAGGAGGTATAGTTATTTACTAATTCATTTTTGGACCAATATCCTATAGACGACATGGTTAAGGTTTGACCACAAGATGTCAACGGAAAAGACCACAGAATTATAACTATCGGTTATTCTCATTCACAGTGGAAATTAAAGAAAAGGGAAAGTTAATTTGTGTTAATCACACAATAATTTATATTTCTGAAAAAAGTACTCCTCGAGCCAGGATCGAACCAAGAACCTCTGCATATCCAGTGCAACGCGCTACCAATTGCGCCATCAAGGATGTTGGAACTCAACAGCTTATTATATATATATAAACTAGTGAATATTGGGGAGTGCAGCAAATGAAAGAGTACTCTTTAAAGTTATTCCAAGCTTTCGGAAATCGTATATTTTATTTCCATCCTCAGGGAGATTACGATTTATATAAATTAAGATTAGGAGATTTGTTCAAATTAATAATTAGATGTTTTTACTTACAACTTTGTTGAGATTGTTCATGTAGATGTTAATATAATTATTAAAAGACATTCGAGAAGAAAACGTGTTGGAAACCCAAGTCAATCACAAATACAACTACAGTCTGAAGATAATAGTAAAAACATTGTATATGGACGAAGAAACACACAGTTTAAAATAAAATCAAACTTAGTTGTTCACATTTTGAAAAAATTCGTTATTAATTTAAAATTATGAAATTATTAAGCGGGAAAACATGACTTGCGTGTCACAATCTTAAGTGACTAAATAGGTTAGGAAATACTGTCGTTTTTATATGTCATTGAATTTGTCAGAAATATATCTAATGCGGTTTACAATAAGGATAATATTAAATCGAGAAAACCTTTTTTTCGGATTTAAGTGTTATCATGCAGCAGGCCTGAAAGATCGTTATATTGTATTATATGAGGTTTAAAACAGTGTTATTATCATTTGTCTCAATTGTAAGTAAATTTTTATCTAAATGTAGTAGATATGAATAGATTACACTTATATGTTGGATGTCAGTATATATTATAAGGGCTATCCGCCTCCCAACCTCCACTCCACCGCCAAAATGAGGGGCTATCCGCCTCCCGATTTACATGCATTTAACATAGGGAGATTTCCGCCGCGGCTTTAACATGGGTGGCTCTCCGCCTCCGCTCGTGCATATCTTTTACATGGTCGGCTATCCGCCACCCACTTTACATGCATTTAACATAGGGAGATTTCAGCCGCTGCTTTAACATGGGGGGCTATCCGCCACCCGATTTACATGCATTTAACATAGGATGTTTTTCGCCGATACTTTTACATGGAGGGCTCTCCGCCGCTGCTTTTACAAGCATTTACATAAAGCCACCACATCACATTATAATTAGTACTATATACTATAAGATTATTCCTTAATAAATTCTTAATCCCCACTTAAGTGAAGTAGGATAAAAAGAATCGAATATCGAGTAGAATTTTAATGCAAGATTACAATTATGCCTAACATGAAGATATTAATTAGTGAATTGTATGAGGATTTTCTAATATCAGAATCATATTCGCGATTCTATGCTCGAACTGGTAACGACACCGAGGCACAAGATATGGATTTGTATATCACAGAAACAGAGCATACAGATCTATGTAAAAAATGAGCCGCTGCCTGTAAGGAGTTTTTGGAGACTAAAAATTTGTTAAAATTAATGTTAGAATTTAGAATATTAGGTTTAAAAGATAATATTTTAATAATTTGAAATTATATGCATAATAAAGAGTAAGTAGTATATACACAAATGTTTTATTACAATCCATATATTTTACCTAGGGGGGAAAAAAGAACAAACAATAAAATAATAGAAAATATTAATTTATTATTAGTAAATGTACCAGCCACTCAGTGTCTGTTCCGCCAGGATTTATTTGATCATTCCATCTCTCTCGGCTTCTCGAAAGGTCTTACTGGCGGACTGCAACATCTTTGGAGGGATCTGTATAATTATGTTGTTCGCTAGAACGTATGGGTAGTGGATCATAGGTCTTGGCTGAAGGGTTTAGATCCCAGCTGTGGTCGATTGAAACAGGTGCCCATCCCAACTTATTTTAATGACAGCCAACGTTCCAACCCCTTGGTGTCTGTTCCGCCAGAATAAATTGGGACATTCGGTCTCTCTCGGCTTTTCGAAAGACCTTCCTTGCGGACTTCGACATCTTTGGAGGGACCTGTCTAATTATGTTGTTCGCTAGAACGTATGGCAGCGGATCATAGGTTTTGGTTGGAGGGTCTAAGTCCCAGCTGTGGTCGATTGGAACGGGTGGACTTTGTTCGTCCCAACTGTGGTCAATTGGAACGGGTGGACTTTGCTCGTGCCAGCTGGGGTTGATTGGAACAGGCGGACTTTGCTCATCCCAGTTGAGGTCGGATGAAACGGGTGGACTTTGCTCGTCCCAGCTACGATAGACTGGAACGGGTGGTCTTTGCTCGTCCCAACTATAGTCGATTGGAACGGGTGGTGCGATCTCATTCCAGCTCTCGTCAAGCAAGATTGATATATTATTTACTCTAGTAAACATAATTGTTACTGGTATCGATTGCATACGAACGGGCCCTATATATACTGTGTATAAACAGGATTAAAACAGACATTAACATTTACCCTTTCTGTCTTATTCTTAAATCTGCCTTAACAAATCAACTTTCTCTTAACGCGACGACCCAAAGAAACAAAGAAAAACAATTTTCCTATACAGAAAAAGAAAAGATATGATAAATGCTAAATATGGGTCATATCTTTAGAGACAATAAAGAAAACAAATAGGAAGAAGGATGATTTCCACACTTGGAGACAAACACAAATAGTTACTAAAAAAAAATGTTACAAAAAAGTGGTAGTACATTAGAAACACTTTGAAACATTATTCATATAATCAATAGCAATAAGAATCTAATAAGAAAACATTTTACTTTATATTTAACAAGAATAATTAGTAGATATAATCTATATTTAACTATATGACATTTACGAAATTTAAAATATTAGCCTCGAGCGATCACAAGTAACTTTTTATTTTTAAACAGCAACACCGGATTTATTTTCATGACATTTGCTAAATTTTAAAAAATTAAAAACATGTTAATTAATATACTGGTCTCGGACAATCGCGCAAGTGACCTTTCAATATTAAACGATGGAACAGGATCAGTTATTAATACTATAAATAAGCAATTCGCGTTGTGTTCTTTACTTAAACGTTTGTGTAATGAATACCTCGTCTAGTGACTCTGTGAAACCGCACACTAATATATTACAAAATATTCTAATTCCGACAGAAAAGGTGAGTGATGATATTTGTATAAACAAGGAATTTATTTGTTTTTCGCCTCAGTTTAACGCTCAAGAGTGTAATCTTTTTGATCAAGATTTATGTTTTACCTCGGAAATTGATCAAATTATTCAAGGAACACTTTTCCAAGATAACGTAGTATCGTCAAATTTAGAGGAAAGCTTTGAAAATAATTTTGAACTTTTTAGAGATAACTCTTTAGAATTATCAAATTTATCAAAGGTTGCTTCTAAACCAGAAGTATTTATAGATCAAGGTGGTTTGGATTCAGCAGAAAACAATATTGTAAATGATTTTGATGTGCTTAATAATGAATTAATTCCTTGTAACGTGTCATCACAATCTAATATAGGGTCAATAATTAATAGTCCTGAACAATTTAATTCAATTTCAACACAAACAAGAAATACACGTTTGAACGCACAAACGCAAACGGAAGAAAGTAAAAATGAGTTGAGTATCCAAAAATCTGTATAAGATAAACTAAGAAATAAACGTAAAACTAAAGCGACTTTAATGAGCTTGCAATTCTGTTTAAATGACTTTTACAACATCCATTCAAAAAATTTTACAGGTAGTGAAAGACAAAAATGGGCAAAAGTTATGGAAGTATTTGGAACAAGTGTTAACGTTATAGCTCAGAATTTTTCTTAGTATTTTGTTATTGTAGTTTAAATTCCTCCCACAAATTTTTTTTTTCCTTATTAAAAGTAAATTTGTGTGAAATAATATTCAATTAGAACTGGTTAGTCAAAGGTTGCGTGACAAAGTTTAACACAAATTTTAAGACAGAGAAAATGGTATTCGAGTGCAAAACTTGCAAGAAATCGTTTAGTAGAAAAGACAGTTTACTACGTCATTTGCGAAAGTGTTGTGATATGAGCCGAAACAAACAGCAAATATCTGATATGGAAGTAAAAAGACCGAAAACTTCTAAGAAAACAGGTAATACCAATATTTTATATTAATTGTACTAATACTACTAACAATCGTAAAAAAAAACAAAATGCGAATGCCACACTTCTTCCATAATATGTTATCTTTAATATGTTATTTATTTTTTTTGTTTTAGAATCAGCAACGAAATATTGTATCGATTGTAAAAAGATGTTTCCTAAAATGTTATTTACAAGTCATCTACGTTCAAATGAACATAAAAATATTGCGGCTGTACTATCAAATGGAATTGAAAGCATCAAATCGGCATTTAAAGAAAGAATAATATCATACAGAATCAAGTCTGAAGGATTTCATATCAATGTCAAGCAATTTTTTGGGGACATTTTTCAGAAACTAAAAGACTTACTAGAAGTAGAGATTCAAAAACACAACTGCACGAAAACTAATTTGGAATTATTTGGATTATATATAAACTCTATAGTCTTTCAACACGCAATTTAAAGCACTCTGTCAGGCTTCTGACCTAACCCTATATATTGATGATATGAGTAAGATAATCGACGTTAAAGCTGATGATATGGCAGAAAGAGATTCAGGTATAAAAAATTAGTTAATTACTATATCTTGATAATATGACTCTATTGCTTGGGTTAAATTTTCGAAAATAGTTACAAAAGTTTTTTCTTTTTTTTTACAGGATGGAGCTTGGTCAACATTTTACATTTGGAAGTTAACATTAATAAGTATAACCCACTCAAAGCTTCCTCACATATTGAACTGCCCAGGGATATTCAGATGAAGGGAGCCATCGTCAATATAAGGAACAATGACCAATTTTGTTTTTTCTGGTCAATTGTGGCAGCCTTACACCCTCCTACAGGATTGGAGTTTGAGACGAGTTCATATCCACACTTTACGACAGTATTAGATGTCACAGGTATCGATACACCCGTAAATATTAGGAACATCTCAAAATTTGAATTACAAAATAATATCTCAATTAATGTTTATGGCTTAGAAAAACTAAAAAATAATAAGTCTAAGCATGAAGTGATTGGACCTTTACATTATACCAAAATCATACAAATTAATCATGTTAATTTATTGTTAGTAAGCGATGAAGATGGGAATTTCCATTATTGTTTAATTTCTGATTTGTCTAGATTAGTTTCTAGACAAATAACAATACATCACCAGAAAAAGCATTTCTGCGACGGATGTCTAATATATTTTTCAACCATTGAAGAATTAAATAGACATACTATGTATGACTGCGATCATATTCGTATTAATTTACCAACAACAGAAAACAAAATAGATAAATTTGGCAACTCAATACCTGGAAATATTTTAAAATTTACAAATATTGAAAAACAAATGGAACTTCCCTTTGTCATTTACGCAGATTTCGAATGTATCCTTAAGCCTTTAAATAATATGCCCAACAATCTGGAAACTAACCAACCTTACACGTTGAAACAATACGAACATATTTCGTACTCCTTTGCTTACTATGTAAAATGTTCTTTTGACGATAAGGCTTCCAAATGTGAACTCTATCGGGGTATGGATTGTTCTAATGTATTTATAAAATTGATCGAAAGAGATATTCACGATATTTATAACAAGTATTTACAACATACGAAACCAATGCATCCTTTAAGCGAATTAGAAAAATTACATCATAATTATACAAACGAATGCCACATTTGTAAAAAAATAATCAAAACGGATGACGAGAAAGTTGCTGATCATTGTCATCTAACGGGAAATTATAGGGGACCTGCGCATTCGACATGTAATTTAAATTTTAAGATACCAAGTTTCATTCCTGTCATATTACATAACCTAAAAAATTACGATGCCCACCTATTTATTAAAAATCTCTGCCAAAAAAAAGAACGATTGAAGGTAATTGCACAAAATAAGGAAAAGTATATAACATTTCAGAAATTTATTGAAGTAGGCTCTTATTTTGATAAAAAAAGTGGAAAGCAGAAAAAAAAATATTTCAGCATTCGCTTTATAGACTCCTTTCAATTTTTACCATATTCCTTATCAAAACTATCAGAAACTTTAAAAGACGATCAATGCATAGAAATATCAAAGTATTTTAAAGACAAGGAAAAATTTGATTTTATTCGTCAAAAAGGTGTTTTTCCCTACACATATCTCGATAGTTATGCAAAATTATGCAATGACGCCTTACCCGAAAAAGAACAGTTTTATAATGACTTGATAGACGAACATATTAGTGACCAAGACTATGATCGAGCAAAAGATATATGGAATTTGTTTGAGTGTAAATCCCTTGGTGAATATTCTGATGTTTATTTAAAATCTGATGTTTTACTTTTAGCTGATGTCTTTCAAAATTTTAGGAAAACTTGTCTCAATACATATAATCTAGTGGCGTATCTGAGTTTTCCTAGTTATAGTTTTGATTGTTTTTTAAAATATACTGAAACGAATTTAGAACTTTTGACGGATGTTGACATGTTGCATTTTTTTAAAAATAGTGTAAGAGGAGGGGTCAGTACCTGTGTTTGTAGAAAATCGGAAGCAAATAATAAATTCATGCCAACCTATGATGTTTCTAAACCAGATAAGTATATATTGTACGTCGACGCAACAAATTTGTATGGTTTCGCGATGGCTCAACCACTTCCTGAAAGTAACTTTGCTTGGTATCTCCAGAGAAAATTGAAAATTTCAATGTCCTAGACATTTCGAATACATCTGATAAGGGATATGTTTTAGAAGTTGATTTAACTTATCCGGTCGATTTACACGATTTTCACAACGAATTTCCTTTTTGTCCTAAAAATTACGAACCACCCAATTCTAAATGTTCAAAATTAATTCCAAATTTAAGAAACAAGGAAAAATATGTAATTCATTACACGTTGCTTAAACAATGTCTTCAAAATGGACTAAAATTAACTAAAATTCAAAGAATCTTAGAGTTTACTCAATCACCATGGCTAAAAAAATATATAGATTTAAACACAAAATTAAGAAATGAGTCTAAAAACGAATTTGAAAGAAATACCTATAAATTGGCAAATAATAGTATATACGGGAAAACCATGGAAAATGTGGAAAAAAGAATGGACATAAGGTTGGTTACAGAGTGGGCAAAAAATGGGAGAAAAGATGGCGCGGAGAACCTCATTGCAAAACCATATTTTAAAGATTCCTTTGTATATAATGAAAACTTGGCTGCTATTCAAATGCAGAAAATTTTGATCGAATATGATAAGCCGGTGTATGCAGGATTCTCTATTCTGGACATATCTAAAACTGTAATGTATAGTTTCTTTTATGATTTTTTAAAACCATTATATCAAGAAAAGGTGAAATTACTGTACACAGATACTGACTCTTTTATCTTGGAAATAGAAACCGAAAATGTATATGAGGATATCAAATGCCATATCGATGCATTTGACACCTCAAATTACAAATCTAATAATATGCATAACATGCCAATAACAAAATCCATAATAGGTAAATTTAAAGATGAATATGCTGGTGAACTCATCGAAAGTTTTTATGGCACTGGAGCGAAAGCTTATTGCGTTAAAACTTCAAATACTGTAGTTAAAAAAGCAAAAGGAGTTAAAAAAAGTAGCATTAATAAGCAGTTAAATTTAATTCATTATAAGGATGTTGTTAAAAATAACTCTAAAATTTTTTGTAATATGTATTTGTTCAGATCTAGAGCACATACTATTTTTACGGAGAAAGTTAATAAACTAGCTCTAAGTTCAACAGATGACAAACGCTATAAGATTTCAAACTCTTTTGATAGTCTTGCATGGGGTCACCAAGATATCCCACTATATGAGTGGGTTAGGAATCAAGAAGATTAGTAATCCCCTCCTCAATTGTTAGTATATTAAGGTTCACAGCTGTGAAATATTTCAGTCTTAACTAATTAATAATGTGTTTAGAATCTTTTGATAAACAAATTGATAACATATCTTATAGAACATATGATCAAAGACTACGATCGTTTAAAAGATGGAAAGGAAAATTGTCACCTAAAATATTAGCAGTATGCGGATTCTATTATCTGATGATTGAAGATGTGTGCGCTTGCTATTATTGTGGCATAGAAATATTTGATTGGAGATACGAAGACTGCCCTATTGAGGAACATTATAACTTTCATAACAACTGTGATCTAATCGAATGTTTGTGGCGATATAAAATGAAAGAGAAAATATTACAAGAAAGCCAAAATAATTGCAAAATATTAATACCATTGTATATAATTATTCTTGTATTTTCACTATCCATGTTTATACATATTTGTTTTCCTGTAGAATAAACATATAAAAATATTAAATTGTGTTTTAATTACTTAAAATAACCTTAACTGAAGGACGTTGGTGGGGTAGCAGCTATAATAAGAAGTAATTCTTGCGTTATTATTCAGTCAACAGTGTCGCTAACAAGATGTATTCAACATTTAATCAAGGTTGGGGATATTCCACAAACAAAAGTGAGGTAAGCCGCGAAAATAAATTCAATGAAAAAATTTTAAATGCTAAAATTTATTACTTGAACAAATCCTCAACAAAATTTATAAGTGTTGGGTTAAATTTGGAGAATTTTTCCCCCAAAGTAGTTATTGGCGGCCATAATGGTTTCAAAATATTTCTGACCGAAGAAGAGTGGAAAAACTCGTTTAATGATGACACCACTCCAGTAAAATTTGAAAACTTCACAATTTATTTTGAAATGTATCAGCAACAGCCCGTAATAAAAATTAAAAAAAATGATGGCTATTATGTGACTCTTGCTTGTGAATCCATGGATAACTTATGGGCTATTAAGGAACTAATTAATTATAGGATTCAAATAATTAAAAGACAGGAGTTTCCACAATATTTCAATGTGTTTAAAACTAGTCTAAAACAATCAGGGGACTTGCTTACAAATATATATCATGTTTTAAATCCAAACCAAAATCCAAACAGCGAAAATGTATGCACCATGTTAGAGTTAATGACAATATTTCCGAACGAGTTGCAAAATTTGATGACGAAAAATGAACCAAAAAGAAAATACGAAGAAAACAGTGACTTTCAGTGAGCAAAATGAAGTTCATATGCTAGTGGCATGGTCTTTTGCTTATAGGAATGCTCGAAAAAGCAATTTTAGAAGTCAATATCTGGACCAACTACGATTCAAAAGACGAATTCAACAATGTAAAATTGAACTTTCTAATGTTTGAAATGAAAAACATAGAATTATAATATATGATGATATGTTTAAATTTAATTAACAATAAAAATACATTTGATTAACATAATTGTTTTATTTCTCGATTTATATATTACAAAACATCTTTTTTGGGAATCCAGGAATTGTGAGATTTGTCAAGACCTAACCATTTAACAAATACTTGACTTCCTTTTTTTCTTAATATTTTTTCAACTAAATATACGTCGGGATGTTGAACTTTTTGTAACTCTTCTTGATAAAATCCGCCTTCAATATTTTCATTTTTCTCATCTTTCAGGAGATATGTGGTGGGGTTTGTCAGGTTTACTTTTCGTATTTGAAAAATTTCAGTGGACCAATTGGGTGTATAGTCTTTTGCGAACAACTCCCTTTGCTTCGAAATGCGAACAAAGTCATTAACTTTAAACTTTCTACGATCCAAGTCGACTATTTTTTTAAAAGTGAAAGAATTTTGTAATATTGTTTTTTCATTTCCTGGGTTAACATCAACCGGTTTATAACCAGTAGTGCTATGAGTGGTATTATTATATTTTTCAACAATACTTGGCAACGCTGTATACCATTTATAACTACCTTGATTACTTAAATATTTCCACATAATATTTTTAAGAGTTCGATTAACGCGTTCAACTATACTTGCTTTCAGGTTGGAAAAAGTGCTGTAATGATTGATTTTAAACTCGTTCATAAGCTGTTGAAAATCTTTATTGTAAAACTCCTTGCCTAAATCAGTTTGTAAATTTGTGGGTTTACTGGTTTGGTCTAATATTGTTTTCATAGCTCGAGTAACCTCTTTTCCTTGCTTACTTTTAAGGGGTTGAGCCCAGACGTATTTTGAAAATGTGTTTATTACTATTAAAATATATCTATATCCCCTATTTAATTTAGCATAGGGAAGCATTTCTACCAAATCAGCCTGCCACAAGTCGTTAAACCCTCTAATAACCACCCTTCTCCTTTTATAATTTCTCCTAGCAGGTTTATGTAATTCGTCGACAACTGTTTCCTTAGCGAGAGACATTATGTTTTAAGATGATAACTATCCCAATAGCTTTTATATGTGTTATCCCATTCTTTAAGCTTTTCACTTAAAATTACTGTATCTTCTTTAAAATATTCGACAATTTTATCAATATTTTTGCTTACATCATCAAGATCATCTTTAATTTTAGTGTTTAAATATTTTAGTGATATAGCATTAAGTATGGTATCTAGTTCACCCATCCCTTGATCGATCTTATTTATTTCTTCATGTAACTTCTTAACAATGCTTTGTAATAAAGAATTAATACTAATTACAATCCGCCTTTCTGATAAAGGCAGCTCATAAATTTGTCGACCATTAAGAAAACTATCCAATATTTCTGCTTTAGTTGTATTTAAATTTTCAACATTTGCTCTAAAGCTTTTAATTTTTTCCTTTGCATTGAAAAATACTACTTCCTTAATTTTTGTGTTCATTATTTCGTTTATTTTTTCAATATCTGCTTTCAAGGTTATATTTTCACTTGTAACGAGTTCTTCCAATAATTTAATATCTTGAATAATTTTATTAAGATTTACATTCATATTCAAATCTGTACCCAAGTTCTTTATTTTATCAATTTTTTTTTCAATGTCAGAAATTTTTAATGAGATATTGTTATTCTTTTGTAAAGTTGTTCTAATATTTTCTATTTCTTCCTTAGTTAAATATTCTATGGATTTTAATTCTGAAATTTGTTGTGACATAATGTTGAATTGTTCTTTTAACACTACTAATTTTTCATCGTCTTTTTTGTGAACTATTAAGTGTAAATTCAAAGTCCTTTCAATACTTTTTGTATTTTTATTCATTCCATTATAAACATTTTTGAAATTTTCCACCTCCATAGAAATCCTATCGTAAACAGCACTTGAAAATTTTTCAAACTTTGTTATAAGATCACTTGTTAACTTTTTTTGAATGTCATCGATATTTATGACATTCTTTATATTAGTTTGTAATTTAACTAGTATCTTCTGAGTTTCTTTTTGTAAACTATCAAGGGCACTTATCTGTTGCTCTACAAGATCTACCTTAACCTCAGAATTTAATATTCTCTTGTTGATATTTTTTATAGTTTCCTTGCCGGAATTTTCTTCCTGTGTATATTTTTGCTCTAATGTTAGTACTTGATCTTCACAAAATTTTAGCTTTTTCGTCACATTGCTAATATTTTCAACATTTTCAAGTGATCGTTTATTTTGCATCGTTAATTCTTTCTTAAAATTCGAAGTTTCCAAGTGATTTTGTTGCAATTCATATTTAAAGTGTTCAACTACCTTGTTTTCAATATAATTTAAATTTTTTGAAATATTATTGGATACTTCATTTTCAACTTTTTTAACGAGATCTTTAATTTCTATACTATTTGTTTTGAACTGTTTTGAAATGTGGCGACCAAATTTGTCGATAGTCATTTTGTAAGTGTTTTGAAACAGGTGTAACATTCCCTTATATGATAACGTTAGCCTCCTTGAGCTCCTAAATGATTGATATTGCTTCATTATTATGACCGGTATGGCCAGCATTCGTTGAGGCCACCAATAAACGAAGTCTATCAACAAGCTCGTTAACATTATCCCAATATACATAATCAGTATTATTTTTATTAACTTTTAGAGTTAAACCTGATCCTTCTGTAGTTGTTCTTTGAACTCTATATGGAGCCTTACGTCTTGTGAATGTTGAGATAAACCTTTCGGCTGCAGGATTAAGGGCTCTTGTTTTTGTTATTCCTTTTTTTTGTAAGTATGGTCCAATTATTGTAACATATTTACGCGACCCATTCCCTTGAACTTGCTCCTCAGGACTATTATTCCTACGGTATGCATTAGTTCGTGCTAGAATATCCATATAATTATCCAAGTCTTTAGCACTATAACCTTTTGGATCTTTTTTAAATATTAATTCATATAAACCGGGGGTGCCTTGATAGGTAATCTCTTTTACTTTAATATCTTTTCCAATAATTTCTACAAGTTCTTGTGTTAGTCCCAAAAAAAAATTTTCCGTTTCCAAATCATGAACTATACCATAATGGTGATCAAACGTATGTTCTAAATCCTTGACACCTTCATCAATGTATTTACGAGGTAAGTTATCAAAGTCGTTTAGCCAAACTTGATACCCAGGTGTACCAACATAAGTCTGGATTGTTTGTCTAGTTTGTTCCAATAGATCTGAAAGATTCCCTATCGTTGAATCGGTTGATGAAGATAATGGCTCTGTTTCAGCTATAACACTCGTTTCTTGTATGGTTGGGATATGACTCACTGAAGCGACGCTAGTATCAAAACAGGAGGGTATTTCTGTTGGCAGAACTGGGGTTTTCAAAGTTTTTCTTATGTTTTTTGTTCTTTGGGGGGTTGATGTTCTATAAAACCTTGTAAATGACGGCTCCTCGTCTTTTAGGACAACAGGTTCAATTTTACCAATGGTTGAAATTCTTGCAAAGGTTGTGTTATTGGTTTATCAGTTTCTTCCAGCCTCGAATGAGACTCAAATTCCGCATTTTTTAAAGCTTGAAATTTTTTCTTAACTGCCTTCCTTGATTTAACAAGTTGTCTTGCTAATTGTTCATTCATGACTGTATATTTTGAAATAGCTGTTTTTGTCTAGTGGTGTTGTTTTTATAAGTAAATGTATGAATCGAAACCTTTTCGATATCTACCTGAATTTATACCAGAATCTTTATCTATTACCATGAATCCAAATTTCTCTCGCCAGCACAATAAACACATTTCTTTAAACTGATTAAAGGTCATATCAACGTTAACGTGATCATTATAAACATGTTTTAAATTTGTAATGTCTTGTTGAAAAATAACAATTAAATTTGCATTGTCACGAATTAGCTGCTTAGGAATAGAAGAATATGTTTGACACAAGTAGAAACAATCAGTATTTCTATGCCTTCCAAAACAAAAGTAATCCTTTACAATTGTCTGATTACAACAAACTATGTCGTCAAAAATTATTATTGCGTTTGGCATTACTTCTTGGGGTGCAATTATATTCTCTTCGTCCTCGGATTCGTAATAACCAATTTCCTTTATTGGCTTAAAAAGTGTTCTTAAATATTCATACTTGGGCTGATACAAAGATTTTGAATAAATATATAAATTTTCAAATCGTAAACCGTTGGGATCTTCAATTAAGCCAATTACAACGTTTGTTTTACCACAACCTGACGGACCAATAATTAAACATCTTTTGCTACTTCCTTCAAACAGTCTTGTGTTTTCTAAATTTATTTGTTGATGTATCATGATTCTTAATTATTACAGAGTATGGTTGCTTTTCAACTCTCATATTATATAAAAGTACTTAAGTTCACTGTCAAAGTAAAACTAATCATTCTATGTTAAGACTTTAACTATATAATGTTTCAATCACACAACAAACGTGTTACTTACAAGTCGAACGACAAGCAAAGAGGATCTGGTTTACTAAACACGCTTATCAATAAATTACCCTTTGAATTACATCTTCCTGGTTACAATTTCTGTGGACCCGGGACAAAATTAGAAAAAAGATTATCAAGAGGTGACAAGGGAATCAATTTATTAGACGAGGCCTGCAAAGAGCACGACATTGCATATTCGCAATCAAACGATATAAACAGAAGGAACGTTGCCGATAAATTACTGTCTGAGAAAGCAATAGCCCGATTCAGAGCAAAGGACGCTAGTTTTGGAGAAAAAGTGGCAGCGTTAGGCATTAGTGGCACTATGAACGTCAAGAGAAAAATGGGTATGGGTCTAAAAAGAAAAAAGACAAAAGGGCGAGGAATAACCTTGCATCAAGCCATTGCACAAGCTAGAAAAGGACTTAAGAGAAAGCAGTTTAAAAGTTTACAAGCGGGTATTAAAACAGCCGTAAAGGCAATTAGGAAAAGTGGTAAGGTGATTGCCCCTAAAAAAAGAATTATACCTATTCCAAAGAGTGGGGGATTTTTACCACTTATACCATTATTTGCGGGCCTGTCAGCTTTAGGTGCCCTAGTAGGAGGCGCCGCAGGAGTAGCAAAAGCCATTAACGACGCAAAAGCAGCCAAACAAAAATTAGAAGAAGATAAAAGACACAATCAAACGTTGGAGTCTATAGCAATAGGACAAAAAGGAAGCGGGCTGTATTTAAAACCCTATAAATCGGGGTGTGGTTTGTATTTGAAGCCCTATTCAAAAAACTGCTAAAACATATACCCCTAAAAACTCTTACTAATTATGATTTACTAAAATACATCAAATTTCTACAAATTCCCAAGTTTAGAGGTATATTTATGAGAAATAAGCTTCCTAAAAAAATAAAAGACAATGAAAGTGGTATTATTAATCTAAAAGACAATGAAAGTGGTATTATTAATCTAGATGATTATAGTGGTGATGGAACTCATTGGACAGCCTACATAAAAAAAGAAAAAGAAATAATATATTTTGATAGTTATGGTAATCTGCGACCACCCGCTGAATTAATAACATATTTCTTCAGCGATAAAAATAAAATTATTATAAATTATAATTATAACAGGTTTCAAGATTTTAACGCGACAAATTGCGGACAGTTGTGTCTAATATTTCTTTATAATAACACATGATACCCAATAAAGATTTATTCATTTGCGAAATATTAAAGGGACATGTCCTATAGTTTTGTTATTAGCGGCAATTCAGCCATCTTAACTACTGAATTTCACCCTCCCATATATCTAGAGGAAAATATCGATTATGTTATTGGACTTGTTAATTTTGAAACATTTAATGCAATTCCCAACATTGATGAGAGTAATAATCGTTTCTTTTACGGTGAAACTGGTGAATTTATAACTATCCCGCCCGGAAGTTATGAAATTGATAATATCAACAAATTACTGCAAGACAAATTAGAAGAAAAACAAATTTCATTTTATCTTAACGCTAATAATAATACGTTGCGTTCAGTAATTAAATGCTCCGAAACTATTATTTTTAGAGACGGCTCTATAGGCACATTGTTGGGATTTCAAAATCAGATACTAGATTCGAGAGAAATTCATATTTCTGAACGACCTGCAGAAATTAAAGTAAACTCAATAAATATCGATTGCAGTATCGCTGAAAGTTCATACTTAAATGGTAATCCAGTTCATATAATACATCAATTTTTCCCCAGTGTGGCTCCTGGTTTTAAAATAATAGAATCACCCCAAAACGTTATATACTTCCCAGTTACTGCCAAGGTAATAGATAAAATCATTATTAAAATATTAGACCAAGAGGGAGAACGTGTTAATTTTAGAGAAGAAACCATAACTTTAAGACTACATCTTAAAAAATTAGATGAACGATGGTGATTATTTATAACAGGAAAAATCAATATTTTAGTGGAAAGCTTAATAAGAAAGAAAACAATCGTAATTTTCTCAGTAATAAACAGAACTCACAAAGACTAAAGCCGGGTTTATACAACTTTTCTTAATGGATAGTCATAACTTACTCATAACTCATAATTTAATGCATAAGCATATCCTTAATTCACAATTCATAACTTTGAAAGGGTGTTTATACAACATTTCCCTAACTCTTAATTTTTAGTTTGACTGTCAAAAATGTCAAAATTTTTAATGACATTTATGACAAGTGACGTTAGTGACGTCTACAAAATGTTTGTTTTGTTTTTATCCATGTTTTTATTATCCCCATCCCCATTAAAATTTTTCCTTTTGTTTTTAAAAGTAAAGTGTTTTTTTATTCAAATTTTAAACTACAGTTCACAGCGCTTGCAATGAAGGTGTTAAGGAATAAAAAAAAAACCCTCAACGTTAAAGGATTAGCTTATTTATATATGTCATATGCCTCAGCCTCTATGACAATGTACCATTGCCAAAGGAGGCAGAGAAGATGGAAAACAAGACCCATCAATAGGAAAAGAGCAAAGGAAGGAATCTTTGCCTCTTTGTTTAAAGACATGTGGAACTTGGACGATGAGATGTTTTTTAAATACTCACGAATGACGCAAGGGCAATTTGGCTATTTACTGAATTTAATCTCGACAGATATTCAAAAAGACAAGAAAAAAGAGCATATTAGTCCTGCTGAGCGACTTATTATAACATTGCAGTAAGTAATAATATAATACATAATAATGCAATAACCTTTTAATAAATTATAAATTTGTTTTTAGCTATTTGGCTGAAGGGTGCTCGATGCAAGAAATTGCTTGGGGGTACCGAATTGGAAAAACCACAGCGCATGTAATAATTAAAGAGACCTGTGCTGTTTTGTGGAAAAAGTTGGTCGATTCACAGTTGCCTATACCTACACGAAGAATGTTCGAGGATGTGGAGACATCTTTTTTTAATAGATGGAATCTGCCAAATTGCATTGGGGCGGTAGATGGCAAGCATGTTGCCATAATTGCACCAAAAAATTCTGGAAGTGCTTTTTTTAATTATAAAAAGCACTTTAGTTTAGTTCTTATGGCAACTTGCGATTCCTATTATCGATTTACCATGGTTGATATTGGTGCAGAGGGTTGTAATCATGATGCCGCTGTTTTTAAGGCCAGCAGTTATTAAGGGGAAATTTGGACATTCCACCACCAAAACATTTGCCGAAAACAAATGTTCAAATGCCACATTTTTTTGCAGCAGATGCTGCATTCCCCTTACATGAAAATATAATTAGACCCTATGCAGGTTCCTACCTGGGAGACAAAAAAAATATTTTTAATTATAGGATAAGTAGAGGCAGAAGGTGCATTGAAAATGCCTTTGGCATATTAAGTCAAAGATGGAGGGTGCTGAGGCGTCCCATTAATGCCAGTGTGGAGGTGGCAGAGGTAATTGTGCAGGCTACAATTGTCCTACACAATTTCCTCCAAGACGCTGAAAATTACATTTTGCCTGAGAACAGAAAATATTGCCCAACCGGCTACGCAGACTTCTATGATGATAATGGAACCTTACATGAAGGCTTATGGAGGCGGGAGGGAAACAGTTTAAAATCCATTTCACACTTGGGCTCGAATAACGCTACAAATAAGGCCAAAAGAAGTAGAGACCAATTAGCAGAGTACTTCATGTCTAGAGAAGGTTGGGTTCCATGGCAGGAAAATGTAATTTTAAGAGGAGGTATGCCTCCTGTGTGATTTGTTTCATGTGTGTGATTTGTTTCACCTACTGTGTGTTTTGTTTCACATAATTTTCATACCACACCTGTGTGATTTGTTTCACTCTAAATTGTCTTTAATTACTTATGGATAACAATGTTTTTAAGTTAATTCAAAGTTTTTTAGATCCATTTGACCTTTTGTATGTTAATAAAAACTATTTTAAATTAACAAACTTGTTTTATTTATTTTAAAATTGTTCGGACAAAAATTGACGATAGTGATGAGTGAAAAACATTGTTACTCATTACTATCATCTAACTCTTCTCCAACCAAACAAAGAATTTTTGCCTTCAGCATCATTTTCTTTTTTTTATTTTTTATCTGGGACAAACTAGATGCCAAGCTGATGGCAAAGTGATAATCACTGGATTCAAGATCTTCGCTTGAACTGGAGTGCTGCTCCAAAAAGCTTTTCAGGCTTTGCCCCACCGTATTAAAGGAGTCAGCCATTTTTGTAAAATCCTTTTCCTGCCCTTTTTTCTTCCCAAGATTCTTTTTCTGTCTCAATAGGGCCGGAGTTTCAATTTGACTTGGACTTGCGCCATGTTGGGGTGTTCTGGGATTTGTCTCGACTGGAGCCTCGACTGAAGCTACTACTTCATACTCCTCTATTTCATCTTGAGTCTCTACCGAGGACTCTACTGAGTCCCACTCTGGACTTGTTGGCCGACTTTGCTCCTCAGAGGTAGCCCCGGGGCTTAAAAGCATCCCTGTCTCGACCACATGCCATACTTTTGAAGGCCCAGCCCCAGCTTCCTCATCTCCCTTTCTTTTTATAAAGTTTGATTTGGTTCTGAAACCAATAATATTTTTTTAAATAATATATTGGAAAGGTAACAAAAGCTTGTTACGTTGATATGATAAAATAGGTCAGTTTACCTACCTCCTTATTTGAATATGGGCATTTAAAAAGCCCAATTTAGCAAAATTTGCCCATGTTCCCGCATACTGGGCGGAACCAGAGGGCATGTTTTTCTGAAGCTTTCTCTCTCTTATAAATTTTGCTCGGATTCCCTTCCAGGCTTCAGAGCACTCCTCAACTACAAAACAAACAAAGCAATAATAAAATGCCTAAAATTTCTATTTTTTTAATACCCTACCAGATATTCCGCTAATGGTTGCAATGGTGGACCATGCAGCTTCAACTATTCTTTTATTTTTGTGCTCTTTATTTTTTATGTCCCATATGCAGGGAAACTGCTCAACCAAGTCGATAAATGTACTTTCCTCAAAGGACATTATTATAATCTCAACCAATCCCAAAAATATAGAAGTCAAATTCAAATCTGCGGGGCGGCGCGGCGTCGGCGGTGTAGTTCACAAGAAAAAAACAGTAATCCACAAGAACAAATAAAACTATAATTAATATTTTTCGGTTTTTCAGGTTAGGATTTTTTGTTTTTGTTTTTCCTCCCACCCTCACCAGACATGTCATATGTCAATGTCACATTTTAAAGGCATGCAGTTTCATGATTTTCATAATTTAGTGCATAAAAATTGAAAATTAACAACTTTCAAGGTTATCCATTAAGCTTATGCATTATGAATTAAGAATGTGACAGTGGTTTATACACAGGTATATTTAGTTGCACTAGGTTAAATTTTTATGAGTTATGAATTGTGAAATAAAATTAAGAGTTATGCATTAAGAAAAGTTGTATAAACCCGGCATAACATCGTTAAATAGACAGTTTCTTATAAGTTTGGGTTTTAAAATTAAATAAAATATGAAGTATCTAAACGTTAAAGAAAATGTTCTTGTTGATGATTCAATATTAAGTTGGGAGGTATTTTCCTTCGATCCCTTTAATCCATCAAAACTCGGACCAAATGATGAAATTCGCATTGCCCTGCAACAGACCGGGAAGTATCCCTTGCCCTGCAAAAGTGAAATATATTTGGAATTACAAGTTACCAAAGAGGATGGTGCACCGTTAGCAAACACTTTTTTAGTCAACAACGCCCCAGCCTTCTTGTTTAAAGAAATGCGTTATGTTTTTAACGGTGTTACTATTGACTCTGTTAGAGATCTCGGCATCACTTCAACACTTAAGGGTTATATGTCGTTTAACCAAAACGAAAGCGCAAAATTGGAAAATGCCGGCTGGTATCCAAAAGCGAAAGCAACTGATAAAATTATGACCGATGACAAAGGAAACGTCTCTTTGTGCATTCCATTAAAGATGTATTCAGGGTTCTTTGAAGATTACAACAAAATTATCCTGAATTCTCAACAAGAGCTTATCTTAATTAGAAGTAATGATTCGGTTGATTCGTTACTGCGCACTACCGAGGCTGCGGAAACAGCAAAAATTGTAATCACAAGGCTTTGCTGGAGGGTTCCACATCTTACTCCGGCAATCCCCCAAGAATTGGCATTAACGAAACTTGTCGAGAAAAACAGCGACATACTAATTACTTTTCGAAGTTGGGAGCTAGTTGAATATCCTGAATTAGTAGAAACTACAAGGCATAATTGGCCTGTAAAAACTTCTACCAAGGTTGAAACACCTCGTCATGTTTTAATCGCTTTCCAAAAGAATAGGCGTGGCAATATAAAAATGGATATGAGTAAATTTGATCACTGTGAATTAAGAAATATAAATGTATTTTTAAACTCTGAACGATATCCCTATAACGACCTTCAACTCGATTTTAAAAACAACAAATTCGCTACACTCTATGAAATGTTTTGTGATTTTCGTCAAGTATATTATAACTCTCCGATGGAACCAGTTTTTAGTCCTACCGAGTTTAAGAGTAATGCGCCTATTTCCTACATAAATTGTTCACATCAAAGGGATCTGTTACAAACTGGTCCAGTTACTATGAGGATTGAATTTGAAACAAAGGAAAAAATACCTGCCAAAACCGCTGCATATTGTCTCATTATTCATGATAAAATATTCAGTTACAATCCGCTAACAAAAATAGTAAAGCAACTTTAAATCCCCTACCACACTTACTTACGATTGATATAAAAATGTATTTAATTATTTAAGAAGCTTAGTAGTTGTTAGCATGCCGTTAGAAAAAGAGTTTTCTGAACGATTATACGCTTTTATTTCTAAGTTAAATATACTTAAAAAGGATATTAAAAACCATTCTAAAAAGTTTTCTATGTTTAAAAATTTTTCTGCTTTAAACATTAATTAGAATGTGTTCCAAAATTGTTATGGATGTACAAGGATTTAAGGATGAAGATAATAAATTTATTCCTAAGGAATTAGCAGCCTTTGATGGTGACAAGATATGCCACTATGTTTTCAAACAGCCCTTTGCAATAAAATTACTTGCCCCAAAACTGTGTCAGCAAGCTAATTGGTTAATGAATAATCATTATTGTATAAACTGGAACCTAGGATCTACCCCTCTTCATCATTTTGATGATATTGTTATGAAAATTACTGAAGACGCCCAATTTGTTTATGTCAAGGGAGCAGAAAAGGCAGAGTTTCTAAGAAAATATTCTTCCAAACCCATAATTGAACTAGATAAAGAACCAGCTTTGCTTCCAACAACACCGAAGTGTATATATCATTCAAAATCGCCATCTGTTTGTGCGTTATTGAATGTATTTTATCTGTATAAAAACTTTTTATGAAGGAATAAAAGAATATTAATTTTATTTACTTTTTTTATTTGTAACTCTAGTATATACTACCATTAGTACATTAAGTCGTCATGTTAATAGGTTCTGCAAGTTCCTCATCGATAATATTGATTGCATCCAATACTGTAGGGTCTGTAACATAGGCCTTTAAACTTATTAGTTCCGTAAAAAAACCATCTCTGTTGAATTCATACACCAGATTCATCAAGTTGAAAGTTTCAAAAAAATCTACACAGGCGTCTGCACCTCCCCCATAACGCTCTGCTTGGTCTTGATAGAAGTTACTCCATTGTGGGCGACTGTGCATAGCTAAATAATATTGCTCAATAACCCTCTCGCAAAAGCTCTTGTGTAATTTCTTAACATGCTGGTTTAATGCACTATTTGAAGAATCCATTATAGACGATAACTAAATGTTGTAGTCTGGCAAGTCTCGTTTTAAAGCAAAATCCCCATCCATACTTTAATGTTTGCTTGGAAGGTTAGATAACATTTGAGCGGGGGTAAGTGGTGTAGGTATCATTTAAATTTCATACATCCTTTACTGTCTTGTCATGGCTGAAGGTGGCACCGCTCTTTTTGTGGACATTCAAGGATATCACTGCTCCTTTGGTTACATTCCAAAAGAATTGTCGATTTATGATGGGATTCGTTGTTCAAACTATCTATTTAAATCTCCATTTAGGAAAAATTTGTTAAGTGCTGAAAATTTGAAAACTGTGACTTGGGCCGAAGAATATCACGGTCTTGAATGGGACCGAGGGTATATAAGTCTCCATGAAATTAATAGTATTTTAAACCATGTAGTAAATTGCTATCAGGCACCCAAGATATATGTGAAAGGAATTGAAAAGGCAAACTTTCTAAGGAAGTTCTTTGATGAGGAAACTATCGGCAGTATTCCTATTGGTCAAGAACCAAAGTTAAGTAAATTTAAGAAAATTCCTGAATGTTATTTCCATAAAAATCTAAATTGTTGGCATTGCGCTGTGGCAAATGTAAAATTATTATATAATTATAAAAACTGTTACTAATTTTTTTTTGTTTTTTTTTTCCGTCAAGTTCCTGGAAAGTTTCGATGGTCTGTCTATTTGACTATCTGTCTGTCTGTCTGTCTGTTATGTTCTGTCTGTTCTCTCTCTCTCTCTCTCTCTCTCTCTTTCTTGCGGAAAACATCATATGTTAAATATCTGCAAAAAGCAGCGGCGGATAGCCCTCCATGTAAAAGTAGCAGCGAAAAACATCCTATGTTAAATGCATGTAAATCGGGTGGCGGATAGCCCCCCATGTTAAAGCAATGGCTGAAATCTCCCTATGTTAAAAGCATGTAAAGTGGGTGGCGGATAGCTCACCATGTAAAAGATATGCAAGAGCGGTGGCGGAGAGCCCCCCATGTTAAAGCAGCGGCGGAAATCTTCCTATGTTAAATGCATGTAAATCGGGTGGCGGATAGCCCCTCATTTTGGTGGTGGAGTGGAGGTGGGGTGGCGGATAGCCCTTATAATATATACTGATCCACAAGCAAAAATCAATTCGTTTCGCGTCATCTCCCTCTTCCAATCTTTGACTAAAGTGCGGTTTGTACGGATACAATTTATTTGCTTTAAGGATCTTCTAAATTTGACTTTTTTTACAACTTCCAACTGAGTAACACGATGTCTAAGGGACGTCATAGGATTTTCTTCAACAGATTGAAGAACTAAGACTGTAGCAGCATCATCATGGTCGTATTTCTTCTTTTTTTTTTGAGATCCAAAGCCGAACCAGTTCTCTGGAACTTTTTTATTAACTTGCAGATTGTCATCATAGTTATTGGGATTCCTACAAATTTCTCGGTAAATTGTTCCATGACGTAGCGGTATGAAACTTGACCATCATCCCCATAACATTGTATTATAAAAACTCTTTGTTCAGTAGATAGCATTTCTACTTAAACAATAACTTCATTAAATAAAGACATTGACAACAAGTACCTATCACCTTAAGTGCCATTATTATTTTAACTAGGTTCACCAGTCAGAGGTGTGTATATATATATAATAACATTTTTGCAGTTTTTACCTACCCTGTATAAAAAAATTGAAGTTTCTTATGGTGAATCGTATTGTCTAGACAAGCAAAAACGTTTATTAAGAGTGACTTTTTTTCGTATCTTTCAATTTTTAATCCATTTGTCCTCTTGTAAACCCCATCCGTGGACATACTGTATATACAATTATGTTAAAGTATGTTAACAAAAATATAGAAATAAAAATATATGTACATCGTGAATGAAAAATATTTAACACTTGCAAATGAGCACCTGAGGGCAAAAGCGAGACTAAAATGAAACGAAAAGGTCAAAGAATGAACAATTTGTATACGTCGGTCTCTTACTTTTCAATTTTAGTCTCGCTTTTGCACTCAGGTGCTCAAATGTCGTAAGTATAAACCGAGAAGTAAAGCTGAATAACGAAACTTAATAATATAAATGAATTCTTAAGAGAAAATATAAATTTTTTATAGGCACACCAGAAGAATTGAAAATGGCCAAGGCCGAAATGGTTCAGGTACTTACTTTCCGTGTCCGGGTCACCATTTTTAAATTCTGTACTTCCAAGAATCAGCCACAAGGGCGGCTTTGTCATTTGCCTCAATCAGGTCCCTCCCTGTGCAAGATTCTCCTATGTTCGGACAGATTGTCAGGTGTTGGTGGTTTTGGACCGTGCCGCATTCGCACACGTCATCTTCCCTATAGCCCCATCTCTTTAGGTTAGTGTAGCATCTCGAGACGCCCGTTCTCAGTCTGTTTAGCGCCCTCCACGTTGGAAAAGGTAGGTGATGTCCAGGGCTTAGCTCTTCTCTCAAAGCATTCCTTGTATGGTTGGCGGACTCCTGCCACAGATTTGCTCGGCGTATTTCAGGCTTGGTTGTTAGGGGAGTTGTCGTCCGTAAAAAACTTTTGCGGGACCTGAGTCTGCTCTGTGGCAGTTGATGGTTGTATAAAGGGTGTCTGTGGTCGGTTTCTTGCTTCCTCCGCTCCGACTCCGCAGCAACACGTCTCCTGATTTTCGGTGGGGCGATACCGACTATTGGGTAAATTTCCTCGGTTGGGGTCGGTTTCAGGCAGCCGGACACTATTCGGACAGTCTCGTTCAGAGCCACGTCAACGTGCTTGGTGTGGGCAGAATTGGTCCATACTGGTGCGGCGTATTCGGCGGTGGAGAAGCATAGGGCGAGCGCCGAGGTCCTGAGGACATGTGGATGCGCTCCCCATTTTGTGTTTGTGAGTTTCCGAATAATGTTGTTTCTCGCACAGATTTTCCCCTTGACCTCCTGGCAGTGCTTTCGATAGGTTAGAGTTCGGTCCAGGCGGATGCCCAGGTATTTCGGTGCATCGTCATGTTCCAATTCTTGTCCTTGCCACGTTATCTTTAGCTTCCTGTTTGCTTCCTTATTTCTGAGATGGAAAGCACACACGTGTGTCTTATTCGGGTTAGGCTTGAGGTAGTTGGTCCTGTAGTAGGCTGCTAGGTTATCGAGGGCGCGCGTCAGTTTATCCTCTACTTCATTGAAAGCCCTGCCTTGGGTTGCTACAGCAGTATCGTCGGCGTATATGAACCGTCTTGTTTGTTCGTTTGTGGGTTGGTCGTTTGTGTAGATATTGAAGAGGATTGGCGCAAGGACACTGCCCTGGGGCAGGCCATTCTTCTGATTTCTCCACCGGCTGTTCTTGGATTCCAGGGTTACAAAGAAGTGTCGGTTTTGAAGAAAACACTCTACCAGTTTGGTCAAGCGGAAGTCCTTTGTGAGGGCATAGAACTTTGATAACATTCTCTGGTGATTGACGGTATCGTACGCCGCAGATAGGTCGATAAAAGCAATTCCGGTTATTTGCTTCCGCTCAATGGTTTAGGTGTATCATGGCTTTAATCACCACCACAGTTATCTGTGGTATAAAAATGTGTAGCAAATTATATGCACACAGCAGCATTGCTAGAAAGCAACAATGTGGCAGAACAAAAGTAGAAGTACTCGTGGAGAACATTTTGGTGCCTAAAAATTTTGAAATTGTCTTTGCAGAGTTGAGAGCGTACAGCCAGTCTACTATTTCTTTTTCGATTGCAACAGATGCATCCAATAAGGGCAATCGAAAGCTATCCCATTGCTGTTAAATACTTCGACATCAACTGCGGAGTACGAGATCGAATATTGGACTTTTATTAAGATAGCAAGGAAACTTCAGAAGCTTATTTGAACAAATTACAAAGTGTTTGGAAATGAACGGTCTTGATCTAAAGAATGTCAGCTCTTATTCAGCGGATAATGCCAGCGTCAATGATGGAGAAAATAATTCAGTTTTTCAAAAACTTTCCGACATTCATCCGGACATCATCAAGAGCAATTGTAACGCACACGTCATAAATAATTCTGGCAGGCATGCGTGTAAAGCCCTAACGTATGAAGTTGAGAGTATGGTTTTAAAAATGTATGCTGAATTTTCATCGAGCGCGAAAAATGTTGAAAAATTGAAAGAATGTTTTGATGATTTTGAAATGGAATTTCAAGACATTCTAAGACATGTCGTCACAAGATGGTTGTCTTTGTTTCGCGCTGTCGAAAGACTTATTGCCAAACGGCCAGCAATAAAACAATATTTTTTAGCCCAAGAAGAAGAAGAAGTCGACAAAATTGTATGGATATTTGTGGGTGATCAGCAAAATAAAATCAACGATGATTTAAATGCACATTTAACCATGCCAGAATGCTATTTATACTTCGTGCACTATTTCATGAACATATTAAAAAAAAAGTATAAAATGTTTGGAGGCAGAATACGTCATGAGCTCAGATGTTCATGAAATCATGGCGAAATAGGAGGATCAAATTCAAACAAGGCTCAACGATGGGTTTTATGGAAGCGAACTCAACAATAGTTTAGATCATCTTGACCGAGCAAAAATATCTAAATTCGAAAAAGAAACTAGAACAGTTTTCGAAAGAGCCCTTGAATATCTTCGCACATGGTACGACTATAAAAATAGTCTGTTTCAATATTTTCCCATCATAAATTTAAAAGAAAAAGCACCAACGTACCAGGATCTATTGAAAGCTGCGAAAGCCGTAAAAGTAGAAATAGACGAAGATGCATTGTACGAGGAAACAATGTTACTTTCTTCGGAATTTCCAAGAATTGAAGATCTCCGAATTCGGTTGGATCTAAAGTTGGTCAAAGCTGCAACGCCTTTAAAGAATTGCCTAAAGTTGTGGGCAAAATCTTATCAATTCCAATAAGCAACGCGTATGTCGAAAATTTTTTTTCTATTATGGGTAATGTCTGGACTCATTTAAGAAATCGTTTGAGGGTTGATATGGTGAAAGCTGAATTGGCGATCAAATTGAACTTTGATATGAGTTGTGTTTGGAGAAGGAAGTAAGCCAGTTCCCATTTTCTTTACAAAACAAATGCAAATATATATTGACTTTCTTCTTGATATTCGGAGAAAGACATACATGGTTCCAATAGATAATCAATATGTATTTAGAAATTCAGGATCAAAGGACAGATGGATGTCTGGATCGCAGGCTTTATGAAAGTTTGTATATAAATGCGGAGCAAAGAAGCCGGAGCTGCTGACATCCACCAAATTTAGAAAACAGATTGCGACTATTTTGCAGCTTATGAGTTTTCAGAACGATGAACGATGGATCAAATTGCAAAGTTCATGGGCCATACGGAGAAGACACATAGAAAATTTTAAAGGTAAGCCTGTGATTACAACAAAAATTGTTAAGAATGCAATATTTGAAATACATATTTTTTAAACTGCTTCGATTCTATAGCAATTCAAGTAAATTCGAGCTATTAATCAAAGTCTTAACATCTCAAAAAGATGGGTTAAAATAATTATTTTTGTAAACATTTTATATTATTTTAACGTACAACCTTAGAAACGAAACGAGCAAATTGTGAAAACAAAATCTACTTTATTCTTTGGGACTATTACAAAACCTTTTCCTATAAATTGGTGCTAAGCTTCGCATTATAATATTTACATATTTTTTCTCAATAAACTCAAAAAACTTAACTGACAAATTTTTATCTTTAATTTAGAATAAAATATTGTGATAAGGTCATTAAATTATATGTATTTCGCCGTTCAAGACTTTTTAGGCACGATAGTACATAATAATATGTCGTAGTATTTTTAAAAACATATTTATCTAATTTTTAATTTTCAATTTCAATATTTATCTAAGTTCCTTATATTAATTTCAGGTTCACGGAAGATACTTACCAAACAGCAAAGGTAGCAAAGGTTTTATTACGTTTAAGAGATAGAAAAAGATGAATCCGAAAAAATGATAACAATGCCATTAATATTGATAAACGAAAAAGGTCAACCCACACTTCAGATATTTGCGATACAGATCAACCTGTTGTTAAATCTCCTAAAATTACCGTTTGCAAAACTGACAACCGCCAACGTCGGTCTGCTAAAGAAAAAAAAATTAGTGTTAAGTCATTTCAAAAAATCTATCGCCTAAAAAATAGCGCCTAAAATGCAAAATTGTTTTGATTTCATCCACAAACATAATAATTTATTTACAGAGGGTGATTGGGTACGAGTTGGTGTGGTGTATAATACTTGTCGCCTAAATTGAAATGTAAAAAAATCACTAAAAATTTAGATCAGTTTACGATTTTAATAGTCAAACTGTAAATTAAAATTACAAAGTTTAATTAACCAGTAGTTACCAGGTCTGCAAATAGTTTGTTTTGTGTTTTACATAAGCAGTTTTACACTGCTCGTCTTTTTTTCAAATGATATGTAGCAGTTTATTATTTCTTTTCGTTGGATACATAAAATTTAGGATTTGTTTACAATAATTTTTAAAATTTAGTATGGGTTTTCATGACGTCTACGGTTCTGGTCCTGTTGTGTGTTTATAATAAAAGCAACAGACTTCATTACTTAAATTAGATTTTTGCGTCATGTAATGGCAAAGTATAGATAGCTTCTTCAATATTTGATTTAACCCAGGTATGCCTACTGTTCGTTTAAACGAACAGTGTACAGACTTTTATTCTAATTATTTTTCCCGGTTTACGGTATCTCTCGTATAGACCCTGTTTCTATGACTTGTTTTCATAAAATATATACTTTAAGCGATTTTGTGAGTGATAAAGTGAATTATATTGTACTGTCTGTTTTATAATGGATTATCCAGTTGATTTGAAGATCTAACTCAAAAATAGAGGGAAATTAGAAAAATATTACTAAAACACAAAAAAGATGCACAGCAGAAAGAACACAGAGTTGTTTCAATAAAAACTCCCAGGCCAATTATTTCGAAAACTATATGTGACATGTAAATTCTGTAAACGCCAGTTTTTAGCCTCTATGATTGGCTTTACAACTGTGTAAAAAATGTGTTTAAATAATACAAGATGTAGGTGGCGCCATGGTGCAAAGAATTTTTTCGATGACAGGAACATTTAAATGTTGTGGTTCTTAAAGATAATTAATTTTTGATCAAATTATCTCTCATAAAATTTTTTGATAAATCCAACATGAACGGAGATATTTGGGGTTAAGTTTTTTATTAAAATAATTTTAACGAGTATTTTAATTATAAATATTTTTAATATCCTATAGCAGATTTTAGTTTAATTTTGGTAATGATAATTTTAGTGATAAAACGCTCGTGTAGCGCTGAATTATTACGTCCAGTGACAAATAATATTGGCAAAAAATTTTTTTTTATTTTATCACTAAAATTATCATTACCAAAATTAAATTAAAATCTGCTAAAGGATATTAAAAATATTTATTTTATAATTAAAATACTCGTTAAAATTATTTGAATAAAAAACTTAACCCCAAATATCTCCGTTCATGTTGGATTTATCAAAAATTTTTATGAGACATAATTTGATCAAAAATTAATTATCTTTAAAAACCATAACATTTAAAAGTTCCTGTCATCGAAAATATTCTTTGCATCATGGCGCCACCTACATCTTGTATTATTTAAACACATTTTTTACACAGTTGTGAAGCCAATCATGGAGGCTAAAAACTGGTGTTTACAGAATTTACATGTCACATATAGTTTTCGAAATAATTGGCCTGGGAGTTTTTATTGAAACACCCTGTACATATATCAAAAGAAATTTACTTTACATAAACGGTGAGCCGTACCCACATGAAACCCTGGGAAAAAGAAACTACATTTGAAGGCGAAAATATTGATAAAAGCAAACTTAGAAAGGTAAATAGTGCTCCACCTACCCCTACACCAGCTAAAAAGGCAGACTTTCTCGGATCATCAGATGAAGAGGACGAGGTATTCGAAGAAAGAAGGGACGATTCAAAAGGAAGTCCAATTGTAGATCCTAACACAGAAAAAAACAGAACGAGACCCATGTTGAAGGTCCGTTGACCAGAAAATGTAAACAAAGTCAACAAAAAGAAAAACCCATAAGCCAATCGTCAGCTTCAGGGACTAACACACAATAAACACGAGTTACTACGAAATCAACGTCTAGCGGAAAAGGTCTAAAATACTAAATTGAATTTTGTTTGAATATTTTTGTATTGGTGTCACTTTATTTTTATTTTTACTTTTTTTTTTTCTTATGATAAGGCACAGCACTACAGGATAAATCCTTTATGGCGCTCTAGGAGCGGTGCGTGTGCGCAGGAAACGATTCACGTTGGTCTTGAATCTTTGGAGATTATACTCGTTGGGGAACACGATCTCAGGGAGGTCGTTCCAGAGTGATGACGTTCTCTAGATGAAAGAATTTTGAAATAGTGTCGTTCGAGGGACACTAAGCTGAACCACGTACTGGTGGGCTGCAGTGGCTCGTCTTGTATTTCTACCATGCACCGCTCTGGGTGGTATCAAGCGGGCAACCTCAGTTGAACACTTGCCATGAAAATATTAGCTTAGTGTCCCTCGAACGACACTGTTTCAAAATTCTTTCATCTGGAGAACGTCATCACTCTGGAACGACCTCCCTGAGATCGTGTTCCCCAACGAGTATAATCTCCAAAGATTCAAGACCAACGTGAATCGTTTCCTGCGCACACGCACCGCTCCTAGAGCGCCATAAAGGAGTTATCCTGTAGTGCTGTGCCTTATCATTAAAAAAAAAAAAATTGTAAAATAGACTCAAGTCGCCAACCTGCCTTCGATGTTCAAGGCTTTCCAGGTTGCTTGTCAGACTTTAATGGTGTGGATTGTTAAATCTGTGAATGTAGGAACTAGTTATTTTATTATTGTTTAATTATTTATTGTATTATCAATTCAATTATTATAAACTACAAATTACCGTTAACTATTTTTTAAATGTAAAATTGTTAAATATCTTGGGATAATACTTGATGGCCATCTAAGGTGGGACCAACATATTAACACTGTAGAAAAAAAGATGCTTAATAAATAAATTCAAGTTTTACACACAAATATTTGCTACGGAACAATTAAAAATTTTATACTTTTCATTGGTACAGTCACATCTCGTCTATGGAATTGTAGCATGGGGTGGTGTTACCAAATTTTACTTAAGGAGACTAGAAATCGCTCAAAAATGGATTTTAAAGATCATTTTTCAAAAAGAATATTTATTTCCCAGTGATCAATTATATAGGGAGAGCGCGATGCTGGACTTACGCCAATTATTTTTTAGACAGCTAGCTTGTAAACAGTATAAACGTAAAAACTCAAATAACTATGTAAAACACAAATACTCTACACGACAAAGAGAAAATACATTTTTGATTCCGAATGTTAAGAAGACAATTGGTGAAAGATGTCATTCCTATTTAGCACCTAAAATATACAACGCCATTCCAAACGAAATTGCGTTTATTAATTCTTTTGCTAACAGCTTGGATTATGCGATTACCTAGGGTATAAATTCATAAGTTGGTAGATTTAAAAAACATGTTCTTTTAGAATAGGTAGTATTCAAAATGGAATACCTACCAAATGTTTGGCAATAATTGTATTTAATATTGCACTTAATTGTTATTTAAAAAATTACTTTAATATTTTCTAATTTCAGACAATATTATATTATATACAATGTTTGATGTGTGATGAATATTTAATCAAAAACTAATTTATTTAGTAAAATAGTTAGGTTAGTAATTACTCGCTATTGCTTAAGTAGAAGTACTAATTTATTGTTTAATAAGAAACCAACCACGTACAAGGACTTTCTTTAGTGGCACTGAAAATTATTAAAATATGAAAATAAATTGCACATATTACAAAAAATAAAAAATCGATGATATTTTTTTTACAGTGGTTTATCCCTTAACGACCTTCTTACCGAACTAGAGGAGGATATCCATGCTACCCCGACTAACAATGAAATTGAGATTGCTATTTTGCCGCCTATAAATGCAAACGATGATTTCACAGACGAAGATTCTGGGGATGATAATGACGTAGCAATAAACAATTTACCAGCATCACAATTAAATCGGTGAGTGGAAGAACAATAGTGCCAAATATGGCGTTTTAAACTAAGATAGCCAAATTGCCTAAAATCCAAAGGCCTACCATATATTGAAACAACACTGCCGTGAAAAGGCAAAATGATGTACTCGCAATTTTGCTCAAATTGAGGTATTATGCGCATTTTAATGTACAAACAAAGATCTACAAGTACTTCTTTAAACCATAACTATATCTCTTTAGGTTCCCGAAATAGTTCACTGGATAAATGATGTACTTAACCAAAAGTTTTGTCTAAAAAAGGAGAAAATAATGTATTTTGAAATTTTATTAGGTCAAAAAAGTTTAAAAGCCGGTACCGTTGTATGATATAACATTTAAATAATATTTTACAGCGGCAAAATAATACATACATACATATCCACTTACATTATTTTGCCATTTAAGATTCTTGAAATTTTGATGAACAATACAAAGGTATATGCAATTGTACGTCCTTCTGCCGTGGTTTAACCCCACTTTTTAACAAAAACGTTGGAAACAGCAAGTTTTAATTTCTTAGGTTTATTTTAATTTTAAGTGAAAAAATGAAGAAAGACTTTATGATTTTGAGAACGTGTATAAATGTCCTACGGCCGGTTCAACAAAGAAAAAATGTTTGGAGGACGAAGTGCCATTTTTAAAAGATATTGTGGAAGTACGATTTATAAAATGTGAGCAAGAATTCTATTACAAGACTAATTTTCGTGACCCAGAATATAAACAAACAAAAATTTAATCAAACAAAAAGCAGATCTAAATTTACCAAAACCACTTACCACACTCCGTGGAGTAGCCTCTAAAAAGAAGGACGCTATTATGAAAGCCTTAGTACCGGCAAGGAAATTATTTTGGGAAAATTTGATCACAAGTGAAAGTGCCCCAGATTTATTGAAACAAGGCTATTAAATCGTTTAAAATTTTGAATTTTTTTTTTAATAAGAATACACCATTAGTTTGTATAATATGCACCATTATTTTGTTAAAAGTTTTTATTTTGAAATGTAAAACTAATAAAACTATAAAAGCAGTACATTATTTAACCAAATAGCTCGTTTCTCATTTCATATAGAAACAATGGGAAAATCACGTATAGTATACTACATCATTTTGCCCAACTTTGATTTTTTTTTAGTGGAAAAATGATGTAACTAACCAAAAAAGACAAACTCTCAATAATAGCAGCAATTGAGATATTAAATACATTATTCAGGTTAAAATAATTCTGAATTGTGAAATTGGAAGCATTTAGACATTTTTTAACGATTTGGCAAACAATTTAACTTAAAATCGATTTTTCTCAAAACTCTGTTTTGGCGAGTACAGCATTTTGCCTTTGCCCGGCAGAACAGTACATCATCCATCCTCCAACCCCAACGGTAAACTATTTAATTTTCGACTGAGTGAAAGAACAGTACAAGTGCGGCGCATGTACTGTTCTTCCACTCAGATGCCATCTGGTGGGTATATAATATTATAATATTAAACTTGACAGATGAACGTAATGAATCATTTCTTAGTCGACAAGCGCACTTGTTGCATCTTTTGTTATACGGAAAGTGGTTTTTATTAAACAATATTGCAAAATGTCTGATACGACTAGTGAAAATGATCGTTCTGCAGACAGATGCTTAAAAAGACGAAAAAAACTACCTGCCACATGGAAGCAAAACAAACGAAAATGTTCTCGCCTTAGAGGTGAAGCCTATGTTAATAAATCAGGGAAAATCGTACCCAAGAAAATTGTTGGAGAGATAGGGTAAGTTGTTTAATGATTTTGGCACAAATTATTATTATGAACCGAGTTATTTTATTTTTTTTAGTTGTAAGGATAAGTGCACCGAACATATCACGCAGGATGAAAAACAGGCTATACCGTCCCAATTACTAGAAATTAAAAGCAAAGATGAGCAGGATACGCACTTAATCGGACTCATGGAAGCTAGGCCTGTAGCAAGGCGACGAAAAAGTAGCAAAAACTCTATAAAAGAAGCAACATTTTCGTACTGTATACGCCAAAATGGTAGAAGAGTACCTGTATGCAAAAAATCCTTTATGCAAGTGCATGCTATTTCTAATTCTTGTGTGCAAAGATTAAACAAGCTTTTAAGGGAAGGAAACATGCCAGTAGATTTAAGAGGTAAACATAACACGCGCCCACATGTATTACCCTTTCAAATGCTTGCTCAAATAAAAGACCATATTGAGTCATTTCCTTGTAAACTTTCACATTACAGTAGTAAAAAGACAGTGAAATATCTCGATGCCAGACTAAATGTAAAAACTATGTATGAACTCTTTATTAAAAAATACCCGGACATTATTAAACAAGTAAAATACGAGTATTATCTTAAATATTTTAACGAAAATTATTCGTTAAGATTTGGAAGGCCTCAAGTAGGTGTTTGTAGTGAATATGAACGTTTGGGAACCTTATTGAAAAACCCCAACCTTAGTGATAATGTAAAGAGAGTTCATGCCGGTGAACTTGTAGTCCATAAGCGTAGGGCCAAAAAGTTTTATACACAACTTGCCAACATAACAAACTTGTGCAAAGAAAGAGACGATATTTGTGGCTTATCGTTTGATTTTATGCAAACCTACCTCTACCTAATATACCCTTTTATATATTTATATTCTTTTCAAATTCACAACCTTAAAACCAATACCGGGCATTTTTATAGCTACCACAAGGGACAGGCTTATAAAGGCCCAGACGAGGTGTGCAGTTTTCTTTTGCATTACATAAAAAACAATATACCACAAGAAATCAAGGAACTTCACCTATTTTGCGACGGGTGTCCAGGACAAAATCGCAATCACACAATGGTACGATTTTTAATGACTCTTGCCGCCACAAAGCGTTTCACGAAAATTGTTCATTACTTTCCTGTTCGTGGCCATTCATTTTTGCCCTGCGATAGGGATTTTGGGACACTAAAAAGGGTAATAAGAAGAGCTGATCGGATCTATCTCCCAGAAGAATATGGACAAATGATATTGAGTTCCAGAAAGGTGTTGCCATTTACTCTTACTAATATAAGTTACGAAGATGTTATTGACTTCAAGAACTGGTGGCCCCAATTTTATAAAAAAACTCCCAAGTCAACTGACCAACAGAATGCTAGTAATTTTACCATTTCACAATATGGCCAGTTTACATACACTAGTAATACGCCAGGGTATGTTACTACTAGTGAGTTTATAGGTGGTCTTGTGACGCACACTTTTAACCTAATGAAGCCAAATGTCAAACCCCAATTACCATAAAAAAGGGCATACACAGAAGCTGTTCCTATTAATGGAAAGAAGATTGCTGATCTTAAAAAAATTATTCAGTATGTTTCCGGCGAAACCCTTGAATTTTATTACCATATTACTTCTTGGAAAATAAAAAATGATGATTCTGAATAAAAATTACCAATGAGTTTGTTAAATGATTTCAATAAAGCCATAAAACAAGAAATTTTTAAATATTTTTTTCATTGAGTGAAAAAACAGTAAAAGTACAAGTTTTCTTTTGTATATATCTGCTTTTTGCATTTTTTTTCTTTAAGTTTATCTATGTAATAGTATCAGTTAACATAAATGCTATAACTTTACAATGCATCAATAGCCGGTAAAACTGACAGTTCTCCCTTAAAACGGTTTTATTTGATTTCTGAAAAACTAACTGCACTTATACTGTTATTCCACTCACCGATTCAATTGTTAGCAGAAGCAGAAATGTATAGTAAGGATGAAAAAAATAATATAGAAATTGAAATACATGAATTAGAACAGCATGGTACGCAAGCAATGTGGGATGAAAGTGATTATTTACCTTTGTCACATTTTGTGAAATAAAAATGTAAAAAAAAGATGTATAAATGGGAAAAACTTGAACTCGTTAAAGAAAAATTGAATATTCCATGGACACCAATTTCTACAGCTGCTAATGAATGTTCTCCACAACAATTGTTCGAACATTTTTTGATGAATAAACTATCAAACTCCTGGTTGACTTTACCAACATGTATGCTTCAAAGCGGAACAGAAAAGCAGATATATCTTCTAATGAACTGAAGTGCTTTTTGGGGGTGTTATTAGTCGGCGGAGTTTCCACAGTTAGTAGAAGAAGGATGTATTGGGAAAACTCCGATGATTCAAAAAAAGCTTTTGATTTCTAGAACGATAGGTAGGGATATATTTGAATATATTATGTCTAACATCCACTGTTGCGATAACGATAACCTCGATGAAAATGACCGATTTGCAAAATTGAGACCTCTTTTTGATAGGATAAACAATAAATGTTTAGAATTTGCACCACATGTAGAGCAGCATAGCATTGATGAGGCCATGGTGCCATATTTTGGAAGGCACCCGGGAAAACAATTTATCAAGGGAAAACCTGTACGCTATTGCTATAAACTTTGGGTGGGAACGACATCATATGGCTACATAAACTGGTTTGAACCCTACCAAGGAGCAAAATCTGAAATGAAAAAATATAAAACTTGGGATTGGGACCTTCCGTCATTTTGAGTTATGCTGATATAGCTTGCTCCAAAATAAATGCATCATATCATTTCTCTTTTGATCATTTTTTTTCAAACATCCCACTAATAGAAGAACTCACTAACAGGAAAATCAAAGCAACGGGTACCCTCCGCGAGAACAGGAGATCAGGCTGCCCTTTACCCTCCAACAAAGTTTTTAAAAAATCCAAAAGGGGAAGCTGGGATTTCCGGTCAACTAATAAACGTTCTATTATAGTTGCAACCTGGAATTACAATAATATTGTTAATATTGTATCAAATTGCGTAGGAATACAACCAACTCATACAGTTTCTCGCTTTTCACGCGCTGACAAAAAGCGTGTAAACCTTGAACAACCTCAGGCTTTAAAGGTTTATATCAAATACATGGGTGGAGTTGATCGGAGTGACCAGAACATGAGTTTATACAGAACTGCAGTTAGGGAAAAAAAGTGGTATTTTTCACTAATTGCCTATGTTTTGGATTTAGCGGTACAAAATGTCTGGGTGCTACACAAAAAAACAGAGAATGGAAAGTTGGATCATCTTGATTTTCGAAGAAGAATTGCTATCGGCCTTCTTGAAACTAACTCATGCCGAAATATCAGTAAAAGATCAAAACCATCGCCCTAGAAAATGTTGAATCGAGATTTGACAGGCTTGATCACATTGTAAGCACTCAAGAAAAGCCAATACTGCAATAGAATATAATGTGTAGCAAGTGCAAGGTTGCTTTACATATAAGATGCTTTGCTGCCTATCATACTCCTCCTTCGCTAATATAATAATTTTCATCCATGTATTCTTATAAGTAATAAAAGTTTTTATAAATAATATTTTTTTTTCATATCCAGGTGCCTACTGGTCGTTTAATCGAACACCTATTTTATGGTATAAAATGGAAGATTTTCATACAAAATCTTTTAGGAATATTAAAAAAATGGCTTTAGAAGTATTATACCAAAAATGCAGAAAAAAATATAAAAAAAATATTCTCAGGCATATCTGGGTTAAGGTTGACAGGACTCCTTCAGAGTTCTACCAAGAAACCCACCAGCAAGAATATCGATGGAGCTTATTATGACTTGTTTTTGCGTTTAATTTTATATAATATTTTATTCTGTTTTTATAATTTGTATTTTTCCCCCTTTTTAAATAAACATATTATGAGTATATATATGAGTATATCTTATGAGTATATCTTATCATATTCTACTTGTCAAACCCTATCTTTAGATACCGTAAAGTGAGATTGATCTGCCGGGGTGACATTGATCATTTGTCATTGTATCACATAAATGCAGATATAACCGGCAACAATGTAAAATAGTTGGTGCACGTGGCGGCTATTATTTGTTTGGGCTTGTCTACGATTAGTTCACGTTGTGGTTGCTTTGCAATCACCATTGGAAGAAAAATTTGCTGCTTGGAAATTAACCCTAATTTTTATCCTATTTTTATAGTTCGGGTACTTTTAATGGTAGAGAAGAAGCAGATGTAAGTTCGTTATTTTTTGTGTAGTGGAATCTTTGTGTATGGTTTTGTGATAGTACTTTTAGGAATTTAGCATTTTAATTAATACCAATTACCCTGAAAAAGTATGCAACCACTCAAAATCTGCTACTTCGATCATGGTTTGCGGATCCGCCTCAGGTACACTTCTGCCACCTTACGTCATTTATAAGTCTGAAAATGTATGGGACACTTGGACAGAAAATGGTCCCAAGGGCAGCCCATGTTGCGAGCAACCATGTTGCTAATTGGAGACACGATATAATCGAACGTCACACGGTTGGATTAATATGCCAACCTTCAATGATTGGTTTGTTACTTGTTTCTTACCACACGTTAGGCCACTCGAGGGAAAAAAAGTGTTACTAGGGGACAACCTAGCATCGCACTTTAATCCCGATGTTCTGAGACAATGTGAAGAAAACAGCATTATATTTGCATGTTTGCCATGCAACTCTATGCATATTTGTCAGCCGTTGGACGTCGCAATCTTCAGGCCCTTAAAAGAAAGCTGGAGGAAAACTGTAACATCTTGGAAAATGCAAAATTCCAAAACCAATGGCATTCCAAAAAATGAATTTCCTAAGCTATTAAAGCAAACAGTTGAGAGCATGGATAAAGTACCACCCAAAAAACCAGACGGAGAGAAAAGTGCTATAAAAATACATTTATTTTCTGATTTCGAAGCATGTGGCATTGCACCATTCAACCCCAATCGGGTTTTGGAAAAATTACCACAAGATGCTATTAATGAAAATGAGCTGAGGAGCTCTCTTACCGATTTTTCATAAGACCTGAGGTACAATTCCGGCTCTGAAAAATCTCGACGTAAAAGAAAACTGTACGCAGCTGAACCAGGTCAAAGCGTTTCAGCACCAAAACCACTTGAGAAGGACAGTGACGATGATGGAAATGAAAATTTTGAATTAGATGACAGTGACAATGATGTTGATATCAGCAAAGATGAAGAGGAGGTTGAATACTTCTCTCCAACATTAGAAAACATAACAAAGGGAAAATTTCTTCTGGTGAGATTCTTGTCTGGTTCTCGGAAAAAGACAGAATTTCGCTATGCTTGCATGGTAAAAGAAGTTTTAGAAGGAGAAAAAATCGAAGTTCAAGGCATGAAATCAGTAGAGTCGAGAAACATTTTCAAAATAATTGAAGATGACATATCCACGGTTCCCTTCAAGGAAGTAGTTGCTTTACTACCAGATTCAACACTTGAGAAGATTTCTGATAGGATTCAAAAGTACCATTTCCGCGGAGAAATTAATGTAAAAGAATGTTAAAACCAATTTTTTATTTTATTACCTATATGATCTGAATTACATTTTGAGTTCGAAAAAATTTGTTTTCATATAAATAAACGATAATATAATAAGTACAGTGTGATCAATCTAACCCTGCATGATCAATGTCACCCCTTTTAAAAAATCAGAAAAACTGCTTGAGCGAATTTGATCACTTTCTTACTAAAAGCACTACTTTTTAATGCTATAAAATTGATGTGATCAATCTCACCCCATTCATAGTCTAAGATTGATCGCCCTTTTTTTTTATAAGATAAGTGGATTTTTTTAACAATTATATTAAAACTAGTGTTAAGGTATTACTCTTGGACCATAATAAAGTACTTAAAGTGCTAAAAGATAATAAAAATAGAAAATGTTTAAAATATAACAAAAATAAAGTTCAAATTGATCAATTTCACCCCATTTCACGGTACCCATATCAAGTTCATTGTGAAGATAAAGGTAATTCCCAATCTTGTCTCATCCGCCATATTGGATTTGGAATCATTTTGGATGTTCAATATTGCACACGTGTGCAAAGTTTTAAATCGATTCGACAATTAGAAATGGCTGAAAAACGAATTATAAGTTTCCACTACAATGTACAGTCCAAGTTATAAAAGCGTGTTGAAAATACAGGGTGGTCCAACGAAAACTTAACACCTCGATTTTCCTTCTTTAAAATGAAAATGTGGAAAATCGCTCGGACCCGTCGATTTCTGATTCGAGGAGGAATAACTTTTCCGCTTTTTTCGTCTCCGTAACTTCAGCCCCCTAATTTTGAATAGGGATGAGGGGTGTTACGATACCTCATTTTGAAGATCTTATCGAGTACTATCTGGCCCTAAAATTTCGCTTCAAAATTTTCATCTTTAACGAAATGACAGCTAAAATAGTGGAAGACTACTTACTTTTGTGATTAGTTTATTTAATGCTGAAAATGGCCACCATTCACTTGCATGCAGTAAAGAACGCTGGTGTATGACTAGAGAATGTGGAATTTACCTCGAGGATATTACTCTTTTCAGACGCATTTGAATCATTTATTTATTTGTTAATTTTTTTGTCCAGAAAACTAGACGGACCATGTTTTTGATTTACCTTAGTATACCGTGAATTTTTAAGAACGTTAAAACTGTGTCAAAGTTATTGTAACTTTGTAGTAGAATTAAAATGGTGTATTCCATAGAAGAAAGGGTGGAAATGATAAAATTATTTTTTAGAAATAACGACTCTGCGCGAGTAACAGCGACTTTATTTAATAAACGACATCCTGAAAAAAATGTATCCGCTGCTTACGTTGTGCAACTGGTTGCCAAATTTGACACTACTGGTTCAGTCGGAAACAAAAAGAGGGTGTATAAAAGAGACGAAGCGAGTGAAGTGGCTGTCTTAGGTCAAGTAGCGATGGATCCTACCCTTAGTACTAGGAAATTGACCGATGTATCTGGTGTTTCACGCACAACAATCATGAGAATCCTTAAACAACATAAGTTCCATCCTTTTAAGATACGACTGGTTCAGGAACTGAATGAGGATGATTTCGATCGCCGACTCCAGTTCTGTGAAGTGGTCAGTGGAATTATTAACAATAATCCTAACTACATGTTCAATATCTGTTTCTCGGATGAGTGTTCATTTTACCTTAATGGCATTGTAAACAGGCATAACTGTCGGTATTGGTCAGATGAAAATCCAAGATTATTTCGTGAAGTGCATACTCAGCATCCCCAAAAGTTAAATGTTTGGGCGGGTATTTATGGAAATCACATAATCGGCCCTTTTTTATACCCGGTAATCTCACTGGCCAAATTTATTTAGAACTATAAGAGAACGCTATTTATCCAGCCCTCGTTCAAGTATTGGAGAATGAAGAAGACCATGTAACGATAATTTTTCAACAAGATGGCGCACCACCTCATTTCGCTCAACCTGTGCGTCAGTTCTTAGACGAAAATTTTCACATATTGAGTGGCCACCCAGATCACCTGATCTGGCTCCACTGGACTTTTTTCTATGGGGCCACCTGAAATCTAAGATTTACGCTACCCAGCCTGAGTCACTGGATGATTTGCGAATTCGGATCATTAATGAATGCCGTCAAATTACACCAGAAATGTTGAGTAATGTGCGTAAACGTTTTGAGCAAAATTTATTTTAATGCATGGAAGTGAATGGTGGCCATTTTCAGCATTTAATAAACTAATCACAAAAGTAAGTAGTCTTCCACTATTTTAGCTGTCAATTCGTTAAAGATGAAAATTTTGAAGCGAAATTTTAGGGCCAGATAGTACTCGATAAGATCTTCAAAATCAGGTATCGCAACACCCCTCATCCCTACTCAAAATCAGGGGGTTGTGCTCACCCCCGTTAGGGGGTTGAAGTTACGGAGACGAAAAAAGCGAAAAAGTTATTCCTCCTCGAATCAGAAATCGACGGGTCCGAGCGATGTTCCACATTTTCATTTTAAAGCAGGAAAATCGAGGTGTTAAGTTTTCGTTGGACCACCCTGTATAACTTAGACACCTTTTGCATAATTATAACTATTATCTACCTGAACTAAAAGAATTTATTTGATACTTACAGTGTGTCCTAGATCGACGCATTTCAGAGCCTTTAAATCAATTTCACAATGTAAAAGTGATTTTAGGTAAGTAGGTACTTTCAGAAAATGTCATTTTCTAGAACTAACTAATAAATTTCTGTTTCATTTTTATGCTTCCGGGTTAACTGGAATAGATTTAAAAAACTAAGATATAAACTGAAAAATTATTTGGCGTTTAGATTTTATAAGCTCAGGAAGTGCCGAAAACTTACACACTTTTAACACATTTGCGCGCACCCAAAATCAGCGCACTTTCGCCGCTCCGAGTGTTTTTAACAAATAGCGTTCTTCTTTTTGTTATTGCGTATTTTTCCCAATGAAACAGGTTGAAAAACTATATCAGATTTAAAAATATAATTTTTTTTTCTTCAATGCAAGACTTAATAATTTTATAAAAAAATTCTTTATTCTAAATTTTTCCTATGTAAAAAACCAGGAATATCCAAAAAAATGTGAAAAACACATATTTTTTTTTATAAAATGTATATTTTGACGCCTAAAGTAACCCAAAAATGCGTTCTAAAAAATTTTTGCGCCGCATTTTTTTTTTAATTACTTTTACCTTTACCGTTCTCAGCTAGATGCGCCCCTATATTTACTGAAGTGGCCCAATTTACTTTAGAAATTATTTTTTCCAAATCAAAGTCATTCACGAAAAGCATCGATTGTTTAGCTTTTCAATAAACTAACATTAATTATTCAATAAATATTACCCCAGTTATTATGTTTATATTTAGTTTTAAAATATCTATTTTCGCAGACCAACCAAAGGGCGTTTTAGTTTATTAACCGAAAAAAGTCCATTGAGGTAGCCGATTTCAAGCAAACTTAATACAATTATTGTCAGTGGCAAGTTTATCACTGCCTCTAATTTGAACTAGCTTTTGACTTTTTTCATAAAAATAAATTTACCGAATTCAAATTATAGCAAAGTGGTAAAGCTCGTTAATAATATTAATTGTGCTCAGTTTGGTTGATATTGGGATATTCTAAACCTTCGTTCAGTTAACGGCAGTAGTAGTAGCACGTCGAGCAAAGTGCACTTATTTAAAGAGCCAGCGAGTTAAAATTAGAGCCAGTGGTAAATCTTTCTATGGGCTATAATAATTATACTCAGATTGGTTAAAATCGGCTTATTCCAAACCTCCGGTAAATGGGTTTTTATTTTGGTCAATAAATTAGGCACACCCCCAACGAAAGTCAGATTTGAGAACATATAATAAAAAGTCGTATAACAAAGATATAAATTCAATATGTTTAAAATTTCAGTCAATTATATTTTCCTAATTACAAATATTTCTTCCGTTCCGAAAATCGCGAATTGAAAAAACAAATTAATCGTTCTCCAATAATTCTTAAGGTCAGCACATAAATTTACTACATATTATTATGTTCTATATTGAGACCCAGGAATCCCCGAAATATGTCTCCAGTGAAAATGCGCGCTTGCCAAATTACGAGACAGTCAACGTCGAGAGTATATGAACGGTGTATAAGTCCTATCTGTATAAAATAGCACTGACCTCTGGCGGTAGATGGCTCGAACTAAATCTGTATAAAGACGCATATTTTACTTATTTACTTCTCAGTCCCACCTTATTTGTGTTCCCCTCGCATCCCGCGCTCCTCTGAATAGGCAAACGTTGTCGAGCCCGAAGCTGGAGAAGGAGGAGTCTGATAATTTAAATTTTTTGGCTTGACAAGTCGGTAGCGTATGGCGTTTTGGGTCTGAATAGTCGGTTAACAAAATCTATATATATATTTTTTTTTTAGAAAACATTTTTACAAAAGCTACAAAGATCCAGAAGCAGTGTATGATTTTTAGATAGCATCGACTCGAAAGTTGAGGTGGATTCAAAGTCGGATGAAAAAACTTTTACGGAGGCTTCAGAAGAATTTAAACTTTCTGGTCACCTAGCTAAATATTTACAGTCGAGCGACGACGATGAAAACGATGATATTCCCGTAGAATACTTGGCATCCAGCTGAAAACAGGGATTATCTTTCAGTAAATAACATCCATTGGAACAGAATACTACCAACAGGGTCCTAACCACATGGAAATATTTTCAAAGGTATTTGGGAAATGTTTCTTTTTGATTGGGCGCAGAATGCACGGCTCAGTATTATTTACAAAAGACTGGAAAGTATTAAATGTTTTTCCTACGGATATCAAAAAGTTATTTGGTTTACATGCCATCATGGGATCATCCATTTTCCCAAAATTCATATGTATTGGAACAATAAATTCAAATTTGATTTAGTTTCTGGTGTGTTGCCTCGAGATACATTTTACCATCTAAGAATTAACATTCATGAAGTTGATTTTTTTGGCGTTCCAGATAGAAATGGTAAGAAATCGTTGCAGGTCCATGGAAAGGAAATCTAGATCCTCATATTCGGTTATTGAACAGATTATTTCCTTTATAGGAAGATGTCCAGTAAGATAGTTTGTTAGAAATAACCCTAGACCTGTAGGTCTTAAGAATTTTGTACTGACCACATCTGAAGAAAAAGTTTCAGATTTCAAAATATATTAAGGCAAGAGTACACCTTTCGAACACAAAGATTTAGGTCTTAGCTCAGCAGTTATTCTACATCTAGTTCAGAATCTACCTAAAGAAAGTTATATATTTTTTTGATAAATACTTTCCTACAAAGTCTGTATTGGGTAGGCTTTTTTTAGACACTGACGGCACTGGAACTATAAGAACGAATATCAAATACCAAGATACCAAACTAAGGTTATGTAATTCCCTTATAGGGTCCCATTTGAGTTACCCTCGTAGTCTATTTGCCAGCTCTACTTTAGGTTGACAAGAATAGCCTTCAAAAACTTCAAAATGCATACCTAAGATTTATTTATGGTGTTCGTAAGTATGATCATATTACGTCAGCTTTTTGTGACTGGTTGGTTAAATCTATCAGAAAAATTTTTGCTATGGCCAATTTAAACTTTTTTATAAAAAGTTAAAAGTTGCCTGCATACTTGTATAATAAACTTATTAGAGGGGCCTATATACAGGGTGTCCAGAAAATACGTGTTCAACTAATACTATAAAATGACGTTTTCTAGTAGTATAGTCACGGGCTGTAAATAAGTGGAAGTGTTATAAAAGTGATATAATACGTCAACATTTCTCCTGATTTTCATATGAACGGCGTTATGACAATCCAGATATTTTTGTCGAGTGACTGGTTGTATTTGGAAGCTATTTTAACTCTTCAATATTTTTTGTTGGATGAGTTGTTTTCCCAGAAAAAAAAAATTTACAATTACCTGCATACATAAATTATTAACAGTAATAATAAAAGAAAGTACAAAAAGTTGGAAGTATGTATTAAAAATATTGTAAGAAACTAAGTAAAAGGAAAATATTACTTAAGCAAATGTGTAAAAGGACCGCCATTTTGCTGAATACACTTATTAACACTCCTTAAAAAGTGAATATTGGACCCTATTTAATGTATCGGGGTTATTAAAATGGTTGCCTGCATTTAAAATCCGCGTCAATAAATCATGGCGTGTGTTTACCGGAGTCTTGTAAATTTCTGTTTTAATAGCGCCCCACAAAAAGAAGTCACACATATTTAACTCCGTAGAACGTGGTGGCCATTTTACTGGTGCATCATTGCCCCTTCCAATCCATCGGTTGGGATATTGATGGTGTAAGGATTGCCGAACGGCAACGGAAAAATGGGGCGTGAAACCATCATGCATGAATTGGTAATGTGTTTTGCAAAAAAATTAAATAAATATTTCCATTTAACCTGTCTGGAATAACAATAGGACCAATAAGGTAGCGATCAATAATACCTGCCCAAATATTAAATTTAAAATGATGCTGATGATGTGCAACTTTAATGGCATGTGGATTTTCATCGGAATAAATATGTTCGTTGTGCAGATTGGTTACTCCAGATCTTGTAAAGCACGACTCGTAAACAATATTTTTCTACAAAAATTTGAATCACGGATTCTTTTGTTTCTAATAAAATGACAACGTGTAAGCCGCATGGGGGGATTAGTCCGTAAAAGTTCCTGGACTTCTTGCACGTGATATGGATGTAACAACTGTTCTTGTAAAACCTTATTGACAATCGTTTTAGGAACATGTAACTCACGTTCTAAGCGACGGGTACTGGTACTTGGTTCTTATTCAACTCTTTCCAGAATGTTCTCTTCTGTTTTCGCAGTTCGAGTTGTTCGCATACGACCCCTGCCTTCAAATTTTTTCTCAAAGCTGCCCGTTTCCCGAAGATGACGCTCGATATTGGCAAATGTTTGGTGGTTTGGTATTGGACGGTTAGAAAATATCTCCATGTAAACCCTAACACTCTGACGCCCATTTCCTTAACAAATCCCGTATACCAGGAGCATGTCAACCTTCTCAGAGTTTGTATAATTGTCCATGTTTAATGGTAAAATGAACTTGTAATTCAAGAATGTTGATCGTATACCTCAGTCAATTTCATAGACTGGTGACAATTTGTCAATAATTGTCAAATTATTAAATGCCATAGCAACAAGGTCACTAAAAAAATTTTTGTTACAGGTAATTTGATTTTAATTTTATTACTAATGTTAATAATTGATGTATGCAGGTAATTGTGAATATTTTTTTTTGCAAAACAGCTCATTCAACGAAAAATATTGAAGAGGTAAAATAGCTTCCAAATACATCCAGTCACTCGACAAAAATATCTGGGTTGTCATAACGCCGTTAATATAAAAAATCAGGAGAAATGTTGACGTATTATATCACTTTTATAACACTTCCACTTATTTACAGCCGGTGACTATACTACTAGAAAACGTCATTTTATATTATTATAATACTAATTCTACATACTAAAAATCATTAAAATCGATTAGCACGTTTTTACGTAATTTAGGAAAAAACAATATTTTTACAAATTTTTTGCGCCCTTTATCGGCTAAACGACACAATTTTGGATATAAGTAATAGGGTCGGTCGAAAAAAATAAATATTTCTTTTTCGGAACGCTTTAGTGCGGAAAAGTTGCCTATTGAAATAAGAATAAAAATGACATAAAAACAAATTAAATCGGTTAACGTCTTCCGTTCGCGCATCGTACTTACATTTTATGAAAAATTGCAAAAATAACGATATTTTTGTAATTTATTCCTGTTAGGTAAAACTTTTAAAATAAACACGCTTTAGTTATTTCTGCTTGTTTTATGGTTTAAATGACCTAAATGTCCTAAATAAATGAAATTCTGATTATACATCTATTTTTTTCCGATCGCGTAACGTCCTTGAGAAAACAGAAATTAACAATTTTCAGCAATTTTTACAGTGCTACTTTTCGTTTGTTTTGTCAGAACAAAACGAACCAGAACTTACTTTAAATAGGTTGACTGCTCTCTGCTTTCAACTAGAAGTGGTCCCTGCCTACGCTAACCCCCCCCCCCCCCCCCCCCCCCTTGTGACACGAAACAAAAAGGTCAGTTTCTCTAAAGAAGCCTCTACGGTAGCGAAGCAAATCAAATGTTTGTATGAGAAAGCATCCATTCCGTCGTTGTCTGAATACCGAATTGTAAAGCTTTATTCATGTTTATCATGATTCCTATATTAAGATACGGAAGTCATATCAACGTGATAAAAATAAGGCTTTATTTAAAGCTAGGCTAGAAGACTTTAAACTTATGCAGGATGCCGGTGAACTGTACATGCCAAAAAACACCAGATGCATGTCAATGTGCAATTTTAATTAAATGCATATGTGAAAAAACAAAAAAAGTTCCTGTCCTCGAGTTGAGGTTCTTGTTTCTTCAAAGGAATTACGAAAAGATGATACGATGTTCGTGGAAAAATTGAATGCCAAGCAATTTCGCAGGCATGTGAAAGAAGAACACTATTCTCTTATCCAGGAACCTGGATCAACATATATTGGACATGTATCTCCTTCCTCGAGTTCGTGAAATGATATTACCCAAAGCATCATTTCTCGTTTGTCTGAACTATCAATATCACTAGAAAAACTAGAAGTAGTAGGATGTGATGGCACTGTAATCAATACTGGATGGAAGAACGGTGTCATCCACCGACTAGAAAACCATGTTGGACGCCCACTACAGTGGGCCATATGCCTCCTGCATTTTAATGAGCTTCCATTTCGCCACATCTTCCAACATATTGACGGTTAAACTGCAGGACCTAGTTCTTTTAGTGGATCAATAGGGCAGCAGCTCACTTGTTGTGAAAAACTTCCTGTGGTTGCTTATGAACTTATAGGTTGTTCGATAGTTCGATTCCTGATACAGACAGAAGTTTATTGAGCAAATACCAACAGTATTTGTTGGATATCTCAATGCAATTACCTTAGGACATTGTCAAGAAGATTTCGCAAATAGAAATCCTTTGTCTCATTCCCGATGGCTAACTGCAGCCAACCGAGTGCTTAGGTTGTATATAAGTTCATTAGATCCATCCGGAAACTTAAAAGAAATAGTTGGCTTCATCTTGAAATCATATATGCCTATGTGGTTTGCTATAAAAAATAGCAAATATTTTACTGACGGACCAAAACATGTGTTTCAAGCAATCCAAACATCGCGGTATTTATCCGACGAATTATTTCAAGTTATCGATCCAGTAATTCAACGAAATGCATTCTTTGCGCACCCAGAGAATCTTCTGTTGGCAATGCTTGTTGATGAAAGAGAACTTATTCGAAAGCTTGGTTACAGAAGGATCTTAAAAGCAAGCAACACTGAAGTCTAGATCGGTTATACCTTATTTCTCCAAAAAATCAGACTTCAAATACGTATAGATATGTACATAATAAACCCCACAATTATTGGATGGTTGGTTGGGAAGGGTGTGGGTGAAACTCGTCGTGCAACCACCTCCGCGTGGTGAGTTCTGGGTCGTTTTGTTCTAGCAAATCAAGCACTGTAAAAATTGGTAAATTTCTGTTTTTTCAATGACGTTACGCGAACGGAAAAAAATAGATGTATAATCAGAATATAATTTCATTAGGTTATATAAACCACAAAACAAGCAGAAATAACTAAAGCGTGTTTATTTTAAAAGTTTTACCTAACAGGAATAAATTACAAAAATATCGTGATTTTTTCAATTTTTCATAAAATGTAAGTACGATGCGCGAACGGAAGACGTTAACCGATTTAATTTTTTTTTATGCCATTTTTATTCTTATATCAATAGGCAACTTTTCCGCACTGAAGCGTTCCAAAAAAAAAATATTTATTTTTTTCGACCTACCCTAATAAGTAAGTCGGCTTAGTTATACACGTATTTTCCGGACACCCTGAATATTATCGACAAACACGGTACAGGGACCTGTAGAGCATGCCAAGGCATCGGTCAGCTCTTTTTCAACGCTATTTCTCTTATAATGCCGTTGATATTTTCAATCCACTTGCCAATGATGTCAGGACAGTCCCGAATTCCGTTGCATTTCGAAATCGAATAAAAAATTACATTACTGTTAATCGAATTTGACTTTAATTGTTTTCTTCATTTCTCTAATTATTTCTTTTACATATAGGTACATAGTTTTCTCCTCTTTGTAAGATCCTCGAATAATGGATAGATAACTAATTATGAAATCAAAATTGTATATTAATATTTCTACAATTAAATTTTTTGTCTTACTTAACTAGTAGATAGCCTAGAGTTTTTTCTTCTTGAATATTTGGTTAACCATTATTTAATATTATAAAAATCTTTATTAAATGTTTCCTAAATAATGGTGGTTGTATGGGTAGCTTAGCTGGACACCGCCACCACGTTTTCGAAGTAATTGCTTTGTGAAAATCTGTTTAATTATTAAATAAAGGCATTTATTATTATTATAGATTGAAGGGATGGGAGTATATTATAAAGAACTTTTAGGCCCTTGAAGATTACTTTTCCTAGGTATATCATTTTTAAATATTAGACACATAAAGCTTCCGCAATTTTTAATCGGTATACGCATCGGTATCGAATTGCGCATGTGCAGAAGCGATACGGAGGCCTCGATACCGTACGTACAACGTAGCGTTACGGCACTCTCGCGGTATCCCAATCGGTAACGCATCCCGACCGAATCACATGCTTGTGTCAAAAGTCAAAAGCATAAGGTAACCTAAAACCTAACATTTTTCGTGTTTTGAAATTTGTTTATACCTCGTTGTTATAATCTCAAAAAAAGTTGTAAGGATGTGTTCGCCATCGCCAGCAGTGCTCAAAAGAAAAAGATTATACTACACTGCAGACGACGATCTGTACTTATTGCGGGAAGTGGTGGGGCAAAATCCATACATGACGCCCAACAGGTGGGATGATATCCAAAAAAACATTCAAGAGCTTACAGGCAAGGAGTTTGGGGTGAGGAGTCTGAAAGAGAGGGTCCAGCTTCTTGTGGACAAATTCAGGCAAAAAGTCGAACATGATCAATATAAGTAAGTATAAGGCAAATTCTAAAGGCGAGTCAGGCGAGTTTACCCCTAGTAACAACTTAATGCACCATGGATAAATTTAGTGGTTAGGTTAGGTTTTATATCTCTCCCCGTGTCCCGTTATGGTAAAATTTTCAGATCTGGAATTGAAGAAGAAGTGACAGAAGTAGACGATATTCTCCATCAAATTATTCTCTTGATTGATGAGGCTTTAAAAGCGAAAAAAACAAAGTCCTCATCATATCAAAGAGGTCATGAAAAAAGAGAACAGGCAGTGTACAATATAACTGGGAGTGAAAACCAAACTGAACCCTTGAGTGAACCAAACCCACTAAAAGTGAATGACAACGAGGGTAGGTTCCTACTTTTATTATAATAAAAATCACCAGTAATAAACTACTAACAACTACAACAACATTGAAACTTTTAATGTTATATTACTTGGGTAAATTGTCATACTAGCTTTTTCTTAGTTCTGAGAGGATGTTTTTCTTAAAAATAATATTTTTAGAGTATATTCAAATATTTGTTGAAGAGGAGCAGGATATGCAGACTGCCAATAATGAGAAATATTTTGAAAGACCATTTGAACCAGAAACTCCTCGTGCAAGTATAGGCAATGGTGGGAATGGTAGAAGAGGCGCGAATAGGGGGAGAAGCGGGGTTTCAAGTAAGTATATTGTAATATACGGAAATCGGGGAATTTGGAGAGCAATAGTGAATTACTTGGCAGTCTCAAGACATCAGCTAGGGGTAAAATTTCACAGCACCTAATTATTATGTTTTCTACACAGCTTCATCCAGATTAAAACGAACCGGAATAAAGCAAACTTCAATACAATTTTTGGAAACTAAAAATGAGAGGTGGTTCGAAATAAGAAGAAGAGAGCTAGATTTGGAGGAGAGGAAATTCGAATTTGATAAGGAAGAGCGAAGAAGAAATTTGGTCATAAATGAAGCCAGGCTAGAGCTAGAACAGAAGCGTTTTGAGGCAGAGCTGAACATTTTCCGCAATCAAAATAAACTTATGAATAATCAACAACAGCTTATGGAAATGGCATTCCAAGTAAGACTTGGAAACTGAAAATGTGCAGAGCTCCTTCAAAATGGTCTATATAAATTGGGCGACCATATGCACATAAAATGTGTCAATTTCACTCCTCACTCAAACAAAGTCGTTGTGTCTTAGGATTTTGCTAAGCTATTTCGAAACTGTACAGGGTGTCCCATTTTGGGTACTTTTAGGGGGTATTGGAGTTATTGTTAAAGATAGAGAGTTGCGGTTTTCGCGACAGTCTGCTACTTTTTAACGAAACGAAAGATTCCGATGTCAAATTTGTCATGGCTGTCTTCGTTTTTCATCTACAGGGTGATTTTGAAAATATTCCCTTTTTAGGCACACCTCGTATTTCCGTTATGCGTCAACTTATTAAAAAGGTAAAAACTGATATTTGACAGAAGTTTTTACGTAGAGTTCAGGGGCGTAATCAGACTTTTTCTACAAATGTTAGTTTTTCAGATATTAACCAGACTGATGTTTTTAATGGTACACCCTATATTTTATTTTTTATATTGATTATGCATTTTTCGAGCTTTCCAAAAATATATAGTTGTTTATATTTATTTTGAAAAACATGCTCAGAATTCCACAATTTTACTTTTTTACATTATTTGTAACAGCAGGCCATTGTCAAAAGCAAAATTTTGATAGTAATTGACGCGTTTTATTTAAACTCTTATATCGATTTACGATTAGTAATATTTCTCCAGTAAAATACGCTCAATAATATAACCACTCCAGAGATTAAATAAAAGTTAATTTTAATGCTTTTCTTTATTTTTAATTGTATGTGAATCCTTAATTATTATTACATTTTTTACTTTAAACAACACTAATACTTGAAACTCAAATATTAAAATGTTAGTGCTAAGAAACTAGAAAACCATTAAAATAGATATATAAAACTTCAGTAATAATAATGAAATATTCAATGGATATCAGGAATTTTTAAAAATGGTTTTCAGAATGCTGGCCGTTTTCTTCCATGCAATATTCTAACATTTTTGTTATTCTTCCAATTATTGCACTTATTTTTCCTATTTGAATTTCAAGGGTGATACTCACCCCTTCAAGTTCTAAAGTTCTAGTATACTGGAAAAAATTTCTTCCAAATAAATATTAATGCTTGATTTGAAAAAAAATCGACTGCATCGTTTCAAATGAAACAGCATGTCTAAAGAGTAATAGTCAGTTTTCTTATGTAGGTACTATTACTGTTTTTGATTGTTGAAAACTTTATCTAGATTTGCTCTTAGAGGTAGCTTTTTTGTTATGATTTTATTGCCTTTCATATTACTATGTAAATTGTGTTCAAGCCAGGAAGATTTTGGCAAGTGATATTACCTGTTTGCTGTGGGGACTTAGGAAAATATGGGATAGTAAATAATATTTTCAAAAATATTCTTGGTTTTTTATTTAGAGCATAGTATCATTCACAAAACTGAACATATCTTACATATGTATATAATAAAATTAAGTTATTGCAAATATTCCTCCAACTGAAGTGGATTAGTGGCAAAATACTGAGGAATATTTCCTCCATTTAAACAAGTGTGGCAGTTTGTTAAAATAGTTCCCACTCTGTACATCTGACAAACATCTTGCCACAAAATTTTTTGATTTTTTTTGAAATCGAGAAAGGCAAATAATTGGATAATTTTTCCAAAGCCACATTCCACTGAGACTCTTACGGATCTCATAAGATTAATAAACATTTGCCTTTCTGGATCCTGATTAATTTGATTTATTGTAAAGGGACGTACTAACAATGCATGAAGAGCATATCCCTCATCCCCATATAATACGAACTCTTCATCCGGAAAAACAACATGATTCTGGAGTTCTTCAAGGAACCCCGATTCTCTAAGAATCCCAGCATCATGCTGTCGTCCCGCATATGCTCCTTTTAAGCTGATAATGATTCCATCAGGGCACAAAACACTCTGATATTTCAAGCAGTGCATTTTCTTATGTCCTGAATAGTATTCTTCCTGGTTTTCTGTTGGACGACAAATGGCCCTACAAGTACATACCATCTATAAAGGCCCAGCAATTATAGAGGGGACATCCTTTGTGATAAATTGCCTGTGAAAAAAAAACTTAGTTTTGTTTCATTGTCCATTACTGGAAAAGTTTTGGTCTGACTAATAATCTTAGCCCTTTTGAAAGGCCTGCAAAATTAGGCATTTGATGTCAAAACCGACATTTCTCAAAAATTGAAGATTTACTTAACCTGCAAAGGTTTTATGCATGCCACTGGTGCAAAAGTGAAATTTTTTGTGTAACAATTACAATCGGACCAATTGATTTTTGGTAATGGACAATAATTTAAAAAGTCTTGTTTCTTTTGGCCCACCCTATATTAGTAAAGTGTGTACAACAGCATAATCTTTTTTCTGAGACAAGAAAAAAAAATATCATAATTTCGTTTGTTTTGCATTCCTAAGACACAATAATTTTTCAAAAATCTGGTCTACACTTGTATTATAGGCTGGAAAAAGAACTTAATCTTTCTCTTCTGTCATGAATAGATATGTTATTATAAATTAATTAAAACTGTAAGTGTGTGCATGTTACAGCAAGGATGTTATTTAAGAAATTTACTTACTTGTGCATATTGCCTCAATTTGCGTTGATTGAAATAAGGGTTGTTTCCTAAATTATCCAATTTAGCACCCCATTGATCCTCAATGTTTTGGACAAGAAATTTGGTAAATCCACTGATTACTGTGTTGGAATACCCAAAAACTGGCTCCAGGTCTACAAGCCGATTGGGATATGTCAGCCTTCTCAGAATCATGCACAGCCCCGTAACTGCTAAAATGTGTTAAGTTCCTACACTTCACAAAAATTCCTCCTTATATCTCTGCACAATAAAGGCCTACATACCTGTTATGGTTACCCTATTCACTATAATGGGGTCTGGAATCCTCAAAACCCTAGCCAGTCTTCGTACCTCCTCCTGAGTAAATCTGAACATTTGTAGGCAGAGGGTATTGTTACAAAGTGCCAAATCAAATGCCCCAAAAATGTTAGCTCGGTTTCCCAGGAGTATCTGGTCATGCAAGATATGCATGATCAGCAGGTCATCAATATCATCATCATTAGGGTCCTCATTATCTAATAAAAAGGGATCCAGAATGGCTTCCATATTCCTTGTCTGGAAAAAAATGTCTGAATAAAAAAAAAAACATGATAGGTACCAATGTGTTAAATAGAACTTATCTGGATGATTCAGTTTAGTTGGTTGTGGATTTTTTGTGTTGTGTAAGTGCAGGGTTAATTCATATCTTTTTTATTAAAAAGCTAAGCAGCACAATGCCCAATAGATAAATGTGGTGTTAAATTTTATGTGTGTCTTTTCCCTTCAGAATGACAGAGGATAAATTGAGCATAAACTTATCCGTTTTGCATTGTTGGCTACACCTGCACGTTTCAAATACAAACCCCCAACCCAATCAATCTTCTGGAAAACTGGTACCTATAAGACTGATGAGCATTAGCATAAATTCTTCAACAACCCTGCCTTTAAGTTTTAAGTGGGTACTTACCGTTGTATGGTATGATGTAGGGAGGATGAGGGGGTTGTCGCCACCAGAGAAGAAAGTACACAAGCCAAGTTATTAGTCATCACCAAAAAAGGCACCATAAAGCAAAAACAACTATTTTGAGGTTAAGTATACAAACGCGGGGATCTGACACAAAAATTTCAAGGCTATGACATGCGTTTACGTTTACCGGAACAAAATAAGCTTTAACAGCCTTTACGCTTGTCAACTTATCTACTTACGTTACAGATACCTATACCGATACCGGCGAATTATTTAAAGTAGCTTTATGTCTCTAATGTCTTAATTGCAGGAAAGTGTATTATTTACTTTAGCAACAAAAATGCTGATGATTGATGATTGTTTATCATCATCATTGTTTATCTTAAAAAAGTAGGTATAGTAGTTTATATTAGGGATGGTTGAAACAGGGCTTTTTTAATAACAGGTATAACCTGTTTCAGTTTTAAAAATTACCCGTTGCAAGAAACCTGCTTCAGTTCCAAGCTGTTCCAAAACGTAGATAATTAAATTGTACCTACCTGTTTCGCGTTGGCGGCTGACGCTGCCCACCTGTTGCGATCACGCGGTGTCCGTTGTTAAAAGGTTGCCGGTTGTCGCGTTAATAGCAGAGAACGTTTAGAATTGAATTAAAATATTCGCATTTAGGGACTTGCCCGCTGTTTTTTATTAATTTGTTATATTTACTATTTGTGTTCTATACTGTTCTATAGCGATATATTGAAAAGGAAATTAAACCTGTATGGTATCAGGGGTAATGCTCTTAAGTGGTTACAATCTTATTTAAATGATAGAGTGCAGTATGTAAATGTCGTAAAGGATGGGGTTATACGTAGGTCACAGCCCTTAAGATCCGAGCACGGAATTACACAAGGGGGTATACTGGAGCCCCTTATTTTTGTTATCTTTGTAAACGATTTTATTTATTTGGCAGATCCCTCTAATATTCCGATGATACATCTTTATTAACAAAAAAAAATAATCTTCCTGATTTATTGGAACATAGTAAAATATTCTTTATTGAAGTGAAACGATGGTTTAGACAAAATGGCTTGTCGCTAAATGAGAAAAAAAACTGATAGTGTCTTATTTAGAACCAAGCTATCAAGAACTGAGAAACCGGAAAATTTTGAAAGTATTGAAGTGCACTTTTCTGAACAGACAAGGTTTTTGGGGGTTTACATTAATGAATATTTGGACTGGACATGCCATATTAACACTGTTTCTGCGAAACTAAATTCCATGTGTTATGTATAAGACTAACCAGTAAATACGTGAATGAGAAGACACTCAAAATATTGTATTTCGCCAATTTTCAGTCTGTTCTTAGTTACGGAATCATTTTTTGGGGTGCACAAAGCCAAATTTAGAACTTATATGCGATACAAAAAAGAGTGATCAGGATTATCAAAAAAATGAAGTACCTGGAAACTTGTAGAACGTCGTTTAAAAATAACGGGATTTTACGGGTTATGGCCTATACATTTACGAATGTTTATTATTTTTCTTTAAAAACAGGCAACTGTTTGATACGTCATTTGAACATCAGTACAATACAAGAACCCAAAATGGAAATTACCCGAGGCATCGTTTGGCCTTGAGTGAGAAAAGTCCGCACTATATGTGTTTAAAATTATTTAATAAGCTTCCTAATACCTTGAAAACAATACAGACTGAGAAGAAGTTCAAGAAAAAAATTAAAAATTTTGTTGATTGACTTGCAACCATATAGTGTGGATGAGTTTTTAGATAAGTAAGGTTAAGTGTTGAGTAGTTTTTGCAATTTAACTTTATGACTGTAGAATAGTACCTTTGTAATTGATGCAATTTTAGTGGCTTGTATATGCATGTCATGTGAGATTTAAATAAATAAATAAACAGGTAACTGGGAAAAATCCCTGATAAGAAATAAGCGTGATATACCAAAAGAATTTCAATTTAAACCCTTATATAATGCCCGTTTAGATATTACTCAGGGAAAAAAAGAAAGCCTAAAAGATTTACTCAAATATTTAAAAAAAAACAGAGGCCAAAAATTTTTACAATAGACTATTCGCAAAAGCTGGTCAACGGCCTGACCAAATTAGGGATGTAGACGAAGATGATAACAGCAGTGGTATAAGTGATGAAGACTAAATATTATTTGTATCTTATGGAATAAAAGCTTTTTATTTTTTTATGAAAAGTCTTATTAGTAGTATTGTAAATATCCCTTTTTCTAAAAAATAATAAAAAAATTATGCAAAAACCACATAAGTCAAATTTAAAAATGGCCCCTGCAGAAAAATCGCGAAACAAAATAATATTATTTACATTGTAAAATGTGTCCAGTCAATTAGATAAATCACTAATATGAAAATTTTCGTAAGTAACCCATTGTTTAATTAAATAACTTTTTTTACTTTTCTCGAAAGTTGTAATTATTGAGAAATGGGGTATTTGCAAAAAACGCCTTAATTGGTGTCGCGCTACACAAGTAATCCACCAATCTGCTGGAGCAGTGGGGCTGCTACCTAGATCCTCAATCGACAACAGTATAACAGTGGGATCCGGAGTGAGCGGGAACCTTAGGAAGAACAACATCTCTCCGGTAAATGCTAGACAATTGTGCGCACGAGTTAGGGGTTTTAAGGATATTTCTTAGCCATCAGCACTAATAACATCAACAGAGGTGTCGCGTGGAAGAAGGTATTCTCTTCAAGGTACCTCAAAATCGACGTAAACTCTCAAAGGTGTAAGAACGTCCGCGTGGGGAACTTGAAACACCTACTGCACCCAATCCATTGATTAACTAAACTTTGTAAGCAATTCAGTAGTGTTGTGGATATAGCATCTGGGTATGATGCCATTTTTTGCTATAATCTTATCAGCTTAATCTAAGTAAAACGTGCTAACTTTCCTAAGAGTTTTCGCATTGTCGTTACGACAACCGCGAAAATTTCTAAATTTCCCCCAGTTTCCACACGTTAGTGGCACCCCCTGCATGTCGTAGGGGGTACGTGACCTAAAATCGCGTTCGCGAGACGTCTCGCGCTATTATCGCGAAAATAAATATAAAAGTGGTCAGTGACCTGTACTTTTTAAAATTTTCTTTTGTCTTTCCCACAGCTTAGTGGCACCCCTTACATCCAGTAGGGGGTACATTAACTCAAAATAGCGTTTTTTACGATAAAAACTGCAAAGTGGTCAGTGACCATCACTTTTGCACAAAATTTTCTCGCGATTTTTCGCATCCGTGTACTGTGTACACCTAGTGGGACGTAAGTTGTGTTATTCCCACCTAGAATTAGGGGTGCTTACACCCCCTGGATGTGTTTTTTAAATTAAATTAGTGTATATAAATTAGTTTTAGTTCGTGTAAATATAAACAATTAATTATAAGTGTAGATAGTGTGTTTTTTACCCTCTCTGAGGCCCCCCCCCCGCCGCATAGACACCCCGGTGCTATGCTTCGATCCACCCAAGGGGAGAAATCGGGAGTGCTCCCTAGTGAACTAAATGAATCCGTCGATACGGAAAATTCATTAAACAGCGAGAGTGAACCCTCAATACAACGTTTAAAACAAAACGCGATCGTTAAATACACAACACGGTTCTTGGCTACATGTAAGTACTGCGAAGCAACATACACTAAAGGTAAAAAAGACACCCTAACAAACCCCCATCGCACACAAATAACTAAACACCTACGCGAAAAACACAATCTCCCCGAATACAGCAGTGCTAAAACTCCCGCTGATAAGCCACCTGAGCAAAACGTTTTTTGCTCGACCTATGAACAATCAGACACTGAAACCAGTAACAAAACGACTAAAAACGACATGAATACCCCGAATTTGACCCAAATAAAAGCGACTGACGACCATGAAATAAACAAAACAACAACATTACCCACTGACCTACATTCTAACGAACCGGTACCATACAAGACAAATGTAAACAAACAAAAACAAACACTATACACAACAGAGACTATGACAACTGACAACGAGACAATGACGCTCGACAATTCTGCGGGGGAGGCGATGGTAGTTGACCCTACCAACCCCCCAAAGAGATTAAGCGCGATCAGACCAATTAAAACACTACTAAGCGCAATAGAAACATCACAGACACAACGAGAAAACTTTAAAAAACCATATGACAAAACAAAACCAACCACCTCAGCCACGGGTACCATACCCAAAGACAAAAATTTAAAAAGACAAAATTACACAACAGACAGTGAAATGGACCAACAAACAGACATTACTAGGGACAGGAAAAGACGATTGACAAAAACCTCCCCTGAACAAGACCCCAAACAATATAGAACAGTGACACATAGAACATACACACAAACAAAAAATCCATACGTCACAGAAACTAGAAACAAGTACAAACCACTAACACCACAAGACATTGACATCGAAATAACGCAAGACACCACCGACTCCGAAGCTGAAGACACAGAGACCTCCACGACAGCCGCCCAAAGACGCCCCCCGAGACCAACGACCTCCAAGACCACCTCCAACCCACCTCCAGAGTCAAAGAAGATACCGGTCCCCCCCATTGTTCTGGAAGGAACAGCTGAAACGGCCCAGCAGTACACAGAATTATGTAATGACATAGACAAAGTTACTAAACATGGCTATAATACTAAATTTGCCAAACGCTCACTAATCATCCGATTTAAACATATTGATAATTATAACATATACTTGAGAGAACCTCAGGCTGATGCCAGCAATAAGTATCATACCTACGCCAAGTCAAATGAAAAAACCCAAGCCTATATTATCCGCGGATTAGACCACAAGCCGGACCCCAATGATGTGCATTTAGAACTAGAAAACTTATATAAACTACCTGTAAAAACAGTATACTTACTTCGTACTCCATTCAGACCATTATACTTGGTGGTCTTGATGGGTGACAACAACTTGAATAAGATCCAGAAGTCAATTAGATTTTTACAGCACGCCTCCATAACCTGGGAGCGCAGGAACACTCAAACTACCATCATTCAATGCAAGCGCTGCCAGTTATGGGGGCATGCTACAACCTACTGTGCCAGGGACCCAAAGTGTATGCGATGCGGAAAAAATCACTACACTAAGGATTGTGCACCGGGCCACACAATAATGTGCGCCAATTGTCATGGTAACCACATGAGCAACGATCAACAGTGCTCGGTGCACATTTTCAAAATTAATAAACTGATGGAAAATCAGCAGAGATCCAGGCCCCAACAACAATACGTCCCAGCACCAGTCCCTACAAATAATCCATGGCAGAACACGAACAACTCCAGGGCAAGTGGAGTCAACGAATCGGGCAGGGCAAGTGCCCCATCTCTAAACACCAGCAATTTCCCTAATCTACCCTCCAGAGGTGGTGCGGAGGCACCCCCTCCCGATCCATGACTCCACCAACCACCCCCGCAACAGCAACAGCAGCACCAACAACAAAATGTGCAACAGAGTACGAGTGTCTCTTCTCTCCCGGTAAGTGACATGATGACTATTGTTGAGGGCATTAAAAAAGTAAATATGCAAGAAGTATTGAGATTTTTTAAAGAACTTTTAATTATTACAACATCCGATAACGAATCACTAATTCCTTTTAAATTAATTGAATTCTCACAAACTTTTCATACTTTTCGGTTTAGATAGTTTTCAGGTCGATAATTATCTTAAATTGGAATGCCAATGGTCTAAAAAACAAACTGGGAGAGTTGATCTCCTTTCTTACAGAAAACCGGGTCGACGTTGCGTTTGTCACCGAAACTAAACTGACGGCAAATGACTTAATAAAAATACTAAATTATGCTATTTACAGAGCCGACAGAAATGTGAGGGGTGGCGGAGTTGCCATTCTCATCAAACAGTCCATTGCTCATATGCAGATCGATAATTACGTAACTGCTGTGGAGCATGTATCGATCAAGCTGAGAAATGGAGTGGTGATGAGCGCGGTATACGCCCCACCCCGCACCCGCCTGCAAAACAATGATATTGAGCCATTTTTCGCCATCCACGGCCAGGTTCTTGTGGCGGGTGATTTTAATGCAAGATATAATATGTGGAAAAACCACCTAAATAATAGAAATGGTAACTTGATATTTGATTTTATAATTAACAATGATATTCAAATAGTCGCCTCGGATACGCCCACACACTTTCCGATGAACGGCAGAACGCCCACTATTATCAACTTCTACTTAAATAAAAATCTCACTGGCTTGTCCGAGGCGACTGTTTTGAATGATTTAAACTCTGACCATTTACCGATTTTACTTGAATGGCATGCACAAATGTCCTTCGAATCCCCGACAGAGACAATTTTATTAAAAAACGTAAACTGGAACACGTACAGACGACTGTTGAATGACAAAATTACAATAAATAATAACATAAATGGCGTACAAACAATCGAACAAGAAGTGACCAAACTGACAACAAACATACAACAAATACATAAACAAATTGGAACAAAAATTAAAATCGAACATAAAGAGGACAGACTTCCACAAGACATACTTGACTTAATTAAATTCAAAAACAAACAAAGAAAAATTTGGCAAAGGACAAGACGACCTATTGACAAACATAGAATGACAGAACTACAACATACAATACGTGACAGAATCAACCAATTCAAAAACCAAGTGTGGAATGACACTTTGACAGGACTGACAGCACAAAACTCGTCACTGTGGCGCCTGACCAAGCGCCTCAAACGTAAATTCAATAAAATTCCGACTATGACTGGTCAACAAAACACACAGACAGACAAGGAGAAAGCAGACTGCATAGCGAATGCACTCGCTGCAGTCTGCACATCTCCCGACAATACAGAAATCGAACAAAACCAAATAACAAACAGAATGACAAACGTCTCACTCTATACCAATATACCAATCGAACTTGCTATAAAAAGTATAAAAAAAAAACTGGAACTCCATTAAACAACACACAACAATTATACAAGAAGAATTTATTAAAACAACTAATTTATACTTAACGTCAAATTTCTTTCAATTTAATGACGAATTCTTCTCACAAATTTATGGTGTAGCAATAGGATCACCAATCTCTGCTTCAATCGCAAATCTTGTAATGGAGCTGGTTGAAACAAATGTATTAAATAACCTAGAATATAAACCATATTTTTTTAAAAGATTCGTTGACGATTGCATTCTTTGCATACCAAAAAATAAACTTGAATATACACTTAACAAATCCAATTCTTTCCATAAAAAATTAAAATTTACATACGAAACAGAAAACAATAGATCAATAAACTTTTTAGACATCAACATATCTTACGACGAACAAGGCAACATCACAACCAATTGGTATACCAAACCCGTTTGGTCGGGCCGATATTTAAACTTCAATTCCTATACCCCCAAAAAATATAAAAAAAGTGTTGTCAACTCCCTTATTGATAGAGCGGTTAAATTAACAGATCCAATAAACATAACAAAAGTAAACACTGTTCTACAAAACAATAACTACCCAAAAAAATTTTATGAACCAATTATTAAGAATAGAATAAACCAAATTTACAATAGCACAAATAAAACGGATCCCCAAAAAGAAAATAACTTCATCTCCCTACCATACATTCCAGAAATCAATACAAAAATTAGAAACGTACTTAAACCACACAAAATAAATATAGCTGATAAACCACCAAACAATACAAAAACCTTTTTTACAAAATTACAACCAACCATTCCTAAACTAAATCAAGCAAATGTAATATATAAAAAAGACTGTTTGGACTGCCCAAAGACATACATTGGACAAACAAAACAATACCTAAAAAACCGAATATATGAACATAAATACAGCATGAGAAATACGAACCAAGCACACACAGCCTTATCAAAACATGCTATTGACAACTTACATAATTTTGACTTCAATAATACAACAATTTTAGACCATGAAATAAATTATAAAAAACGAAATATAAAAGAAATGATCCATATTAAAAAAAATAAAAATACATTAAATTTTTGAACCGACACTGATAATCTTACAGTTTACAATAATTTAATAACCTAATTAAAAATTGCAAATTTTTACTACCGTTAACAAAAGAAACAATAAACCGTAATCAAATGGTTTTTCCCATTTTTAATAAATGTACCTACCCTCCCTCATAAAGAATCCCTTCATAAAATCGGTCTTGCATAGTTACCACATAGTTAAACATGTAAAAATAGAAGTGATAGTGCTAAGATTTATATAGAGGTATGTCTAATTTTTAATCCTAAAAATTAGTTAATAATCACATTTTCCTGTAATTGTAGTTCTGAGGATGGTTTAATGTAATATAAACCGAAACGTCAACTTAAACCAAACCTTTATTTATTTATAAATGACCTAAAAACCCAATAAACAAGACAAAAATTTAAATCATAAGGTCAAGAAGAAAACTTTACTATTATATACAGTGAGGACATAAAGTCTGGAAAACTTCCTTTTGCAAGTAAACGAAGCACCTGAATAAAAAACGCTCGGACACGTCGATTTTATTTAATTGTCTTCTATCTTCTAAGATTTCTGATATATATACAGGGTTCTTCAAGAAAGCTGGGCAGCTGTTAACTTCTTTTTTTTTTTTAATGGAACACCCTGTATATTATTGCATTTTTGGATTCTACGGACAATTCTAAGTATATTTCATATAGGATGTCCTATACCTAAATTCAATTGTTTTTAAAATATTGCCAGTTGAAATTATACATTTTTTCATTAAGAGAAAAACCATGATACAACGTAAAATCTAGGAGAAATGTAGTAACTTGATGTCACTTTGACTCGTTGTCACTATGACAACTGTGCCAATTTTTAACATACTGTAGGACAGTTCTGTTACTGTCAAGTTATTAAAAATGCTCCCAAAGCGAGAAATAATGGAAATTCTGATGATGTTTGGCTGGGGAGATCGCCAAAGACATTTGGGCGAAGTTTGTGAACTTTTTAATAACACATATCCAAAGCGCGGACAAGAAATTATGATATCTACAGTCAGCAAAATTGTCAATAAATTCCTTGAACATGGTTGTGTAAAAGATCTTCCCAGGACAGGTAGGCCGAAACTAGATGATAATAAGAAATTAGATGTTTTACTCAGTTATAACGAAAATCCACATTTACCTACAAGTCAAGCAGCATCAGATTTGTCCATTGGTCAAACATCGGTAAAAAATATTTTAAAAAAGGCAAAGTATCATCCATACAAAATAAGATTAATACATGAATTAAATGAAGACGACTATGACCGCCGAATTCAGTTTTGCGAAAATATGCAAGAGCGGTGCAATATAGATCCATTTTTTTGTAGAAATATTTTATTTTCCGATGAAGCTACCTTTTTTCTTAATGGTACTGTCAACCGACAAAACTGTAGCTACTGGTCCACAGAGAATACTCATTGGGCTCAAGTGGCTCATACGCAACATCCCGAAAAAATCAATGTTTGGGCTGGAATATTTCAAGACAGGATTATAGGTCCGTATTTTTTCGACGTTAACTTAAACGGCGAAATTTATCTTGACTTTCTGCAACTAGAGTTGATTCCTGCCTTAGTTCAACTGTATCCAGGTAATGAGCCTAATATACCAACTCCAACTATGTGGTTTCAACAAGATGGAGCACCACCTCACTACGCGCTTACTGTTCGGCAGTATCTCAATGAGATATTTCCTAACAGGTGGATAGAACGTCGTGGCCCCGTAGAATGGCCGGCCAGGTCTCCGGATTTGACTCACCTAGATTATTTTCTGTGGGGATATCTAAAAACCAAAGTTTATTTCAACAGACCTCTTAATATCGATGCGCTGAAAAATCGTATAAGAGATGAAATTCGACAAATCCCACCTTTTTTCATTCGAAACGTGCAACAAGAGTTCATCGATCGGTTAGGATATTGCCAGGAAGTTAACGGACAACAGTTTCAGCATTTGTTACGTTAAAATGTGTCATTTAAGTTATTGTCATTAAAAATTCAGTAAACTAGTAAGGTGTGTTTTATTTTAAAAACAATTGAATTTAGGTATAGGATATCCTATATGAAATATACTTAGAATTGTCCCTAGAATCCAAAAATGCAATAATATACAGGCTGTTCCATTAAAAAAAAAGAAGTTAACAGCTGCCCAGCTTTCTTGAAGCACCCTGTATATATATCAGAAATCTTAGAAGATAGAAGACAATTAAATAAAATCGACGTGTCCGAGCGTTTTTTATTCAGGTGCTACGTTTACTTGCAAAAGGTAGTTTTCCAGACTTTATGTCCTCACTGTATAATAAATGCTATATTTGTACTACAACACTTCCCTGTGAGGTGGAGGGAGGCAATCATAATACCCTTGCTGAAACCCGGCAAAAACGCAAAATTACCTAATAGTTACAGACCCATTGCACTGACAAATACACTTTCAAAAATTACAGAAAAGACAATACTTTTAAAACTCAAGAAACATAAATTACTCGACAAAATACCTGACGAGCAATTTGGCTTCAGACCACAACACGGGACAGTTCAGGCAGTAACAAGAGTACTGACTGACGTCAAAACTAAATTCAATTTAGGGCAAAACACAGTTCTATTGTCCCTGGACGTCAGTCGAGCTTTTGACACTGTCTGGCACGACGGACTACTGTTCAAACTTATGACTATTCACCAATTTCCAACATACTTAATCACTTTACTAAAAACATACCTACAAAACAGGACATTCTTTGTTAGAGTAGAGGGTGCCTTGTCCGATGCGAGGGTGGTTAATGCGGGGGTCCCTCAGGGAACCGTGCTGTCACCATTACTTTATAATCTTTATACAGCCGATTTTTCGAGGTACCCCCTCACAAAACTGACATTGTATGCGCACAATGCACTAATCTACGCGCAATCGTTTGACGTGGAAGCCGCTAAGCGACAGGTCCAGTCGCATATCAACATATTGGATCCTTACTTTAAAAGATGGAAGATAGCGGCTAACCCTACTAAAACGGTTTGTGCAACTCTCACAAAGAAATTTAAAAACAACCAAATCTTTGTACCACTTAAAATCCATGACGTAACAATAACACCACAAAGACGATTCAAATATCTTGGCCTCACCATCGACGAACGACTATCCTTCGAACCACATATATCCGAAACCCTCAAAAAAGGCTTTACAGCAATGCAAACCCTTTACTCCATCATCTCCAAGAATTCCCATCTCTCACCAACGAACAAATTACTTATATACAAGCAAATTATCAGACCAGTACTAAAATACGGAGCTCCCGTATGGTGCAGTGCTTCTAACACCCAGCAACAACGTTTGCTGAGGTTAGAAAATAAGATCCTGCGATGCGTGACGTCATCTAATAGATACGTCACGGTCGCGGACCTGCACCATATGGCAGCGATTGATGACATAATAACGTACATACGAGACATATCGAACAAATTTTACACATACAAATGAGACATCACAAACAGACGAGCAATAAATGACGAACATACAACACACAAGCCCTTGTATTACAGACTACCTATCTATAACACCCCACCGCCAGATGTATAATGACAACGACAAAATACAAAAAACAAACAAACAATACGTAAAATAAATGGACAATCACAAAACAACATAAAACATGACAAACTGACAAAATAAACTCATGCGGACGAAAGACTGTGAAATTCGCTAGACTTCCAGCATCGCCGGGTTGTTTGGCGATTTCGCAGCTTGGAATCCGCTAAAACTCACAAGTACAGAGACGAGAAAACGGCGGTGGGATGGACTAACAGACACCGACCGCCCCAGACATAGACACGCCCCCAAACTATTGCCTCTCTCCGCCCACAGCGGAATGGAATAATTCTCGCATTTAGAATCATCCGCTATAGGCGAATGTACCAAGGGTTGTGCTAGCTAATCTGACTGGGTTTTTTGCAATTTTTCCCAGAGTGTTTCCATTACTTCCCATACCTGAAAACTGTTGTAATAAAGAGTAGATAAAGCTATAAGAGTTCTGGCCCAAAAACCCATAAGAAATAACATTGGCCGAAAACCTGCATTTTTAGTGCCATTTTAGGGGCGTGGCACTTTTCCTGGAAGTCGCCATCCTCTCTTAACCCGAGCGGAACCCAGCTACTATCGCCATCTAGTATCTGACGTCATAACTACTCGCAGTAGATACAGGATCCGTATTAACCTAAGTGGCCCCCCTGGTATTACCAGGGGGGCCCCATTATTTGAAGATTCTAACCTAACAGTATTCCCCATGGAACCCAAGTACCCGCGGAGCCCCCCCAAATCCCCTTTAGTACATGACTGTGAACGATTAATTGTAGAGGCGCCACCTAGCGGAGGAGAGATGACATACCACGTTCTCAATAGTACCCAAACCCAAGTATCTAACCCGAACATCTATCTAAATAATCAATATTGAACAACATAATGAATAAATAATAACAGAAAAAAAGTTTGTGCAGTCAGCGGGAATTGAACCATAAACCTCTGGGGCCAAACCTCAAAGCCTTGCAAAATACGCTACGAGAGCATATAGATTAAAACTGCTAAACAATGTTTGACAACGTGAAACCACGGGGGCACATCTGATTAGATTGCTGGAACAAAAGGTCCTTAAGTGGGGTTATGGTGGTGTTTTATAATGTACAAAATTAGGGTAAACCAGGCTGGGCCCTCCAATGTTAATTTCGGAGGGATTTTTATGACTCATATCTCCGGAACCAATGGGCCTAGGATATTGCGCATGCGTAGCTGGGGTCTATGAAATGGGTTCTTGCGCATGACTCGAAAATGACACCTGTCACCTGTCAATTAAGAACTGTCACCTGTCAGATGTCACCTGTCAAATGTCAAAATCGACAGCTGATGTATGTCACGTGTTTAGGGTGACGTCATGAGTCGTTTAAAAAAAGAACGGGGTTGATCGGGACCAATAGGGTCAAAGTTGGTATAGCTAATGCCCTAACGGTAGGAGGGTGGCCATAACATGTCATCAATGAACATTGTTAGAGGCCGCGTGGTATGTAATTAGACAACTGGAGATCTAGTATGTCCTTTTGGCAAACAGTATTTTCAGACGCCATCTATAATTACGTTCGCGCACACTCCCGCTATCTGGGTAATACCTGAACTTATGCAACCAGAAGCCCCTATCAGCAAATATTGCCTTCGCCAATTTATTAACAAACCTAAGTGTGGCGATGACGACAAAATGGCGGTAAACCTAGCTTTTATAATGCATTCACCATTTTATCGACAAACCAGTACTAATGGCGTCGCCAAACCAATATTTCCCCTTATTCAACATAAAAATTGTCGAAACGGCAACACCGCCGTTCCAATACTGAAAATTTAAGAAAATACGCTTAGGCCATATTGTAATAGCCGTCCGCAACAGTACCATTCATGAGTGTATAATTAAATAAAAATCAATCAATTTTAAAACTTTTTATTCACAACATAACAATATCACTTACTACCACCCTGGTATATTACATTAAAGGAATAAAAAAAATCGGTGTAAATAAAAATTTTAAAACTTTTTTATTTACAACATAACAATATCACTTACTACCACCCTGGTATATTACATTAAAGGAATAAAAAAATCAGCGTAAAATAAAAAGACATATCTGTAATCATTTAACAACGTTTTATGCCAGAAATATATGCAGTTTTCAAGTCAAATACGCCATTACAGAACTAGTTAGCAAAAATATTTAAATAAGACAAGTATCTTGCATCAAAAATAATACCTGAACGAAATAAAAATTTGGCACAAGACACTTATCGCCAATCTTGTATATAGGTACAATATATTATAAGTTCAAAATTTAGCGAAAAATATTTACAGTTAAAACTAAGGATTAGAAACATTTACCGTGCAAGAATAGGCATATCTACATACAATTAAAAAACTAGGACTAGAAACATTTATATTAGGAACATTACCGCACAAGAAGGCATATCTATATACAAACTTAAAAACTAACAAAAAAATGAATGGAAAAAGACATTGGCGGGTATGGGCATTTGAACAGAGTAATCATACCTTATTTCAGCTCCTATATCAAAAAAAGGATTCTTTATTTACAAAAGAGCATTCCTTCTCCCAAGGATCGTTGAAAAACGCTTCTAATCAGTCCATTCTATTCAATTAGGGAAATCAGGACACACTTCAGGCTATATTCCATGATAACAATCTAAATCCATGCCTTCACTCGATACTGCCGCTCACTCCTCGACCATACAATATACATTTTTCAATTCTTCAAAGAAAAAAAAACCTTTTTGGGCACAATAATAATGACAGTGACAGTATTTTTCAGAAAAAAACCGGTGTATGATTCGTTGTCATAACATTTTATTAATAAATATATTTTCTGTTTTAAATTTATTACGATTACAACATTAGTAGAAATATCAGTTTGTTGACTTCGATGTAGTTAACCTTGATATTAAATGCAACTAAATAGTATTGCCGTAATTATTATAGGTCAGTCGTTGAAATCAATATTTAAATTTATTTACAATTGTACAAAAAACAAAGCAGCTTGCTTCTATAAATAATAATATATATACAAGGTTAACCGAAAAGTTGAGTATGAATATAGATAAATTATTAATAATGTTTATAGGTACCTACATTGTTTCATAATTATACCGGTTACCCGACTAAGTTTAATTTTTCCTATAATGACGTACATTGTAAACAAGTAAGATCTGGGAACTTCATAAAAATAAGTTAATATACATTAGATGACCTTTCTAAATTCTGAGAAATGTTGCGACATTGAAATATCTTATATTATACGGTTCACTGCACATTTTATTCCTCGAATAATATTTAAAAAATACCAAGAGTAGTAGATAACTAAGTAATTGTATATAACATTTAACCTGGTACAATACCAAGGTTACACCGGTAACCGTGAACGTCTGTGACATTAACACAGCCTATGCATTATATTTTGTTTATTGAATTATATGACGGAAAAAATTGTAACAATATGATATGTGACTAAAATGCAAATAATTTTAAGTGTATTCTAATTACGTCACCAGCTTATATAAAATTCAGCTATAGAGTGAGTTAGCGGACAGTTTAGTAATATTCTTATCTTCAGAGTAAGAGCCAAATATTTATGAGATTTTGTTTAGTTGTTAAATATACAGGAGATGGTTATTTAACAATCTTATTCTATTTTAGTTTTTAGATAAAATGCTTGTATATAATTATTGTGTAATATTTTGAAGAAAACACTTAAATACGGTAATAAATTCATAAAAATTACAAGTTTAAAAAATAATCTTAATAATAATTAAAGCAGAATTAGGGATTCATTGTATATTTTCTGCTCAGAAATGTGCAGAGGCCTGAACCTATAAACTTTTCACCACATCAGCCGCTGATAAAAAAACTACTCATTTAAATAACCCTACTTAATACCAACAACGCTTAGGCCATATTGTAATAGCCGTCCGCAACAGTACCATTCATGAGTGTATAATTAAATAAAAATCAATCAATTTTAAAACTTTTTATTCACAACATAACAATATCACTTACTACCACCCTGGTATATTACATTAAAGGAATAAAAAAAATCGGTGTAAATAAAAATTTTAAAACTTTTTTATTTACAACATAACAATATCACTTACTACCACCCTGGTATATTACATTAAAGGAATAAAAAAATCAGCGTAAAATAAAAAGACATATCTGTAATCATTTAACAACGTTTTATGCCAGAAATATATGCAGTTTTCAAGTCAAATACGCCATTACAGAACTAGTTAGCAAAAATATTTAAATAAGACAAGTATCTTGCATCAAAAATAATACCTGAACGAAATAAAAATTTGGCACAAGACACTTATCGCCAATCTTGTATATAGGTACAATATATTATAAGTTCAAAATTTAGCGAAAAATATTTACAGTTAAAACTAAGGATTAGAAACATTTACCGTGCAAGAATAGGCATATCTACATACAATTAAAAAACTAGGACTAGAAACATTTATATTAGGAACATTACCGCACAAGAAGGCATATCTATATACAAACTTAAAAACTAACAAAAAAATGAATGGAAAAAGACATTGGCGGGTATGGGCATTTGAACAGAGTAATCATACCTTATTTCAGCTCCTATATCAAAAAAAGGATTCTTTATTTACAAAAGAGCATTCCTTCTCCCAAGGATCGTTGAAAAACGCTTCTAATCAGTCCATTCTATTCAATTAGGGAAATCAGGACACACTTCAGGCTATATTCCATGATAACAATCTAAATCCATGCCTTCACTCGATACTGCCGCTCACTCCTCGACCATACAATATACATTTTTCAATTCTTCAAAGAAAAAAAAACCTTTTTGGGCACAATAATAATGACAGTGACAGTATTTTTCAGAAAAAAACCGGTGTATGATTCGTTGTCATAACATTTTATTAATAAATATATTTTCTGTTTTAAATTTATTACGATTACAACATTAGTAGAAATATCAGTTTGTTGACTTCGATGTAGTTAACCTTGATATTAAATGCAACTAAATAGTATTGCCGTAATTATTATAGGTCAGTCGTTGAAATCAATATTTAAATTTATTTACAATTGTACAAAAAACAAAGCAGCTTGCTTCTATAAATAATAATATATATACAAGGTTAACCGAAAAGTTGAGTATGAATATAGATAAATTATTAATAATGTTTATAGGTACCTACATTGTTTCATAATTATACCGGTTACCCGACTAAGTTTAATTTTTCCTATAATGACGTACATTGTAAACAAGTAAGATCTGGGAACTTCATAAAAATAAGTTAATATACATTAGATGACCTTTCTAAATTCTGAGAAATGTTGCGACATTGAAATATCTTATATTATACGGTTCACTGCACATTTTATTCCTCGAATAATATTTAAAAAATACCAAGAGTAGTAGATAACTAAGTAATTGTATATAACATTTAACCTGGTACAATACCAAGGTTACACCGGTAACCGTGAACGTCTGTGACATTAACACAGCCTATGCATTATATTTTGTTTATTGAATTATATGACGGAAAAAATTGTAACAATATGATATGTGACTAAAATGCAAATAATTTTAAGTGTATTCTAATTACGTCACCAGCTTATATAAAATTCAGCTATAGAGTGAGTTAGCGGACAGTTTAGTAATATTCTTATCTTCAGAGTAAGAGCCAAATATTTATGAGATTTTGTTTAGTTGTTAAATATACAGGAGATGGTTATTTAACAATCTTATTCTATTTTAGTTTTTAGATAAAATGCTTGTATATAATTATTGTGTAATATTTTGAAGAAAACACTTAAATACGGTAATAAATTCATAAAAATTACAAGTTTAAAAAATAATCTTAATAATAATTAAAGCAGAATTAGGGATTCATTGTATATTTTCTGCTCAGAAATGTGCAGAGGCCTGAACCTATAAACTTTTCACCACATCAGCCGCTGATAAAAAAACTACTCATTTAAATAACCCTACTTAATACCAACAACGCTTAGGCCATATTGTAATAGCCGTCCGCAACAGTACCATTCATGAGTGTATAATTAAATAAAAATCAATCAATTTTAAAACTTTTTATTCACAACATAACAATATCACTTACTACCACCCTGGTATATTACATTAAAGGAATAAAAAAAATCGGTGTAAATAAAAATTTTAAAACTTTTTTATTTACAACATAACAATATCACTTACTACCACCCTGGTATATTACATTAAAGGAATAAAAAAATCAGCGTAAAATAAAAAGACATATCTGTAATCATTTAACAACGTTTTATGCCAGAAATATATGCAGTTTTCAAGTCAAATACGCCATTACAGAACTAGTTAGCAAAAATATTTAAATAAGACAAGTATCTTGCATCAAAAATAATACCTGAACGAAATAAAAATTTGGCACAAGACACTTATCGCCAATCTTGTATATAGGTACAATATATTATAAGTTCAAAATTTAGCGAAAAATATTTACAGTTAAAACTAAGGATTAGAAACATTTACCGTGCAAGAATAGGCATATCTACATACAATTAAAAAACTAGGACTAGAAACATTTATATTAGGAACATTACCGCACAAGAAGGCATATCTATATACAAACTTAAAAACTAACAAAAAAATGAATGGAAAAAGACATTGGCGGGTATGGGCATTTGAACAGAGTAATCATACCTTATTTCAGCTCCTATATCAAAAAAAGGATTCTTTATTTACAAAAGAGCATTCCTTCTCCCAAGGATCGTTGAAAAACGCTTCTAATCAGTCCATTCTATTCAATTAGGGAAATCAGGACACACTTCAGGCTATATTCCATGATAACAATCTAAATCCATGCCTTCACTCGATACTGCCGCTCACTCCTCGACCATACAATATACATTTTTCAATTCTTCAAAGAAAAAAAAACCTTTTTGGGCACAATAATAATGACAGTGACAGTATTTTTCAGAAAAAAACCGGTGTATGATTCGTTGTCATAACATTTTATTAATAAATATATTTTCTGTTTTAAATTTATTACGATTACAACATTAGTAGAAATATCAGTTTGTTGACTTCGATGTAGTTAACCTTGATATTAAATGCAACTAAATAGTATTGCCGTAATTATTATAGGTCAGTCGTTGAAATCAATATTTAAATTTATTTACAATTGTACAAAAAACAAAGCAGCTTGCTTCTATAAATAATAATATATATACAAGGTTAACCGAAAAGTTGAGTATGAATATAGATAAATTATTAATAATGTTTATAGGTACCTACATTGTTTCATAATTATACCGGTTACCCGACTAAGTTTAATTTTTCCTATAATGACGTACATTGTAAACAAGTAAGATCTGGGAACTTCATAAAAATAAGTTAATATACATTAGATGACCTTTCTAAATTCTGAGAAATGTTGCGACATTGAAATATCTTATATTATACGGTTCACTGCACATTTTATTCCTCGAATAATATTTAAAAAATACCAAGAGTAGTAGATAACTAAGTAATTGTATATAACATTTAACCTGGTACAATACCAAGGTTACACCGGTAACCGTGAACGTCTGTGACATTAACACAGCCTATGCATTATATTTTGTTTATTGAATTATATGACGGAAAAAATTGTAACAATATGATATGTGACTAAAATGCAAATAATTTTAAGTGTATTCTAATTACGTCACCAGCTTATATAAAATTCAGCTATAGAGTGAGTTAGCGGACAGTTTAGTAATATTCTTATCTTCAGAGTAAGAGCCAAATATTTATGAGATTTTGTTTAGTTGTTAAATATACAGGAGATGGTTATTTAACAATCTTATTCTATTTTAGTTTTTAGATAAAATGCTTGTATATAATTATTGTGTAATATTTTGAAGAAAACACTTAAATACGGTAATAAATTCATAAAAATTACAAGTTTAAAAAATAATCTTAATAATAATTAAAGCAGAATTAGGGATTCATTGTATATTTTCTGCTCAGAAATGTGCAGAGGCCTGAACCTATAAACTTTTCACCACATCAGCCGCTGATAAAAAAACTACTCATTTAAATAACCCTACTTAATACCAACAACGTCTGTTTTATTACTATAATTAAATAAAACATTATATTCACTTACACATAAATAATAGTCTTTAAATGGACAGCTAAAATATTGAGATAAATCAGGTATCTGAGAGTACAAAGGTTTTCAGTGAGCATAAAAAATAGAAATAAAAAATACATTACAAATAAAGAAGGCAATATTTTATAGTCAGCATATGAGGGAAAAATAAAAGTACACATAAAAAAGACACATATCACTAATCTCGTATATACTACACAGATAAAAAAAAAACCAATACAGACCTGTTGAACAGACCTGTTCCCCCGGAACAGACCCGTTCCCTCGGAACAGACCTGTTGAACAGACCCGTTCCCCCGGAACAGACCCGTTCCCTCGGAACAGACCTGTTGAACAGACCCGTTCCCCCGGAACAGACCCGTTCCCTCGGAACAGACCTGTTTTTTTCAGAAGCTTCCCCGAACCATGTTTTCGTAGATATAAAATTTCTGCAAAATTGGCGAACTTTTCATTTCCTTCATTTGGACGGTACCTTAACGTAGCGTTTATCTGATAAAAATTCGGCTTTTTAGCTTTATATTCTAGGTTGTAAGTAGAACTTTGATTTTTTTTTTTGTATCTTACATTTGATAAATATTAAATGTTTAACCCTCTTCGTTTTAAAAAGCCGTGCTTGTATCGACTTTACCTATCGTTTTATATAATTACTAATAATCAAATATCAAAATGTACTTATATCAGAAACGGGTGACTAGAAAAACACCAGTTTTGTTAACAATGTATCAACATAATTAGACATCATTGTGTATTAAATTTTAATAATTTAGCTAAATAGTTTTTGGAAAAATGTAATAAAATAAAAATGACTTTTTATTAGCTTCCCCCGTATGCACGTTGTCTTTTATAAAATAAATTAATACAATTTCGTCTTTGGTAGATACATACATTTCTCTCTGATCTATACATAATTTAAATATGTTTATAATATTTCTCGTTACTCTAAAATTTCTACTGTTTCGGTATTCAAACTATATGTATTTTAATATCAAGGCTATCTAAAATTACATCTATTTTATGCAAAAGTTTAGTAGTATGATCTGATATTTTTTTCACAAATGTTATAATCGAATTAATTATATGCCAAGTGCAGAATATATTTTAAAAAATGGTTACTTTCCATGCGTTGAATTGGATTTTTACTGTTTCTCTACAGTACTGTGGATTCCCACAAGGTACATTTTTAGTTTATTTAACCTGCTTAATTTTCGATGTTTGTAAATGTATATACAGTGCTAGTTGTGGGGTTCGAAACGTTCAATATTTGTTCGCTATAGATAGGTATCTTATCTTATTACACGCACATTTTTTTAATGCTTTTATTATCGATACATATTTTTAGTTCAATTTTTTCCCCAATTTATACAGGTGCTTACATTTTATTAAATTGTCTATTGCTTCTTGTGAAAAATTGACAAGAATTTTCTCTTTAAGGAAATATTCTACATCTTTATATAACTTAAAATAACAGCCTGTTGTCTTTTTTGATTATTTATTTTTATGAACCTATATCAGTATCCATAACTTACCATAGTATTTTCTTGATTGAATATTAGCACTTCTAATTACTTTTTGTACAGAGCAAGGTACCTACCTTTTCTTTTGAGAATAATATTTATAGGCTTGACTTTAAACTATAATTATGTTTTATTCTTTTATCACATTAGAATATGAAATATGTAAAGTATTTCTACCATGCTGTATACAGTGTGTTCTAGTAAACCTTAGTTTTTTGGATATTGTTACATACAACTGTGTTAATAAATAATATACATACTTGGATATCCTTGAATGTTTATTGAAAATTTTGAATGATACTTTCATTGCTTACTGTATAATTTTTGCAAAGTACTATATTTTTAGACTAAGCTTTACCTTAATAAATATTTAAATTTTTCAACAAGCCAGCTTTTATTTATTTCCCACGTAGCTCAAACGTTTTTGTTTCCTTATCGGGGTTGTTTTCTGTAACAGAGAGGTCAACAGGGTCTGTTAAACAGGGCCTGTTAAACAGGGCTGTTCAGGTTAACATTGTACAGGGTTATCCAACCAAGACTAGACAAGGCGATTTTTTGACTTTTCCTGTACTTTTATAAAAAACTGAAATAGCCATCTTAAGTCATTTTCTCCCGCGAATTCGAATATCTTCAGCAAGAAACAATTGAACATCAAACAAAAGTACTAGGGGTCACTTTGATATTTTTTTAAATGGGATGCCGTATTTTTAATGAGCTTATCCGATTTCTCATATAAATTTTGATCTAAACTGTTGGATTTTTAATTCAAAAACACCTTTTTTCTTCAGTTTTAAATTCGGAAAATGTTCGTCTACCGTAAGATTAATACCTGATAGATGGATACCCGTTTCACCTGTTCACCCTTTAACCTGCTTTAAAGCGTCCGTCAGTTAGACAAAATAATCAAGTTTCAAATTTCTATATATTTTTCACGAGAACGATCAAAGTTAACTTGATTTTATTTTAACAATTATCCGTCATGCAATGAAGTCGTTTTTATTTTTTCCTCGAAAAGGAAGTTATATACGAATAGATATTAAGAGACAAAAAAGTTGTATTTGTAGATGCCCAATCTGAAAAAAATTTAAATTTTTCAAAAAACTCAGTAGCATACATTTTTTTTTGTCAATATTATTCGTGACACTGCCCCCCGAGACGCCACTGGAACTTATAATTTTCTTTTAGTTAGTGCCAACTTAGCGTCTTATTACAATGAATAACCCTGCCAGATTTTAACAAAATCGATAAAAGGATCATTTAGATATTAATAAAAAATCAATTTTTTATTTATTTCAATTTCCATACGGGGTTCCCAAAAGAGACGACTAACAGAACAGTAATCAGTAATCCTAAAAATTGACTTTGTAAGTAAGTATATCAGATTACTGTTGATGAATTAGTAAAATGGTACTGCTTTGACCTTTGACTCGTGTAGGGTGCTTTTGACCTTCTCAGGATTTACCGGTCTTCAAATTTATAATTGCAGGAAAATGAATGGCTTATTTTATAATTTTTAATCTAAAAATATTTTTTGTTTTATATATTTAAGTAGTACACTGTACTCCAAATATTATTATATACAGGGTCTTTTGAACTTGACGATATGCCATTTTATTTTTGTATTGGTTTTTTTTTTTATCTGTGTAGTATATACGAGATTAGTGATATGTGTCTTTTTTATGTGTACTTTTATTTTTCCCTCATATGCTGACTATAAAATATTGCCTTTTTTATTTGTAATGTATTTTTTATTTCTATTTTTTATGCTCACTGAAAACCTTTGTACTCTCAGATACCTGATTTATCTCAATATTTTAGCTGTCCATTTAAAGACTATTATTTATGTGTAAGTGAATATAATGTTTTATTTAATTATAGTAATAAAACAGACGTTGTTGGTATTAAGTAGGGTTATTTAAATGAGTAGTTTTTTTATCAGCGGCTGATGTGGTGAAAAGTTTATAGGTTCAGGCCTCTGCACATTTCTGAGCAGAAAATATACAATGAATCCCTAATTCTGCTTTAATTATTATTAAGATTATTTTTTAAACTTGTAATTTTTATGAATTTATTACCGTATTTAAGTGTTTTCTTCAAAATATTACACAATAATTATATACAAGCATTTTATCTAAAAACTAAAATAGAATAAGATTGTTAAATAACCATCTCCTGTATATTTAACAATTAAACAAAATCTCATAAATATTTGGCTCTTACTCTGAAGATAAGAATATTACTAAACTGTCCGCTAACTCACTCTATAGCTGAATTTTATATAAGCTGGTGACGTAATTAGAATACACTTAAAATTATTTGCATTTTAGTCACATATCATATTGTTACAATTTTTTCCGTCATATAATTCAATAAACAAAATATAATGCATAGGCTGTGTTAATGTCACAGACGTTCACGGTTACCGGTGTAACCTTGGTATTGTACCAGGTTAAATGTTATATACAATTACTTAGTTATCTACTACTCTTGGTATTTTTTAAATATTATTCGAGGAATAAAATGTGCAGTGAACCGTATAATATAAGATATTTCAATGTCGCAACATTTCTCAGAATTTAGAAAGGTCATCTAATGTATATTAACTTATTTTTATGAAGTTCCCAGATCTTACTTGTTTACAATGTACGTCATTATAGGAAAAATTAAACTTAGTCGGGTAACCGGTATAATTATGAAACAATGTAGGTACCTATAAACATTATTAATAATTTATCTATATTCATACTCAACTTTTCGGTTAACCTTGTATATATATTATTATTTATAGAAGCAAGCTGCTTTGTTTTTTGTACAATTGTAAATAAATTTAAATATTGATTTCAACGACTGACCTATAATAATTACGGCAATACTATTTAGTTGCATTTAATATCAAGGTTAACTACATCGAAGTCAACAAACTGATATTTCTACTAATGTTGTAATCGTAATAAATTTAAAACTGAAAATATATTTATTAATAAAATGTTATGACAACGAATCATACACCGGTTTTTTTCTGAAAAATACTGTCACTGTCATTATTATTGTGCCAAAAAAGGTTTTTTTTTCTTTGAAGAATTGAAAAATGTATATTGTATGGTCGAGGAGTGAGCGGCAGTATCGAGTGAAGGCATGGATTTAGATTGTTATCATGGAATATAGCCTGAAGTGTGTCCTGATTTCCCTAATTGAATAGAATGGACTGATTAGAAGCGTTTTTCAACGATCCTTGGGAGAAGGAATGCTCTTTTGTAAATAAAGAATCCTTTTTTTGATATAGGAGCTGAAATAAGGTATGATTACTCTGTTCAAATGCCCATACCCGCCAATGTCTTTTTCCATTCATTTTTTTGTTAGTTTTTAAGTTTGTATATAGATATGCCTTTTTGTGCGGTAATGTTCCTAATATAAATGTTTCTAGTCCTAGTTTTTTAATTGTATGTAGATATGCCTATTCTTGCACGGTAAATGTTTCTAATCCTTAGTTTTAACTGTAAATATTTTTCGCTAAATTTTGAACTTATAATATATTGTACCTATATACAAGATTGGCGATAAGTGTCTTGTGCCAAATTTTTATTTCGTTCAGGTATTATTTTTGATGCAAGATACTTGTCTTATTTAAATATTTTTGCTAACTAGTGCTGTAATGGCGTATTTGACTTGAAAACTGCATATATTTCTGGCATAAAACGTTGTTAAATGATTACAGATATGTCTTTTTATTTTACGCTGATTTTTTTATTCCTTTAATGTAATATACCAGGGTGGTAGTAAGTGATATTGTTATGTTGTAAATAAAAAAGTTTTAAAATTTTTATTTACACCGATTTTTTTTATTCCTTTAATGTAATATACCAGGGTGGTAGTAAGTGATATTGTTATGTTGTGAATAAAAAGTTTTAAAATTGATTGATTTTTATTTAATTATACACTCATGAATGGTACTGTTGCGGACGGCTATTACAATATGGCCTAAGCGTATTTTCTTAAATTTTCAGTATTGGAACGGCGGTGTTGCCGTTTCGACAATTTTTATGTTGAATAAGGGGAAATATTGGTTTGGCGACGCCATTAGTACTGGTTTGTCGATAAAATGGTGAATGCATTATAAAAGCTAGGTTTACCGCCATTTTGTCGTCATCGCCACACTTAGGTTTGTTAATAAATTGGCGAAGGCAATATTTGCTGATAGGGGCTTCTGGTTGCATAAGTTCAGGTAGTACCCAGATAGCGGGAGTGTGCGCGAACGTAATTATAGATGGCGTCTGAAAATACTGTTTGCCAAAAGGACATACTAGATCTCCAGTTGTCTAATTACATACCACGCGGCCTCTAACAATGTTCATTGATGACATGTTATGGCCACCCTCCTACCGTTAGGGCATTAGCTATACCAACTTTGACCCTATTGGTCCCGATCAACCCCGTTCTTTTTTTAAACGACTCATGACGTCACCCTAAACACGTGACATACATCAGCTGTCGATTTTGACATTTGACAGGTGACATCTGACAGGTGACAGTTCTTAATTGACAGGTGACAGGTGTCATTTTCGAGTCATGCGCAAGAACCCATTTCATAGACCCCAGCTACGCATGCGCAATATCCTAGGCCCATTGGTTCCGGAGATATGAGTCATAAAAATCCCTCCGAAATTAACATTGGAGGGCCCAGCCTGGTTTACCCTAATTTTGTACATTATAAAACACCACCATAACCCCACTTAAGGACCTTTTGTTCCAGCAATCTAATCAGATGTGCCCCCGTGGTTTCACGTTGTCAAACATTGTTTAGCAGTTTTAATCTATATGCTCTCGTAGCGTATTTTGCAAGGCTTTGAGGTTTGGCCCCAGAGGTTTATGGTTCAATTCCCGCTGACTGCACAAACTTTTTTTCTGTTATTATTTATTCATTATGTTGTTCAATATTGATTATTTAGATAGATGTTCGGGTTAGATACTTGGGTTTGGGTACTATTGAGAACGTGGTATGTCATCTCTCCTCCGCTAGGTGGCGCCTCTACAATTAATCGTTCACAGTCATGTACTAAAGGGGATTTGGGGGGGCTCCGCGGGTACTTGGGTTCCATGGGGAATACTGTTAGGTTAGAATCTTCAAATAATGGGGCCCCCCTGGTAATACCAGGGGGGCCACTTAGGTTAATACGGATCCTGTATCTACTGCGAGTAGTTATGACGTCAGATACTAGATGGCGATAGTAGCTGGGTTCCGCTCGGGTTAAGAGAGGATGGCGACTTCCAGGAAAAGTGCCACGCCCCTAAAATGGCACTAAAAATGCAGGTTTTCGGCCAATGTTATTTCTTATGGGTTTTTGGGCCAGAACTCTTATAGCTTTATCTACTATAAAGTATGGTAGTTTTAACTATTTTTTGTCGCCATCGGTGTAATAAATGCCCTAACACCTCGTCATGGCACTTGCCGGAACGGGTGTGATAAGTGTAACTAACCTAAATGCTAATCAACAACCATTAAGGCCACAATAACGGCCGCCTGGCTTGCCAGGTTTTTTCGGGCGCATTTTGGGCCGTATGCTTACGGTCCATATGCGCCCAACACTTTGTATATTTAGTTAAGTTTAGTTTTTAGTATGTAAACTAGGCTAGACTAGGTATAATTAGTTGTAAGGATTAGAATTGTGAAATAATAGGACAATAAAGAGAGTTTTAAAAATAAAAATAATTGAAATCGTGCAGTCTACCTCTACGTTGTTAAAGGCGGTAACGATCGGCGGCAACTAGAGGCGTTATGATATCGTCCCTCCAATGCCAAAATGACGAATGCGCAATTTTGATGTTTTTCACGTATGTACAGGGTCTTCCAACGAGGACTGAACAGGGGCTCATTTTTGAGCTTCCTTGTATTTAAAGAAAAATCCAGAATAGCCAATCGATGTACTTTTTTCTGCAGAATTCAAAAATGAAACCAAAAATTTATTTGAACCAGAAACAAAAGAGTTACGCTATGGATAAGGTGTTTTTTAAATGGAACATAGCTTTTTTTAAACGATTTTTGGAACGAGTGATTTTTTTTTGTCCGTTCTGATTAAAATATTTAATATTGTGACAGCTATTTGTATTAAATTTTAATGTTTTATCCAGTATAATTTAACTTTAACCTGTTTGAAGCATACACTAGGTAATAAAGGTATAATCACCTTTGAATCCTTCAAAGTCAAAAAATTTGACAAATTTACTATAATATTGCCGAAATAAAATATTCATTAGATGAGAGATTGCAGATTGTTATCTAGTCCTCGTTGGAAGAACCTGTACAATGTCAACAAGGAAAAACTTACAAATTTTCTACGCCAAAAGCACGAATTTGTATGCAAAGCCATACCCCCTCCAGGACCAGTTAATTGTTTCGCGAGAGTGTCGCTTTTGATTTGGTTCAAGAGCGAATGTGCTTTATTCTTGCTTTTACCGTTGTATATATTTTAAGACATTCAAGTGCATATTCGCGAATGTGTCATTCGTGGTTTTGACAGTATACAGTTTTGGCCGTTTTTAAACGTGTTTGTGAGTTTAGTATTCTTTTGTTGAAGAAAAATGAGTTCCTGTGCAAAAAGAATAATGCAGCTTGGCCGGAAATTAGCAGGTAAAGTATTAATTATGCATATACGTATTTTTATGTAGACCCTTTTAACTATTTACGTTTTATTTGTAAAACATAAGCTAAAAAACTATGTATGTATGTATGTATGTTTTTTTTTTCAGCGGAATTTAAAAATGAACTGACTTTGACGCATCCTGGACAACATCAACCTGTTGCTGATTTCTGTTTAGCCAATCCCCCATTCTTGGAACATGAAATTCTTCCACCTACTAGGGAAGAACAAGTACTAGAAAATATAAATTGTTTGAATGGATTGTCTGAAACTCCTTTAAATACTGCAGATGGATTGGTTGCTCATAAATTAGCTACTGAAGTGACAATACACGGTTAGTTTTATATACTTGGGTCTAGCGGTAGCAGAGATTTCGATATTTTATGATTCGCGCGCATGCGTATAATAAAAGTATCGATGCAAAGACAGTAAAAACCTTCCAAATTTAAACAGTGCTAACCCGGTTACAGTCAACCTTTAATAAAAATTAAAAAAAGTAAGTTGCCCGCTGCGAGATTTGAACCCGCGACCAAAACAAAGAAATAATACCGTGGCGCTTTATACCACTCGGCCGAAGGGTAGGCTTTCGCGGCCGTTTACTTCCAAGTTATGAGTAGGTTTCGGGCTGTAAAGGTCGCATTCAGACCTAGATTTCTATCATTTTTATATTGTGGTTTGTTTTTGTTGTTATTCTCACCATTTACACGAAGTTTATTTATTTTAGTTCCCATAAATAACGAACCGTCCATACTCAAAACAACGCGAAAAAGTTAGGTTATCTGCCACTTTATTTTACTTAGTTGGCAGCATGTCTAATAATAATGTAAATAATTGCACACTGTAAAGCGATTGGCAATTTTCATTGCCGCAATAAAAAACTTCTTCAGAAAGAAAAACTTGCCAACTGTAATGCGGCTTTAAGGGCGTGATTTAGGGTACATGACGTTTCGTCTACAACGGCGGCAGACAATATCAAAAGATACGGTGCGGCAAAGGTCAAAAAACAGCAGGTATAGACGAAACGTCATGTAGACCACGGCCTTAACAGTTTAATTATTTCTAAGTAAAATTATTATACTTTGCTTTTGTTCAAGCTAGATTTAAATTGAATTTTACCATGTACTATTGGTTTTATTGTTTTTAGGTGACTTTCCCTCTACAAGTTTTTCGACTCAATTACCGCAAAAGTTATCCAGTAATAAAAGTAATTTGGACCTACGTGAAGCCCAAGTTAAGCATCCTGAAAATTTGTCACCTGTTTCCCTAAACCAACTGTTAGAAGATCTATAATACTTCAATTCATCAACTGATGATTATGAACCCTCGTCAAGTGATTCAGAAACAACCAGTGCCTCTTCTTTGGAGACAGATTCAGACAGTGTGCTAGATCACGAAACAGAAACCCAAGGTAACCAGACGACTAAGGGCTCCAAGCAAAAGAAATGTCTTTAAAAAAAAGAGAGAAAACAAGAAGCAATGGTCACGAAATATTCGAAGAGCTAAAGGGTTAAAGGAGAATCATACATTGGGCACCGCGACCTCTTTTGCCAGTTCCGTGCCTGGCAAAGCCAAAGCATAAATGTAAGGATTTTGTAAACGATCAGGAACGACTAAAAATATATGAAGCTTTTCGTAGTTTAAGTTGTTCTGATGATCAGAGACAATTTGTGTGCAACCACATACAACAGAATACAAAAAAACGCACTACGAGAAATTTACAAAACTCCCGAAAAACCTACACCTGCACTTACTCTTTTATAGTTAGTGGAAAACAAAATGTTGTGTGTAGAGAATTTTTTATGGCTACAATTAATGTGACAGATGCTTTCATGAGAAGTTCCAATTAAAAACGCTCTAGCAGTGAAATTATAGAAAAAGATAGGCGCCGAAAGCATACTGTCACAACTGGGGGTAGTTTCCCTAACGGGGCGTGAGCGAAAATGCTTTGGCTAAAAAACAATATAGGTTTTTATTAATACTTCGTTATAAAATTTACCAGGAAGCTCGGAGAAAACCCAGCATATATCCGGGGGGTGCGGACCAGTCGATGGGGGCTCTCACGGGGTGTGCCTGAGGGGCTTTACGTGGCTCTGCCTCTAGAGGACGGGAGTCGGAGAGGCCTGGAGCTTAGGGGACTCTTGGGGAGTACTTATAGATGGATCAGGAGAGGGGCCTCGAATATATGTGACACTTTGGGCACTCGTGTCGCAGGGTAGTTGACTAGTCGTTGAGACGAAGGTCCCGTGTCCATCCAATGTTCGGGTATTTATACACCGAAAGTGCTGATTCTTGTTTAATTGAACTTGACATTGGATGGCACAGTGGTCCGCGACCTCAACGCACAGTGGTCTGGAAGTGTGAAAATTATAATTAAAATGTAGAGCCCGCCATTTTGTTGACATGCTCTGATAAGCGTTGGCCCCCAACGCTTTGGAACATCCTAGGCTTTCTGTATGTTACAATATTTTCTTAAATTATGTTACTTCTAATTCCATTTTTTCTTGTTTCGATTCCTCCCCTGTCCACCAGCTTGACTTTTTCCTGGGCCGGCCCTGTTCTTTCTGCTACTATCTTGATTTATTGTGTTGCCGTAACAATCGGCTGAGTCGGTAGTAGTTCTGCAGGAAATTGGGTCCGGGGTTGCCAGTTGTCGTCTGTGGCTGGTGGGCTTCGAGGTGGTACATGAAACAAGAGAAAAGGGTTCTGCAGAATCTTATATCTTACTGTCTAGCTTAATCTATTTTACTAATCATAAAAACCAATGCTTTGTTTGATTATTCCCTGTATGCCGATATTTTTATGCGGTTGTGTCCCCTTATTTTTTTAACACACTGTGTATTAACCTTTCTAAAATATGGTGTGGTGTTATTATTATTTTTTTTTTGTTATCCCAAATAAAAATGCTTATTTACCCAAAATTATTTTTTATGTACCTATATGTAGGGTTGGGCAGAAAAAGCCGGAATTTTGTTTTTATATTATAACTTTTTTATTTATGGACCGATTTTATTGAATTTTATCTTGTTTGAGAGAGGAGGGATCAAGACAGACCGCTAGTCTCATGTTTTTGACTTTTGTTGAAAAATCAAAATGGCGGACATACCTCAACTTGGTTAAACTTTAAAACTTGCTGGAACTTTTTTGAATCACATGGTATATCTTTACATATAAGATTCTGAAAGCCTAAATATTTCTGAATAAAACAAGAGGTCGAACATGCAAATATGTTAAAAAATAGCCGATTTATGACGAAATAAAAACATGTATGTTTTAACATGTTAATTTCGATTTTTTTCGTTTCTTTTAAAAATCAAGTCGGCGAGGACAAACATTAAGGCAAGCGATGTTTTTCGTTGCGAAATGCGTTTTTGACAGTTGCAAAATTTCACTTATTCATTTCTAATGACGATAAAGTTTTTATAAAAACTTTCATTTTAAGGGGATACAAAGTTAGCGAAATTTTGCGAAATTTTCCTGCTGAACGATATAAGAAAAGTACAATTTACGACTTCGTCAAAAAATTTAACTTAACACAGTCCATTACAAGACGCGAAGGAAGTGGGCGTCCAAGGAATGCACGAACGCCGGTGAGTAATCTACTGTTATATTATGTGAAACGATTTATCTAAAATTATTATAGGGAAATATTCTCCTAGTTTCAAATTTGGCAGTTTGCCCTGAAAGAGCACCTGGTACGAGCTTAAGCGGTCCGCAAATTGCCAGGAGAATTGACATTTCCCGTAGATCTGTAGAACGGATAATAAAGGAAGATTTGGAGTTAAATTCATTAAGCGAGAATATTCATTTAAACTTACTCCTGAAGTCAAAGCTAGAAGATTGTTGAGATGCAGACATCTTTTAAATAAATTTAGAGCTAGAAGAGATATTCAAAAAATTTGGTTTACTGATGAAAAGATTTTTGCAATAAATCCGTTGAAAAATGCCCAAAATGACAGATTATGTATTCCTAAACAATAACGCAAACGGGAAACACCCTTAAACCGTCTATTTAGGGAAAGAAATAAATTCAGTAGTTATGTTATGGTGTCTGTAGGAATTTGAAGAAATTACAAAGTTAATTTAATTTTTATTGAGCAAGGGGTCCGGCTAAACTCTGAAAGTTACTGCGAAACTGTTTTAGCCCAAATGCTTCCTCAAATAGAAGATGTAACGCCCGATTATATTTTTATGCAGGTATGTTTATCTTACCTATTAGTTTTTGATCATGTCAAATAAGAACATGTTTTTAGGATGGTGCACCGTGTCACACAAGTGCCCGTACCCTTAGTTATTTAAGGGAGAACGTTGCCGAATTTCTAGAACCCCAGGAATGGCCTCCAAATAGCCCAGATTTAAATCCTTGCGACTATTTTCTGTGGGGTGATTTGGAGGCTAGGGTCCATAGAAACGGAAGAAGATTTGAAAATGTCGAGGATCTTCGGCAACGAATTCTTCAATGTTGGGAAGAAACTTCTCAAGACCACATCAGAGGAGCCATCGAGAGTTGGAGACGGCATGTGAAATTAGTAGTTGAAGCTAATGGGGGTCACATAAATATATAATTTTGTCTTTCTATTTAAAATCTGGTTCTTATTTAAAATCGATTTCACTTTTGTTTAAAAAAATTATTTCCATAGGTATGTCGTTAAATGTGCAACATTATAATTTCAACTAGATTAAAATTAATTGAAAAGATTTAAAAATAATTGTTTTTTAAAAGCAAGTTAGGAGCACAATGCCATACTATTACGTTACGTTGATTTTGAAAAGAAACGAAAGAAAAATTGAAATCAACAAGTTAAAACGTACATGTTTTTATTTCGTCATAAATCGGATATTTTTTAACATATTTGCATGTACGACCTCCTATTTTATTCAGAAATATTTAGGCTTTCAGAATCTTATATGTAAAGATATACCATGTGATTCAAAAAAGTTCCAGCAAGTTTTAAAGTTTAACCAAGTTGAGGTATGTCAGCCAATTTGATTGTTCAACAAATGCCAAAAACATGAGATTAGCGGTCTGTCTTGATCCATCCTCTCTCAAACAAGATAAAATTTAATAAAATCGGTCCATAAATAAAAAAGTTATTACATAAAAACAAAATTCCGGTTTTTTATGCCCAACCCTATATATGTCCGACGTGTAGGTATGTGTTTTTTGTTTTCCAACCGAAAGTATGTTGTCTTTTATATGTAAGTATTGACATCTAGATTACCAGTACAAAAGTTCTTTTTTGTTTTATTGAAATGAATTCTGTTAACTTATAGATCCTGAACGATTGTCGTGGGAGTTTCGGCGAAAGGTCGGCCGTTTGTTGCAGAAGGCTTTCCCAGATCTGCCCAGGATAAGATTTGAGAAGAAGAGAGGATTCGTTTTATGTTAATGGTAATTTCCATTTTGTGTTTTTCTTTTTTAGGGCTTCCGGTTTGAGGTAATCACCATCCGGTGTGTGGAGGGTGACCCCTGGCCACCGGCCAGCCCCGAGGGTTTCAAAAAAATATACTATGGCCGTCTATGTGGGCGGTCAGTCGTGATCACGGCCCGGGCGACCTTTCGACGACCTGTTGCACATGTGTATTTTTGAGTAATATACTTTTATCTTTTTTGTATGAGTTTTTTATTTTTTAGAGTGTTATTGGCAACCGTGTATTTACCTTGCTGGTGTCATAGCTGCGTGGGTCACCGATCTGTGTGTTGTCACCTCCTTTGACCCCGATATTGTAGGTAGGTTAAGAGTTTTTAGTGCTGCTGGTTACTCTGTGAGGGTGGCGGGGCATCTCGTCCATTTGTTTGTCGTAATAAGCAATTTAGTGGGCCTGGGTGATCATTTTCGGTGAAGTTTGGGATTTCTAATACCAGGTGTGTTTCTTCCGGTGGGTGGTTTTGCTCCGCTTGTGGATTGTTGGCCGCTGACAACGGTAAGTTTTGCCTTTTCTTTATTATCGCTTGTATGATTTTGCTAAATACGTAAAGTAGGAAGGTTACAAACATTATGCTTGTTATGTATAAGGTAGCGTCGTGTTGCGTTTGTCCTGGTGTTTGTGCGAATGCTGGTGTTGCAAGTGTTGGTATTAGTGCATACGGTCTGTGAAATAGGACGTACGCTAATCCGGCCGAAAGTATGAGATTCCAACCTAACATTATGCTGTGGGTTTCCGTATGCCATGTGTATATGGTTTTTGGATTTGCTTCTTTTGCTGCCGTGTGTAACTGCTGCTTAACTTCTTCCAGTATATTTCTGCTGGAGGTCAGGTTGGTGAAGGCTATTGATGTTGTCCAATTTTTATTTAGACATTCCGAGAGTTTGTTGAACCTGGGAGGCGTGAGTTTATTCATTGGGGTAAGTTGGAAGGTTTTTAACGTTGTCCATGAGGCGGGCAGTATGTGAGTAATTTTAGTTTATTTTTTTGTTTTTCAGCGCATGGGAAGCGTCGAGGGATTAGTACGCTGTTGGCGTCTTTGAAGATGCAGTCACATGGTAATTTTATCTGGAGGGCCCCTGGTAGTGATAGCATTTCTTCCTGTATGAAGGTTGACCCGTTTTCGCACTGGATTGTGGAACCTTTACTTGGATGTGTGACGATGTACTCCTGTTCGTTGATTTCTGATATGGCTGGTAGGGATGATTGATGGCATTTCATTGGGCAGTGAGCTGTTAGGTCTTCCACAGAGGTCCCATGGTATAGTTTTGTGGCACATGCTGGTCCTTACAGTGTGTCATGTTCTATTAAACACGTTTGCCCTTTCCAAGCGAAGGGGTTGGTGATAAGTTCGAATAGTTTCCATTGATGATGTCTTTGCTTTGTAGAATGTAGAGCCCGTCATTTTGTTGACAATACACCTTCAAATAAGTTACCCAAAGGTACTGAAAAGTTTATTCGTGACCACATTTTGTCGTTTCCTGCAGTAGAGTCGCACTACTGCCGTAAGAAAAGTTCTAAAAAATACTTGGACGCATCTTTGAATATATCTATAATGTACCGGGTGAACAACTAAGAATGATCGCCGGCTATATCTCAAAATCTGGCAGTCGTAGAGCTTTCAGGCAAAATATTTTTTAGTAAAAGTGCCCAAGAGAAAATATTGGAAATTGTTTTCGAGTTTGTAAAATGTCCGCAAGGGGGCGTCACAGTCATGACCAGGGCAAATATTAAGATTTTCTTCGTGTTTTGACTAAATAAGAGGTACCGAAAACAACTTAGTTTTAATCCTTACAAATTTCGTTATAATTTTTATTATGCACAAATTTCTATATCTAGTGAAATAAAGTGGTGGGGGGAATTCAAATGTTTTTTTACATAAACTACGATTACTCCCATTTGGCATACCCGATTTTAACAAAGATGGTCTCATTTAAGAGAGGACTATTTTATCTACAAATTGCACTTTTGTTATTATATCCTTGAATTTTCCCTTCACCGCTAGATGGCGTTAACTGAAATTTAAGCGAATATTAGGCTTTTTCGCAACTAAGTTAAATACAATGATAGGCATGTTTTAACAGGATCTGATAGAGAATTAAATTCCTAACATTTTCGTAAAAACTTCATATTTTTATCTTTTATAGAATCGGAGTTATTGACCAAAATAAACTAATATAACGTATTCTTCCGTTTCAAGGGCGTCTTCTAGCAACCTGTACCATTTAAATTAAGAGTAGGCTGTGAAAAATAAAACAAATATATTATGTTAAAATGGCTCGCTGTCAAAATATCTAATAAGTTAGTTTTTCACTGAGACCGTTGGTTTTTATTGTGTCCAGGAAAACTTTTTTTATTAATATGCGGTATACAAATGACGAGGCATTCGATATGATAGGCGTTTATTTCGAATGCATGCGAAATGAGACAGTCGCTTCCAGGGTTTACGCCATACAATTTCCTGAAAGAGTGCATCATACGAGCGGGGTTTTTCGTAGGCTTGCGGAAAGGCTCAAGACCACCGGATCTTTTTGCCTTCCTCTGTTTTGAAATTTTTTTTTTTTTTTGTGTAATATTCGAGATATTGACAGAAATATTCAAAAATACATGTTTGAGAGTAATACAGCTAAAACTAAAAAGGTGCTGATAGACTGGCACGAAAATTCGCGGAAGTTACAGTGTGTCACTAGTCTAAACAGCGTCGTCAGTGGACTTCATGAACGTCGGCGACGTTCATGAAGTCGTTCATACGTCGCGGAAGATCTTTAGACTAGTGACACAGTGTAACTTCCGCGAGTTTTCTTGCCAGTCTATCAACACCTTATAAAAAACAAAAAATTTAGTCCAAGCAACCCTACTACGGAACGTGCGCGTGAGTTGTTCTCACACTTGCCAAATTATTTTTTAAGATGCATCCATATCATATCGTTCTTCACCAGGCTTTACTAGCTGAAGATTTTGATCGCCGACTAGACCATTGCCGATGGCTATTAAATATGGTAGCGGAAACTCCCGAAATGCTGTCTCGTATTCTATGGACGGACAAGGCAACATTTAGAAGCGATGGTAGTGTGAAGCTACATAATATGCACTATTGGTCCAGGACAAATGTATTTTGGATGCAGGAAGTGCAGCATCAAGGTCGCTGGTCGTTAAACGTGTGGTGCGGCATTCTGGGGGGTAAAATTATTGGACCCGTTTTCTTTCACCAAACTCTCACTGGAGAGGTGTATTTAAATTTTTTAGTTAATGAACTGCCGCTTCTCTTAACAGATGTTGCTTTGGATGTTCGCCGTGACAGGTTTTTTCAGCACGATGGGTGTCCGGCGCAATTTGCTATAAACGTCCGGGAGTTCCAAGATCGGGCATATCCTGGCAGGTGGATTGGACTGGGCAGTTTATTTCCCTGGCCAACTAGGTCACCAGACCTCACTGTGCTAGATTATTATTTGTGGGGGAGAGTCAAGGATATTGTTTTTGCAAACCGGCCTACAACGAGAGAAAATATGAGGGAGAGAATTACATCGGCGTTAAGAAATATATCCGTTGCGGAAATTGAAACTGCTGTTTTATCTACGCGGGAGAGGTTGCAGGCTTGCATTACCAATGATGGACGTCATTTTGAACACTTGGGCCGTCATTAATATATGTTTCATCAAATCTTCAGTGTGCGTTTTTAAATAAGTAAATCGCAGCATAAATAATATATTTTAAAAAGTGAAAATATAGGTAGGAGTTTAAGAAAATATTTCTATCGTTGTAGCTAACACTTTTGGTAACTGTCTGTTCATTTATAATTGATGTGTGCGAAACACATCCAATATGTAAACCACAATCGCCCCTAAAACGGAAGAATACGTTATATTAGTTTATTTTGGTCAATAACTCCGATTCTATAAAAGATAAAAATATGAAGTTTTTACGAAAATGTTAGGAATTTAATTCTCTATCAGATCCTGTTAAAACATGCTTATCATTGTATTTAACTTTGTTGCGAAAAAGCCTAATATTCGCTTATATTTCAGTTAACGCCATCTAGCGGCGAAGGGAAAATTCAAGGATATAATAACAAAAGTGCAATTTGTAGATAAAATACTCCTCTCTCAAATGAGACCATGTTTGTTAAAATCGGGTATGCCAAATGGGAGTAATCGTAGTTTATGTAAAAAAACATTTGAATTCCCCCCACCACTTTATTTCACTAGATATAGAAATTTGTGCATAATAAAAATTATAACGAAATATATAAGGATTAAAACTAAGATGTTTTCGGTACCTCTTATTTAGTCAAAACACGAAGAAAATCTTAATATTTGCCCTGGTCATGACTGTGACGCCCCCTTGCGGACATTTTACAAACTCGAAAACAATTTCCAACATTTTCTCTTGGGCACTTTTACTAAAAAATATTTTGCCTGAAAGCTCTACGGCTGCCAGATTTTGAGATATAGGCGGCGATCATTCTTAGTTGTTCACCCGGTACAGAATGTACAGAGATCTCTGCAATGATAAAAATCTAAAACCTGTTACGTTGGAAAAATATAGACAGCTCTTTAATAAATATAACTTAGGGTTTTTTAGACCGAAGAAAGATCAGTGCAAAAGATGCCTGGCACAAACAAATTTGTCAGAAGAAGAGAGAATATCCCAGGAATTAGAATACAAAAGGCATCTGGAAAAAAAGGAGGCTGCCAGAAAAAATCGGGGCTATGGCAAAACTGTAGCAAAAGAAGATGCTAGCATCTTGGCGTTTAATTTTGATCTCCAGGCAGTGCTGACTACACCAAAGGGGTCTGCAGGACAAATTTTTTACTTACGAAAGCTAGCGGTATACAATTTTACGGTTTATATTTTGGGAAATCAGGACGTGAGGTGTTATCTTTGGGACGAGACACAAGGTAAAAGAGGTGCAAATGAGATTGCTTCATGCAAATATGACTTTATTATGTCACATATTCAAATCACCGCTGTTCGCATGATGTCTGACGGATGCGGCGGACAACAAAAAAACTCTATTTTTGCGGCTATGCGTCTCCAACTTTGCGCCAATCATCCGTCTTTAGAAACAGTCGACCTCTTGATTCTTTGAAAGTGGGCATACGGAAATGGAGTGCGACCCCATACACTCTCTCCCTGGAGGAAACTTTGCTGTCTCCGTTTCATAGGACAGACTATGCGGGAGAGCTTATTGAAGTAGATTGTTCTACAAAAAGCCGGAGACGTCCAAAACAAACTTGTCTAAGCAAATTCTATGAAAGTACACTACCTATAAGCGAGGCCAAATGGAAAGATTTACAGAAAATGTGCAAAGATTTTACTATACCCAAAGAATACCATAATTTTTATCAAGCTTTGAAAACAAACAAGAATGTTCGAGATAATTTATCAGAACCAGATGCAGAGGAAAGCGACATTGATACAGCGTAAATACAAAGTTGCTTGTGTTATTTTCAATTTTGCATTATTATAATTTTTTTTTTGTTCCAAGCAAAATTAAAATCAGAATTTGGTCAATTTAATTTAAAAACCTATTATATTTCCCCTATTAGAAGGTCATATTGGTTTAATAACAGAAATTACATGTACACTTTTGGAAAAACGGGCTAACATTATGTTAAATATAATTATTTTGTCTATTACGTTTCGTTTTTTTTAACACGAAAAATGTTTTGTTTAATATTTTGTAAGACCAAAATAACGAATGTGCTTTTTTTTTAAAACTGGCAAAACTTTTAAAATTTAATATGAATTTAATTTAATCGTCTAATAGTAACCATTAATTATACAGCAGTCCATTAAAAAAAAGAAGAGCGTCTATTTTTAGTACTTGTTCAAATAGTTAAATTGCAGTTTTCTCAAATCTGCTAATTTGTCATTTTGGCATTGGGGGGACGATATATCAGCCAGTATCACCCTATGTCCACGTTTACAGTAAGTTCGGGTCGGAACGGGGAGTCTGTTTACGTCCAATCCATTTATAAATAAGTTCCGACTTCTCTGACGGCCAAAAACTGTGGGCGCGAAATTCTCACGTGCCCCTTGTTTCCACCTTATTCCCTATCTTATCCTTTTTTCTACCTTCATATCTGTTGTGCTGTTATCTTGTGATTGATTATAATTTGACTTTTTGAGTTCCAGGGTGTGTCGAATAAGCTTGACGTTCCCTCGAGAGTTCCTCAAGGGTCCCATTTAGGGTCAATTTTCTTTTCACTGTTTATCAACGATGAAAGGTCATGTTTTAAGTCGTCTAACTATTTAATCCATTATTACCTAGCGTGCCATATATGGAACGCATATTTAAAAGTTATGGATTATTTTTTATTTCTTTAAATGTAAGAGGAAAACGAGATATACCATTAATACTTATTGACATTGTTGGTTGTCTACCCATTAACACTAAAATTGGTATAAAATACACCACGGTGCGGGCAGGATGCCGGTAGTTTGGCAGAGCTGTTTAAAACGCCGGTTTGTGAAAATGGGTGATCATAAAACGGTAAGTATTTTTTTCGAATATTTACTAAAATAAACGCATTTATTTATTTAAAAACTTCACTGTATACTTAATAAAAGATGTGCTTATAAGCAACTATTGATTGGATGTTTTTGTCGGTTACTTTCAAAGTGTTTTTATTTACCGTGCCATATATGGAACGCTAGGCTAATAGGGTCTGTTTTTATTTTAGATTGACTGTTCAGGATTTGACTGATATTTTGGAATCAAACAATTTTTGGGACGATGATCCAGTTGATAAGATCTTTATCAAACCTCCAGAAGTAAATAATTTTTTCGATGAGGACTCAGGTGACGAAGACGCCGGTGGCTTATTGGATAATTTATCTGGTAAACAATTGCAAGCGGAAGCTGAAGTTACCGTTAGCGGAAGAAGAGTTAAATCTGGGTTGGAAATGATGAAGCCAGTGGAGGAAACAATAGAACTCGTGGAAATGCAGAGCTTGGGGAAAGATGATTCAGATGAAGAAGATAACCTACCCCTGAGTTATTTTGCAAAGAAACAACAGATAAACCCAACGTTATCTTGGATTAAAAATAAGGACTTAGAGGAAAAAGACAGCTTATTTCCCGAAGAAAACTATACATTTTATCGTGATTTGAATGCCATTGAATTATTGGAATTATTTTTAGATGATGAAGTAATCAATTTTCTTGTTGATGAAAGCAATAAATATGCTTTATTTATAAACGGTGCAAATTCTTAAATAACCTGTAATGAAATGTGATGTTTTCTGGCAATCCTTATAAATTCTGGGTATAATCCAGTACCATCCAGAAGAATGTTTTGGGATTCAGGCGAGGACGTTAAAATGTAATGGTTTATAAAGCTATGCGTCGCGACAGATTTGAAAGTATTATGAGATTTCTCCATTGCAGTGACAATACTAAATTAGATACAGGGGATAAAATGACAAAACTGCGACCGTTTATAAATTTAATAAAGAGCAGGTGTATTCGTCATTTTGTTCCAGAAAGGGAGATCGATTATGACGAAAGTATGGTAGGGTATTTTGGACGACATGGGTGTAAGCAATTCATCCGGGGTAAACCAATTCGTTTCGGATACAAAGTGTGGTGTATCAATACCAAAAACGGTTACCTCATAAAATTTGAAGTTTATCAAGGCGCAATTCCAAATTCCAACGCAGACCATCAAAAACTATATGGAAAAGCAACAGCATCGTTGATTCAACTGATTCAAGATTTTCCTGTTCAAAGTAGAAGCTTGCCTTATCGATTTTATTTCGATAATTTATTTACTTCAATAAACTTACTTTTGTTTATGAAAACCCAGGGTTACGGCGCCACTGGGACTGTACGTGAAAATCGACTTCCAAAAAACATCCCTGTAGAATCAGTCAAAACGATGAAAAAGGCTAACCGTGGTACTTATGACTATTCATTTGAGGAGAAGAATTGTCTATTTATTACAAGATGGAAAGATAATTCAGTTGTTACAGCTGCGTCAAACGTCCATGGCGTATTTCCAATAACAACTGCCAGTAGATACTCGGCAGCTGAAAGAAAAAAATAGGCATAACACGTCCAAATGTTATTACAAAATATAATAACTTTATGGGTGGAACCGATCAGATGGACGCAAACGTAAACGTTTATCGTATAGGTTTTAGAGGGAAAAAATGGTGGTGGTCTATCTTTACATGGATGATTGACGTTTGTATCCAAAATGCATGGAATTTGTGTAGAAAAACTGGACGAAAAACAACACAAATTCAGTTTCGACGAGAAATTGTGCAGTGCTACCTGACTAAATATCAAGCTTTACCAGAAGCTGCTGGAAGATCTTCAGCTACAGGTAGTAGTAGCAGTAGAGTTCACGACTTTATCTAGTTTGACCGAATGGATCATTTTGTTGAATATGTCCCGGATTCAAAAAGAAGACGTTGTGCAGGACCAATACATATAAACAAAGCAAGTGCTGTTCGCACGCAGTGTAAAAAATGCGATGTAGGACTTTGCATTACTTGTTTCGAGCCATTCCATAAACAAAAGTAAAGATACAAAAAATATTGTTAGGTAAAATGTATTTTTTTAATTTGTAAAATTCCTTTTACATAAGTATCAATAGAAATATGTTTTGATAAAAAAATATTGTAATTTTTTCAAATTTGGATCATATTAAAATTACATATCTTAAATGCCTAGCGTGCCATAAATGGTACACCCCTTAAATAAAAAAATAAGATACCACCAAGTCAAAAACTCGTTTTACTACATTTATATGATCCTCCTTAATACATTCATGCTTGCCATTGTACTTTTTTTGAGAAAAAATAAATTCAGGCATTAATGGGTTAATGTACGCCGAGAGTCCAAGGGTTTAGTGTTGTTAATTTTAAAAGTAATAATATTACAAGATTCATAATTGTCTTTGTCATTTAAAACAACTGTTCTGTAGTGTGTGTGTGAATAAATTGTTTTATAGGTATCATCTTTCTGTAACACCTCGTATGACGAACTAAAAGGTATATTGAAAAAGTAGTCCATACTTGCAGTGGAGTTTACGTAATGTAAATAAAACGACAACGTCTTCCTCCACAAATTTGTGGAGGAAGACATTGTCGTTTTATTTACATAAAAGGTATATATTACACATCTGTCCTATCATGGTCAGGATGTTCTCGATACTCGAGTGTGTTTAATATTCCGATAATAAATATTTACTTAGTAGTGGATATTGGTCGTTTCCTTTCATAGATACGCGATCAAAATATATCACAGTGGCGACAAGGATGTTCTATTTGTTCCTTTAGAGCATTCATTTTAGTTTCAAATTAAACATTCGGTATTAAAAGTAAGTGTTAAATTACATTTGTTTTTGCGAGCTTACAAATGGCAGCTTCGAAAACGTCGGTCAACTTTGTGAATTTGAGCCGGTTTACTCGGACTGGGCTATATACAAAAGAAGGCTGAATAATTATTTTACTGCAAACAAGTTCATCACTCCCAGTGGCGAAACATCAAACGTCTACGTTGGAAATCCAAGTCATCGACAAAAATAAACGCTTCATTCAGATGAAAATATGTGGGAAAAAACGGTTTTAAATCTATACCAGGGATTAGTCCAGAACAAGAAACTCGAAGAATTGGGGAAAACTGTCAAGTTAGAGGACATTAAATTGTTAGGCTTTGCTGAAGAACAAAAAAAGCTTCAAGACGATGGTTCTGGAGAGCAAGTGTCGATGAAATTGGTTGCGAGCAAGAATAATTCCATCGGAAAGGAAATTCCAAAAACATTAATGGCCCCTTCAGGACGAGGATGGTATTGTACAGACACCTGTAACCCCTTGGGAAGCAGACCCGGCGGCACCTCTTTAAGGAGCCGTCAGGCAACAAAACCTCGGAGGGAGGCGGCCATTTGACCCAGTTTATTCGGATTGGGCTATATACGAAAGACAGCTGGATAATTGAGGTCTTCAGCGCAATAATGGACTAAGCCACACTATTTCATATTTCAAATAATATGCATTAATAGAAACCACAGAGCACAAAGAACAATGCAAAAATGGTCTAAGTCACCTTTCACTTCATTTCACTAGATGGCAGCACCTAAATCATTATTGCATTTTAAAGTGTCGATATTTTTAAGAGCAAGAATGAACTAAAGTGGGTTAGTCCGTTTTTACACTGGCTAAAAGTAAAACATGACATTTTTAGGTTATGATTATTTATATTATTTATTCTTACCCACTGACATAAGGTATTTCTCAAAATAAGGTGAAAAAGTTTTGTTTTATCATCCGTTTTAAGTTCAATTAATGTGGCAGAGACTGCTAAATAGAAAATTTGTGTATTTTCGATTTCATTTTGTTAGTGATCCAAACCTATTGATAAATCCGTAGAAAAGGAAATGAAACGTGAGTAAATTAAGATGAATGGATGTTTTGTAAAATATCTTATCGAATGTTTTATATCCTTAGGTTTGTTCGAAAGTGATGAAGAAACGCCGGAGTTTGTTGTTTCCGGTTCTGAATACAATCCTTCCGGAATAAGCTGCTCTTCTAGGGAAAGTAGTTCAGATTCTGAGCCTCGAGAGGAACGTCAAGGTGAAACTACTATGTGTCTCGTTAAGCCAAAAGGAAAAAAGCGCGTAAAAAATGAGCAAAAGTGGAAAAAGAATGTTAGAAAACAGAAACACTTAACTGGTAATAAATATTTGAATATTAAAGGAAATGTGGTACCTCAAAAACAACCAAAAACAGGCCCCTGTCGTTGTAAAGACAAGTGCCACACGAAAATATCTCAAGAACTACAAATAAAAATTTTGAATGAATTCTACAATCTTGAGACTTACAACATGCAAACTTTATTTTTATTTAAAATGATAAAAGTGTGTAATAAACTACGTACACAATAAATCCTCATTCTAAAAGACAAAAAACACGTGTCTATTGTTTGTTAAGACTCTAGTGGGGTTGAAGTTTAGGTTTGACAGGAATTTTTTCAAAATACACTTACCCTGGAAGGATCGACAGATTTCTGAAACTTAAAGGACAACAGTCTACCCCTCCAATTGATTCTAAAGGAAAGGGTACATCTATAAATAAGACATCTCCGGAAAAGATTACTGAGTTAAAGGATTTTATCGAGAAGTCTCCTGCATATAAAAGCCACTATTCCCTTCACAAATCAAAAAATCGTAAATATTTAGCTGCTCATTTAAACCGCACTAAGCTTTACTCACTATACACCAATGAAGTTACAAATCCTGTGTCAAGTTTTGTATTTAGAAAAATTTTCAACGAAGAATTTAATCTTTCGTTCCATCCACCTGTTGTTACAGTTTTAAATTGACTGACCAATTAATTGTCTTTTCTGTAGCTTGCTTTTGTTTGAAAACAAAAGTAAATGTTTCACTTTTAAACTTCAAAGATATACTTCTCTGTAAGATAATATTCACAACTCTCTAGCTCTGAGAAACCACACACCTCATAACATCCCTGAAAATGTAATCAAGCTCGCTTTGAAATATTGACAATAACTCAGGTATATACTAAAATCCCGACACCGTTGACCGTTGGGAGCTTGCCGCCTTTTCATTTGTTTTTTTTGTTGTGAAACCATCCTTTTAGCAGTGTTGCATTGAAGTTTTTAAAGCATTTTTTGCTAATTTTTAATAAAACCTAGGCCCTTAATTAACGCTAAAGCCGTCACATAGCTTTGTGAACCTAAGAAGCCCATATGGTGCTAATTTTCTGCTAATTAGTGTGGATCCTAGTTCCAGTATTTTTCATCACATCTAAAGGCCACATACCACCTTCGGTAAGTTTATTAGTCCTATTTATACTAAATCTAAAGTTTTCCTACCTTACTTTAGCCCATAATTTCATTCAAACTAACACTCAGTTTTGTTACAGGCCTTTTTCTTCTTTCTTTCTTCTTTTTCTTCTTCTACTGCTAATATGACTTTCATTTATCTCCGTCTTGTTCAATTCTTCGTTCCATACCCTGTATGGATATCGTTTCCGCCCTTTTATTGGTGTATTCTCAAAGAAGTCATTTTCTCTCCGAAGAAAGATGTCCAGTTAGACCTTCAGGAGGTTCAACAAGTCACAAGTTCGAGCTTTGATGTAGGCCCCGATACATAAAATTAACCTACACAACTGTAAAAGCAGAACCAGGTTTGATCTGTCTGATATTAATATTCATGTACTTTCTAAGTTTAAGACTTATACTTATTGTGTCTTATTTAAAGTGTTTTTACTGGCTTTTTACATTCTAGAATAGAAAATTATAACTTATACAGTCAACATTGCAAACTGAAAATACACAGGCCTGTTTACGCTCGGTATCTAGACTATTTAGAACACAAACTTTGAGTAATGCTAGTAAACTTGATTAAATAACCGCAACAAAAACAATACTTATTTAATTATCATAATATCAAATATAAAAATACCATAATCTAACCTAACTTTAAAGTCAGCTGTCTGGTAGGGAGGTGCTTCAAAAGGCATCGACCTGCGGACGATATTAAGGATGGATCGATACCAGGGGTTTGTTTATTTTTTTTTTGTGTATATACCTATTTTAATATACAGGATCCGCCATTTAAAACTCCCCAGGCCCGTATTTTACTTACTTTTTAAGCTACAAATTTGTGCGACATGCCAAATTGTAGGTTATACGAAGGTCCTTAAAAGTGCATACAGTGTGTCCTAAAAAAATTTTTTTTAATAAAAATTATTATGGAATAAAACTTAATTTCTTTGAATATTTTTTCCCTTACCCTGTACACCAAATTGGTAATAAGAATTTGATGCAAGTTGTAATAAGATTTACTTTCAGTTATAACAACTCATGTCAAATTTTTAGTTGTTTTCGTAAAAAAGACAAAAAACACCTACTCCCGTTATTAAAATAACCTTGCTTAAAAATTACCTTATTTGTAAAAAAGAAAAAAGAAAGTGAGCTTTTTTAGCCTTTTTTTTACCATTATTAATTTTTTTTACGTTTAGGTCGCGTAAATATTATTCACCTTTTAGTGTTACCGAAACATACACTTTTTCAATTTTACTTATTTTTTTATAGCATTACTCATAACTTCTTAGTTGGCCTAGGGTAAATAATCTTCAAAGCGTCGTTGTCACGACAATATCTCCTATGTGCGACATTTTGCCACATTAAGGTTAGAGTAGTTTATAAATCTCTCAGGTATTATCTATCGAATAAGAAAATCCACCTATGTGTAGAAATCATAGCCACGTCAATAAAACGGTATTTTAAAATATCCTATGTGTAAGCATTTTAAAAGTGATTGCGATAATATCTTCTATGTGAATTTCATAACACATAGGAGATATTGTAACTACTGCCAGAGCATAACCTGCCAGCAGATTCTCACATAGGACTTAATGTTGTGGATAAGAAGGAACACGTTTTGTATCCGTTATAGATTATTAAATTAAAGTTTTACGCGTTTAAGTTATTTTTTTCCATGTGAAAGCCATAATTAAAATCAGATTAAAGTAAGTATGCACCTATTATTGGGTTATTTATTTAATTTACTAAATATTGTCTAAAAAGTGATATTAAGAATTATTGTAGGTTAGGGATGTTCTTCAGTTAGGCATTGCATTAAACTACTTATTAAAATGTATCCGACATGGATTGGTTTCTCTAATAAATACAAATTAATAATATTATGGATTACTTTAAAAGTCCACTACTTTCTAAGAAATAAATTAATACTTTTTCGTCGAACCCGTTACCCCTGTCATAAAATCTTACAAAAATCAGTTTAGCGATTTAAACTAAAAATAATAATAGTTTTACCTAGGGTCCTTTTGTGATAAATATACTTTTTAATTTCCCTATTTGTTGTGAAACAATACTTATATACAGGGTGTTATGGAAATGACTTATTATATTTTAAGGGGCCACTCCTGAGGTGGTCTAGAGTTACACTTGATAGTTTTTTTTTCTAAAATCGGAAGTATTTTGAATTTTGTAAAATACCTTAAAACCGGACTATGTGCGCCTTCCATGATAGTTCAATGCCCCTGAACACATGTGTTTTTGACAAGACAAACTGCTGGAATGGTAATTGTTTAGTTTAGTGCAATTAATGTTGAATTTTGTGCTAAAATTTCGTATATAGACTAATTGAGGGTAGCTGATCACAATTTTCCTTTTGCGTTTTTACGGCAAATGCACTGGTTTTGAGAAAAAAAAATGTTAAAGTTTTTCACTTACAGGTTAGGGTATTTTTGTTTATTTCGATATCTTTGGGTGTCGCGTTTCACTTTCCTTTCAATTTCCTAGATTTTATGGTTTTCCCTTCAAAATATGTGATAAAACTTTCACCAAACTATCTGTTCATAAAATAAGAACAACATTTTAGCAAAAAAACAATGGAAAAGGCACAAATTTAATTAAATTCGTTGTTAATACGCCGACAAAGTAGAAGCGTCTCTTTTCAGATTCATTGCACTCACGGTGCCAGATTGTTCTTCTTTTTCTTGTAATTATTAATGGCTTCCATCCAGGAGAATGATATGCTAGCTCGAGCCAATAGGATTCATTCAATTAATAAAAATGAATTGAAAAGTATAGGCAATTTATAATACACTAACAATCTGACAACATGGGTCGTGCAGTTTGCTTCTGCTTTTTTGGCCAGCTGTCAGTGAGCTGTCTCCCGTCTTTTTCCAGATAACGTAGAGTTTTCTGTTCGCTTACAAGTTATCCCGTTTTTCAGAGTTTCCTTGTGGCATATTTCGTTTATTTCAACTCGGAAGTGTATACTATGACTCCGACAAGTAATATTTTATTGGAAATAGCAACATTTTAGGATTACATTGTAACGTTCAATTCTCGCCAATAAAACTTGCCATTTTAGTGACTACCTACATACTGGCTTATAAGTATTTACACCACAAGTTATTTTGCCTGATAATTTATTAATTGCACACTTCCCAGTGATCCTCAGTATTGCTTGTTCATATGGTTCTATAGATTTTATCCTATTTCCTTGTCAATGCCCTGTTGCCTTGTAATTTTTGGTTTGATCGACTTAAGGCTTCTTTGGTAACAGACACTGCATACCTATAAATAGTTGGGAGTTACAGTCTTACGCTGTAGAATATCATTCATTGATGTTTTGTTCAGACTATACCTTTTGTTTGACGAGCCCTAAGCTTGCCTAGCATTTTATTCGCTGGATTTTGAGGTATCAAGGCCATTCTAGGTTTTCTGCACTAGAATTCACTTCCTATCGGGCCAGTGAATCTGTATGGTTCCTTAACTTAGGTTTGACTGAATTATTGAAGTACTACTGAAGCCCTAAAAATCATGCATGTAGAAGTTACTGTAACACTTTTACCAGTCCTGTTATTCATTTGTTAAGGTTACCTTGTAGCTTGACTATAGGATTTCACTCTGCCAGGCTGAATCACCGGTAAACAACCGATTAAATAACTTGTTGTTGTTTTGGATTCTGATGCATCTTGGATTGAAGCCTGTATCTGAGGATGGAGTTCTGAATATTTATTGCTAGTTTTATGCTTGTTTTCTGGGCTGGATATTAGTTTTTAATTTAAATTATTATGGGTTATATTTCCATTTTAAAATTATCTGACGTTTGGATGACAATTGTCATATGAACTTGTCGTAGGTTTAAGTTCACTCGCTCGTCTTCTCTTTGTAGTTTAGGCATTAACTTCTTTATTAGGGATGGTGTACTTTCGGTTTCACTTAGTCGTCGATAATGTTTTGTTGGCTTTGTTTTGGGGCTTAATTACCGACTTATTTTGATTGGAGTTTCTTATGCTTGGGTCATGGCTAAGTAATGCCTATGTTTTTATCCTTGATTTTGCTGGTAGCGGTCAGAATCTGACGTTGCAGTGCATGTTGACAGTCGATACATATCGATGATTTTCATCTCCCAGAACTATAGTCTATGGTTGTGACGTATTTCCGGGCAACCATCTAGTTTGCACCTTGATTATAAATTAGGATTTCGACGTGGCTTCGAGGCTTTTTTGACGAATACCTCGTGTAGTGAACTTTCGAGCTGGGCCCCGTTTCTTGAGCAGGTGTTACACCGCCATTATTTATTGGGATAATTCAAGAAACGGCAATGATTTAGTGGTGATCGGTTGTGTTTTGATTGTTAATTTGCCTTGATTAATGGTCACCCTAAAACCTAAGAAGTTGGGATTGAAAAACCAGACTCGGTGAGTTTTTTTTTGCACTTCTATGTCGAAACTTGTTGTCAATTGCTATCGACACGTGTTATGTTAAAACCGTTTTTGGGGCTAAGTCGTTTTCTTTCTGCTTATTTCAGTTTGTTGATGGAAGCCCACTGCATTTTCATGCTGCCTTAGCATAAGACAGAGGATTTTGACCCTTAAGAACAATAGGTAACTAATGCATTTTCTGTATATTGCTTAATTTTTGTAACACATGCGTTTGACCGTGGCTTGCTATAATTATTACTCTAAATTAAGGTATTACGGGATGAATTCTGGGGATGGAAGTATCGTTAGGCTTGAGTATAGTGTGTTAATTGACTAATTAACTCTTAATAACTAATTAACTCTTAAATTTAGTCACCAAAGTTCCCTGACGAGGAATGTGAGATACTTATGGGTTGAGTGGATAGAGGGTATTGATTTGTCTTAAGTTATCAGTAAATGTGACTTTATGTCTTACTTTTATGAATTTGGGTTTCGTAATGTTGAAATTATCGATCAAACGAATTTAAATCTATCTTATTTTTGAAGTTTGTACTAGTTAGACGGGGTTCGTTTAGTTTATGAGCCGTAGCTCTTGTGCTAAGTGAATAAATTTCTATTTTTGATCATTTTTTTTTGTAGTCGGGTTTGACTAAATTTTTAACAGTAGTAGCCAAGTAAATTTTATCTTTGTCTAATTTTATGTTGCAACTATACGGGTTGTATCTAGATACCAGTGTTTTGGTTGATTTTTAATGCGGCATTTTGTTCCATTATTATAGGGTTTCATGGACTGGTCCCTATTATCGGTTGTCGATCTTACCAGTTGAAGACCATTTGCTTTCACTTACCGTAAATCTGCCATGTTAGCCTTCTGTGTCCTATAAAACGACACAAGGGTTGTAGCTGCTACCGGCTCACAGCGAGGGATTTCAGATAAGCTTTTATTAATTTTTTAATGTCACTTTGATCAACTCGTTAATACCTCCTGAACTTACTTATTGAACAATAATAATTATTGATAATTTATTTCTCAATCATAACATTTTATTCGCATATATTTTAAACTGTATAAGTAAAATAATTTCGCTTTCACAAAATGGTAAAATAAGGGACCAATATTCTCTAGCTGGCTAGTACGAGCTGAAGTGAGGCTCTGACTCGTCTACAAATTACCCGACTCGCGTGAGTTCGTTGGCGCCACGGACTCTTGGCAGTTAAGAGGCCGAAAAGTACTCCACGGTGTTAGGGTGGCTCACTTAAACCAGCACTAGTAGCTTCGAGATACTCCAAAGGAATAAATGAAATTCGAATTCATAACAAGTACTTGAAACATTTATTTCCAGTTAAAAAAAAACAAAGCTCAATTGCTCCAAGAAATCAAATAAAAGTTAGCCTCCTTGGCTATTGAAAGCATACGTAGTAAATAAATAAAACAATAAAAATAAGTACAATAGTGTAGCACAGGTCGTAAAATTTTAATCATTAACTAACCCTATGCAGTAGGAAAATGATATGGGGTTCATTTGCAACTACTGTCGATCGACATAGACTGACTACTTTAAATTTAAAAATAATAAAATCAAATATTTTATACGCCTGCGCAAACCTTGTCACCAAAAATCAATAATATTTACAGTTGTTCTAGTACAGGCGAAACCATTCCTTTGTAATACCAAAACAATTGTGTATAAGTGACCATGGCAACTTACGAAGAACTTATTTGCAAAACGATTGAAATTTAAAGCTGGAAAATATAAAATCAGCGAGAGCTGAGGGCTTTATTTTGTTTAAACTGTAATGGATTGTAGATTAAATTGAAGGTTACCAAAGGAATGATTTACCTGACAAAATGATGAAGGCGACACAATCCATATAAAAGAAATATTACTTAAAGGTATACCGTAAAAAATGTCAATACTATTAGCGACCCAAAATATAAAGCTATAATTAACCAGGCTACAATTTAAAATTTCAGCTTTGTGATCACTCCGCTTTACAAAGCTATAGTCTACGCTAAATAAAAATAAACGTGTCAAAGAACGTTACCATAAAAACAATTCATATCAAATTGCCTGATAATAATAATTAAAACTGAAGCAGGTTAAAATATATGCGAATAAAATGTTATGATTGAGAAATAAATTATCAATAATTATTATTGTTCAATAAGTAAGTTCAGGAGGTATTAACGAGTTGATCAAAGTGACATTAAAGAATTAATAAAAGCTTATCTGAAATCCCTCGCTGTGAGCCGGTAGCAGCTACAACCCTTGTGTCGTTTTATAGGACACAGAAGGCTAACATGGCAGATTTACGGTAAGTGAAAGCAAATGGTCTTCAACTGGTAAGATCGACAACCGATAATAGGGACCAGTCCATGAAACCCTATAATAATGGAACAAAATGCCGCATTAAAAATCAACCAAAACACTGGTATCTAGATACAACCCGTATAGTTGCAACATAAAATTAGACAAAGATAAAATTTACTTGGCTACTACTGTTAAAAATTTAGTCAAACCCGACTACAAAAAAAAATGATCAAAAATAGAAATTTATTCACTTAGCACAAGAGCTACGGCTCATAAACTAAACGAACCCCGTCTAACTAGTACAAACTTCAAAAATAAGATAGATTTAAATTCGTTTGATCGATAATTTCAACATTACGAAACCCAAATTCATAAAAGTAAGACATAAAGTCACATTTACTGATAACTTAAGACAAATCAATACCCTCTATCCACTCAACCCATAAGTATCTCACATTCCTCGTCAGGGAACTTTGGTGACTAAATTTAAGAGTTAATTAGTTATTAAGAGTTAATTAGTCAATTAACACACTATACTCAAGCCTAACGATACTTCCATCCCCAGAATTCATCCCGTAATACCTTAATTTAGAGTAATAATTATAGCAAGCCACGGTCAAACGCATGTGTTACAAAAATTAAGCAATATACAGAAAATGCATTAGTTACCTATTGTTCTTAAGGGTCAAAATCCTCTGTCTTATGCTAAGGCAGCATGAAAATGCAGTGGGCTTCCATCAACAAACTGAAATAAGCAGAAAGAAAACGACTTAGCCCCAAAAACGGTTTTAACATAACACGTGTCGATAGCAATTGACAACAAGTTTCGACATAGAAGTGCAAAAAAAAACTCACCGAGTCTGGTTTTTCAATCCCAACTTCTTAGGTTTTAGGGTGACCATTAATCAAGGCAAATTAACAATCAAAACACAACCGATCACCACTAAATCATTGCCGTTTCTTGAATTATCCCAATAAATAATGGCGGTGTAACACCTGCTCAAGAAACGGGGCCCAGCTCGAAAGTTCACTACACGAGGTATTCGTCAAAAAAGCCTCGAAGCCACGTCGAAATCCTAATTTATAATCAAGGTGCAAACAAGATGGTTGCCCGGAAATACGTCACAACCATAGACTATAGTTCTGGGAGATGAAAATCATCGATATGTATCGACTGTCAACATGCACTGCAACGTCAGATTCTGACCGCTACCAGCAAAATCAAGGATAAAAACATAGGCATTACTTAGCCATGACCCAAACATAAGAAACTCCAATCAAAATAAGTCGGTAATTAAGCCCCAAAACAAAGCCAACAAAACATTATCGACGACTAAGTGAAACCGAAAGTACACCATCCCTAATAAAGAAGTTAATGCCTAAACTACAAAGAGAAGACGAGCGAGTGAACTTAAACCTACGACAAGTTCATATGACAATTGTCATCCAAACGTCAGATAATTTTAAAATGGAAATATAACCCATAATAATTTAAATTAAAAACTAATATCCAGCCCAGAAAACAAGCATAAAACTAGCAATAAATATTCAGAACTCCATCCTCAGATACAGGCTTCAATCCAAGATGCATCAGAATCCAAAACAACAACAAGTTATTTAATCGGTTGTTTACCGGTGATTCAGCCTGGCAGAGTGAAATCCTATAGTCAAGCTACAAGGTAACCTTAACAAATGAATAACAGGACTGGTAAAAGTGTTACAGTAACTTCTACATGCATGATTTTTAGGGCTTCAGTAGTACTTCAATAATTCAGTCAAACCTAATTTAAGGAACCATACAGATTCACTGGCCCGATAGGAAGTGAATTCTAGTGCAGAAAACCTAGAATGGCCTTGATACCTCAAAATCCAGCGAATAAAATGCTAGGCAAGCTTAGGGCTCGTCAAACAAAAGGTATAGTCTGAACAAAACATCAATGAATGATATTCTACAGCGTAAGACTGTAACTCCCAACTATTTATAGGTATGCAGTGTCTGTTACCAAAGAAGCCTTAAGTCGATCAAACCAAAAATTACAAGGCAACAGGGCATTGACAAGGAAATAGGATAAAATCTATAGAACCATATGAACAAGCAATACTGAGGATCACTGGTAAGTGTGCAATTAATAAATTATCAGGCAAAATAACTTGTGGTGTAAATACTTATAAGCCAGTATGTAGGTAGTCACTAAAATGGCAAGTTTTATTGGCGAGAATTGAACGTTACAACTCCCCCTCTCCTTCGGAAGGAGGGAAACCTGCGATAAGAGGTTTCACGACGATAATTTAAAAAAAAAAAAAAAAAAGTGGAGATAAAGGTAAGTTTCAAGAGGTATTTTATGTAGCCAAGTCAAATAATAACTCATCAAGATAATCAATTTACAAAACTAAAACTAACTAGTCCCAGCAAGAACCGGAAGGAAATAAAGAAATCATAACTATAATATACAAGCATATACATAGGTAATTCTAGTGAGTATTTTGCCCGCAAGAGTCCAAGAGAACCCTGAACGCAAGAAGAAGCAACTCCGCATAGTTGGTGTGGTAGAAGTAACCTAAAGGAAATAATAAAAAAAAATGAGAGGCATAACCTCAAAAATAAAAATAAACAGTAGATCGAAAACGGCCTTCAGTCTGTATTGCGTCACATCCAAATGTGGCTTGGAGGACCTCGTGTACGACCTCAGACCAACTAAACAGAGAAACCACAACTCACGCACAAAAATAATCTCGAAAACCTACAAACCCTACACTCACTAGAAAGTGGAAAACTAAAAATAATCAATATCAACACAAAAAAAAAAGAATAATTGTAACCCAGATGTTCCACCAGTCAAAGGGAGTATATTGTAGTACACACTAAACTTAAAGATACAAATGTGTCGAGGACAACTAAATGTACCACAGCCTTCCACGGAAAATTGAATTAGGGTGTTCCGAAAGGCGGCTCTGCTCCTGGCCTGGCGTATCACACGAGACCTGCGGACGAGGTCATACGCAGTAGTTTCGCCCTCCCCTGTGCTGCATCGATGTACAGACTGAATCAGGGGTCAGACAGCCACCCCCCACAATACAACTCTGCCCGCAAATCTGCCCTTAGCAGAACGAAAATTCCACAAAAGACGGCAAAGCGCCACCCAGGGGCACCAACGGCCCCTCAGCCTTTTATATAGCAAAAAAAAAAAAAGAAGGCTGTAAATAAATAGGACAAAATCGGTAACTATAAAGTTGGGCTATACCCGAACCAGGACAAAATCGGTAAGTATAAAGCGTCTAAAAGACGAAGTCAAAATCAATCAATAATCAATAAATCGCATCTGAGCGACATCAATAACGAAATTACTCCGTTACTTGCAATTCAGTTCCAACAGCGGCTTAAATCCCCAAATGGGTTATCTCACTCTATCTATAAAGCAACGTAAGTCAATCAAAAATAACTCAAAGTCCAACAAAGTAAATCAAGCAAATATAACAACAACGCAAATCAAGCAAAAACAGAGAGAGAAATTACGTTCTCGTTGCAAATATCCCGTACTCAACACGGTTTACAAAAAAAAAATTACAACGAAAACCTACCACTAAAACTGAAAGGAAGAACGAAGCAAAAAAAAAAAAAAGTCATCATGAATAAATAACGTCTTCAAGACGAGCGACAGCAAAGATCAACCGGCGTTAGCCAATCCATCCAAACTAACCAAATAACTAAGGCGACCAATCAAGGTAAAAGTAAAATACTAAGTCCAAATCAGGGTAATCACTAAAGAAAATCCGGCAAAGCCAAATTTCCAAGGAATCAAGTCACAATCGGTAGGTACTGAAATCGTACCCCAAAGTAAAGATAGAATGAAAAGAAGGAAAATAACGAAAAGTAAAACCAAAAAAAAAACGTAAAGAAAGTCAACTCCTAGAGAAAATAAAGTCGTACCCACTCCTGTCTTGTTTCACGCCAAGACAACAGCGTACACAACCACAGACTGAATTGAGTGACCTTCAATTAAGTAATAAAGTAAATAAAAACATTGGGGAAGAAACAAGCATAAGCAAGAATAAAGGTTCTACTAAATGAACGTCATAAAACTAATACTATAAAATGTTAAATGCTGGAGTGGCAACCTAAAGACATAATCGATAAGCAAGAAACTATTGTACAAAAAAAAATCTACGAAAAAGCTAATAGTACACCGAAGGTACTGAAGGCGAAGATTCATATAACAGGTTTGCCACATCATTTACAAGTGAAGTGAGAAGCCAACTGAAGGTTAACAACTCAGATACCCATTGTAGTAAACCGCTGAGGGCCTGATTCACTACTAACGACACAAACCGGCTGAAGGCGAACTGTAATGTCACCAACTGTCAAGTGTTGACGATATTTTTTTATTTTTTTAAATGGAACACCCTGTATATTATCAGATATTCTAGATCTTCAATAAATTACAAATATTTTTCATATAGCATACCATATGATTAAATTCAACTGTTTCGGAAATACGGGCAAATGAATCTAGAAAGCCCATATTACATTTTGTTTAAAAATCAAGCAACATATTTCTTTTATTATGACATTCCAAATAAAAGTCTTAGTTTCCATGACTCCCAAGTGTCACTCTGACACATTTCCTATTTAATTTTTATTTATTTGTATTAAGTGAGTTGTGCGAGTTTTTTATTTATCGACTAAACCTCTGATATAACTGATAAAACTATGGTTCAGCTAACTGAACAAGAACGGATTACTCTGCTTATGATGATAGGATATGGGAATAGACGGAGATCTTTTCAAGAAGCAACCGACCTTTTCAATCAAAGTTTTCCTGTTCAAGATCCCATTTCTAAATCAACTGCTAATAGAATATTCCATAACTTTGAGCATACGGGTACGGTAAAAAACTTGCCAAAAACAGGTCGTCCGAAAACTGCTACAAATGACGAGAAATCCCTGGATGTTTTGCTTGCCCTGCAAGAAGAACCACAGACGTCAGTTCCAAAGCTTGCTCTTGCACATGAAAACAGCGAAAAATCAATTAGAAGAATCCTCAAAAAAAATAAAATGTTTCCTTATAAAGTCAGCTTGCTTCAAGAACTATCAGAGGACGATCCTGATAGGCGTATTTTGTCAAGAAATAATGGACTACATAGACCTACAACCTAACTTTGTAAGTCGTATTTTATTTTCTGACGAGGCTACATTCTGTCTTAATGGTTTCGTCAATAGGCACAACTGTCGATACTGGTCAGACCATAATCCCCATTGGATGATTGAGCACCGTACGCAACACCCCCAAAAATTAAATGTGTGGGCAGGTATAATTGGAAACCATATTATTGGGCCTTTCTTCCTTGATGGAAACTTGACATCTATTTACTACTTAGATCTGCTTCGAAATAGAATTATACCAAATTTGATTAATTTATATCATGATCAGGTTAACGATCAAATACTAGCGAATGACATTTGGTTTCAGCAAGATGGGGCGCCAGCTCATTTTGGTATACATGTCAGAAATTATTTAGATCAAACTTTTCCTGGAAGGTGGATAGGTAGGAGAGGGTCCATTGAATGGCCTCCTAGATCTCCAGATTTAACACCTCTAGATTTCTACCTCTGGGGTCATTTAAAGACTGTCGTATATCGTACACAACCTAAGACTTTGGAGGATCTTCAAAACAGAATTTTAGATGCTGTGCATGTTATTTCTCGTGAACATTTGCAAAACGTGCGTTCTGAATTTTCCGACAGGATTGGACACTGTCAGGTGGCTGAAGGACGACATTTTGAACATTTAATTAAATAACCATTATTTTATATTATTGTGTTTTAAAGTTATTACCTTGGTTTTGTTTAAATAAAATGTACTACATTCATTTGCCCGTATTTCCGAAACAGTAAAATTTAATCATATGGTATGCTATATGAAAAATATTTGTAATTTATTGAAGATCTAGAATATCTGATAATATACAGGGTGTTCCATTTAAAAAAATAAAAAAATATCGTCGACACTTGACAGTTGGTGACATTACTGACATATGGTATACCAGTCAACTAGTAAAATTTTTGTCCTATATATTGCCCAAAACCCCGATTCGATATCACTTTTCGTTCGCTTGTAATTAAGCCGTTCCGGAACATTTGCCCAACCCTGTATATATACACAGTCACCGTTAGTTCAGTTTAGTATAGGTCTTAATACCAGCTTGTTTATTATAAGGAAAGCCTTAAATGTTTTCAATAATATAGGATGTCTTAAAAACTGTATATTATTATATTATGTTGTTGTAGATCCTAGTTGTTTTGATTGACTTTTCTGACAATATTAACGACCAGGGACTAAATAATACCTCTTGTACCTAACTGAAATAGAATAAAAATTAAATTAAATAAAACTGATAGAAAACGGCTCGTTTTTAATGCTCCCTGTGAAGTGAAGTGAATAATATTTATAATATTGGTGCCAAAAAGTCAAATTTCTTTAAATAAGAAAAATATTCAAAAAGCCATACATATCTTTAATTTAGTTAATTTAAGTTTCTCTTGCTATTTTAGACATCTTTAAAATGAGGTTGAGTCGAGGACAAGTGATTGCCAAACTCGCCCAGGAACTCTATGTAGAGCAGACAAGAAATAGTAGTCTAAGGGTTAAAGATAAAAGCGAAAAAAGTTTAAGTTCTGAAAATCAAGGCAATGTTTTGCCTGAAGCTACTACAGCTGAGGAAAAAGAAAATTTTGAGGATCCACAGTCTGAAGGACAAAATTTGATTGACTATAATTTACCCTTGACTGAAGTTATTGAATTAAACCCGATGCGCATTGATATTGATAAAAGTATTACACAAAGTGAATTATCACAACATGTTGTATCGCTTGGCTTAGAAGGCCAGTATACACTGCTGGATATAACATGCCCTCCAGATGATACTGTAATGATTTTGGAAAAAGAATTTATGATTAGGAATCCTTTCGGTGAAAGTAACAATAAAATTTTAATATTAGATGATCAGATAAATGGAATTAGGGACCAAGATTGTCAAGACGTTGAAACGGAATTTCTTAGCATTGAAGATAAAAATGTAGAGAGAAGAGATGAGTATGAAGATAATAAAGGACAAGAAATCTCCAGTAATAAAAAAACTAACCAAGATGTATTTATAGATAATGTAGAAGGGCTTAACAGTTATGAAACTCAAGTGGAATCTCAAAATAATGAACGTTGTAATCAAGAAAGAGACATTCAGATTGGAGATAATGAGAGTGAATATCAAGTTTCCAGTGGTGAGAGCAGCTCAAATAATGAATTTGTTTCTGTTAAGTCAAAAGAAAAACTGAAAGCTAATTTAAGAAGGGTGCAAGGAAAATCTTATTTGGGTTACAAAGTTGTTGGAAAAAAAGTATCGCATAGTGCTCCCAAAGGAAAAAGACAGATGAAAGGACGATGCAATCATGGTGTACCTAGAAAGAAGAGTGAAAGAAGCTTTTGTTGTGCTACCATTACAGATAATGACAGGGAAAAATTATTTGCCAAGTTTTGGTCTATGAAAACTTGGCCCGAGAAAAGGGGATTTGTCCAAGGTCTAGTAAATACTCGCGATATAAAAAGAAGAAGAAAAAATCGACAAGAAATAGACAATAAAACGAAGAAATTAGGACATGATATATACCTAGAGGGTGAAACCACAGGACGACGAAAGGTTTGTCGAGCATTTTTTATAAACACTTTAGGAATTGGAGAGGATTCATTTAAACGGTGGACAAAGCCTATACATAGTGCCCCGCCAAATAGTGAAGACGAGAGTGAATTACCAAATAATAACTCTGTTCAGGTTACAAAAACTTCTCGACAAATAAAAAAGAAAAACGACGTTGAAAGTGTAATGACTTGGATAAATTTACTACCAAAAGTCCCCAGTCACTACTGTCGTCAATCTACAAAAAAACTTTATGTTGAATCTACTTTTCGATCCAAGCGCCACATGCACTCGGTCTATGAAGAATGGTGTAAAGAAAACAGCATTATTCCAGCTATTAGAACTATTTTTTGCGATGTTCTTGAAGAAAATAATATAGGTATACATAAGCCTAGAAAAGACCAGTGCGACATTTGCAATAGTTACACTGAAGGGTACCTTACAAAAGAAAAATATGATGCTCACGTATTGAGAAAAAATCAAGCCCGGGAAGAGAAGAATCAAAAAAAAGATAGCGCGTCCGATACCAAAAAAGTACTCACTATGGATTTGCAAAGTAACTTGCTGTGCCCAATCACTTTATCCTCGTCCATGTATTATAAGCAAAAGCTGTCTGTTCATAATTTCACCCTAAGGAAACTCAATGATGGCCATGTTCGTTTATATGTGTGGCATGAAGTTGATGGTGGGGTAAGTGTAAATGAATTTTCATCTTGCGTTGTAGATTATATTCTGGACCTTTCGGATTCATTTAAGCAAGTTATCCTAATTTCCGATGGTTGCTGCAGCCAAAATAGAAACAAAATTTTGTCAACTGCTCTATTAGATACTGCAAGACAAAAACACATAACAATTGAACAGCTCTATCTTCAGAGAAGCCACACAATGATGGAAGCAGATAACGTGCCTGCTACACTGGAACATTATTTTAGACCGCCAATATACTCTCCTACTGACTATATTTCTCGAATGCATTTGGCACGACCTGAAAAACCTTATGAGGTGAAAGTTGTACATTATGATTTTTTCAAAAATTATTCTAAAATGGACTCTGTTTTACCATCAATTAGACCAGGCATTGGAGTTGGAGGAAAATGTGTGACAGATATTTGTAAAATTAAATATACACCTGAAGGAGAGATATTTTTTAAAACCGATTTTTTGGAAAACTGGACACTTTTGCCGCATCGAAGATTAAAAATTGACCCTTTTAAAGGTCTAAATAGCCTTTATTTAAACCAAATACCAATTGCAGAATCTAAATATAAGGACCTGCAATCATTACAAATTGTCATTGACCGACAATATCATGATTTTTATGCCAATCTTCCCTTTAAGCCTGAGAACATGCGCAAAAAGAATAATAAAAATACGTCTGATAACCATGACCAGCCTCAAAAGAAGGTGAAAAAATAACAACTAAATAAATATTTTGCAATCATGTGAACCTTTATTTACTTTGTTTCTATGTATTATAGTAGTGTTTATAGATCCCAAATAGTTTTCAAAAATAAACAAATTAGTTCCGAAATTACCCTTATGTGTTAATTTTACAAATAAATAAACCCTCCTATGTGTTAAAGTGTCTATTTAATATCTCCTATGTTATTATTCATAATCATCAATAGCCCCTATGTGATTGATTTTATGTTATTTCTGTTTTTACACAATGTTCTTGAAAAAATTGTATTCGGCGCGGTGTATTTTCATATTTTCACAAAAAATTGCTTTTATTGCTTTTAATACTGGTTGATCTATAACGTGTAAATAGTTTTTTGCTTCTCCTGAAAACTTTTGCATTTTACACATAGGAGATATTGTCGTGACAACGACGAAAGGCACAGTTATTTAGAAAACTTAAGAGAGATAGAAATAGACCGGTAAGAAATATTATTAACAAAAATAATGTTATTGGTGCTGTTATTGAGAATCCCCATATCTCAATTGAATTAATTGGTGAGACCACTGTAATGCAGCGATACGTCTACGTTCCCAGGTAGCTCTGACGCATGCGCACCACAGTTTCTTATATGCTGACGATCAGCTAGTTCGATATAAACTTCTTTTCCATCCTCTTCACCCAGCATTCCCCACGGCTGTACATCTTCACACCACGACCAGAGATCCTCTTCTTCAGGCTTAGTTGTTAACGCCTTCGGTGAGTCACCCACGGGGTTTGGGTCGCTTGCCACTTCTTTGCCACTCGGCCGGCAGTCGGACGGAGGTTTAGGGAACCCTAACAGGTCCTGGATACCAAGTACAGAGTTGGCATCTCGGTCTGGGCCCTTCGCCACCTCCGCAACGTTGACGGAAAAGTCATAGCTGACTTCCTGGAGTTCTGTTTGTCCATTGGGCGAGTATGCGGCCATGGCATCATTGATCCAGGCCTCCAGGAAGCCGCTCGGCGAAGACGGTAGCAGCACGTCTTGCATACGGTCAAAGACTGCTGCGTAATTTAAGGCCATGTGTCTGACTCACAACAGCTTTGTTAAAACGTAATAAAAATACTTCAAAACTTTTCTCCTAACTCTGTATATTATATAAGTCTTATTCTGACTCTATATAATATTTATTTAATAACACTTTTTATGCCTAAGTATTTATTCTAACTTAAAAACACAAAATAAACAACTTTGTAACTTTTAATAAACTTTTTATTTGTCCGACTGTGGATATAACAACTTCCAGAAAAGTCCCAGATTATGCTTTAGGAACTTTTATTTAAATGCGTATTACAAATTTTAAATCTTGTGAAAATAACTCATCATCTCGAGTTATGACGTCATATGATGACTGCAGCTAATTTGATCTTTCTTACTTGAACCCCCGTGAATGACTGATTCTATTACAAAATTGTCGGCTATTTATAGGCAATTTGAGTGCTAAAACACCCCCCCCCCCCTTAGAGATCACATTAGCTGTCGTCGAATTAACAACAACAACAAAATATTTACAGTTACAATTTTACTTCCCTATATATACACTTTGCTTCTTCTGTTTCTGGAGGATCGTCCTGATGTTCGTCACCAATTCTCTGGCTGTGGCTCCGTTGAAGGCATCTCGGCGGCTCCTGGCTTGGTTCAGCAAGGACTGCAACTGTAGAGGCCATTCTTCTCTGGTCATCGCTAAGATTCTGGTCTTCATTTGTTCAAATGGTATCATCGTGGAAGCTACTAATTTCTCTGCCGTGCCAACCGTTGTAATATTGGTTGCATGGGCTATCTTTTCTCTGTACTTTGCCACATCTGGCGCTAGCATCAACAAACTGGGTGTTCCCCATCTGCTAATCACCTCGGCTTGTACGAATTCTATCAGGGAAGCTGGGTGAATATTCCTATGTGGTCTGGCTTCAATAAATCCACTGTAAACGTCAACAGCACAGTATAATGTTGTAAATTTACTGCGTCTGGTCCTAGGTAAATCTTCAATAATCGTAATCATAACTGAACCCCACGGTTTTAACATTCCGTGACACAGGGTATCTTCTTTAAAGTGTTGGCATAACACACATTGGCTGAAGTGCGTGTCCACATCCTTATCTATCATCGGCCACCATAACCATCTTTTGATAATATCCTTCATTCCCTCACGAGTGTTGTGGCGAACTCCATGTGCTAAGTTGAGAATATTACTCCTGTGGTTCCTCGGACACCACACCGCTACTGCTCCGTCGTCCTCCTGACGCCCCACAACTCCAAAGCGGTCTACCAGCGGCACCTCAGCTCCTCTTCGGATACTTTCACGTAGGTCCCTGGCAGCCGGGTCCATTGCTTGCGTTCCAACGATCCCTAGGAGTGCGGTTACCCATCGCCCATCTGCTGGGGCCTCAGCCTTCAACTTGCCATGTAGCCACAAAACGGTTTCACCATCTATTTCTTTTTGATGGGACACCACTTCAGGCACGTCATATTTCTTCAAAACTTCTTCAACTTCTTTAAACTCTTCAACTTCCTTAAAATGGGTCTTTGACCTAGGCGCATCGAAGGGCTTTAAGTCTTCCTTGCCTTTCACGGTCTTTTGCTCGGGCGCCATGTAATGCAGCGATACATCTACGTTCCCAGGTAGCTCTGACGCATGCGCACCACAGTTTCTTATATGCTGACGATCAGCTAGTTCGATATAAACTTCTTTTCCATCCTCTTCACCCAGCATTCCCCACGGCTGTACATCTTCACACCACGACCAGAGATCCTCTTCTTCAGGCTTAGTTGTTAACGCCTTCGGTGAGTCACCCACGGGGTTTGGGTCGCTTGCCACTTCTTTGCCACTCGGCCGGCAGTCGGACGGAGGTTTAGGGAACCCTAACAGGTCCTGGATACCAAGTACAGAGTTGGCATCTCGGTCTGGGCCCTTCGCCACCTCCGCAACGTTGACGGAAAAGTCATAGCTGACTTCCTGGAGTTCTGTTTGTCCATTGGGCGAGTATGCGGCCATGGCATCATTGATCCAGGCCTCCAGGAAGCCGCTCGGCGAAGACGGTAGCAGCACGTCTTGCATACGGTCAAAGACTGCTGCGTAATTTAAGGCCATGTGTCTGACTCACAACAGCTTTGTTAAAACGTAATAAAAATACTTCAAAACTTTTCTCCTAACTCTGTATATTATATAAGTCTTATTCTGACTCTATATAATATTTATTTAATAACACTTTTTATGCCTAAGTATTTATTCTAACTTAAAAACACAAAATAAACAACTTTGTAACTTTTAATAAACTTTTTATTTGTCCGACTGTGGATATAACAACTTCCAGAAAAGTCCCAGATTATGCTTTAGGAACTTTTATTTAAATGCGTATTACAAATTTTAAATCTTGTGAAAATAACTCATCATCTCGAGTTATGACGTCATATGATGACTGCAGCTAATTTGATCTTTCTTACTTGAACCCCCGTGAATGACTGATTCTATTACAAAATTGTCGGCTATTTATAGGCAATTTGTGTGCTAAAACACCACCAATGTTACTTCCACTTCCGTTAGAAGGATTCTCAAAGAAAATGGGTACCACGATTATAAAATCATTTCGGTTCAGGAACTTCGATCAGAGATTACGAACGGAGGCTAAATTTCATATCCAAAATGTCTATTCTAAAGCAAGACAATAGAAATTTTCTTTATAACATCCTCTGGAGTGACGAGTGTACATTTAATGAAACCGGTAGTTTAAATAGACACAACATTCATTACTGGAGTAATATAAATCCTCGTTGGACGCGTCACAGGAATTTTCAAGTAAGGTTTAAAATAAACGTGTGGGCAGGAATACTTGGGGGTCTTTGAAGTTAATTTAAACGCCCAAATCTACGTAAATTTCTTACAAAATGAATTACCCATTTACCTACAAGATGTTCCCTTGTAAGAAAGAAGAGATATTTGGTTTCATCAATATGGCGCGGTTCCACATAATGCCCGTATTATTTCCAACTATTTAAATGCTGTTTTTAGAAACCAATGGATTGCCAATGCAGGACCAATAAGATGGCCGGCGAGGTCGCCGAATCTAAATCCCCTGGATTACTTTCTGTGGGGCTATCTTAAGAATTTTGTGTATGCAACCCAACCCCTTGATGTTGAAGAACTTAAAAATAAAATACGTAATGGCTTTAATTCTATTCTACGGACCGTAAATGGCGAGTTGGTGAAAAGATTTAACTTTTGTATCTACGCTAACGGACAAAATTTTGAAAAATATTTAAAATAATCGTTTAACTTTTTTCTTTATTGTTTTAAACTAATGAATAAAATAACGTTGCCAACGTATTTTAAAGAAATTTTATTTTAGTAACGGAAATAGGTGTTTTTTGTCTTTTTTACGAAAATATCTAAAAAAAAATTTGACATGAGTTGTTATAACTTAAATTAAAGCTTATTACAACTTGCATCAAATTCTTATCACCGATTTGATGTATAGGGTAAGGGAAAAAAATATTCAAAGAAATTAAATTTTATTTCATAATAATTTTTATTAAAAAAAAACCTTTTTAGGACACACTGTATGCACTTTTAAAGACCTTCGTAAAACCTACAATTTGGTATGTCGCACAAATTTGTAGCTTAAAAACTAAGCAAAATACGGGCCTGGGGAGTTTTAAATGGCGGACCATGTATAAGTTAATGTGGAATTATTTAAAGCTGAGTTATATTCCCGTGAGAATTGTCTGCTTAAAGATTACCAGAATCTCTTATCTCAATTCTTAGATTTTCTATGTTTTGTTCTCATGCAATGTCAGCATCTAAAATGTTATAAATATAAGTCCAACACAATATTATGACGAGTTTAATTGTAACTACTGTTGAATAGTTTTTTTTAAAAACACCTTTTCGTTAACTGCATTGTTAACTGGCGCAGTCGGGTCGGATTTTATCAGCGGTCTTACGCATCGTGCGTGTCGAGCCGTCTTCGTTTCAACGATTAGTGATAAAAACGAACTTCCAAAATTCAACAAGTACGTGCAATTGGCCCCATCGACCAGACGGACAGGGAACAAGCATCGTCCCATATCCAGGTGCGAGTTAGGGAACAAGCATAGTCCCAACCTCATAGTGTTAGCCAGGGAAGGACCACAGCCATCCTATTGGAACCGTAGTTTTAGCCAGGGAAGGACCAGAGCCATCCTATTGGAACCGTAGTTTTAGCCAGGGAGAGGACAAGCATCGCCGATCCTATTGGAACCCTTAGCTTAGGAATGAAAATCACGATCATCACTACATTATTGTAAGTGCATCCTTTCAAATATTTCCAATTTTATTTTATCCTATTGATTTATTGATATTGTCTATATTCAATAATTTTTCAATATTTTAAAGTGGAAGATTTGTCATTAGCGTTTAGCAACCTTTTTAAAATGCCAAACGAACCCAATTATCACCTTATTAGATATCAAGCAGATAATATTCCCTCTTTCGATGGTAACCCTAAACAAATTAATAGATTTATTAATGCTTGCGAAAACTTTTTGTGTGTGCTTATTTGATACTGTTTTAAATAAATTAATTGGCAGAGCAGCAGATTTAATCGCTTCACGAGTAGAGCTCAGTACTTGGCCTTTACTTAAAATTGCAATAATTTCAAGTTTTTCCGATCAAAGATCAATTGATTGTGTAATCCAAGATATTTTAACTTCTAAACCAGAAAGAGGTGAAAGCCCCCAACAATTTGGTCTGCGTTTACAAGACGCGCGCAGCTTACTTTTTTCGAAAGTTAATATGTGTAACGATACTAACGAAGTTAAACTGTTAAGAATTCACGAATATGAAAATCTAATTTTAAAAACATTCATAAACGGACTTAATTACCACATGCAACTAGTCGTACGTTTAAAAAATCCCAAAACGTTAGAAGAAGCAATGACCCACGCAGTGGAAGAAGAAAACTTTCTTTACTACAAAAATCGAAACAACAATAACAACAATCACAATACAAAACCTCCAAATTTTATTCCACCAAAAAAATTAAATACACCCCCACAAACGTATTATTCCGCTAATACGAATAAACCTTTGTACCAACCAGTACAACAGTCGACCTTTTCACCATATCGAGGTATAAACATGCAAAATATTAACAGACCCCAATTTTTAGGTTACGGACAATTTAGAAATCCCGTTCAAAGACCAAATTTTGGCAATCAAAACTTTAAACCATCTTTTAACCCAAGACCATATTTTAATAATCCTAATATACATCACACGCGTAATTCAGCAATCTCAAGGTTAAAAAAACCCGAACCAATGGATACATTTTCTGGAAATACCATGTTATATAATAATACACAACCAAAACGTAACTTTGTTTCTGCAGAATTATTTAATCAATCTGTCGAACCAATAAATACCGAATCTGACGAAAACTATGAAGACGATTATCAGTATAATACCGATTTAAACGAAACGTCTTTCGCCCCAAATTTTCAAGAACAATATTTAGAAGGAAATGATACATACGAAAGTCAGTATAACTTTAACGAAGAAATTTTTCAGACAACCCCGAATCTCAAAGAAATAACGTAACTTATCTATATAATTGTTTAAGTACTAATTTTCCAGTCATTCACATTCCCGAAATTAATAAAATATTTTTAATTGATACAGGCAGCAGCAAATGTTTTATTAAACCAAATATCGCCTATGAACTTTTCTCAAATTATCTTTTTAATGAACCTTTTACTGTTAAGACAGCACATACTACTACTATACATAATGAAGCAATAATGATCCCTATATTTCCTTCATTTAGATGTCAAGGAAAACAAAAATTTTTCTTATTTGATTTTTCTCAAAAATTTGACGGACTTTTAGGAATAGATTTTCTAACTTATTGTAGCATTCATTTTTGCTATAGATGTATATTTAGAGGATGCTACATGGTTTTGTGTAAGATATTTTTCTACATTACCTTTCTATGTTTTCTGTGGATTTTAAGTTTAGTGCTTTGGTGCAGAGGTTCATGTTTTACAGGCCACGGTCCTATCATGAATATTTTTTTTGTACATTCTTCATTCCTTTTCTTTTTAATTAACTTGAAAGAAGTAGATATCTGAGTATTTAAATATTTTTATTGTCAAAATTTGGGGTTATGTTCATTTATGATAACCGGTCAGTAGTTCATTTGGCTTATAGTATGTTCGTTGAGTTGTTCCATTTGAACCTTGGTTAGTTCACTCTAGAACATTGATGATATTGCACTTTTCACCATTCGATAAATTGGTATGCCATTATTTGTTTTTAAATTGCATATTATGCAGGGTAAACTGCTATTAGTTTTCCACATGTCAAGTTGGTTTGGTTTTGTCATTTTATCGAACTGAGATTACTTTCATCAATTGTCTGAACGTACCAATTTATTTTTTGACATGACAGTTCACCTGTCATTTGATCTTTACCTTTTTCGAAGAATTTTGACTTTAGGTCACTTCATTTAAGATCATCCTTGAAGGTGAAAGTCGCGGTTTAAAAAGGGGCCCACTATTATGTGATTTGAAAAGGTCCGCCGCCCCAAATTTAGTTGGCACCTCAAGGATAGTAGAGCGTCCTCATCTCTTCGATGGTAAGATTTCTTTAATTCTTTTCTTTGTGTCCTTAATTTTTTTGATAACCTTAAAATATTCTACAACATGTGGCAATTTAATTTTAGATTTGCACATGAGGCCTCATTTCTTTGCAAAATTTTTTGAGATGGTACCACCAGACAACCAATGATGTAGGATATATTTTCGATTTGATTTAACCAGATATCTGATTCGCTGTTTCGATTTTAGGGTTTTTTTTTAGATTTTAGTTGCAATTTCCTTTTGCTTCTATCGAAGCGTTTATTGTTGAATATGTAACAGGCGTTACATATTCATATTCATTTTGACCACGTGTTGAAATTCAATCTTGGTTCAAAGACCACATGGCCTGTAACCTGTATATATGTGCTGTCTTGTACTGTTCGGGTCCACCAGACTGGAGGCAGGGTGCCTATTAATTTAAAGCAGAAATCACATGGGATTTGGAACATCTGGGAAATAAGGCCAGTGTATTGTGATAATTTTTAATTTCTTTATAACCTTAACACCGTAAATTTCACTTTAAAACTAACTTTAAATTTGTAATACCACCTTGGTAACCTTTAGAAAGAATCCAGGTATTATGACCATACAAGTATGAAGGTTCTAGAACATTCTCTTTTCCCCTTTTCATAAACTATATGTGATAACCAGTTACCAGGCGAGTAAAAACCCTTCAGGTCTTCCCATGAGCGTATAATTTTTTACTTTAATATTTGATTTAGTTACTGATTGCAATATTTGATCTCTTTGTGGAAGCCAGTATGCTGATCCAAATAAATTGATTCCCATTGTTGTTTTACATATCTGTGTTTTATTGTTACTCATTGTACTGCACGACGAATTATTACCATCTTTAGAACCAAGCGGTTTTCCTATTTTAAAACGCTTTGTAAGTATTAAGTTTTTTAACCATTTAAAATAGGTGGCGTCCAAGACATCAGAAAAGTGTACAACTGTTTAAGGCAAGGACTCCGAGCCTCCGACACAAGAGCTGCCGTTCGCACCATGGTACGTAAAGTTGCCTTGTAAAGGTAATTTTACGGCACATAAAGTAGCGCCTTTGAACGTGGGGCATAGTACACTTTTTTTGAACATATTTTGCAGACTAGTGCACGAGTGACAATAAAATTTTATTAATTTTATCTGGATCCATTATGTTTCAAGTTTTAAATTTCACTGATCAGTACATTCTTATTTAAGTATATTGGTAAAAATATACAGAACACATATATGGTTGGCCTAATAAGGATTATTTTTTTTATAGACTCAATGTGTCAAAGACACCGAGTTCTTTTATTTCTTAAAAACCCTCATTGGACGATATAATTATAGACACATTACTTTTTAGTTGAACTTTGAAGTTTTTTTAGTGAGATTTTTTACAAACTCATATACAGGGTGTGTCAATTTTATAAAGCTGAGTAAGACCATCTTGTTTCTTACATTGTTATAAGTCGGTCAATTTTAATTAATTATCTTTTGTTATAATTCACATTGTCTATTAGACAGTGATACTTTAACACAATCCATAGACATTATTCAAGGTTGAGGTTGACCAAGACGTCAAAGAAAGGTTCATCAAAGTAAACATTTTCTTTAATTTTTCATTAAACAAGGTGTAATTTTTTATCTAAAATTTTACCTGTAAAGACTTTGTCAAATCATACTAGTATGCTGTACTTTAGTAAGTTCTGAATAACTTTGAACTCTGACAAATATTTTTTTTATACAGGGTGGTAGAGTATTTTTGATATACAGTGTGATTACATTTTGAAATATTTTTTTAAATTTTAATACACTTTGATACTTTTCGTTTTGAACTGAGGTTTTGGTTTAAACTTTGAAAATTTTTATACAGGGTGTATATACCTAGGTGACCTCTTGGACTTTGATGATTTTATGGACTCGTGGTTTTAATTTTTTTTGGCAGAATTTTACTGCATACATATTCTATAAGAATATAGTACAGTTACATTTTGTGACTTGATATACAGGGCGAAACAAATATTTTGGTTCGGCTTATGATTAATATTTATTTTATTTACCATCGATAGATGAGCTACTGAATCAAATATTTTGATTTGAATTATTGTTTTTTATAGACATTTTTTATTTTTAAATTTAAACTTTTATCATCATGGATATTTTTAAATTTCAACCCAATCACTTATCAGAGTATGAGTTAGATTATGAATTGAAGATTCGACTAATAACTTCACAACGTACAGTTGCGGAAAAGCGAAAAATATTTTCTCGAATTCAAAAAAGAGAACAAGCTCAACCTGGAAAGGATATTAATTTAGAAATTTGCACTTTAACTTTAGATGATGAGAAACTTGGTATTCAACGAAGTTTAGATTCAATTCAAAGGGTTATAGATGAATTCGAAGGAAATGCTAATGATTCGGCTTTTGGTAGGGTTAAATCGCGTTTAGCTCACGTTTCTGGTAGGGCAAAAAGAATTCCTATACCGGAAGATAAACAACAAGCAGCTGAAATCTTTTCTTATATTCAGGATATAAGTGCCAATTGTTTATTGTTAGAGTCAGACTTATTTGATAAAATCGAACCTGGACAGGATCCGGAACCTTCAGTTCCTACTGCTCCAATTATTAACGTAGCAGCTCCGGTTGTACATTGTGCCAGTCGTAATATTCCTATAGGTGAATGGCAAGTTAATTTTAATGGCGACTCTAAGAAACTTTATCCTTTTATAGAAAGATTAACCGAGTTAGCTCAAGCGCATAATGTTTCATCTCGTGATTTATTTAATTCTGCTGCCGAATTTTTTACCGGTGATGCATTTGTTTGGTATCGGAGTATAAAATCTTCAATTAATGATTGGGACTCTTTGATCTTAAAATTAAAAAAGGATTTTTTGCATGATGATATAGATGATGATTTGTGGGAACAAATTAAAAGAAGGAATCAAAAGAAACATGAGTCAACAGTTGTTTTTATAGCACATTTAGAAGCTCTTTTTACTAGACTATCAAGACCCCCTGCTGAAGTCTCTAAGGTCAAACATATCAGGAAAAATATTTTACCTGATTTTATTAATCGACAAGCTTTGGTCGATATTCATACTGTTCCTAAGCTTTCAGAACTTTGTCGTAAATTGGAAGAGTCAGATTATATGCAGGATAAGAGTAGACCTAGAGATGAAGTAGCTGGTATTGATCAGGCTAGAAATTTTCATAAGAATCCTGGAATTAGTGGAAATTCTAATAATAAATTTAAAAGAAATTTTAAGAATAACCCTCAACGTCCTTTTAATCAGTCAGGTTCTAGACAATATATTAATAAGAATGATAACAAAAGTAAAAACAATGATAGCGTTAAAGCTTCAGTGGTTTGTTGGAGTTGTAAATTACCTAACCACACTTTTTTAAATTGTAGTGCTCCTAGAAGCATATTTTGTTTTAAATGTGGTGAGGCTAACGTTAAGACTTCTACTTGTCCCAAGTGTACAAAAAACTAAAAAGGGAAGTGTCGCTTGGAGGCCGTTTCACTACTCCTAAAACAAACGCCTCTAATAATGGTTTTTACAATTCAAACAGATCATTTTTAAAATCACAAACATTTTATAATTCCAATTCAAATTCTTTAAATTTGTTGAGTACTAATAAAGATTTAGTAAAGAAAACATATTTTAACCAGACTGATTGGAATAATGAATGAAGAGTTAGACGAAATGATACAATTAGGTGTAGTTGAGCCATCTAAAAGTCCATGGTGTTCGCCTGTTTTATTGGTGAAGAAACCAAATGGATCATACCGTCTTTGCTTTGATGGACGTGCTATCAATGTTGTCACGAAACCTGATTGTTATCCTAAGCCTAACATAGATAGGATTTTGTCTTCACTTCGTCATGCTAAGTATATTTCATCTATAGATCCTTGAAAAGCTTTTTGGCAAATTGCTTTAGATGAGTCATCAAATAAGAAAACCGCTTTTGCAGTAGTGGGCAGAGGTTTATTTCAGTTCGTCACGATGCCTTTTGGTCTTAGAAATGCCGCACAGACGCAACAGCGCCTCGTAGATGCTATATTTGGTCCTCGTTATAAGCCCAATGCTTTTACCTATCTTGATGATATCTTGGTGGTATCTGAGGATTTTAATTCACATATAAGGTTGTTGACAGAAGTTAAGGAAAAACTAAAAGATGCAGGTTTAACCATCAATTTGGAAAAATGTGATTTCTTTAAAACTTCTTTGAAATTCTTGGGTTATATCGTGGGTTCGAATTCTTTGCGTACAGATCCACAAAAGATTGAGTCAATGATAAATTATCCTAGACCAAGGCACACTACTGAAGTGAAGCGTTTTGTTGGACTTTGTTCATGGTACAGAAGATTCATCAAGGATTTTTCTACATTAATGTCTCCTATTAACGATTTGTTGAAAGGAAGAAAAAAAGGACAGCCTATACAGTGGAATAGTGCTGCAGAGGAATCGTTTGTCAAAATTAAGCAACTTCTAGTAACTGCTCCTATCTTATCACAGCCAGACTTTACACAACGTTTCTATATTTCTAGCGATGCATCAAATACTGGATTAGGCGGAGTTTTATCGCAAATTATAGATGGGGAAGAGCGAGTAATTGCTTATGCCAGCCGATCTTTATCCAGAGCTGAGCGAAATTATTCTGTGGTAGAAAAAGAATGTCTTGGTGTGCTGTTTAATATTGAAAAGTTCCGAGGATTTATTGAAGGTGTTCCTTTTACGGTCATTACCGACCATTACAGTTTGTTATGGCTTAATTCAATTAAAAATCCTAGTGGAAAACTAGCTCGATGGGCAGTTCGTCTTAGACAGCATACATTTGATCTAGTACACAGAAAAGGAGCTCAAAATGTCGTTCCAGACGCGTTGTCGCGTATTCCAAGTAATGAAGCAGCTGAAGATAATTGTTCAAGTTCAAGCATTTTAGAGGAAATCGTTGTTGGTGCACTCGATGTTGATCGTATTGATCCATGGTACGATAGTTTACGTCAGAAAATTTTAGATACTCCAGAGAGTTACCCGCTATGGAAAATTGAAAACGATTTTGTTTATAAATTTATCCCAAATTCCTTTGCTATGAAAATTAATCTTCCGGAATGGAAATACCTAGTTCCTAAGCCGCAAAGAGAAGAAATCATAGATTCTTGTCATAGTCCTCCTAATTGTGGTCATTTTGGCTTTTATAAAACTTTTCATCGTTTACAAGAACAATATTATTGGCCAAAAATGCGTCAAGACGTTCTTAGATTTGTCAGAACTTGTTTAGTGTGTGGAGCTCAAAAAGCCCCCAACACTTCTCCGATGGGATTAATGGGTAAAGAAAAACAAGTAAGCTATCCTTTTCAAGTCATAGCAGTGGATTTAATTGGACCTCTTCCACGGTCGAAGAAAGGAAATAAATGGCTTTTGGTAGTAGCTTGCTGGTTTACTAAGTATACCATGCTTTTTCCCTTAAGAAGTTCAAAATCTCAATACGTTGAAGATGCATTGGAGAATAAAGTTTTTCAAGTACATGGTCCTCCATCTCTTTTGATAGCAGATAACGGTTCTCAATTCACGTCGAAAACTTTTAAAAATTTAAGTGACATGTACAGTTTTAATATTAGATTCAATCCGGTTTATTCTCCCCAATGTAATTTTGTAGAGCGAAACAATAGGACGATTGGTACAGCTATTAGGAGTTATATAGATACTCATGATAATTGGGATAAACAAATTTCTAAGAGTCAACAAGCTATTAATACTTCTAAGCACGAAGTTACAGGTTTTACTCCAGCATTTTTGGTTTTTGGCAGGCACGTTCCGTTGTCAGGAAATTATTATAACGATATGAATTTAGACGTCAGTGTCGACGCTGAAATAATTCCGGGCGATCATGGTGCTTATGCTGAAAATTTGAAGTGTTTGAAGGATATTTTTGTAGAAGTTAGAAGTAAGATTCATAGAGCGTATGAGCGCAATTCTCTAGCGTATAATCTTATAAAGCGTGATATTTCTTTTCAGGTCGGCGACCAGGTGGCGTCGAAATAAAATTCTTTCTAGTGCAGTAGATAAGTTCACAGCAAAGTTGGTCCCCAAATATATTCAGTGTATAGTACGTAAAAAGTTTTCTAATTTAGTATATGATTTAGAAAATATTGATGGTTCTAAAGTTGGAAAGTGGCATATCAAAGATCTGAAACCTTTTAACACTCCTCTTTCGGGTAGTTCTGATTCTGAAAGTTTAGATCAGGATTAATTTTTATTAAGTCATATTTTTTATAGTTTGCTAACCTCTTGTCAATTTTTTTGGATTTGATGTGGAGGGTGACGACCCTATCTATCTATCAGTCTGTGTCCTGTACGGTACTTTGATGTACTGTAAGTACTATGCTATAGTATATAGCTGGATGTATCTATGAATCTATATTTTTTTTAGATCATAGAACTAGATGTTTCTATGAATCTATGTTTTTTAGATTATAGACCTTTAGTATGACAAGAGTTATTTTGGATTTATTGATGATACATGGCGTATCTTATGTTTTGAATATTGACCATATTCAAAATTTACTACCGATCACGGTATGTTTAGTTTTTGTCGCGGACAAAATTTTGGTTTAGTGTACCTAAAGTGCTAGGTTTATTTGGATTAAATGCACAGTGCGTTGCATATTAAGTTATTTTGGTATCTTTCTTTAGCAAACTATAATCAATATTGTAATGAAGATTATAATGAAAACTATAATCAATACTATAATGAAAACTATAATCAATACTATAATGAATATTATAATTGATTTTTGAGGAACTTCTAAAATATGGATATTTTAGTACGGTTTGTTCAGTTTAGTATTAACTGCCTTATTTCTAGTTTACCACTTTAGAATCTGGTGGGTATTCTTCTCTTTCACTCGTGATTTGCAGTGGGTATTTGGCCTGATGATGATTTGCCGAAATTTGATGATTTTTTTTGTTGAATCATTTGATTCAATCTTTTGGTTGATAAGTAAGTAGACTAGATGTTGTCTGACAATGACATAAAGATGTCTCGAATACGGCTTTGTTATGACATTTATGTTGATTGTTAGCACGACTAATAAGATTGTCCTTTGATTATTTCTTATGGCATGACAATCTGTCTATTTTCTTTGGTATATCCAAATTAGCTGGATTATTGTATATTTTGTAATATTTGGCATATGGTATTTTTAGACAAGTTTGTAGTATATCTCATCTTGTGGGTAAGTTTGGCAACCTTTACCAAGATTGACAGATTTCTACGAGAATCTGGCATCTTTTTACCAATTTTGACGTTTACCGATTTTGACATTTTCCTGAATTGACTTTACCTATATTGTCTTCCGCAAGGACGTGTGATACGCGCAGTTATCAAGCCAAATTTATTTTTTTTTGATGATGAGAGGGTACAGTTTTACAAATAGCCTATTGAGATAGTCTATTTTTTTTCGGAGAGGGGTAAATGTAGCATTCATTTTTGCTATAGATGTATATTTACATGGTTTTGTGTAAGATATTTTTCTACATTACCTTTCTATGTTTTCTGTGGATTTTAAGTTTAGTGCTTTGGTGCAGAGGTTCATGTTTTACAGGCCACGGTCCTATCATGAATATTTTTTTTGTACATTCTTCATTCCTTTTCTTTTTAATTAACTTGAAAGAAGTAGATATCTGAGTATTTAAATATTTTTATTGTCAAAATTTGGGGTTATGTTCATTTATGATAACCGGTCAGTAGTTCATTTGGCTTATAGTATGTTCGTTGAGTTGTTCCATTTGAACCTTGGTTAGTTCACTCTAGAACATTGATGATATTGCACTTTTCACCATTCGATAAATTGGTATGCCATTATTTGTTTTTAAATTGCATATTATGCAGGGTAAACTGCTATTAGTTTTCCACATGTCAAGTTGGTTTGGTTTTGTCATTTTATCGAACTGAGATTACTTTCATCAATTGTCTGAACGTACCAATTTATTTTTTGACATGACAGTTCACCTGTCATTTGATCTTTACCTTTTTCGAAGAATTTTGACTTTAGGTCCCTTCATTTAAAATCATCCTTGAAGGTGGAAGTCGCGGTATAAAAAGGGGCCCACTATTATGTGATTTGAAAAGGTCCGCCGCCCCAAATTTAGTTGGCACCTCAAGGATAGTAGAGCGTCCTCATCTCTTCGATGGTAAGATTTCTTTAATTATTTTCTTTGTGTCCTTAATTTTTTTGATAACCTTAAAATATTCTACAACATGTGGCAATTTAATTTTAGATTTGCACATGAGGCCTCATTTCTTTGCAAAATTTTTTGAGATGGTAGCACCAGACAACCAATGAGGTAGGATATATTTTCGATTTGATTTAACCAGATATCTGATTCGCTGTTTCGATTTTAGGGTTTCTTTTTAGATTTTAGTTGCAATTTCCTTTTGCTTCTATCGAAGCGTTTATTGTTGAATATGTAACAGGCGTTACATATTCATATTCATTTTGACCACGTGTTGAAATTGAATCTTGGTTCAAAGACCACATGGCCTGTAACCTGTATATATGTGCTGTCTTGTACTGTTCGGGTCCACCAGACTGGAGGCAGGGTGCCTATTAATTTGAAGCAGAAATCACATGGGATTTGGAACATCTGGGAAATAAGGCCAGTGTATTGTGATAATTTTTAATTTCTTTATAACCTTGACACCGTAAATTTTACTTTAAAACTAACTTTAAATTTGTAATACCACCTTGGTAACCTTTAGAAAGAATCTAGGTATTATGACCATACAAGTATGAAGGTTCTAGAACATTCTCTTTTCCCCTTTTCATAAACTATATGTGATAACCAGTTACCAGGCGAGTAAAAACCCTTCAGGTCTTCCCTTGAGCGTATAATTTTTTACTTTAATATTTGATTTAGTTACTGATTGCAATATTTGATCTCTTTGTGGAAGCCAGTATGGTGATCCAAATAAATTGATTCCCATTGTTGTTTTACATATCTGTGTTTTATTGTTACTCATTTTACTGCACAACGAATTATTACCATCTTTAGAAGCAAGCGGTTTTCCTATTTTAAAACGCTTTGTAAGTATTAAGTTTTTTAACCATTTAAAATAGGTGGCGTCCAAGACATCAGAAAAGTGTACAACTGCTTAAGGCAAGGACTCCGAGCCTCCGACACAAGAGCTGCCGTTCGCATCATGGTACGTAAAGTTGCCTTGTAAAGGTAATTTTACGGCACATTATATTGGCGCAAATATCGATTTAAATTCTGGATACCTAAAAACCCCAAATGCTATTTTTTTAATATTTAATGTAGATGAATCTAGTGACCCAATTATTATTAATGTCGAAACTTATAAAACAGAAATAACTATACCCCCTCGTACAAGTCAAAAAGTAAAATTACCTGATAAACAAATAAACGGTATAGGAATTTTAAAATACACAGACTTTGGTTCTGCCGAAATGCCAGAAGCCTTAGTCCAAGTTATAGATTCTTTTGCAATAACTCTCGTAACAAATAATAGTGAAAACCCCGTAAAAATTAAGATTTAGACAACCTTCAAAAACAAAATTTTAAAAATTTAAGGTTATCACATTGTAATAAAGAATAATTTAAAGCTATTCGACAATTATGCTACGAATACCGAGACATATTCTATAGCGAAGGTACCCCTTTAACTTTCACAAATCAAATTAAACATAAAATCAATTTAACAGACGAAACACCTACATTTACTAAAACATATCGATACCCAGAAATACACAAACAAGAAGTAAAATCTCAAATTAATAAAATGCTCGAAAACGGAGTTATTCAAAATTCAAGTTCACCATGGAGTAGCCCAATCTGGATTGTTCCAAAAAAATTAGACGCATTAGGAAAACGTAAATGGCGCGTAGTAATTGATTATCGTAAAATAAATGAGAAAACAATCGATGATAAATTACCATTACCAAATATAACAGATATTTTGGATAAATTAGGCAAAGCCCAATATTTTTCAACCTTAGATCTCGCGACCGGATTCCACCAAATAGAAATGGAACCAAATGACATTTCCAAAACAGCTTTCTTAACTGATACAGGTCATTATGAGTTTAAACGAATGCCATTCGGACTTAAAAATGCCCCTTCAACTTTTCAAAGAGTAATGAACAATGTTCTTCGCGGTCTTCAAAACGAATTCTGTTCTGTATATTTAGATGATATAATAATTTTTTCCACTTCTCTCCAAGAACATATTGAAAGATTAAAATCAGTATTTGATAGACTAAGACAATCAAATTTTAAAGTTCAATTAGATAAATCAGAGTTTTTACATAAGGAAGTCGCTTATTTAGGACACAAAATAACAAAAGACGGAGTAAAAACCTAATCCCGATAAAGTTGACGCAGTCAAAAAATTCCCAATACCCAAAACTCAGAAAGATATTAAATCATTTTTAGGACTAGCTGGTTATTACCGCAGATTTATTAAAGACTTTGCAAAAACTACTAAACCACTAACAACGTGTCTCAAAAAAGGATCAAAAGTCGAACATTCACCCGCGTTTATCCAATCATTCAATCACCTAAAAGAATTGCTTATAAATGCCCCTATTTTAAAATATCCCGATTTTGAGAAACCTTTTACTCTCACAACGGACGCTTCTAATATAGCCCTTGGAGCCGTACTCTCACAAGGAGACCCCCCAAATGATCACCCTGTAGCTTTTGCCTCGCGTACATTAAACGAAACAGAGCAAAGATATTCTACAATCGAAAAAGAACTTTTAGCAATTGTCTGGGCATGTAAATATTTTAGACCATATCTTTACGGTAGAAAATTTAAGATCTATACAGATCATCGCCCCTTAGTTTGGTTATTTAACTTAAAGGAACCCAATTCGAAACTTATACGTTGGAGACTTAAACTCGAGGAATATGATTACGAGATTATTTATAAAAAAGGCAAACAAAATACAAATGCAGACGCATTAAGCCGAATTTCACTACATGCTATCGAATCCGAATCAGTAATCAATAACCCCGGTAATATTGATCAAGAAATTGATAAATTTTTACAAGAAAGTTATAATCAATTTAATCCCGAGAACTTGAATCCTGACGCTGTCAGTAAAATACTTGAAAATATCGAAAAACCCAAAGATACCAAAATTAAAATTTTACAAGATATTGTCACAACTTAGGGCCGTTTTGGTCCTAGAGGGGGCGTGGAGTGGGAAATAAGACGCTCGTCTAAAAACAGAGTACCCTTTTATTAATGATAAGTATTCTACAATAATTTACCCAGTAGCCCAGAGACCGCTTAGCATGTTCCGGGGGACCTTATCTGGGGGACGTGGCGGTGTTCTACTAGGGGATGTTAACTAGGACAGTGGGTTCACAGTAGGGACTCAGGAGAGGGGCTTAGATCATCCGTTCTATAGCACTCCTGAGGGGTGTTTTAAACGAAGGGAGCAGGAGAGGGGCTTAGATCATCCGTTCTATAGCACTCCTGAGGGTATGGGAGTTGACCAGGTCGGAAAGACGAAGGTGCCTTGTCCACCCAATGTTCGGGTATTTATACACCGAAAGTGCTAAGTCTTGTTCTATTAACCTTGACATTGGATGGCACAGTGGTCCGCGACCTCAACGCACAGTGGTCGAGTCATGTGAAAGTTGATTAACTTATGGGTGCCGCCATTTTGTTGACATGCCCCCCCTTTGAAAAACATTGGACCCCAATGTTAAGGAACATGCTAGGCTTGCTTTACAACATTTTCGAATTTATAATACATATATATTTTATATTGCTTCTTCTGTCTGTTGATTTTTCATCCCAGTCCACCAGTTTGTCTGACTTCCAGCCGGCTATGTCCTTTTGGTTACTGGTGTTCCTGATGCTTGACTTGTTGCCGGATGGTCTGGTGTCCTTTTGCCAACTGGTGGAGTCGTGGGTGTTACATGTAACAACAGAAAGATCTTATGTAGTATCGGTAGCTTAATATCTTAAGTATAAATATTTTCATATAATCTATAATAAATAAAAATGTGTATATAATAATTTGTTTATTTCTATATAGGTTCCGTCCCCTGTATGTATAACGTTGACTTCCTTGTATAAATTGGTTTTTCATGTCAAAGTTATACTTGGTTTCTACTTTGGTACGGTTATCCCTTTTATCCCTTTAACTAGTAACTATTTTTACGTGTTACGTATTTGTGTATATGTAAAATTTAATGTATAATAAGTGTATAAACGTATGATAATATAATAATTGTATATTTTTTCTTGCTCCTGAGCTTTTACAATCTGAAAGGTTAGAGTTAAGTTATCCTCCCTGTCTAAGTGTGGGTGTCTAGCACACTTTTAGATGTGATTATTTTATTATTTTGTCCCACTGTGTTTTATTGAATTTTGTCCCGCTGTTATTGACCCTAATTGTTGCGTCTGTATCAGCAAAACAATTTATTGCTAATATACAGGGTGTTATGGAAATGACTTATTATTTTTTAACCCGTAAATCTATAGGTCGAGCCGAATTGGGGAAAAATTGCGTTAAATGGCGCTCGAAGCTAGAAATTTGAGAAAAATGCCTTCAAAAATTTAGCTCAAAACACCTACGCGCCAATGATCAAACAGCTGATTCGTACTACTTGTCAAAAAAAAAATTGTTGACAAAAATCTGACAGTTACTGTCAGATATTGTCTTTAGATATCGTCAGCCCAAAACATGTGTTTTGAGCAGTGTTGCCACATTTACTACATCAGTTTCATCAGATAACCTTTTTTGAATATTTAATTTTTTCTACTTAACTTTAATATGCTTTAGTTTCTACCCTATTACACGAAAAATTGTCTACGTATTGCTCTAGTTTTATTTGTACATACCTTGAAATAAAAAACATATCGGCAAGAAATCCACGTTATACCGTTACCATTTCAAATGATTCTAGCGGGACATTTATTCACTTTAACAACACATTAACTGTTCGGGACATTATCAAGTTATTAGCTCTTTAATTCTGTGTTATTAATACAAGAAATTACTAGTTATAGACTTAATACTTTATAACAAAATCCGGATTGAAAACAACGCGTTTTGGACGGTGGCATTACTGCCCCGCCAGACACACGTTTGATACGGTTATGTAAATCAGCCAATCAGATGCGGTCAAGCGCTCGCTAAGCCGATTGGTCGTCATTTTCAATTGGCGCGCGATTTAAATGAGTTAATTTAAAAAATGTTATAAAATGATATCAATTTAGGAATTTCTAGGTGTTAGAATAGGATAGCAGCATACATATTTAATGTTACAAATGAGTCTTGAGTTTTAATACTTTAGGAAGGCAATATCCATAAAAAAATAAAACGACCATTTTTGAGAGGGCCCTCGGAAAAAAATGTTGACCCACTTTGTTGCACTCGCATTGTTTAAGAAGGCTTGTGCATTACTAGTCGTAACTAATATTTACTGACCACAAACTATTCAAAAAAGTTTTATATTGGCACTATTTGCTCTAAAAAAATGTATAAGTAGAATGCAGAGTTGTATACCTACCCACTCAAATAAAAGTATTTAAATGTATTGTAAATATCAAGGGCTTGGTATCTAAGTTATCCAATATTTTTATAATGTAATTGCCTTTTAAGTAGGGCCACCGAATCGTGTTTAGTGCAGGTATGGATAAAGTATTAGTTTATTTAAAATTAACGGTTTAGACTATCTAACTAAAATTTTACACCTTTCCTTTGGTATGTGTATCCACGTAGATTTTTCAGATGGGTAGTAGGGACCACTTTAGTTTAAAATAGCCTGAAACCCTTCAGGAACCTCGAAGCACTTGTAAGCCCTTTTTGCTAATAATTTTTAGAAAGTAATTGATTGAACAGCTCAATTTTTTGTTTTCAAAAAAAGGACCTCACGGCAAATCACAGATAGGGCTTACAAGCCCTCAAGGTCTAATTTTGGCAGTGAATGCTTCAACCCGAGATGTGGGAAATGTTTAAAAATAATAAGCGAATTAACAATAGTTCTTTATTTTATGATTCACAAACTGTTAAGGAAAACAAGCAATAAAAAATGGTCCTAAACCAAGTTATTCCTGAATTCTAGTGGAAATTTTACGCCCGGATTGTCAGTTCAGTCAGTACTTCTGCTTTTGCCAACCATTTTCTTATGGTGCGTTTTCACGTTCATGCAATTTGCGCAAATAGGTTTGTACCTGCAAATTTGCACAAGTAAATTGTTGTGTGAAAACCAAAATCGTTAACTTGCACCAGCCAGAATTCAACAGAATTCAATAGGATTCAATAGGATTCAATGACTCAGTTCATTTGCGCAAATTGGCATGACAAGTCTACTTGCGCAAGTTGCACCGAGCGTGAAGACGCACCATTACAGTTAAACTTGATTGCAAAACACCTGGAAATGTTCAAAAAACAATAGGGGCAAAAAACTTGACTAACTGGAGAAGCTAGAAATAGGACGAGCCATGGAGAGCCCCATTCTTACTTGTATGAACGATGTGTTTACATTCAAGTCCCATTTAGTCTTTAATTATCTTATTTCATTTTTCGTTTACAACAACCGGAAGGTCAGGGCTATCTGTCTATATTTTCATCTTCACTTCTATTCTTTTCTGTGTTATAAGTTAGGTGACCTTTGACCTACACCTACTGGAGCCTCATTTCTCTTTTTATTTTAGTCGTGGATTGCTCGTTACTTGTTAAGGTATGTTTTACACCCTTGCAGTTTATGTATTGCGTTTCTTTAGTTTTTTCATGTTCTTCTTTTAGGGTAGGAACGCTTTCTTTGTTTTAAATGAAAAATTGTTGTATCAAGCTTTTTCTGTATAACCTCTTCATGTCTTGTCGTTACTTGTAAGGCCTTAAACCTGTTGATTGTCCTAAAACAAAACGTTAAAAGGTTGTAAGAAACATATCATTTCACTTATCGCACATTAAAGAATAGTCTCCTAGTTGTAATGAATTATATTAACATTACCTATTTTCTGACTTTTACAATACGGGAGACATTTTGACAGCCATAAGCGATTGTGGTATTTACTCTTGCTTTGAAATGGGAATCCTCCAGATTGGAAGGACCTTTAGAACCCTTCTCTTATTAAGTCTCATCATAATCTGTACCTACAAGTAAAAAATACTAATTATCAAAAAATAAATACATTTTTGTAGTATTTTCTTTAAAGTATCAGTATGAGTAGACTGTTATTTAGTTAACAATAGTATTTCTACGCAGGACTTGAAGAAACAACACAAATGTTCTGCAATAGGTAGGAATGGATCTCTTCATGTCTGCTGTACGTCCAGTACAAATGTTCTGACTTACCCCCGGGAAAATCAAAACTTTTTAGTTTACTGTCCGCGCGATTTATAAATTTTATTTATTTATTTTTCATAGTATAAATTTAGACCAAAGAAAGAATGTGAGAGTTTACTGATTTGTCTTGGGGCGATAAGTACCTACCTATCTATTTTTTTGTTTTTTTTTTACATATGGATGTGTCTTGTTTTCCTTTATAAAATTTAAAAATATTGTTTTTTAAATTTTATTTATTGTACTTTACTTTGTCAATCAGAAAAGTACCCCTTTTGGTAATAAAGCATATTTAACATAAAGCACATTCATCCCGAGTGTAGGTTATAGTATATTAATATTAAGATTTAATCATTAATAAAATAATAAAATTAAAATACCTTCCAAGAATACACTCTCAGGATAATTTAATATTTCTGATATCATCTTGCTGCATCCAATATCTCTAGGATTGATACTGAGAAACGTAGAAGTGAAGACCCTAAAACAAAAAATAAGTACCAGCCATCTGTTTATGCCCCTACTTGTTAAATTATTGTTTATTTTTGAAATTCCATTCAGATGATATTGATTAGGATTTAATTTTGGAGCAAGTCGCAGGTTAATTATATTGAACGCTTTCCGGATCGCGATCCGCCTAGTGAACGAACATTGGTATCTGTGACTCAGCAACTTAGGGACCATGGAACCTTTCACGGCTTTGGTGCTGCATGCGACAGAGGACGACCCCGAGCTGCAAATACGTTACACTACAATCTTAAACGCAGTGGAAAATAATCCCAGTTTAAGTACCCGGCGTATAACAACGCAAGTCGGGCGAGCGTCGAATTATATTACTTGGTGTACTCTTAATGAAGAACAACTCCACCCTTACCATTTACAAAAAGTACAAGCTCTGCTTCCGCAGGACTATGCTTCCCGTCGGAAATACTGCAGGTGGTTCGCGCAGAAAAGTTAGGACGAGCTCGATTGGTTCCGAAATGTGCTGTTCACAGACGAAGCTGGCTTTACTCGAAACGGAATTTTCAATCAGCACAATACTCGTATGGAGCAGGGAAAATCCTCACGCGTACCGTGAAACGCACCATCAACGGCAGTTCACTTTAAATGTTTGGGCAGGGATAGTCGAAAATCACCTTATAGGGCCCTACATCTTGTCGGCACGATTAAACGATGAAGGATACTTGGACTTTTTACGTAACCATTTACCAGGTTTGTTGGAAGATATTCCTCTTGCAGTAAGGGAAAATATGTGGCTTTTACATGATGGAGCTCCATGTCACAATGCGGGAATCGTTAATCAATATTTGAATGAAAAGTTTCAAAACAGATAGTACTGCTACATTTTTATACGACCAGTGGCGTAAAAACCGCCCCCGCAGGCGGGGGGGGGGGCGCAGCAAAGCCAGAGGCGCCCTCAAATCCCTTGTTTCATCATTGTCACAATATTAAAATTAAAAATAAACAATAATGAATGAGAAATAATGTAATATGTGAGTAGATATAAAATAAGGGTAACGTAGTAAATGATAATTAACAATTTCAATAATTTATTATTATACCCCAATAACAGTACCTACATTATTTTAAAATTTCATTATTTTTACAACAAAAAATTGTTTTCTACAATACTTTATATCTTTCTATATTAAACAACGCTTACAAATGACAATATTTTTTACTATGGTGTAAGTGTGAAGGATTCAGACAGGTGCCAAATAGCAGGGCGCTTTCAAAATTTTGCGGGGGAGCGCACATACCCTTAGTTACGCCACTGTATACGACTATCTAATTTATTGTAAACTAGAGAAATAATTCCTCCTTTTTTTGGTAGCTTCTTACAATTAGAATCTAGTATTTTACTATCTAACTGTGTTAGAATAAAATACAGCAAATTTTTCTATATAACTCAGTGCTCCTCGAGAGGCATATAGCCCGGACAGTACCTGTTTCTGGCAATATTTGTTTAATCCTTATTGTATAACGCATTTTGCGGTGGTTTGAGAATATTCTCATCCATTTATGTTTATATTCTAAACAAATTTGATCCCAGAGCCAGAAAACCCACTACACGAAGTTTCACCTTACATCATTTATATTAAAGCCAATAATTGAAAAGTCTGAATTATTATAGAATCTCAGATTATTTCTTCCCAAACAACACTAGCAAGTTCTTGGATCCTACATCCCAGAAAGATACTTCAGAATACAACAAGAATCCCATTCAGACTTCATAGCAGGTATATCAAGTGTGTGTACTAGTGTACTGTAGGTGTACGTACTAGGCCCGGTACTGTACCTATTATACAATTACATACATACATACCTACACTAGGAAACGATTCTATAGCTACTTTGCTGATGTTACTGTTATTTTAGCAGTTGCAACCAGATTAATGATGGGACAAAATTAAATGGGACCCAATTAGTACATAATATTATTGACCTTAAAGTTATCCAGCATAAATAATAACTTAATACTCAATTTAAACACATCTATGTACTTAGATGTCACCTTAGACTCTGAGCTATGATGGAGGGCAGATGTCAAGAAAAATAATTCCAAGAGGACATAAACTTCACCACCATGTGAATGTTAAGCCAATCCATTTCCTTAACAACACTGGGTTAAAAATAATGCTAAAGAGTAGAAAACCCTTCGAGCTAGTTTTAGCATAGTAGTACCTACCAAAAGCGAAGTTTGTACATAATAAAGTGTGTAGAATTTTAACCGTTAGAACACTAAGCGACACCGTTTGGTAAAAACTAGAATAAAATTTAGACTTTCGTAAATTAAGTTCAATAATCGCTCATTAGTATTGCGCTTAGTCATGTTTCTTATGAGAAACACTTAAGGATTTTGGGCTATTATTATGGAAGTCAAAAGAAAACGTGGCGATCTGAACGAGACAGAAGCTTCTCAATGGTCATTACTCCTGTGATATTAATGTCTTGGCTAGCATTTCGGCTAATGAATATTAATTTTTCTTTTTGACATTTTCGTGATAAAGAAGATCATGTATAATCTCCCTTCTTTAATTTTTTGATTTAAAGTGTGATAAAAATATGGAGTTGTATTTAAAACTAGCACTTAGAAGTATAATGCAACTTTAAAATTCAAAATGATTTGGATAAACCCTAGGTTATACTAGAAGTAACAATATACATTCCTAAAAGTTAGTTGAACCAATTATTAAAAGTTAAGAAATGTAAAATATTACATTTTTATTATTGTATCGGCAGTACTCAAAGGTTCGAACTTCGACGTAAAAAAAAAATTGCTAAAGATTGTAACAAAATAAATAAAAGTAAAGACGGCTTCAAGGAAGAAGATGATGACGACCCAACAGAACCATTACACGGAGAAAATAGTATTCAGTTTGATGGATAATCATCTTTACATTATTGACAACAACGTAAATAGCTATAGAGACAAAAAAGTGTTCTGTACAATACTGTAGAAAGGGAAAAAATAAACTGCATTTTATTGGTAGAGACAAAAACCACAGAATCCACCAACTGCAAGGACATGTGATAACTAATACTCGGGTTTGGAAATATGACACAAGTGCACCCTTCACTAAAAATGAAGAAAGCTAAAACACCCCAAATTAACAATGTTTTAAACGAATGCGTGCACGTTCCCATCCCTTTCCAAAATGATCAATTACACATATTTTTGGTTTACATGCATCCAACCCCTCGAATTGAGAAAACTATAATTGGAAAAGCATTACTGTATAAATATTCCATAATTATTGGTGATTTTAATGTAAACAAAGAAAATAAAAAAAAAATTAATGGTTTCTTGCAGAAGAGCAATTAAAAAAAATACACCTCCTACATGTTTATTGTTCAACTCTACACCAGACTTGTTTCTTTATACAAACAACCTTAAACAAAATATAAAAACCATCGACTTATTACATGCTCAAACCATCTTGCCATGAAAATGGTGATTGACACTAATACATACTCGTCCTGGACCTATTTTAGCACCTCCTAAATACAGCTTCAATAAATGCCAAATTCACAAGGTTAATGAGGAGATCATCCAATACATAAAAGCAAATGAGCTAAACACAATCACAACAGAAAAATTAACCAGTTCAACTTCAAATTTATGGAAGTGGCACTACAGAACACACCTACGACGAAAAAACAATATTACACATATCCTCTACCACCTAATTGTTTTAAAAATGATAAAAGGAAAAGGGAGAATGCTGAGGCAATATCAGGCAAACCCAAAACCATACATCAAACAAAAAATAAATCGATTCAACAAGGACATTCAGAAAATGGTGTTCGATTTATATTACGATTTGTAGGTAGTGTACTTAAGGTAAAAATTATATTTGGTTGTTATTTTTAACGTAGGGCAAGATCTTTGCTTTACCCATAGGTAGTTAGGTACAGATACATACCTCGATTTTGAAAAAAATATAGTTGTGTTTTTTTTTAACATGGCAGTAAGTATAATAGAATAATTATGTTTCTCAATAAGTCGGGCATTCCAAATATTTTACAAACCTGAAGATACACGTACTCAAGGTCGTTATTAATTCAAATTCGAAATATTATACTTTTTCTCCTGTTTTATAACCAAAAAACGGATAATGAAATATCTTCAAAAGTTTTTATTATGGTATGGATTTCCCATTTTAATTAAAATATAATTTTAACTTAGAAATTAAAACCTTATTAACATTAAAACAGAGTCAAAACTAAAATGTTAGGTTATAGACACAAAACAAATAAGAGGTTGTTATAGCACTACCACCGAGTTATATCGGTGGTAGTGGTTATAGACTACTTTCGACTTTTATTTTCACGAAGGCGGCCCTGGAATATGAACCAATACGAAGACGCTCTGCTGAATTTACTGACGCGCCACTTTCAATTGTTTGTTCCCCAGTTCTAATAAATTTTAATAATTACTTGTCAATTTTGGTTTTTGAAATTTTAAAATGCCTAGAACATCTTTAGAATTAACCGATATTGTTTTATGCTACGGTGCAGCGAACGAAAATGCTCGCCAAGCGCGTATTTTATATATTGAACGCTTTCCGGGTCGCGATCCGCCTAGTGAAAGAACATTTGTATCTGTGACTCAGCAACTAAGGGACCACGGAACCTTTCACGGCTTTGGTGCTGCACGCGACAGAGGACGACCCCGAGCAGCAAATACGTTGGCTGCAGAAGAGGCAATCTTAAACGCAGTGGAAAATAATCCCCGTTTAAGTACCCGGCGTATCACAACGCAAGTCGGGCGAGCGTCGAATTATGTTACTTGGCGTACTCTTAATGAAGAACAACTCCACCCTTACCATGTACAAAAAGTACAAGCTCTGCTTCCACAGGACTATGCTTCCCGTCGGGAATACTGCAGGTGGTTCGCGCAGAAAAGTGAAGACGAGCCCGATTGGTTCCGAAATGTGCTGTTCACAGACGAAGCTGGCTTTACTCGAAACGGAATTTTCAATCAGCACAATACTCATGTATGGAGCAGGGAAAATCCTCACGCGTACCGTGAAATGCACCATCAACGGCAGTTCAGTTTAAATGTTTGGGCAGGGATAGTCGAAAATCACCTAATAGGGCCCTACATCTTGCCGGTACGATTAAACGGTGAAGGGTACTTGGACTTTTTACGTAACCATTTACCAGGTTTGTTGGAAGATGTTCCTCTTGCAGTAAGGGAAAATATGTGGCTTTTACATGATGGAGCTCCATGTCACAATGCGGGAATCGTTAATGAATATTTAAATGAAAACTTTCAAAACAGATGGATTGGACGACGCGCTCCTGTGCTCTGGCCCCCACGGTCTCCAGATCTAAATCCTTGCGACTTTTTTTGTGGGGAACAATGAAGGAATTAGTATACGAAGAGGAAATTGATAATATAGAAGAATTACAGATTCGCATAGAAATGGCAGCCGCAGAAATAAGAAATATGAATAACATTTTTTGGAGAGTTCGCGATAACATGTTAAGAAGAACACATGCTTGTTTGGCGGCAAATGGGGCACATTTCCAGCATCTTCCGTATTAAAATGGTACTGCTACATTTTTATACGACTCTCTAATTTATTCTAAACTAAAGAAATAATTCCTTCTTTTTTTGGTAGCTTCTTACAATTTGAATCTAGTATTTTACTATCTAACTGTGTTAGAATAAAATACGGCAAATTTTTCTCTATAATGTCCAGATTTATAAAACCATATGCCGACCAACTTCTCGCTAATGATCGACAACCAGTCTGGACAAACATCAGCAAAGCAGAGCCCATCTTGACTAACACATACCCAATAAACCTCAGAAAGTCAACGCACAAAAACTGTGGCTTACAAAGGAAGACTTTAAGGAAATTCAAAAGAACCGATGGAAATTATCTTAGTGGACACAGTAAGAAACTCTCGAAGGAAAAAACCTCAAAACTTGCGCGTAAAAACTTACTTACAAATCGAGTGGTCTATGCCTGGAACCAATTGGACGAGGTCACTCTCTTCAAGCTCCATAAACAGCTTCAAAAACAGGCTGGACCAGAACCTGAAGTCTATCAATACTACATTAGTCCATTATTATTATTATCTGTGATATCCTGGTTAAGATGTGCTACCAACCTGTGATATAGCCTGTGATAGCAAAGTCAAGTTTGATACGAGTCGTTTTTTAATACAAAGAGCAACCAGAGTAGTCCCATCGGCATGCGCCGTCTACTAAGTACTCTGTAATATTAATAATAATAAATTATCTTAGTGATCAATACCAAAATAACAGAACCAAAACATACTTAGTAATAGCCAGAAGAAACTATGAGCACAACTTGCTCAGTAACACCAAGCAATTCTATTCATACATAGGTCGTACCTTAAATTTCAAAGCATGAAATCTTTAGCATAGTAGGTCAGGTAACAAACGCACCACTTCAAACATACCACGAGATCTCCTCACAACAATTTCACAGCGTTTCTACCAAGTCGAGTACAAATGATGTTATGCGAACATTGTCCTCTGAAAACCGTGCGAATACTTGCAAATCTTCACAACCAACACCAACGAACAACTAAGAGGTCACACGAAGAAGTAAAAAAAGGAGAGGAGCTTTTGCCTGATTAGAAAAAATTTCCTGTCGAATCGTGTTGTGTACAAATGGAACACACTAAATGCGGACACACTCTCTGCTTCAAACAAAACCCTTTTCAAGAATAGGCCGGATGTGAACATGACCACTCTAGTCCACTACCTCTGACAATATTGTCTGACGGGTGTTGTAACAATGCCTATACTTACATAAAAAGGAAACAAAGAACTGGCTGTAAACTACAGGCCAATATGTCTGATCAACGCAATATGCAAGTGCATGAAAAAGATTATCGCAAAATAATTAAGATTTCCTCCTAGTCAACCCATATCATACCAGCTCAACAGCACGGCTTTCTTCTGAAAAATTTACATTGACCAACCTATTAACAAGACTTAATGAATGGACACTAGCTGATGATAACCATGAACCGATCAATGTGAATTATCTTGCCTTCGAAAAGGCCTTTAACAAAATACCTACCAGACTATATAATTTACAAGATTGTCTACTTTGAAATCGGAGGAAGTAGTATAGTATTAAAAGGGAAAAGGAAGTATATCAAAATCTATGAAACCACTCAAGATTAACCCTGAACATGCCGCTGCAGCTATTACGGAAGCTATAGCTGCTGAGAACACAAACCTAAATATAACCCAAAAAACTTATCAAATCAAGCTATAAAGAGCAGTAATAAAACTAGCTCCGGATTGGCAGCGGCCTAAGCAATCATGGTTATATGTGGGAAACTTGAGAGTAGATTCTACTATTGATGATCTCACAAATCACTTAAAGAACAATAATATATCTGTGATGACCTGTGAGAATTTAAATTCTAAAAATAAGCATCTTTTAAGATTTAACTATAAAATAAAACTGTATATTTATAATGTTGATTTTTTTTTGTTTACCCTGTATAGTAATGAATGTTAAAAGTGGTTTTATAAATTTACAAAGAGTAGGACTTTTAAATATGCCTATACATACCTAAACTTTTATTTTTTTAATAAAAAATGAAAATTTTAAATGTACTAACAGAGTATCTTAATAATAATAATATTATTATTATTAAGATTCTTTCCGTGAGCTTATTATTATTAATTTAACGCACCAGACCAGCGGCTTAGGTGGGGCTAAAATATTGCATATTTTTAACTTGGGTGTGTGACTGACTGTCCTGTACTTACCTCACTTCTTACTTTCAATTAAATCACAATTTTTTTATGTCATATTCTGCCTTTGGTTGATTGAAGACATCTACGAGATCAATTATTGTCCTTGACATAGCTAGTTTCTGCTAAAGCTAAAAGTATATTGTATCTTTCATTTTTTTTAATTTACCATTACACGGAGGTCAAAAACTAGTTTCAGATATTGAAAATCGTATACATGGGGCAGATCTCCAATTATATAACTATCATTAACCGATAAAATAAAGATTTATTCACAATTTAAAACTGTATTTTTATGTTATACGACGTAAGGTGAATTATTTGCGGTATGGTTTTCTGTGAACTGGAAAAATAAAATTTAAAAATTGTTGCATACCTACCTTTATAAAATTGCATTGCATTTAAAATGGAGTGTAATAGAAGCATTTCGTTCCTTCTTCCGAGATCGTGTTCTACAGTAAAAAAGCTCACGGAAAGAACAATCTAAATTCAACAAATAACGTTACGGTTATGTTCTTTCTCTTCTTCTGTGACTTCTGTTCTTCTTGGTAATGATAATAGCTAGCTGATTGTCGTCAAGACAGGTGGCCATTGCAATTAAGAATAATAATTACGGTATCCAATCCAGTCCTCTTAACTGGACACACAACATTTAAACACGATAGTCCAGGGGCGGGAAATGTGATTTGTTGCTGTTCTGTGATTGGGTACTGAGCAGTTCAAAGTCAATGGCTTCATATGTGGCTTCATAAATTTGTTTTTAATATCATTTCTTATTATTCATTTACTTGCAACGGCATAAAATTTGTTTGCGTTTTGCTGCTGGAGTGTATAGTTGTTGAATAATGTGATACACATGTGATGGGAATGTTTTGTGATGTGATAGTTTATCTGTGTAAATTTCCAGACATAGGGCTTGTTGTTGGTATCTACGATTTTTACTCAGCGAAGTATTATGATAGCAATACAATTTCATGGGGTGAGTAAAAACTATACCTATTGAATAAGGCTTGTTTAATTGAAATCGCAGTATAGTTTTTGATTTAATCTTTTTTAAAAAACCTAAAAAAAAGATTTTCCTGAATACTTGGCAACGTCGCAAGGTTATCAGCTGTCTGTAGAAATTCCGCCAATTTGTCATGTCAAAAACACGTGTTTAGGGGTAATGAACTTTCATAGAGGCACAGATGGTCCGGTTTTAAGGTATTTTACAAAATTCAAAATACTTCCGATTTTAGAAAAAAAAAACTATCAAGTGTAACTCTAGGCCACCCCAGGAGTGGCCCCTTAAAATATAATAAGTCATTTCCATAACACCCTGTATATATCAAAAAGGTAAGTTTTTTTTCTTTTTATTGGTTTTTTTGTTTGCCTACGTAAATATGTTGACTCCTATTTGTAAGTAATCTCAAAACTTATTTTTATTATATATTGTTATTTTTTTGAACTATTTATTTTAGATCCTGAAAGGTTAACCGGTCTGTATGAGCGGAAAGTTTTGAGGGTGGTGCGTAAGGCCTTCTCCGATCTGCCCAGAGTGAGTTGTATAGCTTGATGTTAGTATTTAATAACTCTCTTTTTTGTTTTGATTTCAGGATTTTCCGTTTAGGATCATTACCGTTGTGGTCCGGGAAGGAGAGGAATGGCCCCCCATTCGGCCTTCTAAATTTAAAAATGTTTACCATGGTCGGCTGGGAGGCCGAACCGTTTATATATATGCTCGGGCGACGTTTCGTTGCCCGACCATACATGTTTATTTTTAAGAATAAAGTTGTTAATTTATAAGGCTACTGGGTTTTTTGGTTTTTGTTATTTTTAGTTATTCCTATAGGATTACTTTTTATTACTACATTTGGCAACTGTGTCGGTTGTACTTGCCTTTATTGTATTATTTCCGTCTGGGTTGTTTGGCCTCTGTGTTCGTGCGCATTCAGTTCTCTTAGTAGACAGCTGATTGATGTCCCCGAGGTGTGTTCTAGATTTTTTGGGATTTCTAGGACCAGAGTTCTTTGACCTCCTGTTTCTAAAGGTAGAGATTGTTCTTGGTGGGAGTTGGCCGCTGTTTCAGGTAAGCCTTTATATTTTTTTATTATGAACTTTGTTATTTTGAAAGCGATATATGCCACGCAGGTTGCAAATAGTGTACAGGTTATGTAGAAAGTTACGTCGTGGCTTGTTGTTTGTGCTTCTATTTGACCTGCATGTGGTCTTTGGAATAAGGTGTAAGCTAGGCCTATAGACAGTATTATGTTCCATACTAGCATGATGCTGTGGTTTTCTGTGTGCCATGTATATGTTGCTGGTGACTGGGTAGTGGTTTCTAGGTGTTGCTTGACCTCTTGTAGTAATTCGTTGCTAGAGGTTAGGTTGACGTGTGCTATGTCTGTAGTCCAGTTTGTGTTTAGACATTCCGACAGGTTACTGAACTTTGGTGGGGTCATTTGGTTCACTGGGGTAAGTTGGAATCTTTTAAGTGTTGTCCAGGCGGCTGGCAGAACGTGGACTACGTTTACTTGTTTATTTTGATTTTTAGGGCATGGAAATCGTCGTGGAATAAGTATGTTGTTGTTAACTTGGAAAGTGCAGTCACATGGTAATTTCACTCGGAGGGCTCCTGGCACTGTCAACATGTTTTCTGATATCGTGGTAGATGAATTTGTGCATTGAATATTTGACCCGTTTTTTGGATGTGTAATGGCGTACTCTTCACTGGTTAGTTCCGTTATGGTGAGGAGGTTTGAATGGTGACATTTCATGGGACAATGAGCCGTCAGGTCCTCTACTGTAGTACCATAGTAGAGTTTTAAGGCGCATGCTGGTCCCTGTAGCACGTCTGCGGAAAATCTGGGTAAGTAACATAGTTTGTTTTCGTATGGTTTACATAAGTGCAATTCTGTGCCGGTAATTTGGCGAATGTTATCTAACTCATTTTCTCTTTCAGCGATTGCTAGGTATAATGTATTGTGTTCTATTAAACATGTTTGTCCTTTCCATGCGAAGGGGTTTGTTATAAGCTCAAATAACATCCATTGATGACTTTTTTGTTTTGTAGGTAACTTAAGATGGATTGTCAGTGTATCCTGGTTAAAACTGCATTCACAGATGTCCAGTTCGTAGTATTTGGACATATCTTGTATTGGTATGGCTAGTTCCTGATGATTTTCCTGTAGGATGTCCTGTAATGTTTGAAGATCTGACCTGAGGGTCTCGGGCTCTAGTGTAGCTATTGGGATTTGGCGGTGTCTGCAGGATTGAATTATTCCATTGTTTTTGATGGCTCTGGTAAGAAATATTATTTTCTTCGATGTTTCTATATTATTTTTCATTATTGCTACCAGCATTGTATTGTGTTCGTCGTTTTCTTTTTTGATTTCGTTGATAGTATTTTCTGTAAATTTTTCTAGGGTTTTTAATTTGTTCTCTGTTGTTTTTAGAGCTTTAATCGTGTTGGATTGGGCTGCCTCCAAATGTTTGGATTGCGATGTTATGGCGTTGATCGTTGTCTTCAGACCTTGGCCGATGATGTTAATGCGCTGGTTTAGAGCCTCTGATTCCATCACTAGTGAGTCAAGTTTTTCCTGGGTTGCTACCCCGCAGCAGAAGTTGAGTCCGTCGGCGATAATTGATAAGGATATGGCCCGTTTGTATCAGGTGGTGTTACGTAAGTATGCTGGTTTCCAACTCTTTACTAGCGATTTGATTTCGCTGTCAATTGCTTCGGCAGTGTCATCCATGTATTTTAGGGCTTTGCAGATATTATCTTCCTGTTCTTCTGTTTTTAGGCATGTCAGTTTACGCAGTGGTGGTATTTTGACCTCATTCCATGGCATCTGGTATGTTAGGGGGATGGATCCTTCGTATGCGATTGTTTCTGGTAATGGCTTCCAAGTGGCCCCCGCTGATATTTCTATTAGTTGGCTCTGTGCTCTCCATGCCAATAGTATGGTTAGCTTGAAATTAACGTAAGTATTAATTATTGGTTTTATTTTTTGTCTCCCTCCAGGTCTCCCCTCTAGGATTCCTCTTCTAGGCTTCCTCCGCGTCTTCGTATACTTCCTCTTCTTCTTCGTTATCCTCTTCTTCTGCTTTTTCGTTATCTTCTTCTATTTCTATGGTGTCCTGCCCTGTCCATGGATCATTATAAGGAAGGATTCGGCTTACATGTACGACATCTGACTTTCCCCGTCCTTTGTCTATTTTATAGTTGACTTCCCCTTGTTTCTCAGCTATAGTGTATGGTCCGAACCACTTTAATAGTAACTTCTCGCTGCGACCAACTTTTCTGATTGGTGTAAAAATTTTTACTTTATCTCCAGGTACAAACGTCAGTTCTCTGTGATTGGCGTCGTAGGCGACTTTGTCCGTGGCTTGCCTTTTGGTTATGTTTTCTATCGCTATGCTTCTCATGACTAGTGCCCGTTTTCTGATTTCCACAGCATCTGTTTTGTAGTCTGTATTAGTTAGCATTGCCTCCGAGGGTAGGGTTGGTTCCCGTGCATATGTCAGCATGAAAGGGCTGAATCTTGTGGTGTCTTGCACCGCTGTATTGTATGCAAATGTTATGTATGGTAGGTAGGTGCACGAATCTGTTTGCTGAGTGTTACAATACATAGCGAGCATGTCTGCTATTGTTTTATTCAATATTTCTGTCAATCCATTGCAGCTTGGGTGGTAGGCTGTGGTGAACTGGCTTTGGACTCCCATAAGTTTTGTAATTTCTTGTACCAGCTCGGATTGAAAAGTTTTGCCTCTGTCACTCAACAAGGTCCTTGGTGCGCCGTGAATTAGGAATATCTTTTCCACTAGGAATTTCGCTACTGGTTCGGCCTTGCCATTTGGTAGTGGTGCTGTTATGGCGTACCTGGACGCATAATCTGTCGCCACTACTATCATTGTTTTTCCTTTATTGCTCCTTCTAAAGGGTCCCAATAAGTCTATCCCTATTTTGTCTAAAATCTGACCGACTGGTATTGGCTGCAACAGTCCCGGTGTTTTCCGATATGGTTGTCCCTTTCGCGCTTGGCAATCTGGGCAGCCTTTTATATATCTTTCGATGTCTTTTGTCATGTTGTCCCAATAGTATCTGGTCCTAATTTTGTTCATAGTTTTTGTTATTCCCAAATGGCCACTAGCGGGAGCTGCATGAAGTTCCCATAAGATCTCTTCTATCATGTTTTTTGGGATTACTGGTACATTACGTAGGCCTGTTACAGTTGATACTGCTTTGTGTAGTATGTTGTCTATTAATCTGTACCCTTTTGCCCTCTTTCTTGTGCCTATTGGTGCGTCCAGTTTTCCTGGTTCTTCTAGTATATTTATGAGTTGCTTTAGATCTTTGTCTTGTTCCTGGAGTTTTCTTAAATCGCTGGTTAATGTGGTAAATGTTTGAATTTCTTCTGTTTCTTCTGTATGTTTGTTTGGGCACAGTACTGGGTTCCTGGACATACAGTCGGCGTCCTTGTGAGCCACCCCTTTTTTGTATTCGATTGTGTAGTCGAATTCTGATAGTTTTAGGGCCCATCTTGCTAGTCGTTTATTATGTTCCTTTATAGAGTCAATCCAACACAGTGCATGATGGTCTGTTACAATCTTGACAGGTTGGCCATATATAAGGTGGCGCAGGTATCCTAGGCCCCATACTACTGCTAGTAGTTCAAGCTCACTTATGGCGTAGTTTTTTTCTGCGTGTGATAAGCTTCGGCTGATATATGCTATGGGATGAGCAATATCTTTGTCGTCCTCTTGCAGCAGGACTCCTCCAATGTCCTCGGTGCAAGCATCTGAGTGAAAAATGCAGCTCTTGTTAGGATTATAGTGCTGCAAGGTTGTAATTAGTTTTTCTTTTAGCTTCTGAAATGCGGCTTCTTGTTGTTGCCCCCATGTGAAGTTTCCTTTTTTTGTAGCTTCATGAAGTGGTTTTGCTATAACCGAGAATTGGTTTATGAATTTTCTGTAGAAGTTACATAGTCCCAGGAAGCTTTGTAAGTCTTTCAATTTTTTTGGGGTTGGGAATTTTTTTATACACTCGATTTTTTCTTCCTCTGGTCGGATGCCCGTGTTGCTTACTTTGAAACCTAGAATTCTTATTTCTTCTTGCAGATATTTACATTTCGATGGTTTGAGGGTTAGGTTCGCTTCTCTTAGTCTTTGGAAGACTTTGGCCAGTTTTTTCAGGTGTTCTTCTTGTGTTTCTGAGAAGATGATGATGTCGTCTAAGTAGATTAAAATTTCTTTCCATTTCATGTCGCCAAAAATTCTATCCGAAAGTTCCTGGAACGTTGCTGGCGCGTTGCACAAACCAAAACTTAGGACATTGAACTCGTAGGCGCCGTGTCCCTGTGCCACGAATGCCGTGTATTGTTTTGACTCTTCTTCGACTGGTACCTGCCAATATCCTGACAGCATGTCGAGCGTGCTAAAGTGTTTTGCTTTTCCCAAGTATGTAAGAATGTCATCAATCTGTGGTAAGGGCCAGGAGGATTTTTTTGTGACGGCATTGATTTTTCTGTAGTCGACGCAGAATCTTGTAGTACCGTCTTTTTTTTTGACTAGGACTACTGGGCTGGCCCATGGTGAGTGACAGGGCCTTATGACATTACTATCTAGCATTTCGTTTATCTGGTCGTTGATTATCTCTCTTTCTTTCTGGGAGACCCTGTATGAGCGACTTTTCACTGGTTTTTCGTTTTCGACGTCTATTTTGTGTGTTGCCAAGGATGTCCTTCCCATGTATTTAGGATGTTTGGCAAATACGTCCTTGTATCGAGACAGAAGGTTTTCTAATTTCTTTTTAGTCCTTTGGTCGTGTATTGTGGATTGCTCGTGATCCTGTAGGGTGACTATATCTTCTCTGTTTTCTTGCAAGGTTAGGCAAAGAGGGTGCTTTGACTTGTCTTCATTAGCTTCCAATAGGTAGCCTATTGCCATGTATTTTCTGATAGGTGGAGACATGGATGCGTTTGGTTTTATGTCCATGTACCAATTTTTGTTCTGGAAGTATAGTCCTGAAGTGGGGCTCCATTGGTTTTTTACGACGGCCGCTGTGTTTAGTTGGAAGTAGTAAATTTTGTCTTCAGCTAATTCAGGATTTGATAGTTTAATTGGTTGTTCGTCACGGCTGTCCAGGTTGTAGTCTTCTGTTGCAGTAATTTTATGGGTGACTGCTTGTTTGTCCACTTCAATATCGCTTAGAGTTTTTACCACGTCGTCTTCCGTTTCGGTAGCTTCGATTGTGGTCGTGCTGTCTGGTCTGTACATGGTGATGTTGATGTTGGTTTCTTTGAAGATGTGACTAATTATGTGCTTTATTCGGTCAGTGTTCATTCTATACGCTGCAATTGGTAGTGCGGCTTCTCTTTCACCTGTCTCTTGCAGTAATTTTTTGACTTCTAGTATGCATTTAAAGAAGAATGCACAACTTGGCTTAAAGTACGACTTTTTCTTAGTCGTAAGGTAATATGTATTATACCCGTCTTCTTGTATTAATCTGGCCTCGCCTCTCTGTGGCTTAAAACCAATATTTTTCCATTTTATGTAATTGTCTTTTGTGCGTGTGTTTATGTTTTTGTCTACCATTCCATCCTCGGTTAGGTAGTATATTCTGCATGTGTTTGACGAAGGTTTTTTGTCTGCAATTGATGGGTCATTTTTTGATTTCGGACATCGTGTATATTCTCTGTATAGGTCACTCCATTGTTCCTTCGTTGATTCTTCTTGGTGTGCCATTAGTATTGAGGGTTGGATGTCGCTGGTTTGAATCAGTGGTATCACGTAGTTTCTTCGTAACGTTAGTGTATTTTCTGGTAAGTTTATTTGTGCCTCGTTTTGCCGTAGGAAGTCCATGCCCAGAATGATTGCTGCTGGTGATTCTTCGATGACTCGTGCGGTGCAGCAGCTGTATAGTGGCTTTGTCCTAGTGTATATCTTGAGCGGTAATTTGGCTTGTCCCAATACTTGTATTTTATGTCCTCCTGCCGTGATAAGTACGGAGTTAATGTTGTCCATTCGGGTCTCTGTGGGTAGTAGATTTTTCTTCACGACACTGTTTTCTGCGCCAGTATCTATTATTGCCCTAGTTCGTTTGTTGTTGATAGATAAGTCGATGCATAGGGCGGATGAATGATTTTTCTTGTTTTGCACCGTTTGAAGCAGGACGGCGCGGGTTTTTATTGGTTTCGCCGTCCATTGTCGTTTGGGTGTAGGTTGCTTCTGTATGACATGGCATAGTGCCCAGGTTTGCGACAATTGTGACAGGTGGGCCTGTTGTCGTAGGTCCTAGGTTGTGGGTGCGTTGGTGTGCTTCTGCTGAAGGTGCGTGAACTTTGGACGGGTCTCTGTACTTCTTCGTGCGTGTATTGTCGGGTTGGTGAATATCTTCTGTAATTCGTGGGGCTTCTTGGCGGTGGTCTCCAGGGCGCTCTGTGGCTGCTATAACTGTCGTTGTGACGATATTCGTCCTGTTGACTGCGGGGTGGGTCGCTGAACCTGATTGTTCTTGTTGCTTCTGGCAGTTTGGGTGCGTTGTCAATTGTCGTGGCGATTTTCTTGAGCTCTGTTTCTGTTTGAGGTGGTGAATTTGGTGGGTTTGTGAGCCAGTAAAAGTGATAATATGTGTCGGGCAGTAGGCCCTTTTCGAAGAAATTCGTGAATTCTTCTATGTCTATTGTGGGCTTATATTCATTGTATAGGACTCGCAACTCGTAGAAGTATTCTCTTGCTGATTCGTCTTTGTGTTGTTTTCTTTCTTCGATTCTTTTTTTATGTATTGCTTGTGTGTTTGTGTCTTGAAATTCGTGGAGGAATGCTCTGCATAGATCGCCCCAAGTTTTGTCGCCGTTAGATGCTTTGAACTCGTTGAACCATATGTTTTCGGCTCCGTCCATGAATGTTCCGAAATATGCTATCTTTAGGTTTTCGTCCCAGCTGTTTGCTAACGCCGTCCGTTCGTAGGTTTTGATGTAGTTCGTGGCTGATACCTTCGTCGGGTTGAATGTAGCTGGGCTCACGAACTGCGGTACAGCGGCTTGTCTGGGTGATGCCCTTGCGTCCGATATTGTGATGTTCATACTTGGTTGGTTCACCGTCGCCATTATTGGTGTGGGGGTGAGGTTGTGTACTTCCGTGTCGCTGCTGCCTGTGTTTGGACTGCCGGCTCGGCGCTCTGGTGTCGTGGCTTCCTGAACTCTTGGTGGTGTGGCTTTTATCAGATTTCCTGTATTTTCAGAGGACTGGCTTCTCGGTTTCGGGGTGGTCTGTTGTGTGGCGCTGCGGGGGGTATCGACGAGGACCACTTCTACTAGCGTAGGGGAGGCTGTTGGGCTGCGGTTTAACCTTTGGCTTTGTTGGAACGGGGAGGGGGCGACGGCTGTGCTTTGATGGTCAGGCCTGAAGTCCGATAGGGCGCTAGTTGACTGGGTACGCTGCTTTTCCCGGCTTCTAAGGTCGTAGTTTGGCATCGGCTTTTTGCTTTGGGACGTGGGCACTGGCTGGATTCTTCCTATCGTCGCCAACTGTCAGGAATTCGTGATGTACTGCTATATTATCGTCTTGTCCGCCAAATCGTCAAGAATTCTTGGTGAGGGGTGGTTTTCGTTGCTTGGTCCTTCACGCTTCGGGGGTCCTCCTTGGCTCTAGTGTTGACTTAATTTGATGATTAAGCCTCTCGGGAACGGTTAGGCGCCTCCACCATGTCACAACTTAGGGCCGTTTTCGTCCTAGAGGGGGCGTGGAGTGGGAAATAAGACGCTCGTCTAAAAACAGAGTACCCTTTTATTAACGATAAGTATTCTACAATAATTTACCCAGTAGCCCAGAGACCGCTTAGCATGTTCCGGGGGACCTTATCTGGGGGACGTGGCGGTGTTCTACTAGGGGATGTTAACTAGGACAGTGGGTTCACAGTAGGGACTCAGGAGAGGGGCTTAGATCATCCGTTCTATAGCACTCCTGAGGGGTGTTTTAAAGGAAGGGATCAGGAGAGGGGCTTAGATCATCCGTTCTATAGCACTCCTGAGGGGTGTTTTAAAGGAAGGGATCAGGAGAGGGGCTTAGATCATCCGTTCTATAGCACTCCTGAGGGTATGGGAGTTGACCAGGTCGGAAAGACGAAGGTGCCTTGTCCATCCAATGTTCGGGTATTTATACACCGAAAGTGCTAAGTCTTGTTCTATTAACCTTGACATTGGATGGCACAGTGGTCCGCGACCTCAACGCACAATGGTCGAGTCATGTGAAAGTTGATTAACTTATGGGTGCCGCCATTTTGTTGACAATATTATAATAAAGCCCCCTAATCAACCTACTACTAGTCATGCTACTGAAGCTCCTATCGAAATTGACGATCAGTCAAATAACACAGTACATAATGTTAACGCAGAAAACAACTATTCTAATATGACTCTTTTAGACGAAATTATAAATAATAAATCACACCAAATTATTATTAAAAAATCACCTTATGACGCATACAATAAAATTAATCGTGAAAACTTCGAAGGTCATCAAATCATACATGCAACTTCACCTACCAATATGTCAATAATTACTAATTTTCTTAAAGAATACCTAATTAACAAAAATACTTACATTTATTTCTTTTCCAAAGAACTGCGATCTTATTTTCAACAATCTATGACGAATCATTTTAATAACTTAAAACTTATAGAATGCACTAAATTAATAAATAACGCCCAACAGGACGAAAGAGAACTATTAATTAAATATCGACACGAAAGTAAAACAAACCATCGTGGAATCGAAGAAACATGTAAATTTTTAAAAGCTAATTTTTACTGGAAATCACTAAAATCTGATGTAACAAAATATATCAATAATTGCGAAATTTGTCAGCGATCAAAATATAATAGAAAACCCCCTGATCAACCATTAGTTTTAACGGAAACACCAAGCAAATCTTTTGAAATAATACACGTAGATACATTTATTATTGGTAAACAAAAGTTTTTGACAATAATAGATAAATTCTCTCAAGCTCTTCCGTACACAGGAAATGCAGTGTCATGCTGTGACGAATTAATAAAATTATTTTCATTTTTACGAGTACCAAAACAAATCGTATCAGATAACGGATCAGAATTTCAAAACGAAATAGTCAATGGCTTATTAAAATCACATAATATAAAAATTCATTTTACCACACCCTATCACCACGAATCAAATTCTCCAATAGAAAGATTACATTCGACTTTAATCGAACATATTCGTATTCTACGCGAATCAGATCTCCAAGCAGATGTAATAAAGTTAATGCCTTACGCAATTATCGCTTATAATAACACAATACATTCAAGTACAAATTTCACTCCTTATGAACTTGTCCTCGGACACACCGATTCTAGAGACCCAATGGATTTAATACCATCTCACGTATATACCGAATATTTAAATAATCATAAAAATAATACCCAAATCCTTTACGATCAAATTACTGAAAAAACAAAGGAATTAAAACTAAAAACTAAAGAAAGAGCAAACAAAAATAAAACCCCGAAAGAATTAATTATCGGCTCTCAAATTTATAAGAAATCCGATAACCGATCAGGCAAAATTAAAAATAGATTACTAGGTCCCTATATTTTAACTGATATCTTAGAAAATAGTAAAATCGAAATTGAAAACCCTAAAACCAAACGCAAAAAAATTATTAACATAAAGGAAACTAAAATAATACCCCTTGTTCCAGATGGAGCTGGACCATCGCAACAGAAAAAGTAAAATTCAACGATTTAAACGATCACCCCGGAATTCTACCTTTTAGACTAGGAATCGCGCAACTCGAATCCAATAAATGGACCTTTGTACAAAATATCGATTTAGAACCCCTAATATTGAAATTTGAAACAATTAAAAATCAAACAGAAAACTTATCTTATAGCCTTAGAAATAATAGCGAATATTATAAAGGATACCTCAACTCTTTTAGCTCGCTATATATGCTTGAAAAAAGAATAGAACATTTAATCGAACAAATATTACCATTTAAATATGTCCACAGAAATAAAAGAGGCCTATTTAATCCACTAGGCACATTTGTAAAAAGTATAACAGGAAACTTAGATCAAAACGACGCAGAACTAATCGACGCGAAAATTAAAAAACCAGAAGAAAATCAAAAGAAATTTAAAATTGATGCTATTAATCAAATTACGCTCTTAGATTCTACAATCAATAAATTTAATTCGATCATATCGAATATTACATATAATCAACTAATGCTCAAAACGCATATAACTAAAATAGAAGCAACTATTAAACGAGTCGAAATCTATCAAACAGATATGCAACAATATTTCTTAATATATACAGTTATCAATCAAGTAACATTAATGTATCAATCAATTTACAATATTCTCGATAAAATCGAAATCGCTATCTCTTTTGCTAAAATGAATATACTTCATAATTCAATAATAGATCCAAAAGAACTTTTAACAGAAATACAAGATATTAGTAAACACTTAAGCACAGATAAATTGCCGTTAGAAAGTAACGCACAAAACGTACTTAACTTCAAAAAAATACTAATAATTAAAAGCTTTTTAAAAGGGTTTAACATAGTATTTGTATTGGAATTACCTCTTGTCGAGCCAGAGACATATCAATATTTTAATTTATTTCCTTTACCAATTCCTGATAATCAATCATTTTTGGTCAATATTCCCTATAAACCCTACCTAGCACTAAACAGTAAAAGCTACGCCTATATAGACCAGGGATGTATGGAAATTCAACCTCAAAGCTACCTATGCAAAGAAACCCATACCACCCTAGTAGAAGACAGCCCTTTCTGTGCAGTTCAGCTTATCAAGCACCATGCCAATATCACGTCATGTCTCCCCTTCAGGACAAATCTGTACGAAGTTCAAACACGAAAAGTGACCGATGGAAAATGGTTAATTACAGTCCCAAATCGTCTTGTCAGCACTATAAACTGCCAAAAATCAGTGGACAACGTACCCCTATTTGGATCTTACCTGTTAGAACTACCAACCGATTGCAAAATCAAAATTAAATCAATCACATTGGAAACTTACAAATATAACCGACTCAGCTTCTCAGAAGTCAGCCTACCAATATTGAATCTAAGCCTAATCGAACGACGCCGATCAATCTACAATCCACCCGCCATGGACCTCAACCATGTCAACTTTAAGGCAACCAAAGAAATAGAAGATCGATTGCAAGAACAGAAGAAAAATCTGGAAGAAATTACGTCAACGATCTATGTTAATCGAACTAGTTTTTGGACAATATTCCTATTCATCCAATAAGGGAGGAGTTATATTCCCGTGAGAATTGTCTGCTTAGAGATTACCAGAATCTCTTATCTCAATTCTTAGATTTTCTATGTTTTGTTCTCATGCAATGTCAGCATCTAAAATGTTATAAATATAAGTCCAACACAATATTATGACGAGTTTAATTGTAACTACTGTTGAATAAAGTTTTTTTTAAAAACACCTTTTCGTTAACTGCATTGTTAAGTGCTGCTGTTTTTTTCTCGATAGGATGTTTTCTGTTTTTATTTTAGTAACGAAGGCACTGTCATAACTTTAAGGGCACAAAACAGGTGGCGCTTTTGTTTATTTTTATCCACACCACTCGCCGACTGATGAGCTAGTCGTTTTGGCCCTGAAAGGCAGTGTCCCAGTCCTCCTGTGAACCACCAGACAGGAATAATTCTACCCGGTTGCAATATTAATTTTCAACACGAGGTAAAAACTAATTGTCAGTGTTACACTGTGTCCGATTCTTGCAGGAAATGTAATTCCTGCGATATTATAATTAAAGCTGCGGAAAATGAAGTTGAAAAGCAAAATTTCAAATAAGAGTTGGAATTGCACGAAAGGAAGGTAAGCAGTGCACGCAGTGGTCTCCAAAAAGACACTGAGATGGCTAAAGACAACCCTGGAGTATCGGTAATTGTATTCAATCTTATAAAAACATTACCTACTCCTTTGCTATCAGCAGGCGCTTGTTACTATAAACGCCAACTCTAGACATAATGCTTCGGAATCCACAATATGGAAAACAACGATGTTTATATGTTTCTTTGGAATGAATCAATAGCATCTCGAGGTCTTCAGGAAATTGGTTCTTGTATTTTGTATTTTATAAAAAAATTTGTTACAACAGAACATCTAATTATGTATTCTGATCAGTGTGGTGGTCAAAATAGAAATATTAAGTTATCTCTTCTGTATATCGTTTCGAATACAGAATACATGGTTAAAAAAATAGATCATACATTTTTTGTCAGTGGGCATTCATACCTACCCTGCGACCAAGACTTCGGTCTTGTTGAAAAACAAAAAAAAAATTTTTCCCAATATTTTTATTTCAGCCGATTGGAATAACGTTATTTTGGCGGCACGCAAGAAAAAACCCTTTAAAATTATTTGCATGGATAAAGACGATTTTTTTTCAACACAAAAGTTGGGAAACAATATCACAAACAGAAAAATTTACGTTGATAAGAAGTCTAAAGTGGAGTGGTTAAAAATTCAGTGGTTAAGATTTAATGCTGAGGCACCACATACATTATTTTACAAATATTCTAATCATGAAATTACTCAGTTTACCGAACTTAATGTAGAAAAACGAAACACCACACTGATTAGACAGTTAGATTTGCTTTTCCCTAAAGGAAATTATATAAATTCTCTGAAAGGGCAAGATCTATTAAGTTTACTAGATTATGTGCCACCCATTTACCATGAATACTACAATAGCCTTATGACCAATGCTAAAATTGATGTTGTGAAACAGATTCCTGCAGTTTCATTTACTTTTCTCATTACAAAAATACAAATAAATCTTATATTTTTATTGGACCATCCACAATATATAAAAAAAAAATCGATGTGAAAATGGACTATCCCACACCTTAATCAAAAACCGCCGTGATTTTAGAATAAAATTGTTAGAATATACGTTAAATAATAAGGTTTTTGTTCTTACTTTAAGTATCATAATAATAAATGGAATACGTCTCATATTATGCTGTTTATAAAGTTTAAGATGTTGCTGTTGTAAAAACAAACAGGTCATCGATGCCTCGGCAATTAGTTTGTTTATTTAAGTGCAGCGTTTGGGAAACTACCTAAATGCGACTGTGTAGTTCCGTATGAAAAAAAAACAGTTACAATACGAGTAGCAAATAGAGAAGTACGTTTTGTATTTCGCTAAAAAAAATTTGATTAAATTTATAATTTTTATAGTCCAAATTTGGTTTTTGATTTTAACATCAGAAGTGGGATAGAGGACATTGTTATTGTGGATTATTTTGAGTTTCTTTTTAAACTTGAGCGAATTAGTAAAGATGAATGAAAATCGCGATGAAAATGAACATCAATTATACCAAAGTCTGTTGGACAAACACATTAAGAGAAAATTGGCGTCGAATTTTAAAAGGCGGCTTGAACAGTTTTTTGAAGATTCAGAAGATTTTCAAAATTCTGGATCTTCTCAACAGTGTGTTATTGTTAGTGGCGGTATCTTACCATTTTTTGACTCAGATGAAAGGACTACTACAATCATCAGCTGGTTACAGAAAATCGATCAGTTTGGCGATATACATAATTAGACTGATTATCAAAAATCGGCTTTTATGTAAAGAAAACTAAGGGGCTCGCACGTGGTTTAATAGATTAGACGATTATAGAAAATCGTGGGAGGAATGGAGATTGTGTCGTACAAGAGCTTTTCCAAGATGCACAGACTACGCCACAGTTTTGGAAGAACTTGTAAATCGAAAGAAAAAGTGCAGCGAAACAATGACACATTATTTTCATGAAAAACTTGCATTAATCCAGTGTAATAACAGTGTCGTCTAGATAAGGAAGCAAATATTCCATGTCTGATAAAAGGATTAACGTTTGAATTGCAGACAAATGCAAGAGCATTTTAATGTCCTTCTGCTGATTGTAATGTATGCCACTATACATTGGGTATTTTCCTAAATCATCAGTATTAATTACGTAAATAAATAACCTTATTTAATTACCAGTGTGTTACTTATTATAATCAAAACCTACAGACAGTATACGTCTCATATTATGCTGTTTATAAAGTTTAAGATGTTGGTGTTGTAACAACAAACAGGTCATCGATGCCTCGACGATTGCTTGTTTATTTAATTGCAGCGCTTGGGAAAGTACCTAAATGCGACTGTGTAGTTTCGTATGAAAGAAAATAGTTAAAATACGAGTAGCATATAGAGAAGAACGTTTTGTATTTCGCTAAAGAATGTTTGATTAAATTTATAATTTTTATTGTGCAAATTTTGTTTTTTTATTTTAACAAAATAATGAAATATTAAAAGTTACTGCAATATTTAAAATAGTATGCTAGAAATAAAAGTCGCAACGTTCTGGATTTTAACACAATCTGTTCCCAAAAAATTCATCCGCATCATTTTTATTTCTTCATTTATTTCAGTATTGTTATTTTGGAGTTAGTCCATTATTGTGCTGAAGGCCTCAATTATTTTACTGCAAACAAGGTCAGCAGTACCAAGTCGCGGAACATCAAACGTAGCGCACAAGTATACGTTGGAAATCCAATTCATGAACAAAAATAAACGCTTCATTCAAATAAAAAAAGATATGTGGGAAATACAACGGCCCGCTTTAGATCTATACTAGGGATTAGTCCAGATCAAGAAGAAACTGGAAGAATTGGGGAAAACTGTCAAATTAGAGGACAGTAAATTGTTAAGCTATGCTGAAGAACAAAAAAAGTTTTAAGACGATGGTTCTGAAGAGCAAGTGTCGATGGAAGTGGTCGCGGGCATGAAGAATTCCATCGAGGAAATTCCAAAAACATGTATGGCCCCTTCAGGACGAGGATGGTATTGTACAGACACCTGCAACCCCTGGGGAAGCAGACCCGGCGGCACCTCTTCAAGGAGCCGTCGGGGCACAAAACCTTGGAGGGAGGCGGCCATTTGACCCGGTTTATTCCGATTGGGCTATATACGAAAGGTAATTATTTTACTGCAAACAAGTTCATCAGCACCAAGTCGCGGAACATCGAACGTAGCGCACAAATATACGTTGGGAATCCAATTCATCAACAAAAATAAACGCTTCATTCAAATGAAAAAAGAAATGTGGGAAATACCACTTAGCTTTAGATCTATACCAGGAATTAGTCCAGTTCAAGAAGAAACTGGAAGAATTGGGGAAAACTGTCAAATTAGAGGACAGTAAATTGTTAAGCTATGCTAAAGAACAAAAAAAGCTTTAAGACGATGGTTCTGGAGAGCAAGTGTCGATGGAAGTGGTCGCGGGCATGAAGAATTCCATCGAGGAAATTCCAAAAACATTAATTAAGTAGAAACAGGAAGAATTGGGGAAAACTGTTAAGTTAGAGGACATTAAATTGTTAAGTTATGCTAAAGAACAAAAAAAGCTTTAAGACGATGGTTCTGGAGAGCAAGTGTCGATGGAAGTGGTCGCGGGCATGAAGAATTCCATCGAGGAAATTCCAAAAACATTAATGGATATATGTGAAAATCTACTTAGTCGGAGGACTTTCATAGTGGAGCTATTGGAAAGTATCATTAGGACACAGGTTGACGTATGTAAAGTGTCAGATAAAATTGGATCGTTAAAGAATGAAGGTCAACAGCTTCACTATTCGCTAGACGCCGTGATAAGTGAACATCAGGCTAAGATCAACGTACTTGTGACTAATTGGCAAAAACTGCTCAATGACAGGCAATCCTTCAACAATGACGATAAAATAAAAGAGCCCGAGAGCATATTGGGACACCAAGAGCGACTCACTCAACTTTAACTCAAGAGTTAAATAACATCGCTTATGAGATATACAGAAACATGGAGGAGCGTAAGTCGATGTGTGAAAAAGAAAATTGAAAAAGGGCAATTTTACTCAATTTATTGAGTGAAGACGCCTACCAATTAGTGCGCAAGATATGTTTACCTACAGAACCAGATTACAAAACTTACCCCAGTTACGTGTATATTTTCTAATTATTTTAAACCTAGTCTTACGATTTTCGCGGCTCGTTATAAACTTTATAATGTACGTAAAACCGCGAGTGAATCTTTGACTGGGTTGTTAGACTAAGAAATATAACATCTGCATACTAGTTTAAGTCAACGCATATTTTCCTTCTCGATGTGTTTGTCATTGGTTATAACGAAGACCCCATACAACATCGTTTGTTAGAAGAAAAAGTGACGTTAAGGTTAGTTTTTCTAATGTTGTTTTAGGTGTTGTGGACATTGCAGCAGCAAAATCTGCAATTCACTTGGGCGACATTAAATAAGAAAGACTAGAGAACAGCCCCGTATAGGCCGAAATCTATCTACGCACATAACCTATACGAGTCAAGGCGTAGAAGTTGGAAACAGCATAAGGGCAATCTAATGGTAGGAGCCATGCTGTTAGCTGAAGAAATGGTCTTTACTAGAGTTGACGTATTTAACACCGTCTTACAATATGTTCAGTTTTACATTCTTATTTATTTTTAAGAGATAAGACATGATATCTCAGATATTTTTCTTGTCTTTTCATGTACCATGTCGGGGACCCGCAGCCTGAAATAAAGCAAGCCCTACCTATTCTAAAGCCGGCCACTCACTACGCGGCACTTGCCGAGTAATTGCCAAGTACTTGGCAAGTGGCAAGGTGTGTGTATGAAGACTCGTATAGACTCGTCGAGTTACTTGTACTTCCCGTCATGTGTCGAAAAACGGTCCCAAGTCAAAGGCGGCGAGTCAAGTTTTTTTTATACTTGTCTATGCGCGCTACATTACGCGGGCCTGTGTACAAAGTAAATGCTACAATTTAATTGTTGTTTACCGTGTTTTGGGCAAGCACTGTTTTTATTTTGTATTGTATATTAATCTGATTTATAATGGAGTGGACCAATGAAGTAACTTTAAAGTTTTTGGATATATATGAGAAGGAACCTATCATTCGGGAGCCATCGCATAAACAACACAAAAATAGAAACGAAGTATACGATGCTTGGAAACGCATACAAACTGAGTTTTCATCAGAAGTTAGCATAGATGATTTGAAGAGGAAAAAATACTCTCTTATGGCAACTTTTCGTAATTGCAAGAGCAAGTTAAAGAGTAGCGCAAAAAGTGGTACTGGAACAAGTGATGTGTTTATTCCCCACTGTTTGCCTTTACAAAAATGGCAGGATTTTTGTTAAACCATGATTGCCCAAAAAAATCAATGAATTCAGAGGTAAGATATATTTTTTTTTATATTAGTTGTCTGGTATTTTTTCTGGAAACACCGATTTTTTCGACAATTTTTTTGACTCACTGATTGGAGGTCGCAGAACACACACATTTGTTGCTACAATGAAGTGCCATTTAGGTTTAGAATGATACATTGATTTAAAAAAAATATTTTATTTTCTTTACATACAGTGTCACCATTAAAGTCCGCACCATATGGAACTTTTTTTTATTAATGAGGTTAGTTAAAATTAAATTTCGGCAATCGTTTTTGCTTCAAATTAGACTAAAAATTATATAATCAAATGTCACCATCTGTCATTCGGTATCTGTCAAAAATTACATTTTAATCAAAAAATGCTGAAAAATGGCATTGTTTTACCGAATTTCAAAAAATTTTATTAGAAAAAGTTGTTTCTAGTACAATTCTTGGCCTAAATACAAAGTTTCAGTTTTCTAGCTCAAAGTTGATTTTTCGCCATTTTTTCTAATTAACTTTTTTTTTATTTAATGTAAGTTCGCTTAATGGATATTAAACTATTTGCTTATACCATACTCAATATTTTATTTAGTTTGTATGAGCTTTTTTTTACTAGAATGCCATTTTTTTTCGAAATTAAAATTTAGAGGCAAAAAAATTTGACACAGGTGGTGCAAAGTTATCCTAATTTAAAAATTTTAACAGATAGACGTCAGATATTCCATTTTTTTGATAGTACATACACCTAAGAAGTTTAAAAAACTTATAATAAAATTCCCAGATATCAGATTAGTTCAAAATTTAGACACATTTTCTTTTTATCCACAATAAAATATCAAGGCAATTTTGAATTTTATAAGTAGGCTATGGAAAAAAAAACGAATTAGAGTGCCGAATAAATAAAAGAAATGTCATAAATTTGAATATTTTCGCAAGTTATAGTTTTCAGTGTTATCACCAATGTTGTCCATTCAAGAAAAAATAGAAATTGTCTTAATTTGTGGAGAGAATATGCCTCACCGGCAAGTGCCATTTTTAATGAGAGGCATCCAGAAAAAAATTTGCAGCATAGCACTGTTTCAAGAATAATGTCAAAATTTAGAGAAACTAGATCTGTTCAAAATAATTTTAAGAAACCTCACGCGGCAAGTAAATACGATGAAGCAGCACAACTTGATGTTTGTTTAACTGTTATTGACCACGGTCAAACTAGTGTAACTAAGATAAGTGATTCAACAGGGTGCAAGAGGGAAAGCGTTAGAAAAATTCTTCTATGCTAATGCTATGCTAAAGAAGTGCTTGTAGTTATAATATTCGGACCCACTGTTAATTGGAGACTGCATCATAATATGTTTCCCATCTATCGCTCCCAGATAATGTGGAAAATTCCATTGGTTTTCATAATCCGAAGCTACCTGCTTCCATTCATCTGCAGTGGAAGGCATCTAAAAGAAAAACTTAATATAATTTTCTTGCGCTACCCATGCAGTTTTTCACAATTCATTAATTTTTTAGAGTATGGAACTCGAAGAAAATAAAATCGATAGACAAAACACCCTACTTTCAGAATCAGAAGGCCTACAAACGGATGATAGAAACACAACAGTTTTAACGGTTACATCAGGTAAATTTTAATATCAACTACATTTAAAAAAAATGTCTATTTGTATTTGTATTTTGTTTTAGAAGGAAACCCACCAAATGCCCCTATCACTAAAAAGAAAAAAGTTGAGGCACGCGACGATATTATTTATGACAGGATGGAAAAAGCGTACAGCATGTTGAAACAACAGTCCATGCCAAAAGCAGCAGTCGAACGAAGTGAATGCGCAATATATGGAGAATTTTTGCAATAAAGCTTTTTATTTATAACATGCAATATTAAATTATTATCTGAAAATAAATAAAGTAATACAAAAATAAAAAATATAAATTATAAGCTATCTTTAGGGCATAATAAATACACTGACCTAACTTATTATTTTTAAATATTGAACAAAATATTAAATCTGATTTTTCAGTGTATATGCATGTCCTCTTCTTAAGGAACACAGTTGTGTGCGAAACCAGGGGTGAGTTTTCCAGTTAGGGCCGAAACTCGTGTCTAACCTATCCATAGGTAGGACCTTACATTTAGAAACCAATAAACCGCTATCTGAATTTAAGAAGATGAATATAATATTACAATTATTACAAATTACAAATTTTTTTACTAGTTTTCCTAAAATGCCAAAAATGTTTTTATTCAATCTAAAAATAATGTTGGCGTTTTAGGGAAAACTACAATTTTTTTATTTTATTTATTTATTTATTATTACAATGTAGAATAGGTATTGGTGATATTACAAAAAATATATGTGCAATATGGACTGTGTGTCTGTGTGTGCGCAAGGAGACGATTTTTCTCTTAATTAACAATAAGAAAAAGAAAAAAAGAAAACCAAAAACAAAAAAAATATATGCATAATCATTATGAATAATTAACCTAGTAGTAGTAGCATGACAGTTAATGCCTATCTATCTATATTACAGATTATAAAATCCCACTTAAACTAGAACATTTATGGTAAGATATCATGCTAAAAAGGCTAATTCTTAGAGTGTTATTTTTAATCCATTCATTAAGATCCCTTTTAATTGTTCGAAATCTACTGGTTCTGAATTTCATTGGCAATAAATTTAAAATTTTGGGAGCCACATAGGAAACACATCTCTGTGTGGCACTGAAGTGTGTGTTAGGTAAAGTTAAATTATGATTAAGGTTAGCTCTTGTCAAAATATTATGACTTATGAAATTTTGAAACATATTTCTAGTAAGAGCAAATCTAATTACACCATTAACGTACAATTGAGCAATAGTGAACAATCCAGATTGCTGAAATAACAACAGAGAACAAAAATGATATAGCAGTAGTAATAATTGGGGGATTCTGCACCATAGGGCCCTCCAATGTTAATTTCGGAGGGATTTTTTATGAATCATATCTCCGGAACCAATGGGCCTAGGATATTGCGCATACGTAGCTGAGGTCTATGAAATGGGTTCTTGCGCATGACTCGAAAATGACACCTGTCACCTGTCAATTAAGAACTGTCACCTGTCAGATGTCACCTATCAAATGTCAAAATCGACAGCTGATGTATGTCACGTGTTTAGGGTGACGTCATGAATCGTTTAAAAAAAGAACGGGGTTGATCGGGCCAATAGGGCCAAAGTTGATATAGCTAATGCCCTAACGGCAGGAGGGCGAAAGATTGCAAATATATGTCACGTGTTTAGGGTGACGTCATGAGTCGCTTAAAAAAAGAACGGGGTTGATCGGGCCAATAGGGCCAAAGTTAGTATAGCTAATGCCGTAACGGCAGGGGGGTGAAAGATTGCAAATACATGTCGCGTGCTTAGGGTGATGTAATAAGTAGTTTAAAAAAAGAACGGGGTTGATCGGGCCAATAGGGCCAAAGTTAGTATAGCTAATGCCCAAACGGCAGGGGGGCGAAAGATTGCAAATACATGTCGCGTGCTTAGGGTGATGTAATAAGTAGTTTAAAAAAAGAACGGGGTTGATCGGGCCAAATCACAAAAGTATTTTGAAGATCCCCCCTGTATTTCAAATTTTATTATATCCTTCAAGCTTTTAATTGAATTTTAATAATCGATTACCAGGCCAGAGGATGGAAAATTTTGCAAAACAAAATAACCTTGACGCGTGTGTTATTTATCACCTCGCAATTAAAATATTCTAGTCGGAAAAATACGTGACTAAAATATGCATATTATTTACGTAAATGTATATCCTGTTCACGTCACGGCATATATAAATACGAAAATCGAACGACGTTCAAACAGTAGTTTTAAGCGCGTAGTTGACGAACAACAGAAGTAAAAATTTAGTATTGTGTGTGTGCGTGGAATTATTTAAATTTCTGGTAAGTACGAAAGTGCGCAGAAATAATTATTTGCTACTTTATATTGTGAATGTTATAGACATATTTATTTGTCGTCACGTTTAATCGGTGAATAAACGCGATATTTAGTATAATACTATTTTTTTTTCCTTTATTTTTAGAACAAAATGTTTGCATGTGAATACTGCTCCCGCCCATTTACCCGGAAGGCTAATTTGAAGCGTCATGGGGATTGTCGCACAGCAACCAAAAGCTGCGACACATGCGGAGATAGTTTCAAGTCTGAGGGGGCACTCCAACGGCATCGGCGCGAGGAGCACAGAGCCCTCAAAAGACAAGCAGATACTCCGCATTCAACCATGGCGAAGCGAGCTAGACTTGACTTCCAAGACGGTAAGTTTATTATTTTGCTAAATATTAGAATAAATAAACAGTGTTAAATATTTTTAGCGGCTACGCAACATTGCAAACCCTGTAACCGGGAGGTTCCCGTCAGTGGCTGGGGTGGGCACGTTAGAACCCTCCAGCACCGGGAAAAGTGTTGCGTAGTGCAGGAGGAGGGTGTACAGTTGATAAAGACCTCGTTCAAAGGCCGTTTAGCTACCTATCGTTTGGATGGTACTGCGGATTTCACCAACGTAAAGAGATTTTTAGAAAATTTAAAAAATAAAACAGTAGCGTTGATGGAAAGTAATGTCAACCTTCACTCGAACATTAAGGTTGGCATGGAACTATTCGGCCGCTTCCTCCTGCAGTCTAAAGAAGCAATGGAAGTCAAGTCGTTTAATTCAAAGTTTCGGATTGTGAGCGGGAACACGGATTTGGAGGAGCTGTTTGCACAGTTTGCTGCAATTTTGGATAAGAAGGCCAGCGAGTTTGCAGAGAAAGAAAGTGGTATGTATTTATTTTTAATTCTGAAACTTGAACGTGGTCTAGTCTAGGCTAAATGTTAATTATGTCTCCTTGTTACAGGCTGGGCCTTGCAACAGCTCCTTCACCTAGAATTAAGTATCAATAGGTACAACCCCCTAAAGGCGTCTTCCTATATACCGCTACCAAAGACGATCGACGCAAAGAAAGCGGTACTCAACATTCAGAACAAGGATGAGAAATGTTTTACATGGTCAGTCTTAGCTGCTCTACATCCACTAAATCGGACTCAACATGCAAATAGAGTCGCGAACTACTTGCCTTTTGAGAACGAGTTGGATTTTACAGGTATAAGCGCTTCTCCTATGAAACTTGCCGATATTACAAGGTTTAAAGAACTCAACGATATTTCAGTCAATGTCTACGGACTTGATAAAGTTTACGAGAACGGAAAAAATATCGTTGAAGTCGTTGGACCTTTACACTTTACCAAATCTCGCAGAAACAGACATGCTAATTTGTTATTAATTAGTGACGATTATGGAAATAATCATTACTGTTTAATAAGAAACTTGTCTAGACTGGTCTCAAGTCAATTAACAAAACATAAGTGTGCAATGTACTTATGCGATGGTTGTTTACTTCATTTTAGAACTAATGATAAATTAATAGCCCATCAGGCTCACGATTGTAAATACGTTTCGGTTAAACTGCCGACTACTGATTTGCGCAAGGATAAATACGGCAAAGACGTTCCCGAGAACGAGTTTAAATTTGAAAATTTCGATAAAAAATTAAAAGTACCGTTTGTAGTGTATGCGGATTTTGAAACTGTTGTTGAGCCTATTGAAATAGAGGAAAATGAGCTCTCCGCTAACCAATCTTACACCATCAAAACCCATAAGCATACGCCTTACTCTTTTGCCTATTACATTAAATGTTCTTTCGACGATTCGCACTCTCAATTCAGGACTTATAGGGGTGATAATGCTATAAAAATCAAAAAGCCGATGGCTCCTCTAACGCCTGAAGAAGAGAACGAATTTAAAATGGCTACTAGTTGCCACATTTGCGAAAAACCATTTAATGTAGGTGATGAAAGAGTAAGAGATCACGATCATCTCACATCACTCAATTCAGAGGGGCAGCTCACTCTATTTGCAATGTCAACTTTAAAGTTCCAAAATTTATACCCATCTTTTTCCACAACCTATCCGGTTTCGATAGCCATCTGATGATTAAACAGTTGGCTACCGAACAGGAAAAGCTGGATGTTATCGCCCAAAATAAAGAACGTTACGTCTCGTTCACCAAACATATTTTGTGGATTCATTCAAAGTGGAAAAAGACAAGGAACAAAATGTATTTTTAAAATTACGCTTTCTCGATAGTTTCCGCTTTATGGCGAGTAGTTTGGATAAACTTAGTCAAAATTTAAAACCAGAACAATGTCGCGAAGTCAGAAAATATTTTCCAAATGAAGACGAGTTTAAACTTATTCGACAGAAGGGTGTTTTTCCATATTCGTATGTTGATTCTTTTTTAAAATTAAATACGACAGAGCTACCATCACATGAAGAATTTTATAATAGTTTAAAAAAAGAGGATATTTCTGTGGAGGAATACAAGCGTGCCTGGGCAGTATGGAACCTGTTTAAATGCGAGAATTTAGGTCAATATTCAGACATTTATTTAAAATCCGACGTGTTACTGCTAGCAGATGTTTTCGAAAATTTCAGAAATGTTTGTATGAATGTCTATAAGCTCGATCCTGCGCAGTATTTTACAAGTCCCGGTCTTTCGTGGGATGCGGCTGCGCTCTCTGGAAAAACCCAGATTACCCTGCTTACAGACATTGATATGATACATCTTCTGAAACGCGGTATTCGCGGTGGAGTCAGTCAGTGTAGTGTTAGGAAAGGTATCGCGAACAACAAATTTATCCCACATTATGACGCTTCTAAACCTACCTCTTACATCATGTACTTGGACGCTACCAATTTATATGGGGCGGCCATGTCTCAATATTTACCAACTGGTAATTTTAAGTGGTTGGAGGAGGCTGAAATTCAAAATTTAGATTACATGAACATTACAAACGATTCAAATACCGGCTACATTTTGGAAGTGGATTTAGAATATCCTGAAAATTTACATTATTTACACAACGAACTACCCTTTTGCCCAGAATCCATCGAGCCACCAAAGACAAATTCAAAAATTTCCAAATTAATTCCAAATTTTAATAAAAAAGAAAAATACGTTATTCATTATCAAAATTTGCAACAATCACTAAATCACGGCCTCAAATTAACCAAAATTCACCGCGTCCTTTCTTTTGATCAATCACCCTGGCTAAAAAAATATATAGACATGAACACGGCATTGCGAAACAAAGCTCAAAATAAGTTTGAAAAAGACTTTTTTAAACTTATGAATAATGCCGTGTTTGGTAAAACGATGGAGAACGTGGAGAAAAGGGTAGATGTTAGAATTGTTACCCACTGGGAAAATATTGGTAAGAGACTGGGGGCAGAAGCGCTAACTATGAAACCGCATTTCAAAAATCGAACAATTTTTTCGGAAAATCTGGTTGCCATACAGATGCAGAAACAGAAAGTCGTATATAATAAACCTATTTACGCAGGGTTTGCCATTTTGGAAATCTCCAAGACAATTATGTATGACTTTTTGTACGATTATATTAAACCTAAATACGGAGATAAGGCTGTCTTGCTCTACACCGATACTGACTCGTTAATCTTACAAATTACAACCGATAATTTTTACGATGATATAAAGGAAAATTCAGACAGATTTGATACGTCCAACTACCCAAAGGATAACCCACACAATGTTCCTGTAAACACATCCATCTTGGGCCGTATGAAGGATGAGTATGCAGGAAAAATTGTTTGGGAATTCTATGGAACCGGTGCGAAGGCATATTGTATAAATGTAGACGTGTAGATGGGTACCCGACTACGTCACCAAAATAGAGCTTTTGCTTACAGACTATAAACAAGCGGTTGGCGTAGAGGGTACTAAAATATATTGCGAAATGTCGACTTTCCGTTCTCAATTACACAATATGTATGTCGAACTTAAAAATAAGGTGGCGTTGTCACACGCGGACGACAAACGCTTCCTTATACCGGATTCCGAGTACACGCTTGCTTGGGGCCATCGAGATTTGGTATTGTACGATGAGGATTCACAGGAGAGAAAAGACTGATTATGTGTGCAGCTTTTTATGCCTCGACATTCTTTGGTAGCTAGGGGGTTGTTAGGTTAGGATATTTATTTTAGGTTAAGATATTTATTTTAGACTAAGGTATTTATTTTAGGTTAGGTGCTTGGGTTTTTGTTGAGTTGTTTTATATCAAATAAAAGACTAGTTATACTTTAATATATTTATTGATTTTAGCTGTTCTTGTTGCGTTTCTAATAAATATGCTTTGTTTTTAAATCATAGTTTCATTTCTTACAAAAAAACTCAAATATATTAATCTTTAAAGCAAACATAATTTATCTTATATAAATTCTCAATGTGTTTAGAGAATAAATCTATAAGACTTTCATCCCAGCAAAACAAGTATTGCTCATTTTCTTCAAATGTTAAACATCGGCTGCCGAAGTATGTATGGAAACGCAAATTGTAGTTGTTAATTATAATAGTAGTTTCAGGCCAGTATCCATGAACACCGCTGTAGGTAGTTATAAACTCCTCAAAATCATAATTGGAAAAATATAGCTCTCCTTCAGCAATCTCAACGATAACTCGCTCGTCTGCAGTAGAAAATGTTACTGTAACTTCATCTCCAACTTCATATCTGATTTGAACACTCATCTTGAATATTAAGTCTTGACAGTAACTTAACCAAAGATTTTCGGTCTTCGTAAAGCTTTATACGTTTCTTCAGCGCACGAATATTACTTAAATGATCTTGGATCTTCTCTTCAACTACCTTCGTCATAGGTTCGAGAGCAACTGATAGTTTCGAAACAGAGCCTAATTCTAAATAGATCCGTTGTGAACGGACTTTGTTTAACAGACCCTGTTCAACGGACCCTGTTAAACAGACCCTGTTCAACGGACCCTGTTCAACAGACCCTGTTCAACGGACCCTGTTAAACAGACCCTGTTCAACGGACCCTGTTAAACAGACCCTGTTCAACGGACCCTGTTCAACAGACCCTGTTCAACGGACACTGTTCAACGGACCCTGTTAAACAGACCCTGTTCAACGGACCCTGTTCAACAGACCCTGTTCAACAGACCCTGTTCAACGGACCCTGTTCAACGGACCCTGTTCAACGGACCCTGTTCAACGGACCCGTTTGACCTCTCTGTTACAGAAAACAACCCCGATAAAGAAACAAAAACGTTTGAGCTACGTGGGAAATAAATAAAAGCTGGCTTGTTGAAAAATTTTAATATTTATTAAGGTAAAAGACTATAAATATATCGATACAACACTTTGGCATTTCTAACACTACAAACATTAATATCTAAAATATGATATTTACAACCATCAACATCTCCCTTCTCCAATTTTGGTACACCAATGTTGTCTTCTAAGTTTATAATATATGGTGCCCTACAGTTTAATTCTAAAAATGTTTTAACTAAAAATTCCTCTTTAACACGTCCTTTAACGTAAATAATGTCTGCGTCTATCAGATTGTTGGAGATGATATTATGTAGCTCCTTGTAATCGGTATCACCATAATTATAAAGGATACCATGATGATTTCCAAATAGATATTTAACATCAAAGATTTAAATATCCCAAATAATGCAATATTATTATCTTTTGATGTAAAAAATCTTTTTCCTAGTATCCCACCCATAGAAGTTATCGACATTATAGATAACAAATTAACAGAAAATAGGACGAACATTATAGTAAAACAGGATATAATTAACACTTTAGTTGTTTGTCTAGACCAAAATTATTTTGAATTTAACGACAACATTTATATGATAAAAGAAGGCTTAATCATGGGTAACCCCCTAAGCCCATTATTGGCTGAATTATTTATGGATAATTTAGAATCCAAAATTCACAATCATAAATTAAGCAAAAACTTTTTATTTTGGTTTAGATATGTCGACGATATATTTGCTTGTTTTACTGGGAATGTAAGACAATTAAATATTTTCTCCAATTTTATAAATAGTTTACATAACCGAATCGAATTTACTTTAGAAACAGAGAAAAATAATTCAATAAATTTCCTTGATCTAACGATAACTAGAATTAATAATAAACTGGACTTTAGTATTTTTCATAAACCGTCACACACCGATATTACAATACACAATAATTCTACCCACCCTTATTCACATAAACTAGCCGCATACAATAGCTACATACATAGGTTACTAAATATTCCTTTATCCTCAGATAATTTTAATAAAGAATTGAACATTATAAAACAAATTGCGGTAAATAATGGTTTTCAAACAAGTTTAATAGACACTATCGTCAAAAATAAGCAATATAAAAAAGCAATTAATATGGTATATCCATATATTCCACTCAAAGATAACAATAATTTTCATACTCTTACATATATTGGAAAACCAACCGAAGTGATTTCTAAATATCTAAGAAAGCGTGTTTCGAAATTAGCATTTAAAACTAGTAATAAGTTAGGTAAATTCATTAAAAACAATAAAAGTAAAGTTAAAAAACAGGATAAGTCAGGTGTTTATAGATTAAAATGTGGCTCTTGTGACAAAGTGTATATAGGTCAAACAGGTAGACCCTTCAAAAAACGAATAAATGAACATAAAAGAAGTTTTTTAAATAACAAACACGATTCTAATTATGCAAATCATTTGTTGGAAGAGCAACATACTTTAAATAATACTTTTACCATTTTGCATGTAGAGAATAAGGGCCGTAAATTGAACCTTTTAGAATCCCTGGAGATTAACAAACTTAAGAATTCCAATCTATTGTTAAACGATCAATTAGATTTAAACAGGTCGCCATTATTAAATTTGTAAATTGTGTTGTATTTTCCCGTAATTATATCAATAATACCTTTAATTTACCTGTCTTTCATGTAAACCATTTTTATACTAGTATTAAGTACTCATCATCCGAAGAAGGTACGGTGTACCGAAACAGCTGTCATGTTTTGATAATACATAATATAGTGAAAATCGAAAACTTAGTGTGTTTTTTCTTACATGTTTAACATGGATTTTCATCAAGTAAAGGCCTCGACAATCATGTTTTTAAAAGAAGCTGAAACCAGTTTTTTGGCCATTTGGTACTTCAAACTAATCCTGCGATGCAAAACTACCTCACAGAATATTTGGTTTTATAATTCCTGTTTACGAAACAACGTGACTCCAAGATACATGGCTCTACGAACCAACAACCTCAGTAGCTCAGCCAAAAAAGCCCAAACAACCGGTTTAAGAAAGTGGATAATAGAAGATAGAAAAATTCAATACCAAAAAAGAGACATTTCTAATGTTTACCTAAAGGTAGTACACACTGAATTACTATTTAGGCTTGATAATTTGGAATTTGATATTTTTGACAATAAGGTACGAACAGACATTTCAATCATTATCCATAAAAAATATCTTACACAGAAATCTAAACTGGATCGATTAATTGCACCTTATTCTTCCAATAATGTAAATTATAATGTTAAAACATATTCGAATCACGTTTTCTTTGATAGATTTGTCAATTCGACCAATGTTGTTTTTTCTGATAAGGAAATTAAATTGTTGGGTAAAGGGTTTAACTATAATTTAAAACCTACAAATAATAAAAACAATTTAGAAATGTTAGCGGTAGAATGTGAATTAATTTCTAACTATTCAAAAAATAATAACGCGAGTCAGGTCAATATGGAAAAACAGATATTAGCCGATAAAATTACTAAATTTAACACTAATTCTAATACCACATCTTTGTCCGAGGAATACGCTTTGGTTAATTCTATTAAAAATAAATCCGTCGAAAATAATATAGTGTTCACACGCGCCGATAAAGGAAAAACTGTTATTGCATTAAACAAAGAAAATTATATTTCAAAAACTACAGAATTTTTAAACCCAAATCAATATCAAATTATTAAATCCGATCCTACCGAAATTTTTCAAAAACAAATTAAAAACATCATTCTTGACAGTACTATTTTTGACAGTAAAGAAAAATTTTCTTTAACTTTAATGAATCCCCAGGCCCCCAAACTTTATTCTTTAATTAAATTACATAAAGAAAACACCCCAATTAGACCTGTAGTTTCTTTCACAACTGCTCCCTCTGTTAAAATATCTAATAAAATGATAGATATCATTAGCACACACTGCAAATTTACCGCGAAATATAGCATAAAAAACTCTTACGAATTAGTTCAAAACATCAAAGATTTAAATATCCCAAATAATGCAATATTATTATCTTTTGATGTAAAAAATCTTTTTCCTAGTATCCCACCCATAGAAGTTATCGACATTATAGATAACAAATTAACAGAAAATAGGACGAACATTATAGTAAAACAGGATATAATTAACACTTTAGTTGTTTGTCTAGACCAAAATTATTTTGAATTTAACGACAACATTTATATGGCAAAAGAAGGCTTAATCATGGGTAACCCCCTAAGCCCATTATTGGCTGAATTATTTATGGATAATTTAGAATCCAAAATTCACAATCATAAATTAAGCAAAAACTTTTTATTTTGGTTTAGATATGTCGACGATATATTTGCTTGTTTTACTGGGAATGTAAGACAATTAAATATTTTCTCCAATTTTATAAATAGTTTACATAACCGAATCGAATTTACTTTAGAAACAGAGAAAAATAATTCAATAAATTTCCTTGATCTAACGATAACTAGAATTAATAATAAACTGGACTTTAGTATTTTTCATAAACCGTCACACACCGATATTACAATACACAATAATTCTACCCACCCTTATTCACATAAACTAGCCGCATACAATAGCTACATACATAGGTTACTAAATATTCCTTTATCCTCAGATAATTTTAATAAAGAATTGAACATTATAAAACAAATTGCGGTAAATAATGGTTTTCAAACAAGTTTAATAGACACTATCGTCAAAAATAAGCAATATAAAAAAGCAATTAATATGGTATATCCATATATTCCACTCAAAGATAACAATAATTTTCATACTCTTACATATATTGGAAAACCAACCGAAGTGATTTCTAAATATCTAAGAAAGCGTGGTTCGAAATTAGCATTTAAAACTAGTAATAAGTTAGGTAAATTCATTAAAAACAATAAAAGTAAAGTTAAAAAACAGGATAAGTCAGGTGTTTATAGATTAAAATGTGGCTCTTGTGACAAAGTGTATATAGGTCAAACAGGTAGACCCTTCAAAAAACGAATAAATGAACATAAAAGAAGTTTTTTAAATAACAAACACGATTCTAATTATGCAAATCATTTGTTGGAAGAGCAACATACTTTAAATAATACTTTTACCATTTTGCATGTAGAGAATAAGGGCCGTAAATTGAACCTTTTAGAATCCCTGGAGATTAACAAACTTAAGAATTCCAATCTATTGTTAAACGATCAATTAGATTTAAACAGGTCGCCATTATTAAATTTGTAAATTGTGTTGTATTTTCCCGTAATTATATCAATAATACCTTTAATTTACCTGTCTTTCATGTAAACCATTTTTATACTAGTATTAAGTACTCATCATCCGAAGAAGGTACGGTGTACCGAAACAGCTGTCATGTTTTGATAATACATAATATAGTGAAAATCGAAAACTTAGTGTGTTTTTTCTTACATGTTTTACAAATAGATATTTGACTTGTTTCTTGCAAGCCTTACTTAAGGTGTCGAATGGTTTAACTGGTTTAAAAAAGTAACTTTTCATACTATTCCCATCGTAAATAGCCAATTCTTTGGCGCAAAATTCAGGTATGTTAAATCCTTGAATATCGACTACAACGAACTTCATTGTCTGAAGACTCAAATCAAACTGATTACATAAGGTCTCTTACTTGTCCAGTTAAAGCTTGATACTCGAGAATACGATCGTGAACAATGATACAGAAGGCACGTGCATCATTCGAAAAGTTTTCAGAACTTTGAAATTCTAACTTGACATCAACTGTTGCACTCTTGATGCTCTCGTTTTGTTTAGAACAATCAATTACAAAAAGAGTCCTTTTGGCAAACGCCGCAAAATCCATTAGTGGTTCACTAGTCGGCTTGCCTAGATATGATTTTTGAAATTCCGTGTACATCCTGTAAGCTTCCGTAAACTGTCTATTGTTAAAGTTTAAGTTTAACGATTCATATGGATACACTTCGGAATTTAGAAACAATTTAACATCGGTGATACTCAAATTATCTAAATATGTACAGTCGGACTTAAAATTATCCTTACGATTGTCCATAAAAAATACAATGACATATCGAGCACGTTCAGACATTGTTTTAACAGTCCAAATATCTTTCTTAGTTGTTTTTAATGCAGGTAATTCGTGTATTTCCCAATTTCGAAAAGGGATAAAAATCGTTTTATTTTTAGCAATGTCATCTAAAAGTCTCAATTTTATTGCATCGCTCGGATATATGTGTCTAACTTTCAACACGATAGACTTTAAAGTTATGGCAGCCTTTTTATCGCCATTAGCAGTAACATTTTTATAGCAGTTATCATCATGTCGAGCACGTACAAGCTTAATTTTTTGTTTTCTCATAATTACATTCTTATAATCAGCAAAAACACCTAGCAAGAAAGAGAGAGGAATACGTATATTAAACTCGTTTGTAGTGCTCTCTAACGTTTTTAGTACACCACTGGGCCAATTCCATCCTGCAATCTCTAAAGCACGACTTTCTTGGTCATTTAAACATAGCAAACTTTTAACCATACTAACGATACCAGGATCTCTAATTTTTTTAATCTTCTTGCCATTGACTTCATAAGATATGGACTCGAAAAGGAATGCACCAGCATTATTTGTTAAAGAACAATTGCCGGTTTTTCCAGCAGTTGTTTCTTCCTTAAATTCACCCTCAATGTAGAGTTGGGCTTCACTCATATCCAAAAATACATCTTGTTGATTGATGACAATCTCAATTACGTCATTGTTGTTGAAAGAAGTGGTAAACGGATGGTATGTATGCCATTCTTCTCGAAT